>OZ010790.1:215703006-216948006 GCA_963932465.1 Maratus speciosus
ACCATTAATGGACACCCTGTATAATGTATAATTAAATAAACCTAAAATAAGCTCGTAACAGGAAGTTATAGCTCAAAACATATTTAGTTTTAAAAAATGCAATCCCTGCAGATATTTTGGCTCCCCAAAATTTATTTTCGTTTAAATATAAGAAAAATTAGAACTTGAGATAAAAGAAGAAAACCTTACAGTATGGAAATGGAAAATATAAATATTTTTCTTTTTACTTGCTTTATAATAAATTTATTCAGCAATAACTTTGATAACTGAAAACAGCTTAAAGATTTCGTTTTGATACTTTCGGATATTCATTTTTCATATTTTTAGACGCTTTTTTAAATATTTTACATCTGTAAATGATTTAAATTTGATAATATATTGTAGTTTTTAAACACAATACATTGCATTTTGCAAGTATAAACTAATTCAGTTTTGAAATATATTGCAATTATATTATCATATAAAATGCTCCGAGCACACACACACATATATATATATACATGTAATATATATGTATACATATACATATAATAATTATTTCAACTTAACAGTTTAATGAAAAGCGATATACCAGTTGCTGCGTAATACTAAATCTGGACTTAAATTTTACTATCATACAATATAACAATCGTGTCAGGCTCAAAATCTAGGAGGGACCAAAAATGCATTTTTTATTGTTCATGTGTGTCGCAAAAACAAAAGGTCTCAGTCAGAAAAGTTAACTAGTTTATTTTTTAAGACATATACATAATTTTTTTCATAATAATTAAACAAACTGGTCCTACTCCGTCTACATAAATTTTTGTGTAAAATTGCAATTCAGAGATGATTGTGATTTTGACAACTGAATCTTTAATAAAGAGAATTGCTAGATTGTGTTTATCTGTAAAAAATGTTTCGAATTATGTGTTTCATCGCCCATAAATGTAACATAATGGGGTATATTATATATTATTTTTATTTCAGATTATATATTAAAAATATTGATTTATCTCTTCTTTTGAATTAAAATATTAATTTGTTTAATAGTTATTGAAAGAAGCACAAAATGAATTGAGTTAGTTGCTGTATACACGTTAGAAGAATAAAAGTAGCCAGCCATGGTCAGCCAATATAATAAATCTAAAAATTAGTTTTAAATAATTTTTAAGCTTAAAAACTATTTTTTAATAAAGTTTCTTTAAGTTGATTAGTTATTCAGGGAATTTAATAGAATTAATACATGAAAAATATTTAAATTGCAACTTCTTCTTGCATAAAATAATACTGTTTTCATACCTTACCAATATATATCTAAGAATAATGTATTCCACTTTCCAAAAATACAGTAAGTTATAGAAGGGAAATTATATAGGAATAATCGTTCTTTATTAAATCATGTGTAATAACCATTCAATCATGTGTAATAATGTAGCCCTTTGTCCAAAATTATCGAAGCATTAAAATAAAGCTTTCTGACATTTAAATAATTCGTGATATTCGCTCATTTTGTTCATTTGTGTAGATAGATATAATATCAAATCCCTAGTAAAGTGAGTAAAAATAATAACGATTGCTTAGTTAAATATATAATATTTTAATAAAATATATTGTGAAGCCTAAAGTAATAGTTTATTATGTATCTGCATTATACAGCGTTATTGGATAATTCCGTTTCGTCTCAAATAACAGGAGAGACGAAGTAGTTTACGATGAAGGTGGTGTCTTCGTAAAATAAAGGATATGCACTACACGATGAAGTCACTGGCAGTAACCACAATATCAAACTGAACAATATGGGTTCCCTTCTAGAAAACTGTGCGAGTGGTGGGAATAAAGTCAAGTATAATGTTGTAGAGCGTTCCCGATTTAGTGTGTAAGGATGTTATACATCTATTTCTAGAATTTTATTTATGAAGCATAATTTTTCACCAGTGGAATCAGCAGTTTAAACACGCTATTAATTGCATGCAGAAGTATAACATTAAAAGGCGATTTAACATTTACTAATAAATCAATCATTTGTAAGAAAAGTGCAGATTTTTAACAAAAAATGAAGTTATATTTTGGAGAGCAGGACATAATCTGCACCTAACGTTTTTTTTTCCTTTGAAATAATTCCTCAAAGATATAAGTATTCGAATCCATAACAAAATTGTTTGGAGACATAAGCGTTTTCGAATAAGCATACCTGTTGAAACAAGCAAATTCTCCTCTACTTCCTAAATGTGTTTTCCAAAACCTCCTAAACAGATCCTAGCATTTGTAGTACGGAAGAACCGGGTGTTTATCAGAAACTAAGATTTTACAATTACAGCAACGTAAATCTTTTTTGCAATAAAATTTGAATCAATCTTTGCAACATACGGTCACATTTTAGGTTCAAAAACTTTTTTATTATTAAATTTTAATGTTAAGATTTAATAAGATATTTTTAATGTTAAATTTTAATGTTAATGTTTGCTTGCAAAGCAAAAATCGAGGTCTTCAACTAATTATGTAGGCCGTGAAAATCGAGGTCTTCAACTGATTATGTAGCCAGTGAAACTCGAGGTCTTCAACTGATTATGTAGCCATGAAAATCGATTACAGAATAAAAGACGAACGCAAAAAAGAAAACAGTCTAATGTTTAATCGATTGATAGTAAAAGGACATGTCTCGAGGGGCTCCAATCCACGAGCCACAGTGTTTTGCAATCGGTCGATTCTAACAGGGAAAAATTGGGCTCAACGTAGGTTATTTGTCGCAATTTGTGGATGATTCGGTAGGACTGCTTTCGATTTGTAAACTGTTTTTCTTCTCGAAATGGAACTTGGAGAGTTTATCGATGAAGGTTTCGGTCGTCTGAAGTTTGATCTTTGCGATCTCTTGTTGAAGAGGATGCGACGGAATTTAGTCGACGAAATAAATTCCAAATGGTCGTGTTAATCTATTAAATTACAATTTATATTTTGTATTATTTTTTTATTCGTTTTCCTCACAGATATTTCAAGTTTTAGCTCCATTTTGTATGACAAGAATGTAATAATTGCAATAATTTCTCTTAATTTGCTTTCCTCATTTTTAGCTTAATCTTCTTCCTGTGGTTGATGTATAATCATTTTCCGAGAAATAGTGAAAGCAGATGATCGCTTTGATGTTCATGGATGTTCTTCGTCAAATGGTGATGGTTCTACGAAGCACTTGGAAGTGGATAGCTGCTCTTCGTAAAAATGCTTTAGAAGAATTTTATCATTTCCCGTCTGTCAGAGTAAATACTGAATAAGAATTGGTAAAACTTGGTACTATTCAGTGTTGCTCTACTACATGGGTACCCGCTTTTGCGCTAAATGACGACCAAAAATCAGCAAGGTCCTTCTTATGGAAAGCTGGACGTACACACTTCTACTTGGCATCAAAATGTGGTATGAAAGCTAGAATAAATGTTATATATGTATATATATATATATATATATATAATACCAAAAAAAACATACTATACATACAATCCCAAAACTACTGAACTACTGAGAAAAATTAACAAACTAACCATGGAAAATTCTTACTAACAAAACCATGAACAAACAGAAAACATCCATTGGAGAAAGATTGCAATGTTAAAGTGTATATGTATGTATATATATATATATATATATGTATATATGTGTGTATATATATATATGTATAGATATGTAGATATGTAGATATGTATATATATATATATATATATATATATATATATATATATATATATATATATATATATATATATATATATATATACATATACATATACATATATATATATATATATATATATACATATATATATATATATATATATATATATATATATATATATATATATATATATATATATATATATATATATAATATAGTTAAACATCTTAAGCTGCGTAATTGAATTTATACATGCAAGAGTAACGAAATAATATTAATTACAATAGTAATGTTAGTACTGTTAATTTATCAGTTTTTTTAAAACATTCATGTCGAACATGATTGTAATTACTAGAACATGGATAGTTTTCGAAAAAACTATATTCTAGTTTAAGAACACAGAATAATTATTCCATAAAAACTACTCGAAAGAACGAAAAAACTTTTTTTGGTACTTGTTAGTTATCCCGTTGACCAATTTTGCCAAATTACATAAATCGACAAAACATTCGCCAAATTATACAAATTGATATAATTTATATTATAAACTAGCAGATCTATCCGGCTTCGCTCGTGTCAATAATAATGGTCCACCCGGGTAAAATACATTAAAATGAAATAATACGGCAGTGACAATAACTGAGATTGGTGCATTACCGTCCACGAATCGTTAAAAGACCGATAAGAAATATAAGTAAAATACTTTTAATTGCGTCTACTATTAACTATACCATAATAATGTATATTCCAAACAAATGTCATAACATATATTAAAGTACAATTATTTGCTTAAAAAGCGTCATTTAAATAATAAAAAACATTAAAAATATTAAAAATTTACATGTTTCGACTCTTTCATTGAGTCATCTTCAGAATATATATATATATATATATATATATATATATATATATATAAACTACAAACATAATGCCAATTGTGACATTATACTGATGATGGCAATGACCTAACCCATAAATTTTGCCTTTACTAAAATTTTTTTAACTTATGATCATCATGCAATTTCGTTTTTCATACTGTGGAATAGAAAAAGCTTCTGTCAAATGAAATTTATTTGAAAATTGTATCTCAATTTTTTCATGTGAATGGATTTTAAAGTAATTTTCAATCATGGATATTTTTGATTTGCATGCAGCCAGGGATAAGAGTTCCGCATTTTTTCACACCAGTATTTTGTTAGAGTAAATGATATTTCATTTAATCGGGACACTATCTTGACAGAACAACATTTTCTTTAAGAATATACCGGTGTGCAAAAACGTGGAAATCTCATCCCTACATGCAGCCCAATTACGAAAGATATACCTGTTTGCTCTTAATTCAATATTATAAAGTAAAGACATTGATGAACTATGAGTAACTCTAGCATCATATTACGTGGCAATAACCTAACCCAACCATAAATTTAACTTTTACTGCAATTTAACCTTTAAACATCGCACATTTGATTATTCCAAAATCTAACAGTATACAAAAGGTACTTTCAGTATTTTTTTTTTTAAAGCTTATCTCAATTTACGGATTGTTTATCCATTTTAAATTAATTTTCAATCACGGATATATTTTTAAATATACCTGTAACCCAATTCAGGAAAATATGTCCGTTTGCTATTAATGCAATATTATGAAGAAAAAACACATCTATGTGTAACGCCTAGCACCATATTGCTGGTGGCAACAACCTAACCGTACCATAAATTACGCTTTTACTGCAATTTGATCTCTAAACATCATGCATCCCATTATTTCAACGTCTAACAAAAAAGTCTGTCAGTCATGAAATTTTGTTTAAAAAAGAAAAAAAGCTTACCCTAAAAAATAGTAGCTATAATTTCTATTTAATATAAATCGTACAAAAATCGTATTTTATGTAACCGTATTCGATACAAATCGTAGAATGTTATCACTGCATTTCAGGTATTAAAACATTTATCTAAATGATATAATTAAAGATTACAAAGAAATAGGGAATAAATTGTTGCATCCAGTTTTTAGAGCCAGTTTGAAATTATATTGATGACATTGACGTCATATCTAGCAAACGATTTTTTTTTTACTATTATCATTTTCCTTATTTGATTCTTGATATTGAAACAACTTCATTAAAATAGATTTTTTAACATTCAACTAAAGTACTTCTAAGGTCATTTTAAAACAATCTTAGTTAAAGTTTTTACATAAATATATGAAAAATGTGCCTTTTCTGATTAGAATGACGTCGATTTCAAAAATGTAAAAATATAGCAGTCGTGTCTGAATTTTTATTGGCTAATAAAACAAAGTACTCGAGTTATCAATTTTTTTTTAATTATTGAGCAGTTTTTGTGTGGCAACAGGAAAGAAGCTATTAAATTTGAAAATTTAAAATGAGATATTTCTATAATGTTAAATTATGAAAGATGATAGAAAAAAGGGATAAATATTGGTCTGATGATTTTTTAAAGGTGACAGGGATCTATTCCACGTTCTAAAGCCTATGTACAGCAAGTTTTGTGCAAATCGGTCAAAAATTAAAGATTTGTATAAAGGACATACACACCTTTTATATATATAGATAACGAAAGAACAAATAAATTACTATCACATTAATAAAAATGCAAATAAAACTTCGAAAATAAAAATTGCTTGATGACGTAAACACGTGTAAGTAAAATGAATGTGATATTTACGATCAACCATTATTAGCATTTAATCTTACAATTTGGCGACAGAAATTTGGTCGACGGGATAACTAACAAGTACCCATTTTTCTGTCGCCAAATTGTAAGATTAAATGCTAAAAATGGTTGATCGTAAGTATCACATTCATTTTACTTACACGTGTTTACGTCCTCAAGCAATTTTTATTTTCGAAGTTTTATTTCTATTTTTATTAATGTGATAGTAATTTATTTGTTCTTTCGTTATTTAAAATATAAAATATGTCAATTTCTATAATTTGGCGAGTGTTTTGTCGATTTATGTAATTTGGCGAAATTGGTCAACGGGATAACTAACAAGTACCAAAAAAAGTTTTTTCGTTCTTCCGAGTAGTTTTTATGGAATAATTATTCTGTGTTCTTAAACTAGAATATAGTTTTTTCGAAAACTATCCATTTTCTAGTAAATACAATCATGTTCGACATGAATGTTTTACAAAAAACTGATAAATTAACAGTACTAACATTACTATTGTAATTAATATTATTTCGTTACTCTTGCATGTATAAATTCAATTACGCAGCTTAAGATGTTTAACTATATATATATATATATATATATATATATGTGTGTGTGTGTGTATATGTATATATATATATATATATATATATATATATATATATATATATATATATATATATATATATATGTATATATAAATATATATATATATACTGGATGTCCAATTTAAAAGTATCCAAAAGTTATGGCTTATTTTTACAGAACTAACCATTAGATTAAAAAATATATATTAAAAAAAACAGCATTTCACAAAGTTTTAATATCAATATACTTCGATGTACGCGCATTTGGTAGCACGACAAATGTCTAAACAGTAATCCAGTTCTCCCCAAATGTTACGTAGAATATCAGGAGTTATTAGACAAATTGCTTCTATAATACGTTTTTTCCACTCATCCACAGTTTCAGTTTTTTGTTTTGCGCAATGTTTTAAAATCTCGGACGGGTTTCCAATCCACGGTGGTGAAGTCTATTATATTCTGGTGTATACTTCCGTAATAATAAGCCGTAACTTTTGGATACTTATAGCTCGGACACCCTGTATATTGGATTCTTATGTTTCTAAAGATAAAGAACGTTTTCGTGATGTTGTTTATTCTATACTGTCTTTCGTGGTTAAATTATCCTAGATTGAAAAGAACGTTTTTTACAGTGTAGGTTCACGATTCGTTTAAGTAGGGAGAATAACATGGTTTCTCACTTCTAGCTGAATGCGAATATTCATTCATAACGATAATAATAATAACAGTTTTTTTCAATGACTCACTTTTATTGCTATAAAATGCTATAACACCATTGATAGCAATGGAGACTAAGGCTGTGTTTAGAAAGCGAAAATGGTTGAACGTCCTGCTAAAGTAATAAAACCTTTCTTTTCGAACCCCATTTGTGGTTTTTAATAAAAGAACTGGATGATCAACATTGGACTCAACAGTGGGTCAGGAGGTAAGTTAAAATCGAACTAGAAGGAATCTCTCTCCTTATTACTGGACACCCAGCACTTTACTTGTAAAGTCATAAAAGATGATAAATAACCGCGAAACCACAAAAAGCATCAGCTGGCCCGGAACAAAAAAACTGCAAGTAGCATGTCAGTCTATCTGAAGCTTAGGGGAACCGTGGACCTTTATTTGAGTAAAAATTGACTCCAAAATCGGCATTTCTTTTTATGTGTATTATTATTCTCCAATTTGTAGTACATCCTTCGTGGAAAACTGCATGCAGATGCGATTATTTTACCCAATGTTACAAGCGTTTTAATTTTGTTCACAAGCAATTTTTTAGCCTTTTAGTATACTTTTAATCCGTTTTTCTCAATACTGATGTTTAAGCTTTTTTTTTTTTTTTAAATTTTGTAACGCTCCTTGCTACTTAATTTTTAATGAAAATTCATGAAACTGATAAGGAAAAAATCCTGATATTGCTTAAAACGTAAAATTAAAAATTTTTAAATTTGACTTCATTAAGACAATTAAATTTGATATTTATCTTATTATAAGGCATAATTTTGAAGAAAATCTATATGGAATGCCAGAAAAATATCTCTAAAAAATCAACTATTTAAGGGATTAAAAAAATCAATACACAGATTTGTTTGTAATAGAGCTTTACGTGATTAATATTCAAAACCGGGAAATACCTAAAAAAAATGCGAAGCAAGGGAACATTTTAATATTTTTATTTAAAATTTAAATTTTTTTAAAGGACCTTAAAATCATAAGAAGTTTGGAAATTTCTTTTAAGATGTTCTTTATACTTATGGCGAAATGTATATTTGCGCAAAATTGCAAATCTGTATTATGAAAATTAAAAGAAATTTTTTTTAACGTCCATCGTCGCCTCAAAACTATTTACTTCAAGACTATCATGAGCTAAACGATCCTTAAATTGGAATACCACAAACTAAGCATCAAACACTTGGGGCCGAGACATTGTAGCATCGCCAGTCTATGCCTTCAACCCCCATCCCCCTAGATTAGGGCGAAAGCCTTGACAGGCTTTGTTGTGATGTCACGAAAGATCACATAAAGCAGAGTAAACAAAGAAGAAAAAATGAATGTTTCGATTTCGTTTGATCATGGAATTATTAATTATTTTTAGCAAATAATAATATATAATTCCACGAGCCAATGAAATCGAAACATGTAAGTTGTTCTTATTTGTTGTTGTTGTTGTTGTTTTGCCTGCTTCGTGTGACCACCGCCCCCTGAATACTAGGCCTGAGCGCTGACACAAAAAGGGCGGCTGCCGAAGGCAAATTTTTTTTAACGTATGCACGGTCCCTTAACTAATACACAGTATTTTATAGAATATTTCTTTAACTTATCTAATCTCAGAAAAATAAAACGAAAAAACTTTGAAATATTACTGGTACCAAAATCCAAGGGATCGTACACACACTGAAAAAAACCTCCTTCGACCGCCGCCATTTTTGTGTCAGCACTCAGGCCTTGTATTCAAGCGGCGGTGGTGTGACGTCTCTTGAAGTCCTAGCAAAGCGTATCACTGCGTACTCCAATCTAGAGAGCGTTGCTTCAACCCATTCAAAATTTCTGATGGTTTAACACTTTCCTTAGATAAAAGAAGAGATGGAAATTATTTAAAAGTACAGGGTGTCCCGAAAGTCTCCGTACAACTTCTCAAATTTATTACAAGAATAATAATAGGCCTACAGCAAAAATAATTACTAGGAAAAAAGATTTAATAAGATAATTAAAAAGATTTTTTATACTACCTTAGTATACTTCTACATGAGATCATTTCGTTGCATGCGACGATTCCATGCGATGAAGCGCTTCAACTGCAAATTTGAAGCGTTTCACATAATCATCCGATTGTAACGTCTGCCCAATCTGAATTTTGTAGGCTGAAATTTGTAATCGTTTATGAAGCATTCTGTGTATTGTGCTTTTTGACATAATAAGCTCTTGCGATGCTTTTCGATTTGATTTTACAGGGTTCCTAGAAAAAGTTCCACGTACTCGTTTCACACTTTCTTCATTAGTGTTAAGGCTACCACTTCTTTTTTTATCATTCACACTTCCCGTTGTCATAAAATTTTCATAGCAGTCACGAATGATTTGCAGGCGTTACAAACGGATGATTATGCGAAACGCTTCGAATCTGCATTTGAAATTCTTCATTGCATTGAAACATCGCGTGCAACGAAAGGATCTCAGTATAAATATGCAAGGGTAGTAGGACAAATTTTGTAAGCTACTCTATGTACTGTTGTAATTGTTTCTGCTGTACGCCTATTACTTTTTTTGTAATAAATTTTTGAAGTTGTACGGAGACTTTTAGGTCAACCTGTACTTTAGATGACCTTCAACACATAAGGAGTATTTTGATTTAGCACTAACTGTCCAATTCAAAGTTCCTCGAATCGTATCTAATATTGACTAATTAAAGTTATAAACTCTATATAAAAATCACTTCAAAATATCAAAATACTCAATTATTGCCATAAGTGATAAACACACATTTAAAACAAAAAGGCGAACTATCTTTATTTATTTACATTTCGACATGTTTCATTGCATCATACGGCAACATTCTCATGAAAATAAAATGATAAAAATATTTTCTTATTTATTTACATTTCGACATGTTTCATTGCATCGGACGGCAACATTCTCATGAAAATAAAATGATAAAAATATTTACTTATTTATTTATATTTCGACATGTTTCATTGCATCAGACGGCAACATTCTCATGAAAACAAAATGATAAAAATATTTTCTTATTTATTTACGTTTCGACATGTTTCATTGCATCAGACGGCAACATTCTCATGAAAAAAAAATGATAAAAATATTTTCTTATTTATTTACATTTCAACATGTTTCATTGCATCAGACGGCAACATTCTTATGAAAATAAAATGATAAAAATATTTTCTTATTTATTTACATTTCGACATGTTTCATTGCATCAGACGGCAGCATTCTCATGAAAATAAAATGATAAAAATATTTTCTTATTTATTTACATTTCGACATGTTTCATTGCATCAGACGGCAACATTCTCATGAAAATAAAATGATAAAAATATTTTCTTATTTATTTACATTTCGACATGTTTCATTGCATCAGACGGCAATATTCTCATGAAAATAAAATGACAAAAAATATTTTCTTATTTATTTACGTTTCGACATGTTTCATTGCATCAGAAGGCAACATTCTCATGAAAATAAAATGATAAAAATATTTTCCTATTTATTTACGTTTCGACATGTTTCATTGCATCAGACGGCAGCGTTCTCAAGAAAATAAATTGATAAAAATATTTTGAGAATGAAAATATTTTTATCGTTTTATATTCTTGAGAATGCCGCCGTCTGATGCAAATAAACATGTGGAAATGTAAATAAATATATTTTACATTTTACAATATTTATGTTTATCACTTATAGCAATAATTGAGTATTTTAATTAAAGTCATTTAACATTTCGTTTTACTTTAGTTTTTTAAACGTAATAAATAAAGAATAAAGTATCTCTCTATTCTAAAAAAAAGTAACTACCGCTGTCACCGCCGCCGCCGCCGGTTTTGATTTTTTTGTGACCGGAGGCCTTTCTTCGTTAATATTAACAAAAATAATGCATACAAAAATATGAAAATCGGTGGTTTTATACAGAAATGTTTGATAAACACGCTGATGCAGACAGTTTTCAAATCGAAGAATTATTTTAAGAGTTATTTAATGCTAAATTTGGACAAAATCGTTCCACTAAAAAAGTTTTATAGCAGCAAAAACTATACATAGCAGTGTAATCATTTTTAGATCATTTTATGCGTCAGAATTTGCCGGAGTGCAGATTGCATTAATTTTTTTATTTTGACTCATTTTTTCAGGTTTTATTTCTATTTTAAATTCAAATTTTCAGCATTTCTAGAGATATTTTTTACAGATTTCAGAAAATTGTACTAATTTAAACTGTTGCCAACTGTATAAAAAGCGCAAGCAATAATGTTTGCTTCAAATTAAAAATTTATTTACACGTGACTATTATAAACAGGAAAAAACCTTCAAATTAGAATTAAATAATTACGTATAAAAAGCAGGAACATATTACAAATTACGTCATAAAAAGTATACACGTGAATTTTAAAAGAGAAAGGATATTGTAAAATAATAAATTCATTAACATGCGTTAGAAGTCTTGGAGAAATTACGTCATATTTACGTCACATTATAGTTATTACATAAAATGAACACAAAATAATATTGCAAAAAAGTTTAAATTTAGAAATTGCGCTAGACATTTATTTGATATTTTGAGAATTAATTTAAAATGTCTCATTTAAAAGAACTTTCTTTTCGCTTTGTTAAAAAATACCAGGAGACAAAGACTCTCTTTACTTAATTCCTTTTATATTAGCTTATTTTGAAATGTTGTTACACGTGTATACGTCATCAAATTATTTTTATTTCGACGTTTTATTTGTGTTTTTATTAATGTTGTACGAATTTATTTGTTCTTTCGTTATTTAAAATAAAAATTATATCAATTTGTATAATTTGGCGAGTGGTTTGGCGATTTATATAATTTGGCGAAATTGGTCGACAGGATAATCAAGTAGTACCGCAGCGAATTTGGCGTTGAAATTCACCAATCAAAGAGAAATGAATAGAAATTCGTTTATAGGGAGATCGCCACTGTTTTTTAAATTATAATTAAATCTTTCGAAATCTTTTTAAAGCCGATCAAATTAGCGTGCATTTAGAGTCTGCGGTGTCTGGACGGGGGTTGGCGAGCGTAGCTCGTAGGGGGCCGAACCCCTAGTGTTTAGAAAAAAAATGAAAATAAGCCGTATTAGTGTTTAAAGTTTCAACCTTTTATGTAGAGCATAATTCTGAGAATTTTATTTGATAGAATAATGTAATCCTACACATTGAAGGATTTCTGTTTATTTCCGCTTATTCTGCATTTTTTAAAACAACGAGAAAAATGCAATTTTTATTTCATTTGTACGCTTTATACAGGGCGCAAAATGTTATCTATCGCTGACCTTTAACTTCTCAACCGTTGATCGTAGACATATAGTTTCAATTACAAAAACGTTTCAAATGATGTAAATATTCATGTTGTAGCATTATTTAAAGTTAAAAATCAATTTTATAAAAATTACAAAATCTAACTTTTTATACGGTCCCCCCAGTCTCTATATTTATATTTAGTAAAAGTTTGCACATATCATAACAGATATAACACAAATGTTTGACATCTGTACTACAAAAAATGACACAGTTATTATATTTCAAAGTTTGAGGTTTTTGCACATGATTTTGTCTTTCATTGAGGGATCAATTAAAAGATTAAAGTAATTCGAGATCAAAATCAGGGTGCAATGCCTTTTTTACGGCGAAGCCACTTTTAGCCGGTATCTTCGGTACTTTTGAATATTGTTCGACCCATAAAAGTTAGCTCAAATTTTTAGATGAAATAACTCTATTTGGAGATTTCCCGATTTGGTGATATCGGATAAAGGTGGTTTGGATCGAATAAAGGTGGTGCTCCAAACATTCAAGAATTAGGCATCGGGAATTTGTGCCTGGAATATTCGAGAATTTTTAAATTTTCCATCGAATTGTTTTTTAACCAAAAATGAAATGTTTGCAAATGAGTAACTACTGACATAATAATTTTCAATTCCTGAATCTAAACTTTCATGCATCTAAAAATTTTTTAAAGTATCGTTTTTGATTTATTATTAAAAAATAAAAAAAAATCAAATATTGTTAAGGGTTTCCTGCAAGGAAACAAATGTTTCTCATTGACAACCATTTGGAAACCACTGCCTTATGCGATTACTATATTTCAGCAAGAATAAATTGTAAAATCGCATTTACACCATATTAAATTATAAAGTAAAAGCTTAACTAAAATAACTTTTTTTGGATTGACGTAAATATTTTCAAATGCATTTTTAAAAAGTCTGAAATAATTTGTAAATTTTATCATTTCTATGTAATGACTGAACTTAACATTTCATTTTATTGTTAGGAAGGAAATTCTGTGTATTTTTTTTTTTCGATGAATAATTCGATAGTTATTTATATACGTATTTTTTCATGTTGAAAATAAACAAACGAATTTAAATATTTTACAATATTAACTCTAAATTACTATTTAAAGAACACGTTCAAAGTTTTTTTTCAACTTATCTTCAAATTATTTATTACAATAAAAAATTATAATAACAGAAACCTTTAATATTTAATGCTTTAATCTTTAATAAGGAAAATAAATATAGGGTTATTTATCCCCATACACTCCCAAGTACGTTTACTCACTGAGTGTTTTCTTTCATTAACTATTTCTTCCTATAAAACGAAATATTTGCACAAGATGAGAACATAGCTACAGATTAGTCAAAGCAATTCCCAAAGAAAATTTACGGCAATAAATTCATATACAGTGTACCTCTGAATAACGGTTACCGTTGGGACCGTTGAAAAGTGACCGCTATTCAGAGGTGGGTATTATTCAGAGGTTTCATTTTAAAAAAATCATAATTACATAAGTTTAAACAGAAATACACAGTCATTTTATTTAATCCTCATTGTTTTAATACATTAAAAAAATTTGTGATTTTCAGTTACTTTTTTTCTGCAAATATATTTCTCCAAAGAAATAGTAGTATGAGTTGTTTTGCTGTACAACTCATCATCATTATGATTTAATGCAAAAATTTTGATTTCACGAATGTTCGTAAAAAATTTGGTATATATGTTAGTAAGTAAGTAAGTAAGTAAGTAAGCACCCACCCTGGGAACCCGCTTTTGACTTATGGTTAGGTGTAACCCCCAAGCTCAGGGCAGGGAAATGTTTTACTACCTGCGGAACTCCTTCAATAATTTTTTTTCTTACAGTTTAGGAGAAATAACAATGTTAGATATATGACAATTATTGACAGTGTGTGCAATAAATAATTACAGATGACCCCTATAATTACATCTGAGAGAAATATTCATTATTATAACATATAAATGTGCATAGTTTTTAGAATTTGATATTAAACTTTTTTTATCACAATTACCTACATATTTACAACACTTTTATGTTATTTTCAGGATTCATAATACTAACATCAATTTAAACCATGTACAAATGTGATATTTTCAACACTTAAAGCTATTTTCAAGGTATATGCTGCAAAATTATTTTTAACTCTATACTAAAAATAAGTATTAAGGTACAAGATGCAAATAATAATTAACATTATGCACTATTATGAAAGTATAAGTAATTGTAGATAATAATTATTTACAAATTTACAATACAATGATACCATGTTTGAGATATTATGTAAGATACATGGTGCAATTTTTTTTTTAAATCTATACTAAAAATTTCGTATTAAGATACAAGTTGCGAACAATAATTAATATTATGCACTATTATAAAAGTATAAGAAATTGTGTATAATAGTTACATCTAAATTTACAACCCAATAATACTCCAATAATAATTAAGAATCTGTACTGGAATAATGAAAGTTGCTATTTACACTTTGTACAAATAATTGGTATTTGAAGATGACTCAGTCGAAGAAAACTTGCCAGGAGTATAAATTAATTACATTTTATATAAAATATGACCACGCCGAGACGAATACCCCAGACCACAGCCAGAACTAAGTTTGGAAATGTTAAATAGTATAGAATTAAGCTAGAAATTTATAATTTATAAATGAGTAAAAACTGTTGAGAATGTTATAGTTTTCATATAACTTTTTGAACTGAATGGGATCATTAATAATCTTAAGAATATCTGCGAAGATTGAGGTGTCCTGTACGCTTGAATTTAAATTTCATAAATTTGCAATTGCCAAATAGATAATGTAGTGGGTCTCCTCGGACACCACACTTGCAGCGATCGTTATCTTTCTTGTTTATGCGATGAAGAAAAGATGGAAAGCTACCGCAGCCCGTTAGGAAATAAATGGAAACTTTGTGTTAACAATTAGCTTTTGTTGAACCTTTGGCACAATCTGATGCCTAAATCGGCCGCTCCCTGAGTGATCCCAGTTGCTCTGCCACCTATCCAGTAATTGTGAATTGATGCATTTTAATAAATATGATAAGGTAATCTAATACTCCGATCTACTGGAAGGTTGCAGTACTGAGCAGCGTCATTCGCTAGCTTGTCCGCCAGTTCATTTCCTGCTATTCAAATATGGACTTTAATCCAAGTTAAGTAAATTAATTTATTTTGATGTTTTTAAATTTTAATTTAAATGTTATAGATATCGGGATTTGTTGGGAATAATTTAAGTAATGCTTTAATTGCCGATTGGCTGTCAGAGAATATTTGGAATCTGTTGTGAGTAGAATTTATTGCCCAATTAATGGCTGTGATGGCTGCATGCAGCTCCGCCTGAAAAATAGAATTATCTGTACGTATTTTAACAGTTTTTTCAAAAATTTTTGTGTTTTGAAGGTAGGCCACTACAGCATATGCCGTGCCAGAGTCCACCTTAGAACCGTCAGTGTACATCTTGATAATGTTTGGATGACTCATTATTTTGTCAGAATTAATTAAATTGTTGATATTTATTTCAGGATTTATTTGATATTTGTGTAATTTATTTTCTACGTGTTTTTTACTAATTGGTGTGTGTTTAGTTAATATTATTTCTTTATTATGTAAAAATTTGTATTTAATGGATTTATGTTCTAATGTGATTAATAATGGAGGGATTCCTAATAAAATTTGTAGTGTGCGCGTTGAAACGTTTTTGTATGATTTAGTGATAGATGTTAGACAGATTCTTTGTATGGACTGGAGGGCACGCTTATTGATCACCCTGAGATCACCGAACCACACCTCTGATCCATAAGCTACAATTTTCTCCAAAACAGTGATATACCACGCTCTAAGGTATTCCCTGGACACGCCCCACGTGGCCGAGAAGACCCGCTTTATAGATGAAGTTAGTTGAGTAATTTTGCCTGTAATATTTGTAATATGTAAATCCCAATTTAGTGTACTTTGAAAAATTAGTCCTAAAATTTTAATGTTTTTAACTAACTGAATATTATGATTATTTAGTTTTAGAATTGGTGGACGATTGTCCATAGTATTTTTGCCGAGTAAGATGAATTTAGTTTTATCTTGCGATATTGTTAGATTAAGTCTATTACAGATTTCATAGAAATATTTTATTTTAGTGTTTGTTTCTGTTTCTAGAGATTGTCTGCTGTTAGCCTGTAACTGCCAAATCTTTGTCCAGACACATAAACTTACTGACGTTCGTGTTAGATATGCTTGCTGTTCTAAGAATATTATCTAAATTTTCCCTATCATTATTGCCTTCATTTTCTATGTCTAGATTTAGAAAAGGATTACGTGTTCAAGAGATTAAGTAACTTTTTTTTTTTTTTTGAGATATTAAGTAAACTTTATTTCATCTGCTTCAGATTTTGGTTTGCAAATAAATATGAAATTGTACCAGAAAGTGTTAAAAACACTTTCTCTTGACTTTCGAGCGGCCGTTGTTCAGAATTCCTTATTTAGAGATTCGTACTAATGTTAATGCTATGGAATGTGTTTGGTTCCATTAATATGTGGCAGGTATTCGGAGGTTGTCGTTGTTTAGAGGTGACATTTCAAGGAATTTTCACTACTTTAAATCTTTTTTAGTATATTATTTTTAGTGAATTATTTTTCTGAAAAATTTAATATTTTATTATAGTTGGAACACAATTTATATTTATTTTTCAATAATATATTTTATCATTCATGGATATGTGTTGAAAAGATTCTAAGTTATATATATATATCTACCCTATATATATAAAATCGTAATGAAACGACTGAATTGAAACGAATTTATGTAACGATTCTATGAAACGACTGATTATTTTTCACGGCGATTTCTCCTGAAATATGGAATTCTTTGCGATAAAATTAACACCAAAAATCCGTATTGATCCACAGATCTCAAAACTGGTATTAGAATTTTTAAATTCGAATTAGTTTTCGAAATATTATTCTTTTCTAATTTTAAATACTTTTTTCTAATGATGGCAACTCAAATTTCAATCAAAACAATGTATATATATATTTTTTTTTCAAATTTCAGAAAAAGTTATAATTTCAAATTAATTTCTCGACCAGTTTGGCCTCCCTTAAATCTCCTTAGAAAAATGCTTTTTTTTTTTTTTTTTTTTGTATTTTGTTATCATTTTATTTTATACAAAACATTCCTTTAAATCTGAAACATTTAAAATTAATGGCTTTCACGTCTTTCTTTCTTTCTTTCTTTTTTTTCTTTTCTTTTTTTTTTTTTTTTTTTTTTTGAGCGAAACGAAACGAAAAATATTAGGCCCAGATGTCATATACGCACCGTGGTACCTAATTGGCGCCAAAATTGCGTTATTTTGCCTGACATGGTAACCCGGCTATTGTTGCTTATCCATTAATGTTTATAAATGTAAATAAATGTTTATTTACATTTATTTTCTTTTTATTTAAAAAAAGTTCCAAATTGCTTTGTTGTATAGTTATTAATTATTTTTTTTATTTATTGTTATTTCATTTTAAAAATAATAGAAAATAATTTAAAATAAATAATGTAACTGGTATTCGAAAATGTGGTTTTCGTCAAATTGTCGTAAAAAATATCACGCCAAACCCGGTGCTTATATTGACATCTGTGTTAAATATTAAGTAATGCAAGAAATCATGACATTGAATTTCAAATTCATATCAAATGGCCAATATCGCCAAATTATATAGATCGCCAAATTATACAATTTGACGTAATTTTTATTTTAAATAACGAAAGAAAAAATAAATTAATGTAAAAATACAAATACAATTAAAGCGTCGAAATAAAAATCACTTGATGGCGTAAACACATGTAACTTCCTTACAGTCAAGTGAATGTGATATTTATGATCAAATATTATTGGCATTTAATCTTAAACTCTGGCGATAGATTTTTGGTCAGTGGGATAACCAAGTAGTACCGTTTTAATTTACCACTCGAAAAATAAAAAAATGCTAACTTACGAGGTAAAAAAAAAAAAAAAAAATGGTACGTTTCGGTTATACGCACAATACTGTCGCCAAGCGCAATAGTTGGCGCAAAATGAAAATCACGTGAATTGAAACATTTGAAAAATAAAAGAAAAAACACTGTCGATAGTAAAGTGAGCCTGTTAAAAATATAACATTTGGAAACTATAGACTTTTACGAACTATTTTACTAAATCACAAATATTTACTTAAAATAAGAGAACAAATAACTGTTATACAATAAAGTATAGCAAATAATAGCAAATCACAAGGTTTCGCATGGTTTAGAATAAAAATCCGGTATTACTTAGTTATCTCGTCGACCAGTTTCGCCAAATTATATAAATCGCCAATCCACACGCCAAATTAACAAATTGACATAATTTTTATTTTAAATAACGAAAGAACAAACAAATTAGTATACCATTGATAAAATTACAAATAAATCGTCGAAATAAAAATCACTTGATGACGTAAACACGTGTAACTTGCTTAAAGTCAAGTGAATGTGACATTTACGATCAAACATTATTGGCATTTAATCTTATAGATTCGCAATAGATTTTTGGTCGACGGGATAACTAAGTAGTACCAAAAATCCTTTTCACGATCAGTGTTGAAATAATTGGTGCATTAGCATATATTTTGGCATGGTGTCCGTATAACGGAAAAGTACCAAAAAAAGCTATTGGCGAGATTTGAACCGGCTAACATAAAAGTTCCAAGAATTCTTTTCTATCATGGCAACTTTTATGTAGTTTTATTCGAAAAAATAACTTTGATTCTTTAATCAAAATGAAAACCTTTCTTATGAAAAGCGAAGGAACTTTTGATGATCGTTACATGACTTAGGCTATTATTATAGAAATTGTTTTCAATTCTAAAAACAGCGCTAAGAATAATCTTTCCTAACGATTACAAATTTATTTACACATGGCTATTAGAAACAGAAAAAAACTTTAAAATTACTATTAAGTGAGTACGTGTTAAAAGCAGGAAAATATTGAAAATTATGTTTTGAAAATTGTATTTACACGTGAATATTAAAAGAGAAAGGAAACTTTAAAATAATAAATACATTAATATGCGTTTAACCCTTTCAGGGGCAAGGTACTTCTATTCGTAAAACGTTGAAATCAGTGAATGGCACCGGAATTTACAAACAAATTTTGAAATACGAAAATGCTTTTGTTCACTTACTTAATAAAAGAAAAAAATTCATTCCAATACTCTGATGCCAATGTGGCATTTAAGAATTAAAACTAAGTGGTCCAAAAATGAACAACCGCCCTTGAAGGGGTTAAAGCAGTAAATTGCAGTAATTGTAGTAAATTGTATTATATCAATTGCTTTATAACGCTGTTAAAAAATACCGGTCGGCAAAGACTCTGTTTACTTAATTCACTTTATTTTAGCTTCTTTTCAAATGTTTAATTGATCTTCTTTAATCAAACACGAAAACAACCATTGGATGTCTTAACAGCAACAGATTCGGCCTTAAATTTTTGCAATCAAAGGGAATTGAATGGAAACCCTTTTACAGGGAAATCGCCATGTGTTTTTTCATTATAATTCAATCTTCTCTAATCTTTTAAAAACCGATCAAATTAGCGTGATTTTAGATTCTGTGGAGTCTGAACGGGAGTCGGCGAGCGTAGCTTGCATACCCCCTAGTATACATACATATATAAATTATATATTAAATATATATATATATTAAATTAAAAACCTAATCGTCAGGTCATTACAATCCATGAAGCATTATGTTTTTGTGTGAGAACTCCGTTTTCAAGACGGCGTGCCATGAGGTATTACATGTAGCTTAAGTTTCCAGCAGTGGCGTGGCGTCCGGTCATCGCTGGATGCGGCGATGACCAAGCAATATTTAAAAACTCTTAATAAGCTTTTAAAACTCTACGATCCAGTTTTAGCAGAACATTTGGAGTTCATGTATAAGTGAAGGTAAGATTTAAAGTTTCTTTTTTGAACATTCAACCATTGAATTTTAGAGTTAATAATTTTTCACCACAAACTTAAATAATTGCGATGACCACCGAAAATTTTCACGCCACGCCACTGGTTTCCAGCAAGTGGTGAACATGATGCTGAACCACGATTTTTTAGTTTAAAAGCACTCTTGTAACCCCGTTTATCAAACCCGAATAGAATAAAAGGATGATGTGCGGGATGAAGCATGAGCCAGTAGTTTGGCAGAGAAATGCACTAAACACTGAACTACTTGGCGCAAATATCTACTTGTATGTTATTTTCCTTTTTTAACTTTTTCTATTTTAAATTAGCCATATATTTTCATGAATGCATTTTAGTGGAAGCGATATAACATTGTATGGAAAATAATTGCAGACTACCATAAGAAGAGTTTCGCGGTTTTTAGAAAAATCCACGCAAAATTTTCATTTGAAAAATTAATTTCAATTTTTCTACAGATTTCAATGCCTTGAAAATCGAAACCTAGTAATTCATGTAAATATCAAAATTACTTTTCTGTTCTCTAGAAAGTTTCTGAATTCATCATGAAAGTATACAAAAACCTCTAGCTTATTCAATAGAATGTTTTACTATTTTAAAAATAACTTTAGTTACCAATTTATCGCATGAATTAATTTATAATGCAATTTATGTCAATTTCAGCAGTCTCTTTGGAAGCATTTTTGACATTATTCAGTACTCATCTCAATTTAATGTTAAACTATCCAATTAGTGTCCCATTATTTTTAATACCTTTCAAAAGCTGGCGTAGAAGGAAAGTTTAACACATCTCATAGAATGTGTCTGAGCTGAATTGTCTATTCAGGGTATGCTTATGAAAGTAATCTGCTTAAACTTTTAAACGTTATATAAAATTGTAAAGATAGAGACCGATTTCAAGAGATATGATAATTATCATTATCAACGTACAAAATTGTTTAAAAACATTTAGCTATATTCTACTGAATAATGTCTGATTTTAAAGTAAATTTAGTTTCATAATTATAATATGAATTAATTTACTATGCAATTTATATATTTTGAGCTATGGAAATCTCAGCAAACACGTTTGATGAATTTATGACACTTTTTAGAACTCAGCTCAATAACTGTAAATCTCTCCAATTAATGTCTAATTATTTTTAATAAGTTTTGAAAGCTAACATCGAAGGCATGTCTAAAATATCTGATAGGATGTGTAGGAGCTTTCTAAATTTTATATTCTAGTTATACGTATGAAAGCAATCTGTTTTAAGTTTAAGATATTTTTAAATAAAATTGTAAAGATAGACACAAATTTAAAGAGCTAGGGTAATTATCAACTTCAATGTACAAAACCTTTAGCTATATCCTGCAGAATAATTTCTGATTTGTAAATTAACATTAATTACATATTTATCACATGAATTATATTTGGGGCATTCTCATAATCTTTTAACTTTCATGTTCCTGAATAATAATTTTTTTATTTAATACACTTTTTGTGTTTTTTTTTTTATTTTATTTCATATACTTGGGAACATCCCATTGCATGATTGCACAACAATATTAGCGAGATAAAAAAAAAAAAAAAAAAAAAAAAACAGTGGCACTCCGGGAGTGCCAATACAAGTGAAAACTTCAACAATTACGTGTGTTTTTTTAATCGTCAGGAAATGTTTTATGCGTTGAATTGTGTAGCAGCACTAATGAAAGCATCTGGGGACACGGCAGTGCCCCTGCCAAGTCTTGAAAGCACTGCCGTAAGCATCTTTTTCTGGAAGCAACTCAGGGTACTTTTGACCCCCAATATCTTTGTGTTGGTGATTCCCAGAAGCTTGAAACTTCGTAAATCTAAAGTAATGTGGAAATGGAACTAAATGCTGAAATTTCACGTTTCTATCTTTTTTATTTCAGAAGATATATGAACTTAAACTTTCCCCTTTTCGACACTGATTCACCGATCATCAAAACTCAGAGGTATGCCCTGTATCCCTAGAATCTTGAAATTTGGTATGAAGGTAGTGTTTGGGATACAATGTAAGGGAAAATTTAAAAAATCCGGAAAATTTGGATAAAAAGTCGAAAAATCAAAAAACCGAGAATTTGGCAGAGATGTGATATACGAACCAGGTTTGGCGCGATTTTTTAACGTCAATTTGGCGAAAGCCCGTCTTCCAATACCAGTTACAATATATATTTTTAAATTATTTTCTATTGTTTTAAAAAGTAAACATCAATAAATAAACGGTAATTTCATTAATAACTATAGAACAAAACAATTGTACAATTAAAAAAAAATAATAAAAGTAAATGAACAATTTATTAATAAATAAGCAACAGTAGCCGGGTTACCTTGTAAAATAAAATAACGCCATTTTGCTGTCAATTAGGTACACAAGTGCGTATCTGACATCTGTGCCCCGTATTTTATCTTCCGTAATCGAAATTTCCGTCAATACTGTTGGTTATTGACCAGACCATCATCACGATAAAATACAACGTTATCGGTTTTTAGTTACACGAAATAGGTAGGTCACGAATACGGTATAATTCATTTTAACTGACGAAAAACAAAATAATAATTTGTTTTAGCAATACGCCGGGAGAAAAAGTGAGTTTTAGCTTCCTTCTTCTTTTGCGGATTGAGCTGAAGAGGGAAAAGTTCCTGTCATTCACCGCTTGGCGCGCTAGTGTCTATGTGTCAAAACGCTAGCATGTCGTTACGTTACAGTGTCTCGAAATCAGTGGTTTTTCCACATCTCAAAAAAAGCTCAACGCGCCTAAAGAAGTTTTCACTTCAATAAGTTTTGGAAAATGTCGGGGGTCCAAACCCATGGAAAACTCATCTACCGTCCCGTGTCCCTGATGCTGATTTTGAAGTTTGGAGCTGTCGGGATAAAAATTTTTCAATAAAAATAATTCGATGTAATTTTTTTCTGAAACTAAACAAATTGTTTTATATAAATATGTAGCTAAAAATTAACCGGCACATACTTTTAGGATTGATATTATTTTTTGAACTGGGTTTTAGATTTTTTACCATCGCTTCTCTAAAATGATACCCAAATCACTTCAGATGCAGCGACAGAATTTTGTTCAAGTTTTTGCTCATGTAGAAGTATGCTAGAGAAAGAATATCTAAAATTCACTGACAGGAAATTTACTGCAGAATATAAATCAGCATTTAAATATCAATTTCAAGCACCGTGGCTTTATTGGTAGTTTTACCGTCCCCAAGGTTTATTTTGCAATTTTCGAGGTAAATAAATAAATAAAAAAAATAATTTAATCCAATGTTAACAACTGTTTCGAAAAATCAATGAACATTGTGACTATCACTTAGTCTTAACATGATTTTCCTAAAAATAGGTGGTAATTTTCCTTACCGTTCCATCCTTACCGTCTCTTTTTTTTACCATTTTGTCCTTTTTTTTTTACCATTTCGTCCCTTTTTTTACCTTACTGTCCCTTCTTTAATACCCCTTTAAGACAATGTTATACAAAAATTCTATATTAAAAGTACTACATTTGTGTCATTTCTTATTTGAATGTCCAGTGTGTACTACGCAAATTCATTATAAGTAAAAATTTAGAAGAAAATAAAAAGTTATAGGTGTAAAATTGTAAGAAATAATTAAACTCGCAAGTTCAACTTAAACCTCAGTTAAATAAAAACATTTTCGTTGCTGACCATTTTTCCTTTATTTTGAATCATTAAGGCATTCGTGTATCAGATTAAAATGTTATTTTAGCAAGTTTAATTACGCCAGATTTTCCCCCCAAAAGTCAAAAGATTGTGAGAATGCCCCATTTATAACACAATATATATCGCTTGAGCTAACAGAATCTCAGACAGGCGTTTCAGAAGAATTTTTGGCACTTTTCAGCACTCAGTTCAATTAAGTGTAAAACTATCCAATTAATGTCTAATTATTTTTAATACGTTTTGAAATCTAACGTAATATGCAAGTTTAAAAGATATGGTAGGAACTGTAAGTGCCTTCAATATTGCCTATTCAGTTTATACTTATGAATGTAATCTGTGTTAATTTAAAAAAATAAAAATAAAATTGTAAAGATTGACACACATTTAAGGATTATAATTATTATCAATCCAATGTACTTAACTTTATAAATAAATTAGCTATATCCTTCAGAATAATTTATGATTTATAAATTAACATTAGTTACATATTTATCACATTAATTAATTTATAGTACAAAATATACCGCACGAACTAAGAGAATATCAGCAGGCATTTTCAGATACTTTTGGATGCTTTTCAGCACTCAGTTCAATTAAGTGTAAAACTATTCAATTGATGTCTCATTATTTTTAATAAGTTTTGAAAGCTAACGTGGAAAGCAAGTTTAACACTTATGATAGGGTGTGTAGAAGCTTTCAGAATTGTCTCTTGAGATTGTACATATGAAAGTAATCTGTTTTAATTTTTAAACAATGTTATATAAAATTGCAAATGTAGACACAAATTTTAAGATTTGATTTTAATTTGATTCAAATTTTAATTGAATAAATATCATTATCAATATACAAAACTGTATAAAAACATTTAGCTATATATAAACTACGGAATAATTTCTACATTTTTAAATAACTTCAATTACATATTTAATGTATGAATTGGTTTGTTATACAATTTATGTCATTCCATCTACGAAAATCACAGTAGGTACTTTTGAAGAATTTGTGAAACTTTTTAGAACTAAGCTCAATCAAGTGTAAAACTCTCCAATTAATGTTTCGTTACTCTTAAAAAGTTATTGAAAGCTAACGTAGAATGAAAGTTTAATACATTTCATATGATGTGTAGGAGCTTTCAACATTCTCTATTCATGTTATACTTATGAAAGTACTCTGTTTTAATTTTTAAGCATTATTTTGTAAAATTGTAAAGATAGATTGAAATTTAAAGAAGTAAGATAATCATTATGTCACAAAATGTAAAATGTTATTTCGAGTTTTTGACATTTTTTAGCATCCAACAACTTTATTATAAAACTCTCCAGTTAATGTTTTATTACATTTAATCAGTTGTGAATGCAAATATAAAAATAAAAGGCAAGTTTAGCAGATTTGATGGATTGTGTCAGGAGAATCCAGACTTGTCTATTTGAGTTATATTCTTTAAAATCACAAGTTTAAATGTTTCAACATTATTATATGTATTGCAAAGATGGACACAAATTTAAAGAGAAATTTATTTTGTACAGATATAATATGCTAGTTTGAAGTGCAAATTAAGAACTCAGCTATTTACAGTGCTGATAAATTTTGTATTATTCTGAAAATTTGAAAAGTTCATAGTTTAGTTGAATTCTATAGTAACAGAAAAATAGAATTGAAGTTTTAATGATGAGTTATATAATGATGAGTATAAAAATATTTTTAACTTAAGATATTTTTTTTAATTTTATATAGGGTAACTCCGGGAGAGTCACCGCATACGGGATAGATGCCGCACCCCTTGTATTTCTTATAATCATCGATAGATGGTCGTCAAACGCACAGTATTGGTGCGCAATGAGATTATTTTAACCAGTGTATAGCGTGAATCCCATTTCGATGTTTACTTGTAGAAGTACAATCCTTAATTTGACGTAAGTGCATTATTTCACTGTCCAAACGTTTAAGCACGTTATGTTTAAATACTTTTCATACACTAATTACTAAATGCATGCGTGATTTCGAAGTCAAAACTAAGTTTAGCGTTTGTATAGAGTACTGTGTGTAGGTTTACGCCATTCCCCTTAGCGATGGCAAGTAACTGTGATAGCCAACGTTTGCACCATGCAAAATGGGATACATGCCGCACTTCTATTCCGGTATACATGCCGCAGTTTCTTTTGTACGGGATGATTAAGTGTTATTAACTTTTCTTTTTCTTTTTGCACATATTAACCATGTTAGGCATGTTATCAAGTTTACTAAAAACAAAGGAGAAAAGGGGAAAGCAAAACGTAAGACGGTCAAGAAAGATGCAAGTCAAGATGATAATAATGAAAAATTGGATTACGCGTAACGCAGACGTTCTTTGCAAGGAATGTTTAGAAAACTACTCCAAGAAAAAAGATGTGTAATTGGCTTCGTTGCATCATGTGTTTAAATGTAGTTACGTAAAGACTGTACTTTTTCGACACTTTTTTTCTGTAGATTGTAGTCGAAAAAACTTGTCTCTTAACCCATTCGTGACCGTAGGTGCATATAAGCACCTTCAAAAAGAGCTTACAATATTTGTTTCTGGCACCAGTAAAAAAGAAAAGTAATATTTGCTTTGTTTAATTAGAGCATTTTTATAATTATTTAAGTAAAGGTACCTTCTTTTAAAAAAGTGGTACCAACCGAATAACATTTGTATAAAAGCCACTGGTTCCGATTGGGTTAATAAATAAATTATGTCAACACAATTTTACTTTTTTTTTTTTTTACTTTCTAATACACTGATGTTAAGTTGTTGCTGAAATAACAATTAAAATTTTATGTAAAAAAATAAGTCGATAATTTTAATAGTGAAAGTAGGCAACAATTATTAATTTGAATCTACTAATACGTTTCATTGTACCCATTTAGTTTCATTTTGTTATTACATAGTTAATTATAGTCCAGATATGAATTTTTTTTAAATATTTTTATTTATAATTTCATTCTGTTCTTATTACAAGCGCGGCATAACTACCGCACCGCGCGGCGTCTCAGCCTGAATGTACGGGTGACGCGCCGCAGTGTAATATTTTAGAAAAATTTGTTAAAAAATATTAATAATTTGTTTTGAAATTTTTTGTCGTAGTACACGCGTTGTATATTTAACATTAATACCACAGCATATATATATATATATATATATTTATGTCCACCATGGGTCTTTAAACACAACTTAAAAAAATGTGCGGCATGAATCCCGGAATTACCATATACATTTATTTAGAGTATTTGCAACAATAGAAAGTATAAAAAAATATCAAATATCTATGAATTAGATGTATATTATATACTTTTAAAATACAACCGATTTAAGGAGTATTAGGACTCTTAAAGTTTCAAAATTTTTGACATTTTGCTTTTTTAGATGCTAAACGTCTATCTTTTCTGAACATTTTGATATAATTGTTTCCTTGAAATTCACATTAGAACAGAAGTTGTGGCTTTTTCAGTTATACCCGCTCAATAGCTGAAGCGGCGTTTCCGAAACTTTGAAGTCATATTTCTCCAGATGACGTTTTATGACATAACGCGTACAATATCTCAAAAGCGAATGAATATGTTTTTAATGAAAATTTCAAAACGTATGTTTCTTGTTGGTCTGTATAAACTAAACTTAAAATTTCTTTTTTTTATTGCTAAAAAAAAAAAAAAACTATTTTTAGGACATTATACTATTGCAACTGCCAAAAGTTTGCAATAGCTAAATGAAACTTTGCATTAAAAATATAAAAATGCTTTAAACACAAATTTATTTAAGTTCCGGGCAATTATTACAATCTGAAGTATAAGTAGGCACACTTTCATTCTAGTTACAAAATTTACTTTGTAATCCTGCGTGTAAGTTGTTATTTTCTGCTCGTCAAATGTCTGAAATGTTGGAGTCCCCCGTAAATGAAAATTCTGCATATTCCTTTGTTTTAAATCTGTGAAATGAAAGAACATTCCTATTTCTATCCCCCTAATAAAAATTTTGTTTTAATGTCATATACCCTTTAAGACATTAAATGTTGAAAAGTGTCCTTTTTTTTCATTTTTCCAATTTTTAGAGTCCTGAGACCCCTTAAAAATAATAGTTCAAAGCTAATTATGGTTGTAACAATAAAGAAAACTAAACCTAAACCTGTTGTTAAACGATCTATTAATGATCAGGTCCTACAGTGTCTGGTACATAAAACTGGTTAAATTTTTATAGGTAAATAAATAAATTATAGCTTTACGATCCATCAGTTACATAAAGCTTGTGCTGAAACCATGTACAGTCATGGAAAAAAAAAGTAAAAACCCCCTACTAACTCCTCAACAAATTATCGTTGAAGAAAGTTACTAGTACCGAACGATTGGAAATAAAGTCTACTTTTAAATTTTGTATTTAAAATTTGCCTAGGGGCAATCTACATATTAAAATGAACCCAAACTTCATTTTTGTTCAATGGCAATACCCAATTTTAACAAGATTTTTCAAAATCTTCAGTTCAAACTATGTCTAGTCACCAAATTTCACGTCATTTGAATGATACGTTTCTGAATTATAAACATTCAAAATTTAGTGCTTATGTTAAATTACAGTTTTATATTTTCATTAATATCTCCTGAAATTGTACTCCTAATGTGCTTATTTTTTGTGTAAAAATAATACTAAAATACTCAAACGTAAATACGCTGAATTTGCAATTTTTATAATTTTATGGTATGAATTATGAATTATGAAATTAATATTCGAAAAAAGTATGAATTGCAACCTACAATTTTTTTGATGGATTTAGATTTATTAAGTCCTGCTTTATGGAAATCCAAAATTTCACATTTTTCTTCCAAGTAGTTTGCAAATTATGTTTAAAAACAGCAAAATCAGGGATGAAGGAGCCATCTACAATAGAAGTGAGTGGATATTTTGAAATTTCTTATGCTATCCTGTAATCTAACAGTCTTCAATGTCTGCTTGAATGACGCCAAAGATGCCTTGATCAAGGAGGGTGCTCTCTTAGTCAACAACCGAGTACTGAACTTCAATTTGGATACAGCTCCTAAATTACGCTCGCCCCCCTGTCTGTGTGTCCGTCAGTCACAGAGCTCGTTCTCAGAAAATGTTTAACCTGGACGTATAAAAACTATCTTTACTCGATTAGAGACCACAGAAAAGTTTCCGGCCACCTGATTGGATGGTTTCTTTTTCGTCATTTGAGATATATTTAAAGCCTTTGAAATATCAAATGACCCAATAGTAAAGTAATATACCATCATACAATTAATTTATTAATTTTTGTTACTCATAACAGAATACAGAATTTAACATATAAAATTTTAATCTAACTCAGTTTTTATCCAATGATGTCTTTATTAATACATATTTCCGCAAAATGAAAATTTTGATCTGTGCACACAATCAAAACAAAATACATGCTTATCCAAATTTCACATTCCAACAGAACAACGCGAAAACAATTTTCTTTTTTTAATTTCACACACATTTTCTTCAATGAAATTTTATCGGTTTTCCCCGCATAAAGCCATAAAGAATTTTAAATTATACACTTTTTTTTTCATTAAAAATGTATATATAAATTTATGCTTATCATTAGATAGATAGATGGTGCCATAATTTAATTAAGACTCATTTTCATAAATTTCGACCATAATAAGAACAAGTTACAATAAAAAAAAAACTTAATTACAAATTTTGATTTAAATTATCTGTAATATTATACTTACGCGAAGGCTAGTCTTTGAACACAAGGTTTTTGCTGATCTTGAATTCCATTTTCCATTATACAAATCATTAAATTTGAAGAAATTGATTCAATTTTATTAAAAAAATGAAACCAAAAATTTAACTTCAAAAAAGGCAGATATTTTAGGAAAACAAGAAAAAAAAAATCCTGCTACTGAGCAATTTAAAAAAAAATCAATTTCTTGTGTTTTTAATGATGGCGCTAAAAGAAATCACATAAAAGAAACCAAACAATCAGGAGGCCAGAAACTTCTATATAGTACTTAATCGAGTAAAACTAGTTTATGTGCAACCTGGACACTTGAAATTTTGCATACTTATTTTGAACACATGAGATCACGCCACAAATTATAAAATTTTGAAGAAGTCTTAATGAACGCACGTTATTAATTAAAAACGCCAGTTCAAAGAATGGAAAATGTCCATAATTTAACAAAAGCAAGGGTTTTAATCAAACCGCAAAGATTTTCTTTCAGAAGAGGGAGGCTGAACCATATTTTTAAAAGGGTTCCATGGCGATAAATGTACTGGACGTTTTGAAAGACGCCGGACCTAAAAACTTGAAATCACACACTCAGACGCCAAAAAATTTTCACTTTCAGAATTTATAATTTTTTTTTCAAAAATTTCATCTAGAAGAGTAAAAAATCATTAAAAACAGATTTATATAAACACATTTTATTTCCTTTCAAAAACAAACAGTAGAACACAGTTGTTATTTCATAGCCACACTGGCTATCACCTAATGTTAACAGCAGGACATCAGGTAAAACCACAGATAATTTTTTTAGGATTGTTCTTTCGGGTATAAAAATTTTACAAATGTTGCAATTATAATTTTTAAACATGTGCATATATGCCTGTTTTTCGAACAAAATTCATGCATTTACGAAGAAAATTTTTATAGGTGAACGTTTACCTGTTTTGAGGGCTATAGAACTGTTTTATAGTTCAAAAAGAAACATAATTATAGTAGTACATAACTCAATGCTTTTTATGCAATTCCGAAAAAAATATTATTGTGTTTACCTTTGTGGTTACCTTTCTTCTATTTTTAATTCATGATTTTGTCCACAGAATATACAATATAGTTTTATATTTATAATATCAATTATTTCTAGCATAATTTTTATATATTTGTACATTTTAAATGACCGTAGTATTGATATTACATGCAACACATATCATAGCATAACATAAAACAGTGTAGTAGAATACATATGTTGTGAAATTTCAGCTACACGAAGTTAAAAATTCTTTTGCGAAAAATATTTAAGCCCAACATTCAGTTTTTTAAAATCTGCCATCTGTACATTAATGCTTTTATCTAAAAAGCTATAATTAAAATGAAGATGTTATTTTATTTCATTATTTAAAAAATATACATATTTCTAAATTAATTTTTTGAAGAAATTTCATTTTATGTATTAAACTTAAAGCATTTCCCTGATTATATTTTAGTGAACTTTGTTTTCCACCATTAATATATTGCGTATACAAAAATTCGAATGAACTATATAATAAAAACAATTTCCTTTATAATTCGATTAAAATCAAACATATTCCACACAATACGTTTTCTTTTCAGTATAAAAATTCATAATAATTTAACACGAAATATCCATAATAGAAATAGGAGCGAAAATGACATCCTATCCTCCGGATATAGACAGGAGCTGCTCGAGGCTCACAGGAAACAAGTGGCTTATCCGCTCAATTTAGTAAAGTGTTGTAGGATTTTAAGAGAGGGTGTGTAATGGAGTGGAATATATGCAAGATGCTTTATTTATGAGAATCATATTTCTGTTTTAGATATTCGAATATATTCATTGTGTCTTCCAGAGTGATAGAAAAGAAAATGTATACGGAAAATGTATTTAATATAACAAAAATTTGCAATATGAATATTAAAATTATAGTGTTATATTCATCTTGAGTTAAATAATGATAGAGTTAATAATAGAATAATATAGAATAATGATAGAGTAGTTGAGTTAAATAAGAATTACAATGTTTTCTTTGGGGACAATTCTCGAATAAGCGAAAAAAAAAATAATAACAACATTTAAATCCTACAGTGGCCGACCTTGCAATGGTTGAAAAAGTTCTAGTTTTTTCTGATGCATTTTGAAATATTTTAAATTTGTATTTTAAATATCTTTATATTATATTTATGCACCTAAAAGTAATATTTGTGCAATTATTTGTGCTTTATGTATATTATTATGAAAATTTGCGTCGTGAATTATTGGAAGTGTTTAGACAATGATAATTATATGCGGTCTATTGACAAGGATAAATATATGTTCAGATTATATGACCTAAAAATTCACGAACTATGCAAGTAAGTTCGCAATAAATTTCTTTGAGGTGGTTATTAAATTATAAAAATTCAGTTTTAGGGTGCCGTAAATATTTAAGTTACTTCAAAATAAAAATCTGTATTATATATATATACTGTGCAATGTATCGTGTGGATGCTCTTGTGACGCCGAGCTCAAAAATACATTTCTTTTAATTTTAGGTATTATATTTTCAGAGATATATTCGAAAATATTATGAAAAATTATGTTTCCTCCCCATTATTTCCCAAACTACTGAAAGTAAAATAACATAACATTATAGGTAGTAGAAGTTTACTTAATCCTTGCAGGAAAACTATATCGATTACCCTAGGTCAAGGTTGGCGAACCTATGGCACGCGTGCCAGGGTTGGCACGTGAGACAATTTCTCTGGGACGCGAAAAAATAAATTCTCTAATCATTATACACATTCTTTTTTTTCCTATTATAATCAATAAAATTTTGTTCCACAGACACAGTTTCACAAAAAATGCAGCTATTTTTGCATGATTAACACATCAAAAGAATTATTGTTATGTTATGCAGGGTTTTTTAAATGTATTTTGCCTTTCTATACGAATTTAAGAAAGTTGCATTTTTCAGGCTAATTTTGTTAGACAGTCACTGCAATAAGATGGAAAATGGATCCAATTTCTATGCATATTTATAAAACTGTCAAAATATGAATCAATTTTAAAGAAATTTCCATCGAACATCAGCAAAAATCTCATCAATACATTGCTTAATGTAACTTAGATAATTATAACCAGATGTTGCATTAATAATAAAGTAAAAAATTACTAAAATAAAATTTTTTATCTTCATTTTTTTGTTACAGTACGTATATATCATATTTACGAATTAAAATTTTGTTAGTTTAATAGCTTATTCCAAAATACAGAGAAATCGCATTTTAATTTTTAGTATTTTTTAATTATTAATTATTAATGCATGAAAGTAACTGATTTTTTAACTAGTGTTTTGTATAAACATCGCACACTTCAAAACTATTTTATGTCAAAGTTTGGCACGTTACATTCTTGATAGATATTGTTTGTGAAATTTTGGCACGCGCACGTAAAAAGATTCGCCGATTCATCTCTAGGTCTAAAAGGTATCGGGAAAAACGCATTTTTCCGTTATACACAAATTTTACTTTGCGGGCGTTAAGTAAGAGACTTGAGGGGCACTCGAGGTACCTCAAGTCGCAGAAGTTTAAAAGGATTGTGATAATGATTTTCGAAAATTTGACGGTAATACGCGAAGATATTAACCGTTAAGGACACGGACGGTTTCGACATACATAAAGATATGGACGGCGTACACTATGCACCATTGGTTTTTAAAGCCTAGATAATTATTGCATGTGATTTCAATGTCAGCCACAGAAACAATAGTAAAAATGTTAGAATAATTAAAATACGTGCTATTTTAAAAAATATATAAATGAATGATTTCTGATAAAAACATGGAGCTGTTATAACCTATATTCAATTTAATTATTTATATTCCAAATAAATGAAAGCATATAAATCATTAGGTAGCCGATTTTTTTTTGTCGAGATTCTTGAGTGACTTTTTTTTTTGGGGGGGGGGGGTACTATTCAGCTATAGTAGGGTGTTTCATTTTTCCAAAGATATGATTTTCACACGACTTTGCTTGCGCCCCGAGTCTGAGTGATGTAAAACATATGTATGTCAAATTTCAAGAAGATTAGATAATATTTAGAGATTGCACACTTTGATCACTTTTATCTCAAATTAGTGAAATATCTACTATTGAAGTACTTTGTACTAAATGGCTTCTCATGTATGTCTTTCATATTTTGAAGGTAACTGAACTTTAAAATGGAAACCTTAAGAGGAATTTGGCGTCTAGAAAAAGTGCCTAGTGATGAGTTTTTATTAGTCTTTGCCTAGTGATGAGTTTTTATTAGTATTTTGTCCCTGCAAAGGAGCAAGTACTCTTAATTTTATTTACCATCACAAGGAAATAAAAGAAAGACTTTTGTATTCTATTAAATCTACCAGTCCTAAACTACAGGAAGTGTAGAAGAAAGCAAATATTTCAGTTAAGACAGAGGAGAATATCAGTGCTGGTTTACAGAAGATGTACAAAGAATAACAAAACCTGGGTATAGATAAATCGAGCAACACGGATAAAGCAAATGTGTAATAGCAGATTTAGAAAGATGATCTCATCAAGTTATTTGACATTTCCTGGTAAAATGTGATGGGCATGACTAGCATATCACAAGAAGATAAAGAATTTCTTAGGGCACAAAAAGAAGATGATACGAGTTCGTCAGTTAGTGGAGTTGATGAGGTTTTCGCCTCAAAAAAAGAGAACTAAGTGTACAAACGGGTTAATTACTTCCAAAATGTCCTAAAAGACAGAAGTCATCTAAGAGAAGATTACAAAGAGTTATTACAATTCTTACTCTTTTACCTAGAAGGTTTGTCTGAAAACGACTTCAGTTTCAGGATTCCAGAGGCTCTGCATCAAGCAAGGTGGATAGCAAAGGCATTATATGCATTTAAAAATGTACTCTTCTCTAAACAGTTGAATATTCCTCTGAAAAGAATGAAAAGAGTTGCACATTGTGTCAGCATCATACATGGTCACATTTGGCTTGAGGCAATTGTAAGTCAATTGGCTCCAAAGAATGATTTGGATATGCTACAGCTTCTGAACACTTACCCAGATGCAGATGTTAAAAAAAGTTCTCTCACAGCTGATATAGATAACTTTGGTATCTTTTAGAAACCGTAGGATTGGGTTTTTTTGGACGTAAGTATTACTCCGGCTAATAAAGGAAATATGACTCTAAATTTAGAAACCAAAATTGTAAAGAAAAAGGAAATGAAACTATTCCAGGTAAAAAACTAGTTTTTCAAAGAACAGACCTGAATCATTTCGTGGGATCCACGATGTGACAGAATACTGCAGTGATTCTCTAAGAAGCCATGTGACCGCTTTTATTGTAGTTAATGATACAGCAGAAAGGGGAATTGATCTGATTAAACGAATTGGTCACGGACAAACAGCAAAAACAATTCTTGTTGAGGGTAATTGAGCATTATAGAAAAGATGTCACCAAGAGAACAAAGAAGAGATTGCATAGTTCAAAGTTGATTAATATCACATATGTTTAGCTTATTATACTATCTATTGATATTAGTGTCTAGTTTTAGTATTATTTGAAGTTTGTGATTTCTAGTTTTCCAAAAAAAGTAATTAACATTAAAAAATCGTATTTTTGCCTACTTTTTTAAACTGATCAAAGTGTGCAACCCCTAAATATTATCCGATCTTAATGAAATTTGACATATATGTGGAATTGGTGGAATTGGCTGTAGTTGACTTTCGTGATAAATGCTTCTGATTGAACACTCGCTGGTGTAGAAATAATAAGATTTTAATGTCTGGAGTAAGGCATGAATTCTATTTACAGAGCACACTAACTATGTACAGGGTTTAAGGGGATGAGAGGGGCTTTTTGCGGCAATCTACCGGCCTTCAATACACTTCGGCGCGCTCACGGAGCCTGACCGGATACGTCTTTCCAAGTCAGTCCGCGCAACAACTCTGAAGTTAAATCGAAACTTCGCTCCCAGGCTGGAGGCTCAAAATCACTAACTCATCAGGTTTATTGTCTTTTTAGAATTTGCACACTCTGTCAGTTCTCATGGGAATTAGCTGCACCCTGTTACTGCGGTCAGGATATGGTTAGCATGTTTGGGAAAACGCACGCTACATCAACACTCGGGCATCTTGACATGCGTGCGCCCCTGCACACGTAAGACCAAAAGCAGCAAGAAAAGGGCAAGCTAAATTTTATCTAAGAAAAAGATATTTTAACAAAATTTTTCCGAAATTTTTAAAGTTAAAAGAAAAAAAATATCTTTAAAAAATTTAGAGGTGAAAACGTAGAGAACTGACAAAACAACAAAAAAAATTAAATTTAAATTTAGACTTTTCCATTACAATGCATAGGCTGAACTGCACTAACACTACATGAAGAAGAAAAAAAAGTCCTCCAAGAAAACCGATGTGTGTGTCATGTATATGTAATATGCACCGTCTTTCGTCTTTAAGAAGATCCGCCTATGGAACTTCACGTCTTTAAAATAGTTTCATCTGAGATTTATCCGTCTTAAAAATCTAACATAAGGAAATAAAATAAATTCGTCTTAGGTAGTGCAGCAGTTACTATGCAGCGAAAGAGGAGTAAAAAAAAATAAAATTCAATCCAGGTGTTGGGGAAGGGGGGGCGGTGTACATACTAATATTTTAAACATTTATTTGAATTAAGCATTTGAAAATATATCAAACTACTATAAATATATATAAATACAGATACATAATAACAAGATTTATTCATATCAGTTACACGTTAAAACACATTAGACAGAAAGATGTTAAAATAGAAAGTATCTTGGAGTAATCATTAAAAAAAAAGAGAAATATATCTTGTAAAATCCTTACATGTTTCACATATTCATGAAATAATAAAAAAAACACTTATTCCATCTGAATTTGGTAGCTGTCGGTTGTGTATGTTGAGAAAAAGTGAAAACAAAATCTTGGTGAAACAGTTCTTATCTGGAAAAGTTCGGTAATAATCAAAATAATTGAACGCTTACTTCTAAATTGGTATCCTTTTAAACGAAAACGCCGAATGAATCAATTACATCTATTGCGAAGGAAAAAAAAAATCACCGTTTCCTTCTTTCGCACGCACAGAAACACAGATGGCTCGATAACAGATAAGTAGGTCAGTGTTACTCGTAACGACTCTTCTTTTTCTGTTCTTTATCGGTTAGAATATTCGTAGAACTTAAATATTTGACTAGTATGATTTCACAGCAGCTTCAGTAATGTCTAAGGGCTTGAAAATGGTTGGATTTGACTCGGCTGAGACTCATGTGGAATTGGTGGAATTGGCGGTACTTGACCTTTGGTGATAAATGCTTCTGATTGAACACTCACTGGTGTAGAAATAATAAGATTTTAATGTCTGGAGTAAGGCATGAATTCTATTTACAGAGCACACTAACTATGTACAGGGTTTAAGGGGATGGGAGGTGTTTTTTCCAGCAATCTACCGGCCTTCCATATACTTCGACGCGCTCACGGAGCCTGGCCTGATATCTATCCAAGTCAGTCCGCCCAACAACTCTGAAGTTAAATCGAACCTTCGCTCCAGGCTGGAGGCTCAAAATCACTAACTCATCAGGTTTATTGTCTTTTAGAATTCGCACACTCTGTCAGTTCTCATGGAAATTAGCTGCACCCTCTTACTACGGTCAGGATGTGGTTAGCATGTTTGGGAAAAAGCACGCCACATCCACATATATACCTTTTATATCAATTAGACTTGGGGCGTAAGCGAAGTCTATTTACATTTTATTTTTTGCATTACAAAATCAAACACCCTAGCTATAGTGACGTTATATGAATAGATTACTGTAGATGTTGTTCAAGACTCAATCGTAAATAAGGAATTCTTCAGAGGATCCGAATGATGTCATTTTATATAAATTAAAATCGTGTGTTTTAAGTCTTAAAACTGAAATATGTTTTGCATTATCTATATCTATATACATATGTATTTTTTTGCATCGGGCAAGACACTAAATTCTAAGAAAGACAGAATTTCTGTTTTCTAGTCTTTTATTGCAATCGGTAGTGAAGACAATATTGCGGTTAAATTATGTTTTTCAGGAAATTTTGATATAATAAAATCTTTGTTTAACATTTCAATCATCAAGAAGCAATTTATTTCATAAACCGAAAATATTCTGTCATCTGCAACTTTCATATACATTTGATAGACATAAAAACATCCAATTTTTCGGAAAAATGACAAAAAAGAAGGGAAAAATGAAAAGGATTATTAAATTTCTTTTTTGTCGTAATTTTGAAATTGAAACTAAAAAATGAAATTACTAAAAACAGAATGAAAATTTTAAAATCAGAATTAAATGATCAGGTGTTAACAACAGAAAATAGGAAAATTTTACACGTAAATATTAACAATGTACGAAAACTTTAAAATAATAAAATTATTACACAAGAAACGCTATTAAAGGTGGTAATTACGTCGTATGTAAAATGTCAAAATATCAATATCGCCATTAAAGTGCTTAAAGTAATTAAATTATAATGCGTGAAAAACTTTTAATGGTGAATATTAGGTCATATTTAAAAAGCCCAAACAATAATATTCCCAACCACTTTTAAATTAAATAATATACGTGCCCGTGCATCTTAAAAGAGAAAAAAATAATCAGAAATGCATTTAATATTGAAAATTTCGTCCTATATTAAAACGATAGATTTTAAAGCAATTTTCATTCCCTAGAATTTTACTGTGATTTTACATGGTATAAAAGTAATGTGGCTAGCAAATTTGTTTATATGTTATATCGAGAAGAGTCTGGAGAGAATTCTGTTCTGGTTTTCAAGGCGAGCTTTTTTTGACAATATATGTCCCGATGTAATTATTGCGATCTTCAGCATTTGGGGTTACCTTTTTTATTACTTGAATACTGCTGGTGGGTAAGTAATAATTTTGCATACATATATTTTTATAATTAATTTTTCATTTAATTTATAATTTTTCGTTTTTTTAAACGATATTTTTCAGTAGATGTAATATTATGTAAATATTTTGTGTGTGCATTTTTATATGTTTTATATAATACTAGAAAGGTAGCCCGTCAAAAATGACGGAAATTTAGATATAAAGATATATACAACTCATGTGCAAGAATATGAGTTTTCTTGCTTGTTCCGCAGTGATAGATGAAAATAACACATTTAAAGAACGAAACACTTTTATGAAAAAATGTGTACAGTAGAAGACCACTAATCTGCACAGTTTGGTTCCAAGTGTTATGCAGATTTGAGGCTTTTTGCGGTCATGTCTATTCAACCTTTGTTTACATTTTTTTAAATTCATATACTGGACAATTTAGATTAGCCTTAAAAATAAATAAATTTTACACTTGAAGTAAGGTAAAAACTATTAAATTATCGTATACGATTTCATGAAATGGTATTATATGTGTGTGCTTCACGATCTTGGTTACGACGTTGGCGAAATTGGCTGCAACTTGTCATAATCCTAATAGTGTGGGCCGCTTTAACAAAAAAGTAACCTGTTTTTAGCAAAATTTCTGATATAAAGTAGTTTTCAAAAACTTGTGTAAAATTGCAGGCCGTTCTCATGTTATGTCAGTCCTAAGAATAATATTTCTAACACTGAAGAGTTTCCATGTATATATGAAATTTAGAAAAGCTTCTCCAATAGAAAGGTCCTGAAATGACATTGTAATTCCTGTAACTTCAAAGTTTAATCGGGCCCTGATGTTGTTTACTGAAATCTAATAAATACAGTTATTTTGAATATTACAACAGAATTAAACAGTTAAACTTATCTAACATAAACCCGCTGTTACTTCCCGATGTTGTTTTTTTACTATTAAGAAAGAAAATTATTTAAATTTTTCAAATCATGAATTTATAATTTTTTTCCGACTTTAATAACTGAATAATGAAAAAATATGCTTTTGTTCTGAGCTCATAAATATGACAATAAAATAATGTAACTAAGAGACATTGCAAAATTAAATCTTTGTAATTTCGAACCATAAACAAACGATACCGCCACCATTTTACCTACTATGATGTCATTAGAATAGTGTCCATTGATTGTTGGAGAACTTACTTTGTGAGTGATTACCTCAATGATTTAAATTTTAAGTTTCACGATGAATGAATCACTTGTGTTTGTTTAGGTTTATGGAATGAGATATTAAGCTGTGAACCTAATTTCAACTAAAGTTATCCAAGGATATATGTATTTTTAATTGAAATAAAAAACAATGCTTTGATCTCAAAATAAAAAGTTTTAGATTGTATAATTGGTTATTTCTGTTAATTATTTATTTAGGTACTTTTCCATTATAGCGCATTTTAAAAAAAAGCTTGGCGCAATTCGGGCATCAGAAAGTGAGATATGTTGCCAAAATATATAAACAGCTATGAAAACAAATCTAATGAACTTTTATTTTTGTTTATATATGCACTTATAAACATAAAAAAATCGTTTCTAAATATATATAACATTTTTTTATATACAAATTACGGCACAGATTTCAGATATGAACCGGGATACCTAACTGGCGCCAAAATGGTGTTATGTTGCTTGCTATGGTAACCCAGCTATTGTTTTTTATTTATTAATAAATTGTTTATTTACTTTTATTTTCTGTTTTTAATTATATAACCTGTTTGTTCTATAGCTATTATTCAAACTTTGGCACACATGTCATATTCGCCCCATATTGGCACGATTTTTTATCTGACGCCAATGTCATATACACACCGGGTACTTAACTCTCGCCAAAGTGTCGTTATTTTGCTTGATATGGTAACCCGGATATTGTTGTTTATGCTGTTGATGTTTTCGCCAAATTGGCGTCGGAAAAAAATCGCGCCAATATGGGGCGAATTTGACATCTGTGCCAAAATTACTTCTGTTAAAAAATGGGAAAAAAAATAATTAAAAAATGGGTAAATAGCTTTTTTTACATTAAATAAAGGTACTTGTTAGTTATCCCGTTGACCAAATTACTGTCGCCAAATTGTAAGATTAAATGCCAATAATGGTTGACATTAAACATGATCACGTGTTTCTTACGTCATCAAGTGATTTTTAATTCTACGTTATATTTGTATTTTTATTAATGTTTTGCTAATTTAATTGATCTTTCGTTGTTTAAAATAAAAATTATGTCAATTTGTATAATTTGGCGAGTGGTTTGGCGATTTATATAATGTGGCGAAATTGGTCGACGGGGATAGCTAACAACTACCTAAATAAATTGCATACATATGGAAAAAATTGCTTGTGAGTATGAAGCAGTAAATAGGTTGTCAGAAAACATGTTGGCAAACCTCTTTCTCGCCAAGCAACTTTTATCCGAAGTATTCTACATAAGCAATGATTGCTAGAAATGCATTTTTAATTATGATATCCGCTTTTATGTTTCACTACATTTATGCATACTATACTGTGTGTATAAATGCTACAGTTCATATGCAGGGCTATACAAAAGAATTCGTAAGGGTTACTGAGTATGAGAGTAAATTGCTTAAAGGTGGTTTTTAAAGGAATTATGCGTTTTTACGCTGAACTACATTTAGTTTACTAAGAAATGTTTGTAGAATATAGATAAAATGATATACAGGGTCACGCAAAGAATTGGATACATAACCGTCTATGGATGATAATATCTGGAAATGTGATTTCAGTAGTTTTAAGAGTAGTTTAAATTAAATTTAGGCTAAATAGTGGCATGTAATAACGATACTATTGGCTATGGACGGTAACTGCTGAAATCAATTTTTAAAATTTTTTATGCGTCTTCTAAAATGTTTACTTAGTTATCTTATTTCCCAAAATAACGAAGTTTTGTTAAAGCATTCAGGATGTGTTGGAAAGTGTTTCATATTCTATGCTTAACGCATGATTTTTCTTTCTTCTTTAGTCTTATTTTGCATTTATTTTATTCTTAATTTTTTAGTCTTATACTGTTTTATAGAAACTTTGGCACAGTTGTCATATACGCCAATTTGGCGAAAACATCAACAGCATAAACAACAACATCCGGTTTACCATATCAAGCAAAATAATTACACTTTGCCGCCAGTTACCCGTTGTGTATATGACATTGGCGTCAGAAAAAAATCGCGCCAATATGGGCGTATATGACATCTGTGCCGAAACTTTAATATTTAATTTTTATACTCTTCGCTCCACACCCCTTACATATAGTACAAACTATAATACAGATAGCACAAAATAATAGACAATTTGGTACTTTTCCACTGTAGGGGCTTTGGCGTTTTTTTAAAAAAAGCTTGATGTAATTTGGGCATCAGAAAGTAAGATTTGGGTTCGTTTCCGTTATATGGATACCTTTGTCGCCAAGCGTAATAGATGTCGCAAAATGAAAATCACGTGAATTGGAGCATTTGAAAAAATAAAAGAAAAAACATTGTCGATACTAAAGTGAGCATTTAAAAAATATAACATTTGAAAATTCCAGACTTTTACGAACTATTTCATTAAATCACAATTATATACTTAAAATAAGTGAACAAATAACTGTTATAAAATAAAGCAATAAAATAAAACTCATATTAAACTGCTGGCATAAAATTAAAAATATCTTTTAGCATTTTGAAATAATTGGCGCATTAGCATACATTTTGGCATGGTGTCCGTATAACGGAAAAATATCGATTTTTGTTGTCAAATCATATAAACAGCTATGAAAACAAACTTGATGAGCGTTTTTGTTTGTTTTATACGTTTATTTTATATGTATATTATTGATGTTTTTATGTACAAATCACATCTGTTTCTTTATAAAATTAGAGAAACGTCTTTTTTATATTAAATAGCATGTATATATAAAATTTAACAGTGGATAGGTTCCCAGAAAATATGTTGCCAAATTTTTCTTTTTCGCCAAGGCACCTATACTGGAAAAGTACCTAAAGCACATTAAAATCGCACAGTTAGGAGCTCACACAGTACAGCGTCGTCTATTGGCGGTTATTTTATTAGTAGCATCGGGAGGAAGATGTAAAGATGTACTTTAAATTCCCACTCATAGATTTTGAAAAATATCTTAAAAGAGCGGAGTTTAAATTAAATTTCGGTGACCTCCTTTATGAAAGATTAATAGTTTTAAATGGGAATTTCGCCAAATTAGCCAGCTATCACCAAGTTGGCTAACATTTGGCACTACTGTGGTAACCCTGCATTAGTTTTTTTTCAACAATTACTCATTTCAATGAGGCGGTCCTACCGGAATCGTGAGGGACACACAGAGACTTGGATTTTATATAAATAGATAATATTATTTTTATTTTCACATCTATAATGAATGTATATGGAATACATATAACTATATAGTATTTATTTACATGTGTATCTTATATGTATTTATATATGCATATATAATTACATACATAAATTATATATTTATATAAATAATACAAATATAATGTTTATAATATAAAAAAATATGTTCATAAAATTTAAAAAACAACTTTTTCCGCCATCTTAAAAAAAATTTGGCAAGATGCTAAATCGGTCTTTTGGCACTATTTTGGATTATTTAGCCAATCGCGTCAACCAGAGCTGGATACGGAAATCTTCCCATTATACGAGGGTCGAACCAGAAATAAGGTTCCCAAAGAGCTCAGCCACACGGCAAGGTACGAATACGGCAACAGCGCTGTGCGCGACTATTCCCGTACTGGCGATTCCCCCGGCCGCGCTTCACTGCTTCGCTCATTCTTGGCTCAGCAGTCGACCGAGTTGGAGGCCCCGATTGTTGATCCCGCCAAGTGCGAGATTCGTTCCGTAATTTGCTTTTTGAACGCCAAAGGAACTCCACACGTGGCTATTCATCGTCAGTTGACAGAGGTCTATGGTGAGAAGTGTATGTCCGTTCAAAGCGTCCGAAAGTGGTGCAGGGAGTTTAGTGCCGGTCGGAAGGAAGCCCACGATGAAGAAAGGGTATGAAGACCGTTAGTTTCGGAGGCGGTTATCGAGACCCACCTTAGAGTCCGGGTCTCGCACCTAGTGATTATCAACTTGTTCCCCAAATTAAAGGAACGGGTGGCCAACGCTTCCGGAGCGATGATGACGTCAAAGAACAGCTGAAACGCGTCCTCATCGGGTTGGTGCCGGAGTTCTAGGACATTGGGTTACATAAATTGGAGCACCGTCTACAAAAATGTATTGAAAAATATAGCGATTATGTAGAGAAATAGAGCAAACTTTCTGCTTTCCAATGATGTAAATTTCTATGCGAATAAACAATGTTGTCTATCATTAAATTTGACGGGTACCTTATTTCTGGATCGACCCTCGTATCACTTGATGCAGCATAAATAGAGGCAAACGTGTGCGCAAAATACTTTGGATTTAATTTTAAGAATTACCATTCCATAAATATATATCAGAAATTTCGGATATTCTTATTAAATTATATAAATAATATGCGTTATAAAAATAACATGAAAATATGCATGACTGAATATCAAAATAGAGAAAAGTATTCTGAGTAACCTATACCTGTTCCTGAAAATATCTAAAACTCGATCAAAACATAAAATATTACCAAAAAATTTTAAAACACAATGCTTTTCAATATACCATGGTTATGAAAGCTATTCCCATAAGCAGACGGATTTTTTAATCTTGAACCTAAAGGAGCAATATTTTGCATAGCGTCGTTATAAAAGTCATATAGATAACGAAACTTTTAACCTAACCATTTTATATAAGCTTATTTTCAAATGTGTAATTAATCTTACTTATCAATCCCGAAAACAACCGTCAATTGTTACGACAGTGATGGATGAGGTCACGGTAACCGAAAAATGCCTCAATCAAACAGAAAAGTATTGCAGAATACAGTCGCAGTTATAGTGATAATATCATTCTATCTTCTGTATCCTGGTGATATTTTTTAAACAGGGCATATTGTTTTTAGAGGCTTCGAAGCATGAATGCGGTTGCCAGGCGTAGCTTTCAGGGGGATGAGCCACCTTATATGTGTATATTTTTTAACTGCACAATTAACATGCGAAAGATGACTGACTTTGCACAAATGAAAAACTAGCGCGACGGCAGCTTTATTTCCATAAACACACAATAGAGGTAAAAGTACCAGTCGGAAATGTTAATGTAATACTTTAAAATGTGGGACACTAAGGAATAAAAATTCATTTCTACTAATACATTTTCCCCAACTACCTTCGCAAATGGATATCTCTTTCAAAACTACACTATACATGATTTTTTTTCACAAAAATTCTAAAATATTCTTTCCGGTGCAAAACAGTGTTGTTTCTTTTTCATATAAGAAATCCCTAAATACAAGTTTTCTTTGGTTTATACCGTTGTAATTTATGTGACTTTTATTTAAACCTTTAAATATTTTTAATACTCTTAATCAATCAATGCGTGATAATTTCGGATATTACACAGCACATAAAGTGGCCGATACGTTTTTTAACTTTTGACAGTCAAAAAGCATTTAATTAGCCGGTAAAATGGAAATAAATACAGAAAATGAAGATATACAAAAACCTTAATTTCGTATTATGTATTCTGCAATGAAGTAAACACACCTACTGCTATTAAGTTCATGATTAAATAAGGTAGAAGTATCTAATTTTTAAAAATCAAGTTGTATTACTTTGGACGTAGAAGTGTAAGATTTTATTAATTAACTTAATAGTGAGTACATCAGCCTAAAATATATATCTTAAGAAGTATGAATTTCGGGTTTTTTTTTTTTGGTCATATTCATGAAGTACGTGTAAAGGAAACTATTGTATATTTGATAAATTTGTAATAAGTTGGCAAATTCATTTGGAATATGCGTCTTCTACAAATAACAGATCAATCAGAATGTTATAATATACATTATAAAATTCTATGTGCATCGGCTTTTCAAGAAAGCTGTCGGTTCTTTTCTTAAGAAGTATGAATTTCGGGTTTTTTTTTTTTTTTGGTCATATTCATGAAGTACGTGTAAAGGAAACTAGTGTATATTTGATAAATTTATAATAAATTGACAAATTCATTTGGAATATGCGTCTTCTACAAATAACAGATCAATCAGAATGTTATAGTATACATTATAAAATTATATGTGCATCGGCTTTTCGAGAAAGCTGTCGATTCTTTTCTTGCAGTTTTTCAATTAAGAGCTTTCTTCAACTGGCGTGTTTTTTAATACTTTTATGGCCTTGTATAATCCATTAACCTTATTAACCCTTTCAGGGGCGCCGTTTGCAGTCTGCAACTGCTTAATTTTAGAGCCCAAAATACCAAATTGCACCGGTAAGTTTTTAGAACAATTTTGATCTTATAATAAAATTGAAAAATTTTTTTGATTATTTTGAAATAAATTTGTTCGTAAATTGCGATGTGAATTAAGTATTTGAACATTTTTGGAGCAGAAATGCGTTGCCCCTGAAAGAGATAAGAGACTGCAAAAGTCACGTGACGAAACATTCCCAAGCTAAAATTTAACGATGTTTTATGTTCTTTACCAATTCCTCCTTTGTAGGTTAATACATATATATTTGTTTGCGTATAAATATCTGATTTTGATTTCTAACGTTGCGCGCTTGTGATTTTCCAAACTTTTTCGACGTTTCATTCTGTGGATACAATCAATTTCAAAAATAGATTGATTGTTCAAAAATTTAAAGTGTAGCTAAAATCGAAAAAGTACAATGATATAACGTTAGACATCGATCTTAGATATCTTATGTAAAAAGATCTTTTAAAATTATTGAAATGTAAATTAGAAATTTTCAAAGAAAGCTTCAATGGGTTCAACTTGCTAGTGTTTGCACTTGACTGAAGAACACTGTAAAGAAAATCCGTACACATACTTGTGATATTATGTTAGAATTTTGTAATTTAATGAAAACTATATTTATCGGAAGAAAGTTAAAAATTTAAGGGAATATATTTCCTTTTTTATCCTTACTTGTTAAAAACGGTAATGTTTCTTCCGAGACAGAGAGACGGAAATGTAACTTTTCAAACGATAAAAATACGAAAAATTTACATTCTATTTTCGTAATTGATATTTTGGCTTATATAACACAGGTAAAACAGGCCAAAAATTAATCGAACAATATGCAACAACTGGTGGCCATTTACGAAAAATTGGGAAGAACTTCGTTTCGGCACTATAAATCAAGATCTCGTGAGTCCAAAAACAAAACATGGTAAAACAACTTTATTCTTATAAAGTTGTTTTACCACGTTTTGTTTTTGTTGGGGGATGGAGGATCGTATTTTAACTCAGGAAGGTGATAGAACTCAACTTTGTTTTTAACTGGGACAAGTGGGGCATCGTTCATTGTGTATTTCTAATTCTGAATCGAATGAGTGCATTAACAAGTAGATGCAATCATTTGTTACAAAGTTACGGCAGGTTTTATGAATATAAAAACTATACATTAGTGCAGAAAAAATAGGTTTTTATAGCTACAACTGCACAAATTACAGCTCAAAATACAGTAAAACAATTTTATTTATAAGGTACGTATCGGGCCTTCATTTCTAGAGTCAGAACAAAGTTCGTTACAAATTATCGTGAATGGCCAACAGTAGTAGCCTAAAATCTATAATACTGCACTTAAAGACAATTTTCGACTTTCTATTTATAAAATCTGGTGTAACATTGTAACAAATGATTTCATCGATTTTCAGTTGGTGTCATTAGATCTACAATTAAAAAATACATAATAAATAATACAACACTTGCCCGTAAAAAAATGGTGTCCCCCCCCCCTCGTCTTAATTAAAATGCCTCCTTTCGCTTCTGAAACATTCTAAAGCACCTTTATTCGCTTAGGGACTCATTGGATCTTTATTTTTAGTGGTTTAGTGGTTTTTTAGTGGTATTTTTTAGTGGTTACAAAGTTCTTCACAAATTTTGATAAATGGTCATCAGTTGTCTCAAAGTAAACACTATTTTACCGTACTAATAACCCAGTCGTTCGATGCGTCCAGTTGGCGTCGAGGCATTAATCCTCTAATCGCAAATACTGAGGTTCGAATTCGGAGGCCGTAAAGCCGATAAAAAAGGAGAATATGTGGAAAATTAAATGACATTACATTTTCCTGTTTTGTTCACGAATTTGTTTTCCACTGTGTAGGTTCTTAATCCAGTGAGACTAGTTCATAAATTTTTTATAGTAATCCCATATTTTTCATGTTACTCAAGAACGGGGTTTATTTTGTGCTTGGATATAGTGTGAAGGATTTATTATTTTTCTAAAAGCTATTAATTATACAATCGTAGCACTTCCGAAAGTTGTCGTAGTTGGTTACATAAAGAGCTAACGAGAAACAAAAAAAGGAATAATTCCCGTATCCGTTGATATAAAAGGAATTAATTGTTGACCGATAACATTATTATTTACGGTACTGATCTTTTAAGAAAAAGTTCATTTGGAACTATCTAATAAATTGCATGTGTCAAAAACAACATGTGTAATTCCTATATTTATTGCATTCTGTAGTCTTAAAACATAAAGGCTGACATTGTAATCTTCGGGTCAGAAAATTAGGGTTTAAAACTGAATCTTTTGGAATTGCAGGCTCGAAATAAATTTTTGAGGTGGTATTGGATCTTTTTAAAGCTAAAAAATTGTGTATGATAATTACCCAAGTCCAGTGATAATCCAGTGACACTAGTTCATGCACTTTTTATATTAATCCTATATTTTCATATTACTGAAGAACGGGGTTTATTTTGTGTTTGGATAGAGTGTGAACGGTTCTTTTTCTAAAACGGTTATTTTTCTGAATGGTTATTTTTCAAAAAAGCTATTAATTATAAAATCATACCTCTTTCAAGAGTTGTCGTATTTGTATATATAAAACAGCTAACGGGAAACAAAAGAGTGCAGAACAAAAAATGAATAATTCCCGTAGCAGTTGATATAAAAAGAAGTAACTGTTGACCGATAACATTATTATTTACGGTACATATCTTTTAAGAAACAGTTCATTCGAAACTATCTAATAAATTGCATGTGTCAAAAAGAAATAAGAAAATAAATATTTCTTAAAGCTATACATAACCCTACCAGTAATTTTCGGAGTTTGATATAAAGACTTTTTCGCCATGTACTTTCACTTAAATTTCATATAAATGAGGTTTATTTACTATTTTTGGTGATTGTTTCGTTACTTAAATTTGATTTAATCATACAATAACTTCAAATTAATTTAATAATTGAGTTTCAGAAAGAAAAGATATTTTACAAATATTTTTGATCTTTCTACGACAAATTTGTCTCATTAGATGAATTTTAAAATCGGAAATGTTCCTTTTGATACAAATAAATTTACGAAATTTTCCATTTCAAAAGAGATAAAACTAAAAAATCCCATGAAAATTTTCGCAATTGGTGTTATGGCCTATAACTAAAGTTGGATATTGCCAGTTGGTGCAAGGTACTGAGCATTTATCCTCTAATAGTGAGTACAAATTTTCGAATCAGACCAGAAATAAAAAGAAAATGTGTGATAACAATCAATATAAATGCTTGTTCCGTGTAAGTATGCATCAGTATATAGAATCATTTTCTAAATATTGCTCTATTGCTCACATTTAATTTAAGAACAGAAATTTCATATTTTGAAAGCGGATAATGTCCGTCATGGAAACGAGGGAGTGGCAAAACAGAAGATCAGTAAAACAAGTAATATAAAAATTTTGTTTTTAAAGTCAATTCCTACTTAGGTCATCAAAGAAAAATTTAATATAATCCCTTAAGCTAATATTAGTTTTTGTTGCATTAAAATATTTCAATTTGTTGATTTTCTATAAGCAAGTAGGTTTACAATGGAACTCTATGGGAATTTGGCGAAGTATTAGAGATATCGCGAAGTTGGCGTCACTTTTGGCGACTCATTTTGGCCGCCAAATTTGACGATATATCGCCAAGATGGCGACAAACTTGGCGGTATTTGGCGACAGAACAGGCTCCCCCCTATGGTAACCCCTTATTGATATTACTTTAATTGATCTTCAACAACCAATGGCCGCCATTTTGTTTCCCATGCAAAACTAAAATTAATTAATTAAAATTTAATTAATGAATTAATATTTGAAAAAACTGCATTAACATCAATTGTCATCCAGTACAAGTTTAAAAAAAAAATACAGGGTTAGCGAAATTAAACTTCCGCTATTCAAAGGGCCCTGTAGGCCGTTCTACTACTCCGAAGAGAAAAATATTTTGACAACAGACACTTCGGAGGATGCGCTCGAGATTTCCGAAATAAAAAAAAATAGTTTAAAAAATCGCTACCAGATGGCGCAGCGGGGCAGCACATTGCAGCAACACATGCAAATTCCACGCACGATGAAAGGAAGAAGTTCGTGCCCCAATCATATGAGCATTTCAAAATGCCGACGTTGCCAATGCTAGTCAAACTGTACTACCGCAACGGTGAGAATGCAGATGCAGTTGTGAGAGCGTTCCGCCGTACAAAGAAACAACGACGTGGACCGATATCGGAGCGTGCTCTTAAAGACATGATGATGAAATTCGAGCAAACAGGACAGTTAGGCGATTTGGCGGGAAGTGGAAGTAAAAGTGTACAACCGCCGTCGTAGAGGATATTGCTACAGCGGTCGTGGAAGCAAGCACTCATTCGCCTCATGGAAATGTCAATGTATCGACGATTTCACGTACCCTTGATATGCCCTACTACAGTGTCCGACAATTCTTAGAATTCTGATCTTCTACCCGTATAACATTCAAGCGGTTCAGCAATTGGAACGACAAGATCTGGACACTCGCAAAACATTCACGGTACAATTTCTCGCGAGAATGGCGGTTGATGATTTCTGGCCATGGAAATTCTGTGCCCACTTATTGTCCTTATTGTGTTCCTTTTGTGTAAGACCACTGGTCCTTCAGTGTTTCGGGATCTCAGTTTGTCCTCTTAACACGCTAACTCGTAGCGCCATCTAGTGGCGATTTTTTAAACTAATTTTTTTTATTTCGGAAATCTCGAGCGCATCCTCCGAAGTGTCTATTGTCCAAATATTTTTCTCATCGGACTAGTAGAACGGCCTCTAGGACCCTTTGAGTAGCGGAAGTTTAATTTCGCTAACCCTGTATTTCAACTTGATAGGATGAATAATGAGTATTTTATTAACGATTGAAAATTTGAACAAGATAAATATATAAATAAATAAATAAATATAGGGAGAGTGTGAGCTAATAGTAGGAATTGAAAAATATGAATAGAAAACAATATGCTGCCAGTACATTTTCCTTTTTTTACGGATTTTCTTTTTTTTTTTTTTACAGTGTAGAGCACTTTATTGAGACAAAAAATTCAATGATGTATATATATATATATATATATATATATATATACACATCATTTTCAAGTCTTTATTAAAATATTGTTTAGTTTTTCATTTGTATAAATACGCTGCGTAAAATTTAAATTAGAAATCTGATGTAGAAACTGTTTCCCTTTTGTGTTTCGGTTTTATACATATACCAGTAGTACATACTGGATGTCCAAAAATGACTGACGGATTTTTAAATTCCATAACTTGCAAACAGTGACAGATATTTAAAAAATTCTTGCAGGAGTGTTATGTAAGATCTCAGGAGTTCTTATGCTGCAAATCTAAGTTTTAGTTACAAATAGCCTCGATATATGGCACTGCTAGCAATAACCGCTAAATCCAGACTAGATTTTTCGGCCTCTCTCTTCTTCCATGCGAAAAAAGGAGAATAAAATGTATTGAATGGATCCCGAAGTACCAAAATTCGGGTCTGGACTGAGCTCCTGTTGCTCTCAGGCGCCACCTATTGTTTGAAATTCGAGCTAAAATCACGAATCACAGTACAAAAACTCCTGTTACCATACATAATCCCCCTGCAATTTTTTTTTACATATCTGTCACCGTTTGGATGTTATTGAATTTTAAGATCCATCAGTCATTTTTGGAACATCCGGTATGTACATATATACATATATAATACTTAAATGATTTAGTAAAAAATAGATAAAAATAGATTCATAAATAAAGTAACCGATGATCTTGGAAATATAATTTATTTTAAAAAATGTAAATAATTGGAAATTCAATATAATTTCATATGAGGTAAAAAAACAACATCGAACTCTCCTTATTTAATTTAACATTATATTCGAATATTATTGTGTATTAGTAATCTTACTATAATTATTGGTCATTATTTTCTTCATACATTTTTTTATTACAGAAACATTACTTCAGAAAATTATTCTCTTTCAGAATTAACACCATTCAGAATAAAATACGAAAACTCATTACTGCTTTCTTTTTATTATTTTATGTTTTGACTTCTTTTTCAAAACAACAATAATGCTATTTTCGCCTATATTCCTCCAGTCTTCTCTTTGTCTAATCTGATTTGTAATTGAAGAAAATACATTAATGATATTTTGGTTGCATCTAATTTCAAATTCTTATTCCATTATTTTCATGCATTCCATTATTTCAATCATAAATTCTTGAAAGATATAATATCATTTCAAGTCGGAAAATCAGATTATGAAACATGTTCTTTATTTACGTTATCGTACGAGCGTTACAAAAGAAAATACATTAACTGAACAACGAAATATTTTTTTTTCACTTATTATACACATTAGCAAATTATTAATTAATTTTCTTGATACATTGTTCTATATTAGATTGTTCTATATTAGATTGTTCTATATTTAAAAAAAAATCAATAATTAATAAATCATATATTCTGTTTTTAAAATAACAATCTTGTATAATATAATCAATTTTATGAAAACTCATCCTGTTTATGATGGAATCCTATCTTAAACTGAATATTTGTATTATTTTGATATAACAATATCATATAATTATACCTTCCAAATATAGAAACCTTCGTGAAACAGAATTTTGCACAGTTCAGAGAGGTTCCGTTTTCACAATTTTTAACGTAATCATATGTAATATTTCTGTTATCAGCAACCTTTTTCACAACTAATATGTAGCGTACAGCGATGAATGGATATCATTTTATAGAATATTTTACCCACAACCGACATCGCATACTCAATTTAGCTATTATGTAGCATAGAACGATGGATGAGTTATTATTGAATAGGATTTTTTGCACACATTCGTCATTGCATATTGATTTTTTGTTATACTTTTAGGTTAAGTATCATCATGCATGTTATTTCTGATGTCATCATCACCTTTTCTGTGTACAGACAAAACGGACATCCCGTAAGGCATGGTGACGTTACGGCGACGTCGTTGTAAAGTCTCACTGTGACTTTGTGACCGTCGATGTGACGTCACGTGACGTCGATGTGAAGTCACAGTGACTAGAATGTGAGGTCGTTATGGCCGTTTTAGAGCTCATTTGTGACGTCACATTGTGACCAATTTGTGAAGTCACGGTGTGACCAATTTGTGAAATATGTGTCATTTGTGACGAAATTATCATTAACACTGTGATGATTCTGTGACGACAGTGACAATGTTGTGAAGTCACATTTTGGCAATTTTGTGAAAATTGTGTAATTTGTGACTATTTTGTCATTATTTTTGTGACGAATATGTGACTACAATGACAATGTTGTGACAGCGTTAAGATGCAATACATTTATTGAAAAATGAAATCGCTATTCGAGTTCAATCAATGAACCATGACAATGGAGGCAGGAGTGATTATGAGTAAAAGAAAATTCTGAAGTTCACAGAAAATTTTCAGAATGTTTTTTTCACGATACTTTGTCGAAACTTACGTTTTTTTCGAAATCCTTCGGTGAAATTCATCTGATTTGTACGATTTATTGACAAAATTTCATGTTTTTTCGCTATCATTTGACGAAATTCGCTTTTTTTCGCTATGCTTTGACAAAATTCGCTTTTTTTCACTATGCTTTGATGAACTTTACGTTTTTCTTCAATCTCTTGACGAAATTGTGATTCTTAGATGAAATTCACGTTTTTGTCCACGACCATTTGAAGAAATTTAGATTTTTTTCGCGATCGTTTGACAAAATTCGCCTTTTTGCGCGATTTATTTACAAAATTTCGCCTTTTATGCGGTCCATTGATGAAATTCACGTTTTTTCTACAATCTTTTGACAAAATTTGCTATTCTTTGATGAAATTCGCTTTTTTGACGAAATTTGCATTTTTTCGCAATCTTTTGACGAAATTCACGTTTTCCTTCAATCTCTTGACGAAATTGCGATTCTTAGATGAAATTCACGTTTTTTTCCACGACCTTTTGAAGATATTTAGATTTTTTTCGCGATCGTTTGACAAAATTCGCCTTATTTACACGATTTATTTACAAAATTTCGCCTTTTATGCGGTCCATTGATTAAATTCGCGTTTTTTCTACAATCTTTTGACAAAATTTGCTATTCTTAGGTGAAATTCGCTTTTTTCCACAACCTTTTGACGAAATTTGCATTTTTTCGCGATCCTTTGACGAAATTCACGTTTTTTTTTTCAATCTCTTGACGAAATTGCGATTCTTAGATTAAATTCATGTTTTTTTCAACTACCTTTTGAAGAAATTTAAAATTTTTTTCGCGATCGTTTGACAAAATTCGCCTTATTTGCGCGATTTATTTTAAAAATTTCGCCTTTTATGCGGCCCATTGACGAAATTCGCGTTTTTTCTACAAAAGTTTGACAAAATTTGCTATTTTTAGATGAAATTAGCTTTTTTCCATGATCTTTTGACGAAATTTACATTTTTTCGCGATCCTTTTACGAAATTCACCTTTAACCAATCTATTCTTTCTTTTCTATAAACATCATAGCAAGTATAAAAAACTTTTGAGAGTAAAAGGATAATTAGGTAATATTTTCTCATTCTGCTTTTGCAATAATAAATTTACAGCAAATTGGAGCTAAAGAAAAAGTAAAGAATGATATCTGCTCAACAACTAGAGTATTTACTCGCGTAATAGTCGCACTTTTTTTGCCAATTTTTCATTGTGAAAGTCTAAGTGCGACTATTATGCGGGGAAATCTACTACACAATATTGTACACTCTAATGCTAAAACATTACTGGTATAAAAAAAACACATTATAATAAAATTAGTAACTTATCAAATGTTTCCAATCTATGTGCTGTTTTATTAAATACCATTTTTCTTTTTATGGTAATATTTTTATAGACGTAAAATTTACAAATAATCTTTGTTAAAATTTTGGCAAAAAATTCTCATAATAAATCACTTTCACTGAAGGTATCAGTACCACTATTGTAATATGAATCGGTGTATGAAGAATCTCCGTCATTCCATAAAATGTCATCTTCACTTCTGTCCAAAGCGTCGGAGATTAATAGTAATATTCCTTTGTACAAATGCAAGATGAGCTGCAAACCATATTTGCTTGTTTTGTTATTTGTGCCACTAACTAAATTATATTTATTTGCTGTTTTTATTAATTCTGAAATTACTTACTGTTCCATCTAGGCCATTTTTTAAAGTTGCAGCACCCTGCTCTTTTTAAAATGGGCGAAATACATCCTTTTTTTTTAAATGAAATTCTCCTTTAGTTGCAATAGGAGATTTCTTTTAAAAAACTTCCCCATACCACAGTATTTCTAAATCAGTGTGCCCAAGACCTTGCAAAAATTATAGAACTTTATTTCTTTAGAAAATACAAGATATTGTTAAATCATGTCGTTATTTAATTGTATTTTTCAATTTGTAATTCATAAAATCCTTAAAAATTAATGTCACTTTATTTATCATATTAACAAATTATATACTTTTTTCTTATAGCATTACTAAACACATTACTAATATTACATTTACTCTTGAAGCTCTGTCATCATGCTCTGTTTTTACTGAACTAGCACCTCTTTTTAATACATTTGACTAAAAACACCAAAAAGCATTTTTATATGAAAAATATCAATTATTTATTCAAATAAAGTTTTGAAATTCAATAGCGACACTTTCATATTAGCAACATTCCAAGAGTTTATAGTCGAAGAAATCGCCAAAGATTTTGCTACCTACAGCAGTTTTTTTTTTCTTTTTTTTTTTTTTTTTTTATAAATTCTAATAGTTTTAGTAGTTTAAGCGAGCTGTTCGATTACATGTTTATTAAATTTGTTTTATTTATGTACAATTTTTTATGAAGTTTTTAATTTACTATAAAGGTTTTAGAATAACGTGTGGTGAAAATTTTATCTATACAATCTGTTACAAATGCAGGTAACCATATTTACTTTTAACTTTTACATGACACAGTAAAATAAAAAATAATGAAAATAATATAAAATAGTTAGCTATTTTTATGTGAATAAAGTATAAAAATTCAAACCATAAGCACAAAATAAAAACACACATTGGTTCATTATTACTATTATTATTTTATTTACAGGATTAGATAATTATAAATAACAAGCCCCCTTTAACCCACATTGTACCGCTGTCCTATAAATAGAACAGCTAATAAAACAGTTTTTAAAATAAAATTGGTAAGGATTTTTTGGATGCATTTTGTTATGACGTCTTTAAAATACATAAAAGTATAACATATAAACAAAAAAAAAAACAATTAACCAATTAAAATTTAATTGAAAAAAAATCTATTTAAAAAATTCTTTAAGAATTGTGATCTTATAATCTAGAATTTTACCGTTATTATTATCTTTTTATTGGAGAAATCATAGAGTATTTTTGTACAACAGAAACAGTTTTTTAAAGTAAAATAAAATATTTGCTCATAAAATTAGTTTATGTATGCATTTTATATGTCCTTACTATGTGTCCTACTAATATGTCCTGTTTATAGGACAACTAGTTACTTAAAAAATTAAAAACTTTTTTTTCAAAATTTTGCTAGTATCTACTTAATTACACAATATTAATGATGTAATTGAAGTTTTAAAATTTTAAAAAAATATTTAATCGGTGTGCTTCAATATGGGTTAATCAGTCTGTTTTCTAATAAAGTGTATAGTATAGCTATTTTGAAGTTTATGCGTATAAAATCATTCAAGAAATAAAATATTAAAAGTATCCAGAAAAAAAATAATGAAATATATTTTACATTTTAGCTTCCTTCATTCAAGTACATGGATATGTTTTTAATAATTAAAATATTTCAATAAAACCATATTTAAATTCTCACTGGGTTGCATAATTTCTATATTTGTCAACAAATTGAGACACCGGTTTACGTTGAAAACTTTTCGTTCATAATGTTTAACTGAAAAGTTCTTACCAACTAAGGATATCTCTTTATAAATTTTTATAACTTTTCTCACATCGAATAATACTCATTGACACTGATTTTTCCCGCTTAATACTACATATGCATGATATCCTTTAAATAGTACTTCTCCATTATGTAAAAAAATTCTTATTTCTTCAAAATAGAATAAACTATCTTCTTTTCTTCTGAACAGATATTAATTTTTAAATAAAAATGTGCAACGCAAATTGTTTCAGACCATCAAAAAATTGTATTCTATAAAAAGGCCTTTTTATTTAGTACATTAAATACATTTAAACATTTGCTAATTATGTTAAACTTTGTTTATAATACTTTTATACGTTATTTTAAAGTTTGAGAAAATATGTGATTTTAACCTATAATATTTTAAAAGAAAACAAATCTGATTAAAATAAATTTATATAAATGATTTTAATCATCTGATTAAAATTGTTGATATACAGTTATTTATTTCAATAAATTAAATAAATCTACTAAACTTTATTACGTTAATGAAATGTTTATAAGGAAATACTAAAATCATTATAATTTAAAGAAAAGCAAACTCTGGAATAAAATATTTCTTCATACCTTTTTTTTCCTTAACGCCGTTCTTTATTCCGATGTAATCCATGTTTTAGGCAGAACAAATTTTTGAAGTAGAAAATATGTCCTGAATAAATACAATAGCAGTGATGGGAATCGTTTAAACCACACCAAAGCTAGTGTAAATATCTCGGACGGATATTTTTGTCTAAAGTATTATCTTGGAATGATTATTCCTATGAATTTTTTAGGTTAAATATTTATATCTGACAGACTGCATGTTCATAACGCTACCTACTGTCTAGCAAATAACTCCTTCCGCCTGTTCCAAAGATTAAAAGCAATATGTTGTTTTCACTAGTTTTTATCGTCTGGTCTGCGGTTTTTAGCGCTCTTTTTTTTTTTTTTTTTTTTTTTTTTTTTAATCAAGGCAAGAACAGATGGCTTTTCCGTTCTTATACATTTATATGACATAAAGCATACTTCCAATTAAAATTTCTCGTTTCTAGAATTTTTTGATGCATTTAACTTTTTTTTTTTATGTGTTTCAAAATAGTTCAAGTTTTAAGTTTTGTAAAGCTACTGTCGAATATGACAATAATTAAACTAATATTGGGAGTGTAACAAATTAAAGAATGTTTAAATTTTTAGAGTATTTAAAATTCATTTTAATATGCAATAGTGCAAGGTCTTTTGAAAATAGAAAATTAAAGTTTATATTATAGGTAGTAAATGCAACATAAAAAAGAAATAAAATAACTGGAGAAATAATGTTTTTAGTGGGGGAGTGGTGGGGGGGGGGAATCAGGCAATTGTCATTTTTTTTCTATTTTAATTTCCTGTAGAATAAAACATCTTGTAAGATAACCGTATTTTTCAAAATAAATTTCCAGAAACGAAAAAAATATAAATAAATATGAATAATTAATTACGCCACGTGTTTTGCATATATTTTGTATATTTTATTTTATATTCGGAAAAAGTTAAATTTATTTAAAAAGTGTGACACAAGTAGCCAAATTTATTTTTTAAGAATTACTACTAAAAATAACTAAACACTAGCAGAAAAATTTTTTACTGAAAATATGCAAGTGTTTTTATTTATATAATAAAGCATTGCTTTATTGCAAAACTCCGTCCCTTCCCATGCCCACACACAAACAAATCTTTGCTTTCTCCACCTGTATATTAATTTCTGCCATTTCCGCTGATAAGAATAATTTATAGATAACAAACCAATTTCCCGGATTATAGAATACAGGATAAAAATATTTTCTTATTATTGAAATCTCTACAGTTAATACATTTTTCTATATTGACCACTAATAACCCCCAAAAAACATTTCTATAAGAAAAATATCAATTATGTATTCAAATAAAATTTTAAAATTCAATAGCGATACTTTCATATTAGCAACATTCCAAGAGCTAATAGTCGAAAAAATCGCCAAATATTTTACTATTTACAACAGTTTTTTTAATTCAAATAGTTTTAATAGTCTAAGCGAGTAGTTCGATTACATGTCTATTATATTTGTGTTTTATTTATGTACATTTTTTGATGAAGTTTTTAATTTTGTTGTGGAATATTAGCCGGGAACAAACACTGAATTATTTTTATTGTTTGAAGTGGGAAGTTTTAATCTTAACATATGTTTTGTCACACTGTGAGTTTACAATATGGTAGGGTTTTTTGTCACACGTACGTTACATGTAGTGTCATAACAGTGACGTCACAATTTTTTTAAATTGCCAGAAAAATATTTTTTACGGTAAATAACATGTTTTGAAGATTTTTTTAATTTTTAAAAGTTTTCTAAGAAGTTCACATATCAGTCACAATGTGACGTCGCTAAGTGGTGGCATTTTGGTCACAGTTGTGACGTGACCACAGTGACTCACAGTGACGTCACAATGACGTCACTGTGACCATGCATGCTATGAGGGATATGTGAATGAGGTTTTATATTGAAGGATGTTAAAAATTTCTTTGGCATAGTAGACTCATATTTCGTTAAAACAAATTGTTTTATTAAAAAAGTTATATATAACGTATATTTATTTCCGTGCATAAACTGGTCGTGCATAAGCCGAGTATACGACTTTTCATTGAAAAATCGTCCAAAATCACATATAACCGCTGTATATAAGCCGAAGTTAAAAAAAGGTCGGTGAAAAATTCAAAGAAAGAAAGCTTCTTGTGCATAGGTAATAGACAAAAAAAATGTGCTCTCCGAAATTATTGATTCCTCTTATTCTGTCTTGGCGCGCTTTTAAATCTACTAAATTGGGTCCCGCTCATTCTGTTATGACTTGCTCGGACATAAAGACCAAACCTCCAATTTTTGACTTGAATAACACTAAGGATCACTAATGCGACGGATGGAGATGAGGATGATACCGTTTTTGAAGAAGATGGCGATGATGATGATGAGAAATTAGACACTCTTCAATATACTGATGTACCATTGAAAGGAAGCGATTTTAAGTAGTTGTTTGAAAATTCTGATAATGGATTGGATAGTGAATGATGATTTTTTTCAGTTAAAAGAATGAAGTACTAAAGTATTTTTAGAAATTCGAGAGCACTTTTTATGTTTTAGATATTTACATTTTTTTCATCTCACAATATCAATTTTGGAAAATTTTTAGACTCGTGTATAAGTCGAACTCCCCACTTTGGAGCCAAAAAATGCCCCAAAAGTCTCAGATTTTAAACGGAAATATGCGGTAATTATAAATTGATAAAAAATATATCTAAAAATAAACTCGAATATTGCAGTGCGAAAGACTCACACCGATCTACTTGAAAAAATATAATAGTGCACAAAGCAGCTTTTTAATCTTCTAATTCTACACACTGGAGTTAGACTATCGTAAGAGTGACATTCTTCTTTTCCGATAGTACATTTAGCATAATATATATTAAATTGTGGTACAAACCGTTTAGATTTAAAAAAGGCCTTCATATAGAACCATTATACACAATATGCCACGTAAATAAGGGTATTAATAACATAAAATGTGAAATATTATTACTGTATATTTTTTATGTCCTGATTTCTTTTCCAAAAAAATGAAGAATAATGGTATTTTTGCTAATTTTACGCCGAGCAAGACTCTTCCCTTTCTTTAATACTATTTGTAATAGGGGGAAATACATGAATGATATTTCGGTTGTATCTAATTTGAAATTCTGATTCCGTTATTTTAATTCATTTCGTTATTTCTGACGTAAATTCTTGGAAGATGTAATATCATTTCAAGTCAGCAAATCAAATTATGAAGCACATTCTTTACGCCCGTTTTTGTGCGAACGTTAAAGAAGAAGATACATTAAAACGTTTTCTCAAAACAACAAAACAGTTTTACCTCATTATTTACATTAGCAAATTATTCATTTATTTTCTTGATGCAAGAGTACTATATAAAAAAAAATGTTTCACTAATAAAAAAACAAGTCGGAAATTGTACCTCAAACGTGGCAAATGAAGTGCGTTCGTACTATAACTAGTTTTATAAACATAAAAAATGTATTAATACAAAGTTTATTACGATCACCTATGTATACTAATTAATTGATTAATACGGAAATAATAGGATTCCATTTTAAATACGACGTATTCACCGTGGCAACTTAGAATTATTACCTATCATGGAACATTATTGAATTAATTATGTATAATAGGATTTAATAGAATGAAGAAAGCTTTTATTAATATCTTTACAAGTTTTGATTGGATTTTTATAAAATTTGAAATGACTGTATAAAATTCTGCAATGATTATATAAATCTCAAGCCAGTGTGTTGGGTAGTTTTTGCGCTGTTATATGCCGACAGATGAACAGACGAATGTATTAGACGACGATAACAGGAGCTACGTTTTTATATAATTACGAACGCACCTAAAAAGCTACATGTCCTATTTAGAAAATAACAGTCTTAGTAAACACAATAAAGCTTGTAAAAACCGACTTGGTTTATAACGGCATATTTACTTAAAATTAATATTTTTGTGGTCTCGAACAAGGAAATACAGTTAAATCTCTGCAAATACAGTAAAATACCGTAAAATTACATCGAATCTCTGAAGATCACTAATTTAATTCGTTAAGATTAATATCGTAATATTTTTTGTAATGAGTTTGTGTAATCGAATTTGTTTAACATTAAAGGTAATTTTCGTTATAATGGAAAATTCATTAAAGTGACATTCGTTGTAAAGAGATCCTGTTGCACCATAAAATTAAGTCTTCTACTAAGTATATAAAACAAAAACCTTCAAACAGAGACATTACGCGCAATCTATTTAGTAAATAACGACATTAATATGATGAAATGCAAAATTTCATTACTGACCTTTTTTATGTTCTAACCTCTTTTACAAAACAGTGAAGAATAATGGCCTTTTCACTAATTTTCTTCCCCCTTTTTAATATTATTTGTAGTTGAAACAAATACATTAATGATATTTCGGTTGAAATCTAATTAAAAATTATTATTATATTAGTTTATTGTATTTTATTATTAAATATTAGTGAAGATATTCCTTAGTGTTGATAAATATTCCTTAAATATTTCAGAATTATTTGATTAACTTTAATGAGTAGAGGTAAATGATAAATATCAACATTTAGTATTAACTAATTGTGGAAAAAATTTTAAGTTAATTTACATATATAAGTAGTTTTAAATTATCACCACTAACTTATTCAGAATAACAATAAATAAAGTTTAAAGGTAAACTACAAGTAGTACAAAGCAATACTCGATTTATTTTGAATTCGATTGAATGTTAATAGAAACACGTTTTAAGATTTTTCATATATAAAAGTTGTACATAAAAAACAACCTTAAAATAACATATACACATGCACTGTTTAAAAAAAATAGTTTTAGTAATACAAAAAAAATTCAAAAAAGAAAGCTGTGTATAGACGAATACTGTCCTAAATGAAAACCTATTCCTGACGGAAAGTATGCTGTACCATTTTGCCTGCTAAACCTGTCTGGAACTTAAATTTCCCGGTTCCAATAAATTCGCTTTTTACAGATATTTTTAATAGGAAATAATAGTGTGGTAAAAGCATTAATCTTCAACTTCTATAATTTAGAGTTCGATTAATCTTCCTTTACAGAGCTATTTTGTTTTAGACTTTTATAGTTAAGAAATTATTGATATATTTTCTCGATACAAAACGCATTAAAAAAATAAAATTTTGAAAAATCAAGTTAAACACGAACATTTCGTTACGTAAATGAAAACATTATTAACAGAAAATACAGAAAAACAACTACTATACATTTTTCTCTGTGTTTTGTCTTTTATTTTTTATGTTTTTACTTTTTCATAGTATGTTTTTGAATAAAATCTGCAACAATAAAGATCATTCCTGTTTGTTCAATTTTAATCTAATGTGAACCTTTCTAATCTTACTTGAAATATTTAAATTGTATTTCGGTTTTATATATCAACTGTAATTTTTTCCAACTGAGTGAAAAGGTTTCCAAGCCAAAATTTGAACCAGGGATTATTGACTTAATCAGTCAATGCTCTGCCAACGGAGCTATGATGGATAAATCTAGCGGACGCAATTCACACAGCCAACCTTCCTTATAGTGGCTTCAGGTGTGAAATATGAAGCATATATAACACAGAATATGAATATATTCTGTTGGGCCCTTTCAGATTACGAGCCAATAAACATGTAAAAAATGCATTTCGCAAAAAAATCAATGGAAACACATCTTCAATAACAAAGAAAATCAAACAATAGGAAGACTATTAAAACGCACATACACACATAAATAACGCCTGCGTTCAACACTTAAAGGTATATACAAATATTATACAGACATACATACAATAAATACAATAAATCCAACTGGAGTGAAAAATTAGCCAGAGGCAGGAATCGAGACTGGAACAACAGCGTACTATGCTCTTGCTCAAACCACTGATCCACTAAGGCCGATAACCGGGTCTTCAACTTTAAAAGACCTTATATAGGTCCTATTGCATTACACTGTAAAAGAAAACCACTGTAGATTTGCCAGAACAAACTCGATCACAGTGAATGTGCTGTTTCTTTCTTTGGTTTCCTGACTATATAAACATAGAAAATACAGTAGTTGCTTAAAACAGAATAAACGTCAAACAGTAGTTGCGTCACTGTGATCGAGTTTGTGCGCGAGATAAACTGTACTTTGTTCTGTAAAAATGTCGTTTTTTTTTTTTTTTTTTTTTTTTTTTTTTTTTTTTTTACAGTGCATATAAGTCCCATAATAATTTCATCCAAATAAACCATGTTGTGACCTTCCCAAGATGGTTTATAGTGGAAAATTGCAGATCCAGGTATCGGACGAAGTGGCTCAGTGGTTAGAGCTACAGCCTAGTACGCTATAGTCCCAGGTTCGATTCCTGGATCTGACTAATTTTTATTCCAGATGAGCTTATTGAATTTTTTGTATGTATGTCTGTATAATATTTTTATACACCTTTAATAGGGATGCTTCCCATGACAGAGATATTTTCTTATCTCACATGTTGTTTGTAACCTAGAGGATATCGACAGTGGGCAACTGAAACTCCTATTGTAACTTGAGTATTTTAGAGCAATATTCCAATAATCTTTCTTTAACGATAAGTTTATCCTGCATACAAGTGTTCTTTCTTTTATCAGGTTATCTAAACTTTTACGTATCGTACTAGTTCTCGTCGAGACAGTGTGGCATAAGCGGCACGCTACTGTTTTTAATTATTTCCTTGATCATGTCTCGATACCCGAAATGAACTATTTAGTACCTATTTATGACCTATTTAGTTAAATATTAACAGTTTAAAACTAATATACATAAATAAATTCTTTTTCAATTAAATTATAATTTAGAAGTAAGAAGAATATTTTAAGTATAGAGAAGAACTTGAAAAAGGAAATACTTCTTGATCTAGGAAGAAAAATTGCGAAAATATCATATAACATCTACTGAGTAACTCGCCATTCTAAAACACTTCCCCGTACACAGGATATCTCAGGAACCAAAAGATTAATGAGGCATTTTTGAAAAATAAATTGGATGCTCATAATGTTTGATAATATTTCGGTGTGGTTTTAACTTGTATTCGATAGTTTTCTCAACACGGTATCAACACGAAATATCAATGGAGGCTATCAATTCACGAGCAAATTTTTGCAGCTTCGTAACTGAATTCCTACAAGAACTATTCCCAAAATACTGTGTATTTTGCGCAGTTTATTTAGCATCATTGCCTGTGTTTGTTGAAACAGAAAATTTTACTTGAATTGAAAGCATAAAAAATTATATTCAGTATTGATACCAGATTGAGAAAACTAATTAATACATTGTTTAATCTATACAGTAAAAACTATTACACTGTATAACACAGTAAAAACTACCCGGGAGGTTTTTTAACAATTACGAGAATGAAAATAATATTTTGTTGAAAATAGTAGCGTGACATAATATTTTCTTTTACTCCATTATCTTATAATTAGTACACTTTCACACAATATTCTGTTATTTTTATCATTTAAAAAAAAAACTATAGATAATGACTCATTGATTAACCTTGTATAATATAACATAATATAAAATAAAACAACCGTGGGTATTGTTTCTAAGCTTAAATAATGACTATTTAATTTAATATGCACTTAACATAAGTCTTCTAAGCATCCTTAAACTTAACATACAATCCTTTTTAAAATTTCAAATAGCTTTATGCAGAATTTTAAAAAAGGCATTTGAAAGTATCACCACTCTTTATCATCTCAATCATTCTAACGTCAACTACTTTGAATTACTTTTACCATAAAATAATTTTCGCTTCACACATGAAACAATTTTAACGGGAGAGTGATGATGCTGGTAAATGTGCTTTTGAGAGAATCTTTCTTTTGAAAAATTATAGAAAATGACCCTCGTTAACTGTGCTCAAGTAGTCATGACTGAATTATCCAATTATCCAATTCAAATTCAGCTGCCCATAATTTTTGGAAACGTTTCGCTGTGTTTTTTACCTGTATTCGTCAGTTTTCTCAAAACGGTATCAACAAGAAATATCGATGGAGGCTATCAATTCGTAAGTAAATATTTGCAGCTCCGTAACTGAATTCATGCAAGGAATAGTAAAAAAATACTCTGCATTTTACGTAGTTAATTTGGTATATTTGACTGTATTTGTTTAACATTAAAATATTAACTTGAATTGCAAGCTAATATATATATATATATATATATATATCCAGCGTTGAAAATGAAGTGTCATCAACAAAAAATATGATTTAAAAGAGAAAAATCTGTGGAGCAGAAAATAAAGAAATTGCTTAAATGTTTTAGTTAAGATTCGTTAACCTTCTGTGTCGTTTCCGTCAAAAGAAGGCATTGGTAGTTGTAAAATATATTTGCATTTTGATGCAGATTTCCTTATTATATTAGCTTATTTTGAAATATTTAATTGATTTTATTTAATCAAAGACGACAACAGCCATTGTATCTTTTAACAGCAGCTGTTTTTCCTTAAAATTCTCTAATTGAAGAGAAAGGAATAGAAACCCATTTATAGGCAGATCGCCACTGTTTTTAAAATTATAATTCAATCGTTCAAAATCTTTATAAAGCCGATCAAATTAGCGTGCTTTTAGAGACTGCGGTGTCTGACCAAAGGGTTGGTGAGCGTTGCTTGTAGGGGGCCGAGCCCCCTAGTAATATAAAATAGTGTAAAATAAAACAACCGTGTGTATTGTTTCCAAGCTTAAAGAATGACTATTTAATTTAATCTGCGCTTAACATAAACCTTCTAATCATCCTTAAACTTAACATATAATTCTTTTAATATTTCAAATCGCTTTATGCAAAATTTCAAAACGGCCTTTAAAAGCATCACCACTCTTTATCTCAATCATTCTAACATCAACTACTTTGAATTATTTTTACCATAAAATAATTTTCTCTTCACACTTGAAACAATTTTAACGTGAGGGTGGTGATACCGGTAAATGTATTTTTGAGTGAATCTTTCTTTTCAAAAATTGTACAAAATGACCCTCGTCAACTGTGCTCAAGTAGTCATGATTAAATTATCCAATTCAAAGTCGGCTGCCCATAATTTTTCGAAATTTTTCGGTGTGTTTTTTACCTGTATTCGTCTGTTTTCTCAAGACGGTATTAACACGAAATATCGATGGAGGCTATCAATTCGCAAGTAAATATTTGCAGCTCTGTAGCTGAATTCGTGTAAGGAATAGTAACAAAATACTCTGTATTTTACGTAGTTAATTTGGCATCTTTGATTGTATTTGTTCAACATTAAGATATTTACTTGAACTGAGAGCAAAAAAAATATTCAGTATTGATACCAGATTTAGAAAACTGATTAATGCATTCTTACATTCATCTATACAGTAAAAACTGTTACACTGTAGTTTTTAAACAATTACGGGAAAGAAAATAATAATTTGTTGAAAACAGTAGCGTAAAGTAATATTTTCTTTCACTCCGTTGCCTGATAATTAGCACACTTTTCACTAAATATTCTGTTCAATTTATCATTTCTAAAAATTTTATACATAATGACTCATTGATTAACCTTGTATAACATAACATAATATAAAATAAAACAACTGTGTGTATTGTTTCCAAGTTTAAATAATGATTATTTAATTTAATCTGTGCTTAACATAAGCCTTCTAAGCATCCTCAAGCTTAAATTACAATCCTTTTAATATTTCAAATAGCTTTATGCAAAATTTCAAAACGGCATTTGAAAGCATCACCACACTTTATCTCAATCACGCTAACATCAACTACTTTAAATTACTTTTACCATAAAATAATTTTCGCTTTACACTTGAAACAATTTTAACGGGAGAGTGATGATACCGGTAAATGTGCTTTTGAGTGAATCTTTCTTTTGAAAAATTATAGAAAATGACCCTCGTTAACTGTACTCAAGAATAAGTAGTCATGATTGAAATTGTAGGCTATTTTTGGAGAGCTATATTTCAAATTTCTCAGAAATGTTCTCCCATTTACAGAAAACGTGTTGGAAATTGTATATCAGGGTTAACAATAAAAGTTATTCTAAATATTATTTGCGAGGAAAAATGGTACTCTTGAAATTGAAAAATAAACTGGAGGTTTAAAGATTACGTTTATAAAAATATATCTGTACTTCCTAAATATTTTTTTAATTGCTTATTACTTACAAAAACTATTATTCTACTAAATTGTTTTGCTTTTTAGTTGCGTTCGTAATTATATAAATGCGTAGCACCTATAGTCGTCGTTCAGTCCGTTTGTACGTCTGTCTGTCCGCATATAACAGCGCAAAAACTACTCAACTGAATCGTTTGAAATTTAAAATATATAATTGTTGCATAGTTTTATCGAATGATTTCAAATTTTATGAAAATCGGATGTATAGTTTAATTACAGGGACAGTCAAATTTTTCCGTCACATTACGGCCAATAGGAAAAAATTACTTCAAGTGCATTTTAATGATATTACAGACTTTCGAACAGAACGAAATTGATAGGCACTTATGAAGTGCACTAAAATATAAATGCAGTACAATATGCAGTGCAAAAAGTATTTATAAACATAGTCATAGTACGTACGCACCTCATTTGTCACATTTGACGTGCAATTTCCTACGTTTACTTTCTTCAATCTTAACAAGAACAAAGCACTGGATTCGTGAAAATTTAAGACTTTCTGTTTTCGACGGATTTATAAGTTTTAGAAAGTCCTGAACATGGTTTGACTATTTTAAGAAAATGGTCTGTCTGTGAATCTTCCTGTCTGTATGTATTTGACACAAAAAGGGCGTTCTATCTCAAGGACTAAGGCACGGAATTTATTTAAACTTTATATTTAGTTAGTAACTCATATAAATTGGTGCTGATTACTATTTGGTGTAAATCGCTCAATAGGTGGCGCTGCTATGCTGCATGTTTCGTGATTTTCACAATAGCTATATCTCAGGAACTAATTCGCGGAATCTTTTATTTCATATTCCGGAAGTACTAGTTGTTTCAAATGTAAAAAGAAAAAAAAAACACCTAAAAACAATGTATGTGTAAGAAACAAATGGGTTTACAAATTTACGAGGGCGTATGAATAAGTTTTATCCTTCACATAGAAATAATTGAATGCAATTTATGAAATTGCTACGTTTTATAAGGTCCTTTCCTAGCGGTCGCAGACGATTAGCCGAAAACCATACATAGTCAGTGTTCAATGTAACACATTTGTGCAAACCGTATTTGAAAGAGAGGGGGAAGGACGCATTCTAAGAGGCGCGATACTAGACTCTAAGTGGGTCATTTTTTAAAACTTTTAGTGACCCCCATATGTGACATATTATTGGAAAGGCCTGTGACCACTTATTCATACTACGAACCTCCCGAGACCCCTCCCCCAAATTTACCCTCCGGTGGCACTTTTCTAAATTTTACGGACATCATTGATGCCCTGTGGGGGCAAATTTGAGAGGGAGGGGCTCGGGAGTTGCACAACATGAATAAGTGGTCACAGGCCATTTCAATTATAGGTCACATGTGGGGGTGGGCAAAAGTTAGAAAATTACCCTTTTTGGGTCTACTATCGCGCCTTCTGGAAATACATCCTCAACCCTCTCTTTGAAATACCTTTTGCAGAAATGTGTTACTGTGCACGGTGGCTATATAGAAAAGGACAACTACAATGTAGCAATTTCCTAAATTTTAATCAATTATTTTTATGTGAGGGCAAAAATGTATTGATACACCCTTGTATATGAACCTAGTTATGTGATTTTGCATAGTAGTATCATAAAAATAGTTTATAATTTCGACAGTAGGGTTAACTGCGAAAAATAATGCAATTAGAAATACGCAAAGATATCGTTCAAACAAAAAAATAGATCAGACTAAATCATTATGGAATCTTTCATGCACATTTTTAATAAGTAAAAAAATAGTGTGTGTTATCGGGATTCTAAAAAAGGTATGATTCAACCTTATGGCCGAATGCAATTTGGCGATCATGCGTAACGTAATTTTAATCAGCCAAAATTTATATGAGCAGCGTACTACACAGACAACTGATATCTACTAGCACTCCTTGTCGTCATGTTATCATTTAAAAATAAAGCGTTATTTGTACGGATGTACTATACGAAAGGGAAATTAACGACAATCGCACAATACAGGAAAAGGTGATAAGTGGAATGGTGTGCTCTCACCATTTGGGTTGTTGCCAAATAGCGCACATAATAAGGAAGCATTAAGCACATAAATTGATTGAAAGATCTCTAAATCTCAAACTGTGAAATTTCTGCTTGTGGCGATACATAATATCAGGAATTTATAGGGTGATATATTATTCTAATCGGAATTTAAAATGACAAAAGCCAAGTTGTGGCAGCCATTCTCCATGATGCACTGTTCCATGCTATATTACTCGCATAAAAGCGATTACGTTCAGTACTGAAATGTGATAGTGACATATACAGCAGTTGCAACTGTAAATCATGCGTAACCAAAATCTTTATGTTCACGATTATTTATTCTCTTTGCCTTTTATGTGGTCAAATTATGAAATATCGAAATATCAGCATTATTTTTTTCATTCCATACGGAAAACTATACCCCAGTCATTGGGAAGTTCCTAAAGGGTATGTGTTTCCGAGATATAGATATTTTGATTAGGTTAAATTTTTACTTTGGACATTTAAAACGTAAATGCACTAAACTAAATAAATTACGGAAAATAATTACGTCTGTCATACAAGATCATTCGCATTTGGAAATAAATTGTTGTGGCTAATGATATCCTAGTATTTTATGTTCTTATTTTACTAGTGGGAATGTATCTATAGTTACATACTTCAATGTGTCGATGCTTTCAAAATTTATCTGTTATATAAGACCTCTTTTTATCTCTATCGAAATATGAAGAAGAAAATTTTAAGCAATTCTGTATTGAAATAAACATTAAACATAGATGAAATTATTTTATACTCTGTAAAACATATTTTTAATTCCCTAAATGCGTATCCAGTATTTGTGTACCCTAATGCATGAGCAAGTCAAAAGTATGGTTGTTAAGTATAGGGAATATTATGTTTCTATGATATTAAAAGGCATACTTCGAACACATGGATATTTAAAATATGTAATATAATAAATGACTACTGGCCGCAACAAAATTGATTTAAAAATTGCGTAGTAAGATAGTAAATGTGAGTTCAGAGCAATGTCGGATTATTATTTTTGAGAATGTTTTCTTTAAAGATACATTGACTTGCTTTGTTAATTGTTCTAAAAATCGTAATGCCTTCAATCATAATAGTTAGTCTGAAAAATTATCACAAACAATGTCTGAACGTGGAATTTAATGTAAGACACAAGATCTAATGCACTGTTCACTTTCAGAGGCCTTTAGGTATGCAGTATGACACAGCATAACATGACAGACGAAAACACCTGTCGTTCATTAATATTGATTTTCAATGTCATAAGACTTTATACAGAAGTGCATTGCGTACAGCAAATAAGGTACTGTTTGTTTCTTATTATATTAGAAACCTACCAGTGGCTGAGAGATTCTGTTCTCGAAGCAGGTAGACGGGAGGTGCTGGGTTCGAACCCAATCGCACCCGTCGGCCTAACGTTTCTTGGTTTTCTTCGAAACCTTGGATTTTCCATGCCTAAATACGGGTTAGGTTCCCTTAGAAAGACCCCACGGAGGGCACTCCCCAAAGGGCCTATATCCCTCGAGTAGATAATCGGCCGTCAAAAATTAACCCCAATCTTATTATATTAGAAAACATGTCACTTTTTCGCTAAAGAATTCTTAGTACACTGAAGAAAATGACAAATATCTCTTAATTTTCGAAAATATAATATAACCATGAACGGCAATATATAAAAACCACTCGAAAGTTACCTAAAATTCCGAAAGTGTTTTAGGTAGTTTTCGTTACAAAAAGCTACCTATTGCAGCCGTTTGGAGGAAAGCGATTTCAAAAAATTTTGGAATATTTTCATCGATCATGACCCCCAGACCCCGAAACCACCCTCCGTTCACAACTGACATACTGACTTTTGTCAAACTGTAACTCTCGTATTAATGAACCGATTTGGATGTAATTCGGTGTGTACATAGTACATACGAATGTCTCGACCGAGTTCGTTGGCCAGCTTCATCCGCCATTTCGTTTCAAAATGGCGGCCATTTAAATTTTTTAAAAAAGATTAAAATTTGAAATGTGGTATCAAAAAATTGAAAATGGAAAAAGATTTTTTTCTTATGTATTTGACATTTATACAAAGAATCCGGAGCAGTTTTTGTTTCGTCTATATCTTAAAAAATGGCTGAGTTATAGCATTTTGAATTTCTAGCGTGGCTGACATTTTGAAACGTCCTGAATTTTGTCACACGATAAAAGGCGCTTTTATGAACCGATTTGGATGTAACGTCGTTTATAAATAGTACGTACCAAAGTCTCGACCGAGTTCGTTGGCCAGCTTCATCCGCCATCTTGTTTAAAAATGGCGCCCATTTAAAATTTTAAGAAAAATTTTAATTTGAATTTCTAGCGTGGCTGACATTTTGAAACGTCCTGAATTTTTTCACACGATAAAAGGCGCTTTTATGAACCGATTTGGATGTAACGTCGTTTATAAATAGTACATACCAAAGTCTCGACCGAGTTCGTTGGCCAGCTTCATCCGCCATCTTGTTTAAAAATGGCGCCCATTTAAAATTTTAAGAAAAATTTTAAATTGAAATGTGGTACCAAAAAATTGAAAATTGAAAACATATTTTTTTCTTATGTGTTTGACCTTGATAAAAAGATTCGGGAGCAGTTTTTGTTTCGTCTATATCTTTAAAAAATGGCTGAGTTATAGCATTTTGAATTTCTAGCGTGGCTGACATTTTGAAACGTCCTGATTTTTGTCACGTGATAACGGGCGTATTTATGAACCGATTTGGATGTACCTTGGTGTGTACTTAGTATATACAAATATCTCGACCGAGTTCGTTGTCCAGCTTCATCCGCCATCTTGTTTAAAAATGGCGGCCATTTAAAAAAATTTAAAATTTTTTTAATTTAAAATGAGATACCAAAACATTGGAAAATGAAAAAGATTTTTTTTCGTATGTGTTTGACCTTAATACAAAGATTGCGGAACAGTTTTTATTTCGTCTATATCTAAAAAAATGGCTGAGTTATAGCATTTTGAATTTCTATTGTGACTGATATTTTAAAACGACTCTGATTTTTGTCACGCGATATCAGGCGTATTTATGAACCGATTTGGATGTAACTTGGTCTGTACATAGTACATACCAATGTCTCGACCGAGTTCGATGGTCAGCTTCATTCGCCATCTTGTTTCAAAAGGGTTGCCATTTAAAAAAATAAATTTAAAATTTAAAATGATGTATTAATTGGAAAATGAAAAAGATTTTTTTTATGTATTTGGCCTTGATACAAATATTCCGGAGCAATTTTTGTTTCTGAAAATTTGTTCTTTTGTTTATATCTTAAAAAATGGTTGAATTATAGCACTTTGAATTTCTAGCGTGGCTAACATTTTAAAACGATCTTGTATTTGTCACGCGATAACACACGTATTCGCCTATTTCGATGTAAGAAGGCATGTGGATAGTATACATCAATATCTCGACCAAGTTCGATGGCCAGCTTCATCAGCCATCCTGTTTCAAAATGGAGGCCATTAAATTAAAAAAATATATATTTAAAGTGAGGTGGAAAAAAAATAGAAATTAAAAAGGTTTCTTTCTTAGGTATTTTACCTTGATATAAGGATTCAGGAGCATTTTTTGTTTGTCTTTATCTTAAAAAATGGCTCAGATATAGCAATTTCAATATCTAATGTGGGTGACATTTTGAAAAATCTGATTTTTTGCCTGCGAAAGCACTCGTATATATCAATCGATTCCGATGTGAGTGAGCATATGTACAGCAATTACTAAGGTCTCGACCAAGTTCACTGGTTAGCCTCATCCACCATGTTGTCTTAAAATGGCAGGCACTTTAAGAAATCTCCCGAATTTGGCAGCCAAATATAAGCTACTTTAAATAAAAGCAGCTTGGATAAAGATGACTAATTTCGCGAAATTCTCATTCATAATGATTTAGTATTGATAAAAATTAGTATTGAATCTCCCATATTCGATTTCCACTAAATTGAGCTTCGTGTGTTTGAATAATATAAGTTAGCTTTTTTAAAATAAGGAACATGAAAGCTACCTCTTCCTCCCGGCACTGGCCGGAAGGACTTTTTTTTATATGTTGCATTATGTTGAATAAAGGCCAAATTCCCACTCAAAGAAGCTATATAACTTCCACCTAAATATAACATTTTAATCTGATTTTCAAGTATGCATGCAGGGAATACACGTAACTCTTTCATAAATGCATGTGTAAACAATGGAGTTATGAATAAAGAGGAAGAGACATATAGTGTACTGTCTGCCAGCAGCGAGTGAAGTAACTGAGGAGGTTGTGACAAGATGCCGGCTGCTTTTTTTTTTAAATCGGATCTTCAGTTTCTTATTACCGCCAGGGCAAACATCCCACCAGTAAATTTGAATAGAAAATTTCGTCTTAAATAAGCGTCTTATTCATGGAAAATTTTCTCAAAAATATCCTAAAATTTTCTATTTGTTTTTACTGGTGCAAGTATGCCTTGTAAAACTATCCGTTTGTTTCCTTGGTTGTTACAATATGGCGGAAACGCGTGGCCTAACTACAGCCAAAGTAAACTCCTACCAGTAAAAATGAAGATCTGTTTCTACCATTATTTATGACTGAAATTTTTTAATAATAAGGCGTTTAAATAAACTGCAACTTTCTATATTAATCTACTGGTGGAAGTTTCCCTCAGCGGTAAACAATTCCTGCATACCGGTTACAGTTGAAGCTTCGCTGTTTTAAGGATATGTCAGTTCCTCTTTATTAATAGTTCCATGGTGTAAACGTAGCAAATGCTGCCCCAGCCTCTGTGTAAAGGTTAAAATAAAAGAAGTTTGGAACTTAAAACTACTCTTTTTTTAAAACTTTTATTTGCGATATATTAAAGGCAATTTTGTTACATTTTTACGAAATTCATTTCTTAGAATGTAAAATCTTAATGAAAGGCCCAGTAGTGCATTTTCCATCCCAAAATACTTTTAAAAATACTGCATTTTTATGACGGTTTATTTAACAATTCTCATGAGTAAAGAAATGCGACTTTTTAACTTGCCATCAAAACGCCTAAAACCGAATGTCTGGATAATTCCAAAAATATAGTGCAGTTAAAAAGGGTTTATCCAAAAAAATTAACCTATCACTTAAATAAAATCTAAAATTTTGTTTTACAGAACACTCGTGATGTAAGATCCACTGTGATAATAACACCTACCCCCAAAATAGGCTCGCCTAACTTTGAGAAAAAGTAAGAAAAAAAACGCGAATGATTTTTCCTTCCTCCCTTTTTATTTTGTTTTATTTTATTTAAATTTTATTTTTGCTTTTTGTAGTTTTATGAATGACTACATTTCTTAACCCTCGCAGTACTAAGATGGGGTCAATTTGTCCCCATCTGGACATTTTGCATTTTGTTTTTCATTTAGAATATGTATGCGAAAATTATTTTCTAGGAATGCTCCTATAAACATATCTCTCATGATTTTGACTACTTAGGAATTTTCGCACAGTCAAATCTTTTTTTGATTATTTGTAGGATTGCGAATTTTGACCCCTCTTTGACCCTATCTTAGGCATCGGGGAATAAATGAAAGCTTTCTGCACTGGTTATCAAAAATTAAGGAAAAGTCACAAAATGCTAATTTTCAAATACGCGAACACTCAAAAGGAAATAATATAATTTGAGTAATTACTATCTCTACAACACAGCTAGCCCATATAACATCTTAATCATGTCACACATGGTCACAAGAGTCACAGTCACTACAGTGAAGCAAAAAAAAATGGAAATTCCATACATATCATTATGAGTCTCAAATGATCACTATATGCGACTCCACTGAGAAGTCAATGTGACTGCTGCTTTGTGACGAGTCACCAGGTGACTTTACAATGTAGTTAAATTGTGATTCTCATGCGGCTGTCATTTTTAGACTCAATTTCATAGTCATCATGAACGTTGCATTATGATAAGTCACCAAATAATATCATATTATACTCACATGGAGACTTTTCCCAAAAGAGCATAATGGTGACTTCAGAGTAGTCTTTCTGTCACCTGAAAGTCATCTAGGGAATTCTCACTATTCTCAGAAGAACAATTGCAGACAGTGTATGTGTAAGAACCAAGTTTTATATGCTGTTTTATATCTTGATTGACAGAAAGATGAGCAACAGAGCTGAATGTCGTTAAAATGCATTACTACTATTACTTCACATAAAATGTTATTGTTTTTTTAAACTTTTTTATACATGAATTTTTGTGCTAATATAAATATTCGTAATATTGGGGAAATTACATTTTTCTCTTTTTAATAAATCTTGATTGCCAGTATTATATCACAAATATTCCAAAGGGAAAAGTCAAAAACTTCCTTCTATGTATAAAAAAAGTAACGATTTGGAAATGGAACAATGAAATTCTGCGTTGATACCGCGAAAAGCATCTGATTCGGAATCTTATATGGAAGCTTTTTAGGATCTGATCTTATAAGGAAGAGTTACCAATGGGAAAAAAGGGTAAATCTATCGCCAAACTTCGCAAGTATGGCGCCAACTTGGCGATATATAGTCAAATTCAGCGGCCAAAATTATTTGCCAAAAGTGGCGCCAACTAGGCGCCAGTATTTCGCCAAATTTCCATAGACTCCCATTGAAATCCAATAGGGTTTAATTGCTTGAAGATAATCAACAAATAGAGATATTTCAATGCAACAAAAAATAATATTAGCTTATAAATAGAGCTTAATTGAACTATTTACATTATTTTTAAGCACAAACACTAACTAATTACAATATTTGTTTTAATAACTCTTATAATTATGAAACTCTGTGAGCTCTAATGATTATGTGCTTGGAAATAAGGAAATAAAATTCTCAGGAGTTAGGGAGGAGCGCGTTTTTACCAAGTGGAATCTAAAAATTGTATGCATAGAAAATAAGAGATCGCGAAGCGATCCAGAATGGAAACACGAAACAATTATATCTGGGGTTGGCTAGAAAAGAGGGATTGCTTTGTGATACCGAATGGAATCGGGAAGCGATTACGAGGGAGGTTGGTGCTCGTAGCGAGCAGGAAGGGTAGCACCCCCCTAGTATAATAAAAATATTTACTTGCTTAAAAGGTGTTACTTTACTAAAATTACATTAAAATATATTAATAACCTATATTGGCATGTTTAAACACCTTCATTGAGTTATCATCAGAATGTATGAAAGAATTACAAACACAATGCACAAGAAAGCCGGAAAAAAAATCCGGTCGCAGACGATTAGCCGAAAACCAAATAGCCGACAAGACATTTAGCAGACAGCATTTAGACGACAGGACGTTTAGCCGACAAGTACATTTAGTCGACACGTACATTTAGCAGACAGGACATGTAGCCGACAAGTACATTTAGCCGACAGGACAAGTAGCCGAAACGTACGTATAACATACAGGACAATTTGCCGAAACGGACATTTAGCAAACAGACAATTGGACGACAGGCAATTGGCCGAACGTGACAATTAGCCGACAGGACATTTAGCCGACAGGACATTTAGCCGACAAGACAATTAGCCGACAAGACAATTAGCCGACAGGACATTTAGCCGACAGGACATTTAGCCGACAAGAAAAATTAAACGACAGGATATTTAGCTGAGAGGACGATTAGCCTAGTTAGGTTATGGTTAGGATACTTTTAGGTTACGGATAGATTATAATTAGTTTACGGTTACGTTAAACTTAGGTTACAGTTAAGTTACGGTTAGGTTACAGTTAGATTACGGTTACGTCACAGTTATGTTACTTTCAGGTAACAATTATGTTACGTTTAAGTTACAGTTAAATTACGGTTAAGTTACGGATAGGTTACAGTTAGATTACAGTTAAGTTACGGATAGGTTACAGTTAGATTACGGTTAAGTTACGGATAGGTTACAGTTAGATTACGTTTCTGCTACGATTAGGTTACGGATAGGATACAGTTACGTTACAGTTTGGTTACAAATAGGATTACGGATAGGTTACAGTTAGATTACGGTTAGGTTCCGGATAGGTTACAAATAGGTTACGGTTAGGTTACCGCGAAGCTACAGTTAGGTTACGGTTAGGTTACATTTAGGTTACAGTTAGGTTATAGTTACATCACAGGTAGGATACGGTTAGGTTATAATTAGGTTACGGTTAGCGTACCGTCATGTTACGTTTATTTTACAGATAGATTACTGTTAGGATACAGTTATATTACAGTTAGGTTATGGTTAGGTTATAAGTAGGTTACGGTTACGTTACGGTTAGGATGAAGTTAGATTACGGTTAAGTTATGGATAGGTTACAGTTAGATTACGTTTCTGCTACGATTAGGTTACGGATAGGATACAGTTACGTTACAGTTTGGTTACAAATAGGATTACGGATAGGTTATAGTTAGATTACGGTTAGGTTCCGGAAAGGTTACAGTAGGTTACGGATAGATTGCAATTAGGTTACGGTTAGGTTACCGCCAGGCTACTGTTAACTTACGGAAGGTTACATTTAGGTTACAGTTAGGTTATAGTTACATCACAGTTAGGATACGGTTAGTTAATAATTAGGTTACGGTTAGCGTACCGTCATGTTACGTTTATTTTACAGATAGATTACTGTTAGGCTACAGTTATGTTATAGTTAGGTTATGGTTAGGTTATAAGTAGGTTACGGTTACGTTACGGTTAGGTTACAATTAGGTTACGGTTAGGTTACAGTTATGTTCCATTTCCGTTACAGATAGGTTACGGTTAGATTATGGATAAGTTACAGTTAGGTTACGGGGGGTCTATGTCATTTAGCCGAAAACCAAATAGCCGACAAGACATTCAGCAGACACCAATTAGCCGACAGGACGTTTAGCCGAATAGTACATTTAGCCGAAACGTACATTTACACGACAGGACATTTAGCCGACAGGTCAAATAGCCGACAGGAAGTTTAGCCGACAAGACATTTAGCCGACAGGACAATTAGCCGACAAGACATTTAGTCGACATGACAATTAGCCGACAGGTCAAATAGCCGATATGACAATTAGCCGACAGGACAATTAACCGACAGATCAAATAACCGACAGATCAAATAACCGACAGGACAAATAGCCGACAGGTCAAATAACCGACCTGACAATTACCCGACAGGACAAATAGCCGACAGGACAATTAGGAGACATGAAAATTAGCCGACAGGTCAAATAGCCGACATGATATTTATCCAAAACATACATTTTGCCGAAAGAATTTAGAAGACACATTGATATGGGTCGGTGATATACCAACAATGTCAACCTCAATAACTCGTCACCATCATAATTCAACTTTTTAGCTCACAGGCTATCAAAGTCAGAGAGCTGATGTGCCCGCCGTTCTGTATGTATGTAAGTATGTACGGACATATTCACTTAACGATGAAAAAACTTGATAAAAACAATCCGATTTGCTTCAATTTTTTTGTCTAGGTACCTTTCTGGAAAGGTGCTTTCCTGATTAGTTTTGGGGGCTCATTGGTTAAAGATAACGGGGGAAAAGGGGGCTAGTCCCTCCCCTTAATTTAGATAAATGGGTTTTTCATGCAGAATTATTCGATTTGCTCTAAATCTGATATACCGGTTTATTATGTTTAGGAGCTTCCCTGATTAGATTTGGAAGCTCATTAGTTAAGTATAAAGGGGGAAAGAGGGCTACTCCCCTTAATTTAGATAAATGTTTTTTCATTCAAAATTATTCGATTTGCTCCAAATTCGGTATACCGGTTTATTATGTTAAGGAGCTTCCCTGATTAGATTTGGGGGTTCAATAGTTAAGAATAAAGCGGGGATAAGGGAGCTAACCTACCCCCCTTAATTTATATAAATGGGTTTTTCATGCAGACTTATTCGATTTGCTCCAAATTTGCTATACCGGTTTATCATGTTAAGGAGCTGCCTTGATTAGATTTGGAGGTTCATTAGTTAAGAATAAAGGGGGGAAAGGGGGCTACCCCCATTAATTTAGATAAATGGATTTTTCATGCAGAATTATTCGATTTGCTCCAAATTTGGTATACCGGCTTACTATGTTAAGGAGCTGCCTTGATTAGATTTGGAGGTTCATTAGTTAAGAATAAAGCGGTATAGGGGAGCTAGTCCCTCCCCTCCCCACCCCTTTATTTAGATAAATGGGTTTTCCATGCAGAGTTATTCGATTTACTCCAAATTTGCTATATCGGTTTATTATGTTAAGGAGCTGCATTGATTAGATTTGGAGGTTCATTAGTTAAGAATAAAGGGGGAAAAGGGGGCAAATCCACTCCTTAATTTATCGGACACTTGTGGTACGAACATCATAAAAGTTTGTTTTTAGGCTAATTGAAGGGTGTAGAGTTAGTTCATTTATGCTGTCAGAATTGTGTACTGCTATTGAAAAAAAACAAAGTTATGGTTCGTTTTAAGATTCAGATGGCCCCCTAAGCAAATTTTATATACATCATTTAAAGGTAGACTTTATTACCAATCGTTTGGTACCAGTAACTTTCTTCTACGATAATTTTTTCAGAGTTAGTAGGGGTGTTTATTTTTTTTTTCCCACGACTGTACACTTTAGGTTTTTCGGATTGTGCTTTATATCTTTCTGTCGGAGTCGGTGCGATCTGGTTTTTAACAAGGAAGTCCTGAATATTTTTCAAATGAAAAAATATAGATTTGACTATTAATGGTGGCTCATAGTAATACCCATGTGTTCATTTCTGTACTTAAGGGATAAAATTATACAACACTTTATTATAAACGTGTTAAAATTGGAGCAAATTTCTTTTACTTTGGGGTTTGGTGGAAGTCTGTCGGTTTTGTGTTGAAGAAATTGTTTTGTTGGGTGCTCGCAGACTCCATTCCTAGGCGTTGAAAATTATTTAGAGTGTACCATATATAATATAGTTTAATAAAGCAAATAATTAAATAATTTGATAACATTGCAATGATTGCAGTAAATATAATGTGACACTAATAATCCAAAAAAGTAAAAAAGTCGGATAATCAAGAACTTGAATTATACTTGCCCCTCCTCCAGCCCTAAAAAAAACTATCTTAAAAAACTCTACACCTGAATTTCTAGCCATCATGGGCAAGTTGTACACAGCTGAGAAGCAATTGATAAAAGAAAATTTCTCTCATGTATTTTTAAAATTAGGCAAAGTACGATATATATCTCACCTTAAGAAAGTTCGAATAGGAAATGTTTTGGATAATTATTAATTTCTATGCATAAATCATTTATTTAATGCATATGTTTTTATTGTAATCAAATCTGATAAATTATCATAGCGTTTGAGCAATTTTTTAATTTTTGTTTGTCTGACAATTGATGAAAATTTTCCGAAAAATCTAATTCCTTGGTGGGGGGGTATTGCCCCCCCCCTCAGTCCCACCTCAAATGGCGGCCCTGTTTCCAAAACTTTCTAAATTATTCATGGAGACATTTTTATGCATAAATACATTAAAATAAAATCCTTTATATCTAACTTCCTTTTATCAGTAATTTATTTATTTTTGTAATTTATTTTTGACTAGATAATCGTAAATTTAAGAGCTGTTTATTTTTATTCCACCCTAACATTATTTATTCCAGACAGTGTTGCGCCAACATATGCGTATATGGCGGAAGCATGATGCAACAGTTGAAAGGAGAAATCAATCATCATGTTTGGACATTTCTTTATTCATTTCATTTTCTTCGGTTACTAACGAAAAAGAGCTATTATTTGACACCAATTTAGCCGTGCTAATAAATCTGTTTTATACAAATAAAGCATTTTATGGCATTAAACTGGATTATTCCTAATTTTCTCTTATTGATCAAGTTGAATTTAGACACATTTTTTTCGTGAGGGATTTCTGTGATCTCCGGGATGAGGGTGGGGTTGGAATTTGCACTTTTTGACCATTGAAAACACAAAATCTCAAATCTTCCATGGGGACATTTATTCTCTGGGGAGAATGTCTCCCCCGGGTCACCCCATGAATTCAATACTGTTAATGATTTAAAAAAAATATTAGGACTGTTTCTCTTTCTGATTTAATTAAGAAATTTAAACATTTAAACACGGAATGTAAAAAATTATTTTGGAGAAGCTATTATTTGTATAATGAATGCCATTGTTGGATCATATACACCTACGTTTACAAATGAACTGAAAATTTAATACAATAATATTAAACTAGAGAACAGGAATTCTGTTTTTTCAGAATTTAGTGTCGCCCCCGGCATTTCTATTACTTCATTTTCTTCTGATGGACTGATGGCTTCTATTATTATGAAACAGCCATTATAAATGAAGTGTTAGGTGAAGATGAAAGAGCAGCCGTAAAAGTTTGAACTCTGATTTTCTGGTCGGAATGGGGGGAAAAATGGCTATATATATATATATATATATATATATTTTTTTTTTTTTTTTTTTTTTTTTTGACGACTGCATTTTTATCTTCCCCTAACACTTCATTTATAATGGCTGTTTCATAATAATAGAAGCCACCAGTCCGTCAGAAGAAAATAACTCGGTTAAGCGGGACTCTACTGCAGTACGGAACATATTTCAATTTTAAGACTTAAAGCACACGTTTTATTTTATGTAAAATGACGTCATTCGCATCCGCTTAAGAATTCCACATTTACGATCTACTCTTAAACATCTGCAGTAAAGCATGCATAGCACATCACTATCGCGAAATAATGCACAAATGCAAAAAAATATTCCGTCTTTCAAGAAAAAAAAAAGGCGATCTAATGATTTATAGATACTTACAATTAAATATAGTATATAATAGCTCCATTGTTTTAACAGAAATCATTCGTTTATATATTTTTTTTCAAAATAGCACGTATTTTAATTACATTTTCTTTCGGTTGTTGCGAGAAAATGGCAACAAAAATATATAATTGCTATTTTAAAACTATTCTTCCTTTACTTTCTACAGAAATCGAGTTCTTCCGTTGCCAATATTAAGCAAATGGCTCTGAAAACTACAAAAAAATTAATATTCCAAAAATAAATGGAGATACAGTTTTCTTACAAAATGCATTTAAAAGAACTTTTTTTCTCCAATACGACGGTATAAAAATTGAAAATGTGCGATGCTTAGAAGTTTTAAAAAATTCTAAACAGTATTTAATCGTAATGCTTTGTTTTACGGCTAGCCTCTGTAAGGTAACGTTATTTTTTGGACACAAAATAAGCTGGGAGAAAGAAATAGCATACCGTACCGGAGGCTAATAACATTTTGTTTTAAACGTGATATATAATTTGAATTGTTTCACCAATTTTCAAGTTTATTGAGAACTTTTTACGTTTCATCCTCATTCCTCTGTTTGTATTAACTTAATTTTTTAATAACGGTTTCTTTGTAATCAATAATACTCTAAAGTTAAAAAATATATGTTGAGAAAATTAAAAATATTTTTTTCAAATAATTCTAATTTAATTTGATATTCAAAATTTAAGAAAAGCATTTATCGAATTAGATATATATGGTAAGCATATAGAATTTTTCTTTAAATTTGAAGCTAGGTCCTCCTTTATATTAATAAAATTGGTTCTTATTTAATATTATTTTTTTCATTCTTGTTAATAAAGTTTGCATTTGTAGTCGTAGAATGTATCCAGCCTCAGCTAGGGATCTAACGAATTTCGGACGAAATTCAGTATTAAGCAGAATATTGTAGATATTTAGAGGAATAAAATCAGGGTAATACATTTTTAGGTAGATTTCGTAATAAGAAATACTACATATTACATTTTTCCAGCATTTTTGCAGATCTACGCCGATCATGAAACCATAGAACACCAAACCACCCCCAGTTCAAAACTTTATCTAACTATCTATCTATATATATCACTTTTTTATGAACACGATAACTTCCATAATTCTGCACAAACCTCTTCCAAACTGGTCAAGGCCATACCATACAATCAAGGGGCAGAAAATCTCGGTAAAATTCGTTAATGGGCAAAGTCGACCAAGGGGATGGAAATAGGGAAGGATTTTGTGAAAACAGAAAAAAAAACTTCTTAATTATAATGCATATCAAATCAGTTTAAAGTTATTATTACTTCTAGGAAGAGGTAAAAAAAAATTATGTATAACAGGTTTTTGATATCATTAAAAATGGGCTCAAGGGGCAATAAAAATAGAGTTTTAAGAAGAAAAAAATTCATAACTTCGTCAATTCACAAGATATAAAATCCACTTAAATTTATTATAAATCTGCTTAATCTTACCTACAACTTTTATATTGACAAGTTTTTGATAGTACCAACTCTTACAGAAAAAAGGGAGAGGGTTAAAAAGAAAAAAAATCATAACTTCATCAATTCACAATTTATCAAATCCGCTTAAATTTATTATAAATCTTCTTGATATTATCTACAACTTTTATATTGGCAAGATTTTGATAAAACCAACTCTTACACAAAAAGGAAAAAAAATATCGTATTAAGGCTGTTCTCAAATCCATAGGGACAACTTTATGACATAAGTTTGAATTCCTTTTTGTTCGGAAACGCATGAAATTGGAAGGTGTTGTTATACGAAAACTATGTTTGAAAGACGTTTTCCGTTTTTTTTTTTTTTTTTTTTTTTTTTTTTGTAAACACAATAGATGTTTCAAAAAATACTGTCACAGTTTGAACCAAATTTCCCAACAAAAGGGAAAAAACACTGAACGAAGGGAGAAAAATCCCTTGTAGTAGGTCTGCCAATTTTATACAATTACGTTAAAAAATCTGTACGTCATTGTGTCAGAAAATATCAACCTTGTTGAACAGTGTAGTTGAGAACACAGCCTTAACATGATTCTGATAAAACCAGTTCAGAAAAATAAAATTAAAAACTCGTCAAAAGCGACCAGAAAAAGTTGTCAAACTGTGTTTATCTCTAATCTTGATTTAGCCTTTTTGGTGAAATTAGTACTTAACTTCGAAATCTACCTGTGCCTACAGACCGAGCCAGGAGTGATTTTTTTCTCTTTCTTTTCTTTTTTTTTTTTTTTTAAATGATTTTCTCAAATCCAAATTGGCTATTTTCTAACGCATTCATATAGAACCATTTTTATTTCTTACAAGCATAAAATGTACAGCTATTTTCATTCAGATACTAAACAATCAAATTCAATTTTTTAGTGTCAGACTATTTTAAGAATCCATAATCTGCCTGTTTGTCATACAGTTTTATAATGAGGCTCCTAAAACTTCGCTTATCGGTGAGAATTTTAACTATTTTTTTTTTCATTTTGCACAAAACTATCATTATTTGATAAATTTTATAGTACAAATAATGTTCCGATACGACAGTTTGTTGAATTTTCATGATTTTTTTGAAAAACAAACGGATATGGGCCATTGCCATTAAAAAAAAAAATAAAATAAAATATGAACTGAGATAAGGATTACTACTGCAATTTGTTTGTGTAGAAAAATGTAAGTCACATAAACAAGGTTTTTTGAGAAATAATAATCTCTTTGTGATGTTTCAACATATTATATTAAACGTATAAAACAGTTAGACATATGAATAACGAAATCTATATCGAATTAAAAATAAAAAAACAAACTGCGCGGTATGAATTTTTTGCTTGCTTTTTCTAGTTCCCTACGATGCAACCAAATTTTATACAATGCAATTTTATATCACACTAGCTGACCCACCCGGCGTTGCCCTGGCCCATCATAATAACCTTAAATAAAACTCAAGTTTGTATGATTTTATATCCTTTGAAAATCTTTTAAATGAACCTAGTTTCGGTTGTTCCATTGCATTCCACAGCGTCTCGTTTGTTTCCAACAAACGTCTTTCCGAACGAACCTGTAATCTGGGTCCCCGCTGCCTAACGCAGCATGTGCCGGAAGTGCTCCGCACGTATCGTAGACAATCGAAAACCAAGTCTAGTGAGCCAAACTTCGTAGTAATCAAGCCCATAGAACCGGAAAAACGAATGCATCATTAATGTTCGAAAATGTCGTTAACTGAAGTCTAAGATAAACTTTCATAATCACAGAAAGTAGTATTTTCACAGAAAGTAACTGAATTGTAATCTAAGTTAAATAAACCAATTCCCGTTGAAATTGGGTCCTTATAACCCGACGAAACAATTTATCCTTACGCGATGGAAGTTGCTTCCCTCCTCCTCTATAAATTTCACGGTCTACTTTTAAAATTAACACCATATTATTTAATAAACGGATATTTACTGATTTGCAAAATTTTAGCGTAAAACAGCCACACAACAGTAGTTATTATTTCTATTGCAGATGCGTAACAGAAGAAAAGATTGCCGTATTATATGAAAAATGTATCTCTGATTTTTTTTTTTCATTATTTTTCCTGTGTAATAAACTTTTCAGAGAATCATATATAATTTTTTCGAAGCAAAATAAAAAATCGCGCATTTAAGGGTTAACGTAACGCGATTTTTATTTTTAATTTACGGATGTAGTGAGTAAACGTAAGTTGTTGCCGAAAAAGGAGATTAATATTCAAAAAATGTGGTAGCTTGGGTATAAAGAAGGACCGGGCCCAGGCGGCAGGATATTAACTGGAATGTAGTTGGGTAAAGGAAAAAATTTTAATAGTTTTAAAGTAGCTGTAGGACGCAAGAACTATGAAGTAGAAAATTGTAATAGAGCAAGATCGTTTTTAAAGAAGCTGCAACAAAGGCCCCAAGAAGGAGATTAATATTCAAAATTGGTGGTAGCTGAAGTGAGAAATTTTTTTTGTCGTTCACGGAGTTGGTAGAAGACTTAAGAAGTTGTTAGAAGAAAAAGCTAATGAATCGTGTCATTTTTAAGGGAGCTACAATAAATGACCCGAAAAAGTCCAACTGATAGTTAAGAGCAGGGCCCTAACATGAAAATATGTTAAAAGGTCTTAGATCTTCAATTATTCAAAATTAACCATAGAGATGTGAATTAGTATTTCTTAGAATAATAATTTAAAGAAATGCGCCAAAAATTGGGCAAATGCTGTCCTAGGACTGGATAGCTGATTGTCTTGGGCCCAAATAAAAAAGTCCTTCCGGCCCGTGCCGGGAGGAAGAGGTAGCTTTCATATTCCTTATTTTAAAAAAGCCAACTTATATTATTCAAACACACGAAGCTCAATTTAGTGGAAACCGAATATAGGAGATTCAATACTAATTTTTATCAATAGTAAATCATTATGAATGAGAATTTCGCGAAATTAGTCAGCTTTATCCGAGCTGCTTTTATTTAAAGCAACTTATATTTGGCTGCCAAATTCGGCGATTTCTTAAAGTGCCTGCCATTTTAAGAGAACATGGTGAATGAGGCTAACCAGTGAACTTGGTCGAGACCTTAGTAATTGCTGTACATATGCTCACTCACATCGGAATCGATTGATATATACGAGTGCTGTCGCAAACAAAAAATCAGATTTTTCAAAATGTCACCAACATTAGGTATTGAAATTGCTATATGTGAGACATTTTTGAAGATAAAGACAAACAAAAAATGCTCCTGAATCCTTATATCAAGGTCAAATACTTAAGAAAGAAACCTTTTTCAATTTCTAATTTTTTTTGCACTTCACTTTAAATATATATATTTTTTATTTAATGGCCATCATTTTGAAACAAGATGGTTGATGAAGCTGGCCAGCGAACTTGGTCGAGATATTGATGTATACTATCCACATGCCTTCTTACATCGAAATAGGCGAATACGTGTGTTATCGCGTGACAAATACAAGATCGTTTCAAAATGTTAGCCATGCTAGAAATTCAAAGTGCTATAATTCAACCATTTTTTTAAGATATAAACAAAAGAACAAATTTTAAGAAACAAAAACTGCTCCGGAATCTTTGTATCAAGGTCAAACACATTAAAAAAATCTTTTTCATTTTCCAATTTTTAATACCTCATTTTAAATTAAATATTTCTTTAATGGCAACCCTTTTGAAACAAGATGGCGAATGAAGCTGGCCAACGAACTCGGTCGAGACATTGGTGTGTACTATGTACAGACCAAGTTACATCCAAATCGGTTCATAAATACGCCTGTTATCGTTTTAAAATATCAGCCACAATAGAAATTCAAAATGCTATAACTCAGCCATTGTTTTAGATATAGACGAAACAAAAACTGTTCCGGAATCTTTGTATTAAGGTCAAACACATACAAAAAAAATCTTTTTCATTTTCCAATTTTTTGGTATCTCATTTAAAATTTTAATTTTTTTAAAATTATTTAAATGGCCGCCATTTTGAAACAAGATGGCGGATGAAGCTGGACAACGAACTCGGTCGAGACATTGGTATGTACTATTTACAGACCAAGTTACATCCAAATCGGTTCATAAATACGCCTGTTATCGCATGACAAAAATCAGGTCTTTTAAAATATCAGCCACAATAGAAATTCAAAATGCTATAACTCAGCCATTTTTTAAGATATAGACGAAACAAAAACTGCTCCCGAATCTTTTTATTAATGTCAAACACATAAGAAAAAAATATTTTTTCATTTTCAATTTTTTGGTACCACATTTAAAATTTAAAAATTTTTTTAAAATTTTAAATGGCCGCCATTTTGAAACAAAATGGCGGATGAAGCTGGCCAACGAACTCGGTCGAGATTTTGTTATGTACTATGTACACACCGAATTACATCCAAATCGGTTCATAAATACGAGAGTTACAGTGTGACAAAGGTCAGATATATATATATATATATATATATATATATGTGTGTGTGTGTGTGTGTGTGTCAATTTTGAACGGAGGGTGCTTTCGGGGTCTGGGGGTCATGATCGATGAAAATATACCAAAATTTTTTTTAATCGCTTTTCTCCGAACGGCTGCAATAGGTAGCTTTTTGTAATGAAAGCTACCTAATATGAGGGTGTTGGTCCTGGGAGAAGAGTCCAATACTCAGTTTTAAAATTATGCACTGAGAAGGTGAGAAAATTAGAGGGCGAAAAATGCATGGCGCACAAAAAATTCAAGGGACCTACGGAACCCTAGGGGGGAGAATGGAGCAAGGGTCTTAACTGGGATGTAGAAATGGGAGAATAACTAAATGAAAAAAGGATACCTAAATGAAGATCGTATTAAAAGGAAGCAATTTATTAACAATTTAGGGCGCAAAAACTTCAAGGGGTGCTGTACCGGGTCCCAGGCTGCCAGGGTCTTAACTGGAATGTAGAAATGAGGGAATAACTAAATAGAGAATTGGCCCCAAGAACGAAGAAGATCGGATATAAAGGGGTTAAGTTATTAACAATTTAGAGCATAAAAACTGAAAGAAGCACAGGGGCCCCCACCCTTAAATAAACGGTCAAGTGCGAGCATTACTCGCGCACAGAGGGTTCCATAGAATAAATATATGAATTTGTAATTGTATTATAAAGAAGAAAAAATAAATAAAAAACGTTGCTAAAAGAGTACTAAGACTTTGTAAAAAACAATACAACGTAGGGTTGAGTATAACTGTATATATTAGAAAAGTGTAAATGGGTATACCATGAAAGTTCAATGAGATATGGAACCTAAATAATATCAAACATAGCTGTTCGTATAACTCTTTCTTTAATATTATTTTAATCTGTTTATGATGAACTTAATTCGGTACTGACAATAAAAGCAGTGCATAGTTAAACTTCATTTGGCATTTCATGAAACTAAATTCAGCGTAGTAATAACCTTTATTTCTACAGTGTAGCTAAAACAAAACCTTTGTTCAAAGTTTAAATTTGGCATTGTGCTAAGCGCGCTTCGAATTGTGGTCTCAAAGTTGCAACGCCGCCTTGGTCAGTGCCGCGTTTTTCCAGATAGGTGTTTAATTAACTTTTAAAATCACTCGAGGCGCATTGAGAGATACAATCAATGTAAACTATCGCGAATCCCACAGTATTTATGCGATTCATTCTAATTAAATCTTTCGAGGGCGATGCCCTTAGAAAACGGACACCTAATTTTTATTCCGAAACAGACAAACGGCACCAAGAATATTTAATTAAAATTTCCCTTTTATCATGTACGTGAAAATAAGCAAGTTCGCATTTTCTAATAAATTCATTTATAAATTCTAGTGTCAGCTCATTATTTCATACGTTTATAAATAGAATTACTCCGTGCCGGAAAGGATTAAATGGTCGCAGGACTCTTAAAGTTTCAAAATTTAAGAAATTTTAATTTTTTTAGATGTTAAACTCCTATCTTTTCTGAATATTTTGATATAATTGTTTCCTTGAAATTCCCTTTAGAACAAAAGTTTCGGCTTTTAGAATTATACCCGCTCAATAGCTGAAGCGGCGTTTCCGAAACTTTAAAGTCATTATTTTCCAAATGGCGTTTTTTGGGCATAACGCTCAGGATACCTCAAAAACTTCTAAATATTTTTTCATGAAATTTTCAAAACATATAATTCATGTTAGTCTATATAAACTGAACCTAAAATTTCATTTTTATTGTTCAAAAAAATATTTTTTAGGTGATTTTACTGTTGAAATTTTCAAAATTTTGTATTAGCTAAATACAACATTGCATTAAAAATATAAAAAGGCTTTAAATATAAATTTATTTAAGTTCGGGGAAATTATTACAATCTGAAGTATAAGTAAGCAACAAAATTTTCATTCTAGTTGCAATATTTATTTTGTAATTCTGCCCGTAAACTGTTATGCCAATTTTTTATTCGACAAATGTCTAACAGTTTCGAGCCCCCTATAAATACTAATTCTGTATCTTGCAATTTTTTAAATGCATGAAACGAAAGAACATACTTATATCTTTCATTCCAATTAAAATTGTGTTTTAAAATCATATACATTTTACGACATTAAATGTTGAAAATGGTCTTTTTTTCCACTTTTTAGAGTCCCGAGACCCCTTAAAATAGTATGGTTTTAACGATTTGACGTTTATTGCTTTTATACTGTTACTGGACATTACATTACACATATATATCATTAAAAGTTGTTAACTAGGCATAGAGTACGCCGCCCTGTCCTTGTGTATGTCCAAACTGACCGTACCTTTAAGGGTTAATTACTGAGCTAATTACCGATGATTTTTTTCGAAAATCATTATCAACAATGCTTTTATTCTTCTGCAACGATAGGTATATTCAGCAATGCTCAACAATTTTTCTGAATGACCGTAAATCGAAATTTGTGTATAACAGAAAAACGCTAATTACTCAAAAACTATGTGGCCTAGGGTAATCGCTATAATTTTCCGGCAAGGTTTATATTAATGCCTACTACCTCTAATTTTTTCATAATTTTAGTTTCAGTAGATTCGGAATTAGATGGGGGGGGGGATATTTTTGCGCTACATTTTCAACAATATCTTCGAAAATATAATACCTAAAATTAAAAGGAATGTATTTTTGAGTTCAGCGTTACAAAAGCTTTCACAGGATTCCCCACATGATATACAATGAAAAGATTTTTTTTTTCAAGTAGCATAATTAGCCCCTCTACTTTTTTACTAAATATATTTATGAATGTTTATTAATATGAAAATATGTGGGTCAATAGTCTTTATTATTTCCCCGAATTTGAACTTTCCACGTTCCATAGTTTACGAGTAAAATGGCTGTGACAGACAGACACAAGAGTGATCTTATAATGGTTTCCGTTTTTACTTTTTAAGTACGGAACCCTAAAAAAGAAAAATCTGATTGTCAGGTGCATCAGGGCATGTCTTGGATTGTTCTCACCTAAATGTTCAGACTTCTACGTGCGGTAGATTTTGCTAGTCATCAAACGCAGACACACAGTCACTCAAACACTCACATACACACAGACAGAGCGAAACTTTCTTTTATTGGTATACGTTTTATTCAATTTTCCTCGCTAAAAACTGGGTTGTCGTTAAATCCAAACACGCTGAAAACTTATTCTACAGTTAAATACAAACACACTTTTAGTAGCTGACGAGTTATTGAGGTTTTAATGCATATGTATAAAATATTAATGATGATTGAGTAAAAGCACTGATTTATGAAATTGATGAGCTATCGATATTATAGTGCCCCATATCAGTAACAAATAAATACTACTTCTTTCAGCAAAAACAAAGGTTTATTAAGGCTGGCGAATCACTGATCTTTTAATATATAAATTAAATAAATTCGATGCGCAAAAAGACGAATTTGTGAGAATGTCAAGTTGTCAAGATTGGTTATATATAATTCATTAATGACATTCGACTTAATAAAATCACAGATGATTAAGGATGACGACTTTTCGAGGTTTTTTGGAAATCATACAAAATTTATATCAAACGGATTAAAATATAAATTTAAAGAGATGGCGAAGTAACTAGGTTTTTGCGTTTAGAGAGATCGTTTGGGGATAACTTCTTATTTTAATTTTATTGCGGATGTAAAGAAAATTAATTATATTCTATTGCATAGAAGCACTGCTTTATGAGAATACAGAGTTATCAAGGTTTTAACCACAATGACCAATGATAATTGTTTAAATAAAAACATAGATTTATAAGCATGAGGATTCATCAAGGTTTAACCGTATAACTTGTATTCGATAGAAAATAAAACGGATTAATGAATCTTCAAGTTATCCAGCTTTTAGAGTAAAGGTATAAATAATAATATTAACTAAATACACTTATTTATGAGGATGTCGAGTTATCGAGGCTTTAACATATAAGCGTAATCATAATAACAAATTATTAAACTAGCTGGCTTCACACTCTAGCGCGCTCATAATTACATCGGGCCTCTAATTTATGCTAACATCGAATAAAACGAATGTCGAATTCATATGAAAATTTTCGATAGGTGCAGTAGCGTAGCTACGTTGTTTGCCGCCCGGGATTTCATCCGTTTATTAAATAATATTGCGTTAATTTTAAAAGTAGTCCGTGAAATTTATAGAGGGGGGGGGGGCAACCTTCCATTGCTTAGGGGTGTATTCTTTCTTCGGGTTCTAGGGGACCGATTTCAACGGGAATTGGTTCATTTAAGTTAGATTACAATTCAGCTACTTTCTGTATTATGAAAGTTTATCTTAGACTTCAGTTACCAACATTTTCGAACATTAATGATGCATTCGTTTTTCGGGTTCTATGGGCTTGATTACAACGAAGTTTGGCTCACTCGACTTGGTTTTCGATTATCTGCGGCACGTGCGGAGCACTTCCGGTACATACTGTTTAGGTAGCGGGGACCCATTTCATAGGTTCGTTCGGAAAGAGATTTGTTGGGAACACACGAGAGGCTGTGGAAGGTAATGGGACTTCCGAAACTAGGTTCATTTAAAAGATTTTCAAAGGATATAAAATCATACAAACTTGAGTTTTATTTAAGGTTATTATGATGGGCCTGGACAACGCCGGGTGGGTCAGCTAGTGTGATATAAAATTACACTGTATAAATACAGGGTTCCGGAGCCCAGTGCAATAGCGCTTCCGAAAAACCGAAGCTTAAATTACCTTTTCCTTTCCTTCCCATCTCCAAGCTCTTGCATTCTTTTTAACAAAACACTTATATGTGACGTAATGTGTCACACACGTAAGAGATGGAGATAAAACGGTCTCAATTTTTATATCAGTTTTTAGGCTTAGACTGACTCGAGCTCAATCTGTATTACATTTAAAATTTTATTTATTCATGTATTGAAAAAAAAATCCTCTTTTAAAATTACGTATTATATTCCACTTCAAATCATTTTAATGCTATTATGATCAGAATGAAGGGGAACCAGAAATCGTGTTTTACTATTTCAAATTTATATCGGCGACGTGTTGATACGGCACCACTCAAGAGACTGAACAATAAATTTGCTTTCAGTTCGATTTTCTTTTGTGACAGTAGGATAATTTTTTATTGGCTGGGTTTTCTTTTTATTATTTCGATATCTAACCTGAAAAGAATATTTTCTGTTTTATCCAACAAGCATCAGCTTGATGTTTGTTTGTTCGAGGTTTTTTGTCTTCTATTGCGTACGAGTATAAAAATCACGTTAGTGATTTTTCTATTTATTTTGTATCATGAACGGTACCCACGCTAAGGCTCTCTGCACCTATAGGAAGTCACTTTCCTTTGTAAATAGATATAATTACCATGTATTGTTATTCTGATAGAAAGCAATCGAGCAGTGGTTCCCCTTTTTCTATAAAAGCATAGATTCTTTCCGATAACGTTGTCAAAATTTTAATTTTATCTGATTTTCAGGGACTCACCGCAAAAGATTGTTATGCGGAAGGAAATTATTATAGTTTAAGATATGCACATTTTTCAGGAAATTGTAAAACTTTGTTCCATTCTTCAGCATATAAATATTCTTTTCTGTAAATTTCATTCATTTTTTCTTAAAAATGCATAGCTGCGAACTATCTCTTTTCTGTGTTAAAAAAATTTCCTAATCATAATCGTTACCCTATTTAATCGCAGAATTCTGCAATTAATTAACATAAAAAATAGGCACGGATTTTTACTATTCAGAAGAAGTGATAACTAAAAAGTGGAATAGTTGACAGCTAAGTACATGCAGATAGATATATTTAAAATTTTTATTTTGCTAAAGAAAAAAAAAATGCTTTAAATTTTGCAGTTAATGTACCAAATATAAATATGCAGATTACCGGGGCAGGGGGGAGGGGTTGAACGGTACAGTTGTTCTACCGGTAGCGCTGATTAGGGCTCCGGAAATTTTTGTTAGAATTTAAGACCTGGGCGCAGTAATCTAATTGTAACGTAACCTTAATCTAACTGTACCAAAAACATTACCTAACTGTACCCTAGCTGTAACGTGTTACCTAACGGTAACCTAACGGTAACCTAACAGTAACATACCTTCAACCTAACTATAAACAAATTATCACCTAACCGTAACCTAACTGTAACATAACCGTAAAATAACTGTGACGTAACTATAAACTATCGGTAACTTAACCGTAACGTAAACTAATTATAAGCTAAATGTAACGTGACTGTAACCTACCTGTAACCTATTCATAACCCAACCGTAAACTATCTGTAACGGAAATGGAACATAACTGTAACCTAACCGTAACCTAATTATAACCTAACCGTAACGTAACTGTAACCTACTTACAACCTAACCCTAACCTAACTGTAACATAACTGTAATTTAACCGTAATCTATCTGTAAAATAAACGCATCATTACGGTACGCTAACCGTATCCTAACTGTGATGTAACTATAACCTAACTGTAATTTAAATGTAACCTAACTGTAGCTTGGCGGTAACCTAACCGTAACCTAATTGTAATCTATAAGTAACGCACTGTAACCTATCCGTAACCTAACTGTAATCTAACTGTAACCTATCCGTAATCTTAATTGTAACCAAACTGTAACGTAACTGTATCCTATCTGTAACCTAATCGTAGCATAAACGTAATCTAACTGTAACCTAACTGTAACCTATCCGTAACTTAACCCTAATCTAACTGTAACCTATCCGTAACCTAACCTTAACCTATTTGTAACTTAAACGTAACCTAATTGTTACCTAAATTTAATCTAACTGTGACGTAACCGTAATCTAACTGTAACCTAACCGTAATCTAACTGTAACCTAACCGTAACCTAATTGGAACCTATCCGTAACCTAACCGTAATATAACTGTAACCTATCCGTAATCTTAATTGTAACCAAACTGTAACGTAGCTGTATCCTATCTGTAACCTAATCGTAGCATAAACGTAATCTAACTGTAACCTATCCGTAACCTAATTGTAACCTATCCGTAACTTAACCATAATCTAACTGTAACCTATCCGTAACCTAACATTAACCTATTTGTAACTTAAACGTAACCTAATTGTTACCTAAATTTAATCTAATTGTGACGTAACCGTAATCTAACTGTAACCTAACCGTAACCTAACTGTAACCTAAGTTTAACGTAACCGTAAACTAATTATAACCTAACTGTATTCTGACTGTAACCTATCCGAAACCTAACAGTATAAAACCAAAACCTAACTGGGTTAATCGTCCTCTCGGCTAATTGTCCTGTCGGCTAATTGTCCTATCGGCTAAATGTCCTGTCGGCTAATTGACCTGTCGGCTAATTGTCTTGTCGGCTAAATGTCCTGTCGGCTAATTGTCTTGTCGGCTAATTGTCCTGTCGGCTAATTGTCTTGTCGGCTAATCATCCTGTCTGCTAAACGTCCTGTCGGCTAATTGTCCATGTCGACTAACTGTCCTATCGGCTAATTGTCCTGTCGGCTAATTGTCTGTGTCGGCTATTGTTGTGACGAAAATGGTCGCCACATACATACGCAAAGGTCGCGTGAAAGTAGATAGTGATTAGTACAAAAGAATATAAATATCACCTCGTCATGCGTTGTGAAATGACAAAATGAGGTAATATTAAAATAAATAAAATAGGAAGAGAATAATTTTGGCAATAACCGCGGGAACGCATTATTTAACGTACTCTCAATCTTACTGAATTATTTCGAGTACTCAATTAAATAAGTGCGTAAAATGAACCATGAGAAGTTTAAAAAAGAGTAGACAAGAAAGAAAAGGAAAAGAAAACATTCTAAAATTAAAATTGGAAGTTATGAGAGGTATAAAGTGAAATATAATTATATTTTAAGAAAATGATGATTTTAGCAACTCATTTTAAATAAATAGACATCTGTCGATATCATTCTTCAACATTATCATACGAAACACTAAATATTCATTCCTGAAACCAAGCGCGCACCTGAAATAAAAATTTTAACTTAAATGCGCGTACCTGTAAAATAAAATCTTTTAAGGACTGAAGAGCATGAGATTCCCCAAAATAAAACATGACAAACTCCATTTAAAAATTTGACAGAGTCTAGAAGTATACTTTTAACAATACTTTTAATAGTAAAATTTTAATCCCATACAACAGTATATTTTCCTTATAATTTTTTTTACAACAATTATTACCGAACAATTTCCATTTTAGATTTTCAATCATTAATTAAGATTATTTTTTTTTTATTACATAGATATATTAAGTTAGAATATGTTATCCATTGGAAAATGGTGAGAATGTGCTATAAGCTAACATTTCTTATTTTAAATTTGCTTATCGCTAATAAATCCATTTTCTAAATTAGATTAATGAATGTAAGCATAAATTAAAATATATATTTTAAGAGTAAACCAAAATGTAGTGGATTGTCCACGAATAAATTTTAGTTTTCAAATTTTATAAAATATAGCAGAACAAGGATAAAAGGAACCAGCAGTGCATATATATTTATTTTAATTAATGTTATAAAATTTTGGCTCACCCAATCATACTGGCTTGATGAAATCCTCTCAGATACCTCCTTTGCTCTGCGACTCCGTACCGTCCAGCATTCTCATTGCCGGCGAGGGCTTCCATTTTTAATGATTCACTACGTGACCATAACTTTCTCTTCCAAGGACCCTGGTTATCAGTGACGGGAAATGCTCTCTCGTCCCACGTAGCCTCCTTTGTTACTAGGCTCCCGTACTCTATTTTTATTGGCTGTTATAGCCATCCGTGTACCAGACTTTTCGTGGGCCTTCCAGCATCTTCTCGAATTTTCTCCATGACAATGAGGAGCCAACGTGACAAATAGCTGTCACTTTTTTGTAAACAGGGTGACCAAATTAAGGAAAAAAAAAACTGGTTCCATTTTAACTTTTGCCTTTAATAACTTACCTATTAATTTTATTACATTTTAACTTTTGGATTTTAATGTGAATAATAGAAAGCTTTAAAATGATACTAAATATTAAATTATTATTTTAATAATTTTGAAAAGAATAAAATAATGAGTAATTCTTTATAGTTAGTATATTCATATATAAAAATAATTAAATTATTGCTGCATAATTGTAAAATATAGAATAAAAAAGGATGTTGTAAAAATATCATTACAACATTCTCACCACTTTCCTTTAAAAAAAAAGGAAAAAAAAAGAATTTTTTTGTGCCGGGTTGACATCCATCACAGCTTTTCCTGGTGTAGTCAAATCTTCGCGTCCCTTCTTCTTCTTCCAATTTCTCTGTAAAAACTCTTGAAAAACAATAATATTAGAAAGTCCTTTTATAATATGGTGTCCATATTGTTTGTGTATGTGGGTGTGGTGTGTGGGTGAGCCATGTGTATGATAATATTTTTTTTTTTTAAATGTATATATATGCATATGCTGGTTAACACAAAAATAAAGCAATTAAATTTTAAATAATAATATTATTATCATCACTTTACCAAATTTTAAATTCCTGAAACATGCCTAAAACGCGTGTCCGAGGTAGGAACCAACATTCTTACAAATAAAATATTATTATTTACATATTTTTATTTTATTACAAACACAAAATTACACCAACTATGTATACATAAATATGTTACCTTTTCTTTAAATAATTATTTATTTATTTAATTTGTAGTATTTAATGCTTTATAATGATTTCTTTTTTCATAATATATATATATTACTACATATGCATTGCCAAGAAAATCGAAAGTAAAAAAAAATATACTCAGTTTCATTCACCATACTGAAAAAGATTTCTGAATCCCTGAAACAACCCTTTTAAATGCGATCAAGAAAAACATCCCTTACTACCTAACTTAATTCATCACTTTCCTGACATGTGTGCAACGCGCATCAACGTTCAAGGACATACAGGGATGAGATTTTTCTGCTCCGAGAAGTGACTAATGAGGAAAAAGGGTGCTGAATTCTCTCGTGCACCAATTGTTTCCTCCATCTTCTGTACATGATAAATGTAAATATGTCTTAATAATAGTAGTCACAAGTTACTAGGTTTTTTTTTTTTTTTTTTTTTTTTTTTACTTACTTAGTATTTCATTATTTACCTAATCTTATTAGTGCCACTTAAATTTTAAAAATTTTATAGAGGGAAGGATTTTTAAAAGTTTTCCGAAAATGATAATAATAATAATAATTATTATTATCATTATTATTTTTTTTTTAAGCTAAAATATTTTATACAACAAATATAATTTATCATTATTAACATCATTATTAACATCTAATTTATATATTTATTTTCATAATTTAATATATTTTGGTAAACTGAAATTCAATTGTTACATTTTATACAGAGCCTAATATATCCGAAATAAAATTCCGAATATGCACTTCGGTACACAATGTACCAATTAAATGTAAAATATTACAGAATGAATATTTTATACAATTATAGTAAGATAAATATAAAAGAAAAGTTATAACTGCTACCATATTCCAAGCTCAATTTACCATCATAAAATTTGGTTATGCACGTCAGAACGTCATAACAGTTATCACAAATAAAATTAGGATAAAAATATACATTTAGAGAAATGATACACTTAAAATATAAATTTAAGAAAGTGGGAAATAATTTTAAAATTCGTAAAAAAAAATAGAACGTAACACATACATATAAATTCAATATTAAAGAAAATTTTTAAATGCGTGTGTTTACATCATGTTTCACATTAGCTGGTTGATAGCACTGTATTTTCCGTGTATGAAATAAGTGAAATCAAGTGCGAGTGAAAAAGCGCGACAAATCATGCATAGAGACAAACAATGACCTGATATCAAGGCGTAATTATATATATATTTTTGTTGTCGCAGCAGATTTAAAATCGCACACATCGTGAGTGTATAAAGTGTTGTACTCCTGAACCAAAATGTGATTAACAAAAATGCAAATCATACAATTAATTTTTTCAATAATCAAATTAATTACTTAGTTTTGATAATTTAAATTTTAGCTTTTAATTTAGCAAAAAAAAAAAATCCTTCTAAAATAAATTATTATAATATTTATACATTTGTTTATTTATTTTATTTTAAACTACATTCATTTTTGAAATGCAATGAATTATCTACAAACAAATTAATGGTAAATAACTTATGATAATTTCTAAATAAGGCATTAGTTATTTATTTTATAAGAATTTATTAAAACAAATTATAGACAATATACATTTTGAACAAAATATTTTTTTTTATTAAGCTCAAATTTAGTTTATTTGCTTATTTATTTTAATAATTAATTAATATTTATTATTTCTATAATTTAGTAAGTAATTATATGTATTTTGATAAATCTCAATGTCATTCCAATTCCACAGAATACTTTTGCATTTTATTGCCTGCAATCAAAATGTACCCGGAATAAAGAAATTCAACAGAAAAGGAATGTCATCGCTCATAAAGCAAAATACTATTGAAATTTTATGAAATTTTAACATACTGTTTATAATTTATTTACTTATTTTATAATTATTATTATTTTACTTAATTATATTTTATATATTTATACTAATTTACTTAGTTATGCAATGTTTTATTACCATTATTTATTTCACTGCCTTAGGTTAATACAATAAAAAAATGATTTCAATTTTTCAAAATTTTTATATCAAAGTACAAATTTTGTTTATAAATCATTTCATAACATTTCATAATTATACAATTAATTGAAATATTTATGTTATTTTAATTATAAAGCTTCCTTGATAGTTGCTTATTTATTCATTAATCCATCTACTTATTTATTTATTTATTTTTATATCTTTTTTTTTTTTTTTTTTTTTTTTTTTGTGACTTGTACAGTGTAAATATCCAATGTCAAAATTCTGTGTTTACAAAACGTGTATCTTTCCCAAATGAAATAAGCAAGGAAAGACAAAATATAATTCATAATTTAGTTAATCATAAATTTTCGTGAAGTTCTATCCCAATGACAATCTATTTGAGATAAATATGTAAACAAGAACAGGCAAACATAAATGTGAGTTTTGCCAAGTGAAGTAGTGTAGTGTTTCTCCTTAGAATGAAGAAAAAAAAAAAAAAATTTATTTCGTGCAATAATTGTGTATGTTTTGAAAAATTTTATTACCGAATTAATAAAATTTTATGAAGAATTTTTGTGAGTCTCTGCAGATGCGTGTACAAATCCACATAATTTTCTAGAATCAACCTGATTCATGCGCTCTTTCGCCATCAATATTTTAATTATTAAACCTATCGATACGATGCTGAGCAGTGGAAATTAAATATGCATAAAATATGCTTGAAGTGTGTGTATGACCTACAGATTCTCGTGTGTATTAAGTGTAATTTCACAAAATGAAGGTGTAATTATATGTTGCCATAAATATTCAGTCTTTACCAAGAAAAATTTTGCTTTAACTAGCAAATAAATACAATTCTGACACATAAATAAAAATGACAATATTTATAGGGATAATTATCATCAGAATTAACTCAAATAATTTTCAAGGTATCGAATATGAAATCCCATATAGCATTTTCATAATCATACATAAATGAGCTGTGTTTAACAAAAAAAACTATACATAAATACATGTTTCACACAATGATAATTTTTATATCATTTTTCTTATTATCATTATCATTTTCATTTATTTCTTTCTTTCTTTTTATCATAACTTTTTGTTTTTATATCAATCATAATAAAATATATGTTAAACACTGATACTGATGTTTTCAATTCTCCAACCCATTGGCTCCTTCGTTTCCTCTCTTAAATCATTAAGCAAGTAATGTATAAGCGAAGTACGTTAACCACATTGTCCTATGCCACTAGCAAGCTTTAGGAGGGGAAAATTTCGCTTCAAAAAGCGGCGACCTTGGCCAAAAATGACCTTGTCATTATTACGGAGAAAATAAAATGAAAACAACTGGGAAATTGGTTAGGAGCTGTTAAATAAAAAATACACAAAAACAGCAATAGTTTATGACGTCTACCTGCATAATCAATATGCTTAAATTCCCATTAAGTAAACTGAATAGTTTAAATCAGTACTAACTCATTTATGATACAGAATAAAATGACAACAATTTGCCTTTCCCTTGGCAGTAAATAAATGCTTAAAAAGGAAAAATTCGCTGATTTTTCCATTCCCGAAGGAATATTTCAAGTATCCGAAAATGAAACAGAGCAAAAATTTTGATATAAAATTTCAAAATAAATATAATTTAATTCTTCTTATTTATTTATTTTCTTTTTTTTTTTTTTATAATTTTTTATCTCAATTTCATACTTAAATCATGTTGCTCCATCTTAGCATTCATCAAAAATTTTTTTTTTTATTATTATTTATTTTATTTTACTTGGCATATATTTAATTTTTTTTTTTTTTGCATTAATTTTACTGTAAAATTCGAACAAAATCCCACTTGCAAAATTCCAAAATCCATATAATGTACATTAGATCCAAAATTGCCAAAAAAAAAAAAAATTGCTATCAGTGAAATTTTTACACTTTTAAAGAAATTTCTGTTTTTTTTTTTTTTATTACATTTTAATATCAAATATTAATATAATATTCAATCAAAACATTAATATACCTGATTTAATTACACATAAACACAAAATTTTTTATATCTTATGGTGTAATTACCAAAACTTTTATGCACAGTTGCATTGAATCATAAAATTTACTAAAATAAATTTATTTTGAAAAAAAAAAACATACTCGTGTTTTAATGAATACAGTCATATTATTTTGACTTTCATTATCATTATAAATAAAAATTCATGCTCAAATAATTAGGCACACATTACACATGATTTTTGTTTAAGATGAACACCAAATATTGTTACATATATATAATTTCCATTTAGTATTATTGTTAACAATAATGAATTCTTTTTTTTTTTTTTTTTTTATAAAACTCTTATATTTATTTTTTTTATAAATATAGTAACTTTTACTTCACAAACAACATAATAGACTAATTTTACATCCGTGTACATGCAATGTTTGGTTCCCATCTCGGTAAATGAAATTCAAAGTGAAATATGAATATTTTGTCATCTTTATTCATTTTTTTTATACACCTTCACTTATTATATTTTATTTTAGTATTATTTCCTTATTTATTTACTTATTTATTTATTTATTTTAATTTATTATTATTATTATTATTATTAGTTTCTTTAGAATTAATAAATTACTTTAAATACTTTTAATTTGCAGATTTACTTTAAAGAGTAAAATAAAATTATGACCAAATAAAATAAGAAAAATTTTATAGAGACATAGATTAAATGAGAGTTTTTTTTTTTTTACAAGAAATAAAACAGCAAGAAAAAGAAAACTCCTGAGTCATAGGTACCATTAAATTATAGAGACATAGATTAAATAAGAGTTTTTACAAGAAATAAAAGGAAAATGAAGCATTTTAAAATTAAAATTGGAAGTTATGAGAGGTATAAAGTGAAATATAATTATATTTTAAGAAAATGATGATTTTAGCAACTCATTTTAAATAAATAGACATCTGTCGATATCATTCTTCAACATTATCATACGAAACACTAAATATTCATTCCTGAAACCAAGCGCGCACCTGAAATAAAAATTTTAACTTAAATGCGCGTACCTGTAAAATAAAATCTTTTAAGGACTGAAGAGCATGAGATTCCCCAAAATAAAACATGACAAACTCCATTTAAAAATTTGACAGAGTCTAGAAGTATACTTTTAACAATACTTTTAATAGTAAAATTTTAATCCCATACAACAGTATATTTTCCTTATAATTTTTTTTACAACAATTATTACCGAACAATTTCCATTTTAGATTTTCAATCATTAATTAAGATTATTTTTTTTTTATTACATAGATATATTAAGTTAGAATATGTTATCCATTGGAAAATGGTGAGAATGTGCTATAAGCTAACATTTCTTATTTTAAATTTGCTTATCGCTAATAAATCCATTTTCTAAATTAGATTAATGAATGTAAGCATAAATTAAAATATATATTTTAAGAGTAAACCAAAATGTAGTGGATTGTCCACGAATAAATTTTAGTTTTCAAATTTTATAAAATATAGCAGAACAAGGATAAAAGGAACCAGCAGTGCATATATATTTATTTTAATTAATGTTATAAAATTTTGGCTCACCCAATCATACTGGCTTGATGAAATCCTCTCAGATACCTCCTTTGCTCTGCGACTCCGTACCGTCCAGCATTCTCATTGCCGGCGAGGGCTTCCATTTTTAATGATTCACTACGTGACCATAACTTTCTCTTCCAAGGACCCTGGTTATCAGTGACGGGAAATGCTCTCTCGTCCCACGTAGCCTCCTTTGTTACTAGGCTCCCGTACTCTATTTTTATTGGCTGTTATAGCCATCCGTGTACCAGACTTTTCGTGGGCCTTCCAGCATCTTCTCGAATTTTCTCCATGACAATGAGGAGCCAACGTGACAAATAGCTGTCACTTTTTTGTAAACAGGGTGACCAAATTAAGGAAAAAAAAAACTGGTTCCATTTTAACTTTTGCCTTTAATAACTTACCTATTAATTTTATTACATTTTAACTTTTGGATTTTAATGTGAATAATAGAAAGCTTTAAAATGATACTAAATATTAAATTATTATTTTAATAATTTTGAAAAGAATAAAATAATGAGTAATTCTTTATAGTTAGTATATTCATATATAAAAATAATTAAATTATTGCTGCATAATTGTAAAATATAGAATAAAAAAGGATGTTGTAAAAATATCATTACAACAGCTATCTGTCTTGTCGGTTAACTGTCGCTGTCGGCTAATTGTCCTGTCGACTAAATGTACGTGTCGACTAAATGTACTTGTCGGCTAAATGTCCTGTCGTCTAATTGCTGTCTGCTAAATGTCTTGTCGGCTATTTGGTTGTCTGCTAAATGACATAGACCCGTTTTTAAAAAAAACATAATATCCATTGAGGTTTATTTAAAGGGTTCAGGAGTTTGTAACGTTACGTTATCTTTTCGCATCCCGAATATATGGATTGAATGGTTGGACAACTTGTGAAATCGCGCCATAGATGAGACACGTGCGATATCGAAAATATAGGGGACGTTATGTGTTAACTTGTATTCGATGATTTTTAAGTTAACACATAACGTCCCCTATATTTTCGATATCGCACGTGTCTCATCTATGGCGCGATTTCACAAGTTGTCCAACCATTCAATCCATATATTCGGGATGCGAAAAGATAACGTAACGTTACAAACTCCTGAACCCTTTAAATAAACCTCAATGGATATTATGTTTTTTTTTAAAACATATAAAACGTATTTGTTTAGTACACCAAAAACAATTGAAAAGCTTGAAAAAAGAATGAAATGCTTATGGTTTTCTATTTTATTTATAAAGAAAACTAAATATTAAGCAAAGTTTAATGTATGTAAGTTTTAAGCAAATAAATATTTTTAATATATATATTTTTTTTTACTTTCCCGTTTGGAATATAGTATATTGTTGTAATATGGTTATTATAAGAAGTGGTTAAAACTTATCACACGTATTTAAACTTACATTTATGCCAGTATTATGCCTATATTTTATTTTTTGATCCGCCCTAAACATGATAATTATCTATGGGGTCAAAATGATCCCTTCTTAGGCATTTAAGTAATATTTTTATCTTAGTACTGCGATGGTAAATCATGACACCATTTAATCTCTGAAGTCGATATCTAAATGTTTACTTTCGTACTTTTTCCATTATTGTTACAGATTTTTCATTTTCCTGGGGACACTTTCACATTCGGAACTGATTTCAAAAGAAAAAATGTCATCAGAATGACAATATTACAACCAAAGTAAAAAAAGTACAAAATTATGCACCTATTAGGGAACATTCCCAACTGTCATTTCTCGATTTGTACTACCGTGCTATCGTACGTGAGCTTTTATTTCGAGGATCTAGAAATGTATACGAACTAACTCCCTAATCCAATAATTCACGAGATATGGACCCTTTTCTGTTTCTAAAGAAGTGGGTAACGAGATGAGATTCCTTCAAAGGCTATCTAAGGCAGAAATTTTGTCTTAAAATTAACCATGAAATCGTTTTTTTACGTAAAACTTTTGAAAACACAAATCTTTCCAATACCAGGTACAAACAGCATAGGTTTTAACCCTTTAAGTGTCCTAACCGTGTTTTTCCGTCACGTAACTTTTTGAAACAAAGGCTGTTTTAACACAAAATCGATATTAAAGCTAATTTTTTGAAGTGAATAAGATAAATAAATATGTAAGATTACCAAATAAAAATTCTCATACCTATAATTTTCATAATTACTATTTTATGAATCGTGAAACATGAATGTAAAATTCTGCAGGACGTTTAAAGGGTTAAAACTATATGAAAAATCACTTGAATACATCAAGCTAAATTAATATTTACTTAAAGTAATAAAATACTTTTAACAAGGCAAAAAATTACCCTTATTCATTTATATTAGACATGTTTTACTGCTCCCACGGCGACACTCTCAATAGCAAATACGATACAAATAGTACTTTCGCATTTTTTTTTTAATTGAAAACAAAAATCACGTTAACTCGAGTATAATGAAATTAACTTCAAAAGTAAAAATGGATATTTGTGAACGTGAATTACTTAATGCTATTGTTTCATTTTTCTGTAGAGCACCTCTTTCCAAATTTTAGGGAGCTCCGTGGATTGTGAATCATTGCACATATTCTCACTGCGTAAGTTGATTTATATTGATTCTCGGATAATGGATGGCAAGTAAAATCTTGATGGATAAATTATTCTACTATTTTTAAAATTATTCTGTAAAGGCTCATTATCATACAGTCTAGCTAAATCTGTAGTTTTCTTGTTATATTTAATGTCTACTATGTGTGCTTTGATCCTAGTTAAGATATGTTCAAAGCAGACATTAAATACAACAAAGAAACTACAGCTTTTGATAGACTGTGTAATGTGACTGGAACTGTGTTTCGCACAAAAGCCTTTTGGAAAGCATAATTATGCACTGCATTAAAAGTAGGAGAAGAGATCTGGTTGTAGGTCAAATTATGCATTTTTAGTATGCTTTCTATAGTAATAGAAAGTAGAAAATAGTTCACACAAAACATCAGAGCAAATAGTTCAATGAGTTTTTGAATATTCGCCTATATTCTTTACCAAGTACTTGTAGTCTTGAAAGAAGTAAACATACAGTGGGTGAAGGTATTTTCGATTCCAGCTGGGAGAAAGACTGGCAGTGCAATAGAACCTAGTTTTTCGATGATTAAATTTTTATGTGTTTGGCCACGCCATCTGTCCAGCACCAGGATAGCATTATCATTATCACACTATCGTGAACCATTATCGTGAAAACCAGTATCATGATTAAGAGAAAATTCCTGACTTCGATAGCTTTTGAAGAAATCTCAGGCTATGTTTCGCTTCTTTCATTTCTCCCGAAAAAGAAATGATTCCTATCTCGTGCGCTATTGTATTCAGCAGTATGGTTTCTATACTTTTCTCCAGCCTCGTGACAAGAGCTTTCGATCGATACCAATTTAGCAATATTCTAGTACTGACAGTTGAGGATGTTTTCTAGTTAGAAATCAATCTCAGATATCCTTTGTAAAATAAAAATCATTAAAAAATATTAAAATTCAAATGATAAATTTGCTGCCATTGGTTTAACATTTGCTTGCAGTGTCTGTGTGTTACTCAATCAGGACTCTTGAAATTTTATGATTCTGGTTTAAAAAAGCCTCCAGACTGTATTAAAAATCTGCCGAAAAAAATCCACAAACTGTTATTTAATTATGTCTTTCTAAAAACATATAAAATATTTTTAGTTTAGCACACAAGCAATAATTGAATAGCTTGAAAAAAGACAATGAAGTTTATCGTTTTATATCTTATATTTAAAGAAAACTAAACTAGCATCGCATTTTATGCTTGCATTATTATTTAACAATTAAAACATATAAAATAAATATCAGCTAGATGTATTATATTATATTACTTATAATTTGTTATACTAAACCCTGGGAATGCACATGAAAATAAATTTATTCTAAATATTTCATGAGAAATGAAGATAAACCTTTACGATTATTGTCAATACTGATATGCATATGAAATTTGATTTTTCTTTTTTTTTTTTTTTTTTTTTTTTTTTTGTAGTAATTTTTTATGACGTATTTTTTACACCTTTTTGTGTTAAAAAGTGCGTACTAATTCACTATTATGATACTTTTTGTACAATTTGTACAGTTTTTAACATTTTATATCTGTTGAAAATATTTTAGTAAAAAAAGGCCGTCAAAATATATTTCGCCCTAGGCCACCAAATCCTAAGCACATCCCCGCATTCATAGTTTAGTATGCGCGTCATTTCTGCCGTATAATGTTTTTGAACTACAGACTGTTGTCAGTAGTCTAGCATGATTAGAGAAACATGGAAAAGTTGACAATTCTAAGTTAAAGATCAGTCTTTTCATTAAAAATGTTACTTTATTATATTTCCGGTTTGAGTTTAAAATAATTTTAAAGCAATCTCATTATGTTTGTATTCATTCCAATTTAATCGCTTGAAGAGCACACAGTGGAGTATTTGAAGGAAAATCCTGTCCAAAATAATATTTCATGTTCTTTACAGTTAAAATCATTGCTGTTGACTTACTCAACAGATACACATAAAAGTGTGCATTTACCTAAATCTATATATGTAAAAGACGTTCTCTGTGTGTATGTCCTTTATACAAATCTTCAATTTTTGACCGATTTGCACGAAACTTCATGTACACACGTTTTAGAACGTGGAAAAGATCACTGTCTACTTTAAAACATTATCAGACCACTATTTATCCCTTTTTTCTACCACTACCATAATTTAACATTGTAGAAATATCTCTTTAGTTAGTTAGTTATTTAAGCTATGAGGTATTCGCTACGGCTTTTGCCGGCATGACCTCAAATGATCACAAAAATAGCGTTATTTCCTTGGGACAACCACAAATTCAACCTTCCTCCACGAGGAAAAAAGGCAGAACCTCCCTAGCTATATCAAATATCAAAATATCTCTTTTTAAATCTTTTTAAATTCAAACGTTTCTTTCCTGTTGCCACACCCTAAAAAATGACACAATAATGTGAAAAAAATACGGATAACACGTGTATTTTGTTGCCAATAAAAATTCAGATTTTCTTGCTATAATTTTGCGTGTTTGATATTGACGTCATTCTAAACAGAAAATTCACATTTTTTTGTATATAAAATAAAAACTTTAACAATAAGAGCGGGAAAATAACGTAGCACCTCAATTTGAATGTTTTTTTCTTTAATTAAAACATCTATTTTAATACAAACAGTCAAATTTCATGAAAACAATTTAAGAAAAAAAAAGGCTAGATGTGACGTCACATTCTATCAAATCTTTTCAACTCGTAATCAAACTCAATGTAAACATATGGCTCCTATATTTTGCTTACTACATCGGTTGTATACTACAGCCATATCTTATAGCTATACGTTATCGCTAAGTGTTGTATTGATTCGGATTCGGTGCTAACATTTTCTGTGATTTATAGCAAAAAGAGAGCGGTTATTTACATTTCCAAAAAAATTCTTGACAGATGTATTGATTTAAAATTTATGGAAAATAAAATCATTTCATCTAATCATTGTAGATTTAATTTCAATAAAATTTCAAATTTTCCAAATAAAATTTTAGTAACTACTACCTCATTCGGATGTATTTTTTTGCATTTTTCTCCGTATTGGGGGAGATATTGTATACTTCTGTTACGCGCTCCAAAGAAAACATGTATTTTAATTTGAAAAGTTAAAAAAAATTACCACAATGTGTCAAAAGAACATCCTTTTTCGGAATTTAAATTTCGCGAGTTCCAAAATTAAAACTAAAAATGTGAGTTTTTTCATAAACGTCAAGTTAAGGCTGTTCATAAAGTTAAGGCTGTTCTCAAATCCAAAGGATCTATTTTCTGACATATTTTTTAATTAATTTTTGTTCGGAAACGCATGAAATTAACAAGAGTTCTTGTTTAGAAACTACTTAATCGAAAGATAGTTTGCATATGTTGGTAAAGGTATAAGATCTTTCAGTTGGTGTTTTGAACTGAATTTCGGACGCAACAGTACAATAAAGGATAAAAACCGGCCGTCACGCAACCACAATTGCTCATAACGCAATAAGTAATTTATTTTTGAAAAAAAGAAAAACTCATTTCAATTCCAAATCGCTTTAATAGTGAGGCCTACAAATTTTAAGCCTTTACATTTAATGAGTCAGAAAATGTGCCAGAAAGTTTCGCGTTGTTGAGCAGGGAACTGGAGAAACACCTTAAGCATTATTGCAGGTTAGTATTTTGTAATAAGGTTGCATGCCAGACAGTCGCTTAAAACATAAGTCATTCTATATTGTTTTAAACAAAGGTGCATGCCATAATAGGTGTCAGGTACAATGTTTTTGAACAATTGTGTTAATATTTTGTATTTGGGTTGCAAGCATATTTAAAAAATATGTATACTTAAAAATTATTTTAAAACCCATAAAAAATTTGTAAATTTAGGTAAACATTACAAACAAATATTACTGAAAGTACTTTTGTTTTCTATAATAGTTGGAACAATCGAATGTACAATGTTTAGACGTTAAACTGCCGTAAAAGGGAAATTTACTGTTGTGTTAGGTTGTTGCCACCGAATATATGATACCAGCGTTACTCATAGACATGTCTTTTCTTTATACTATTGCATTAAGAGTAAACATGTTCATCTTTCGTAATCGGGTTGCACTCAACTTTAAAAATATCCATGCTTAAAAATTACTTTAAAATCCATTAAAATCAGAAAAGTGACAATTTTCAAACAAATTTCATTTGAAAGAACTTTTTTTCTATTCGACATAGTAAAAAATGAAATTGTGTTATGTTTAAAAGTTAGAAAAGTTGCAGTAAAGTCACATTTTATGGGTTACAATTTATGGGCACTGACATAGTGTTTTTACTTTATAATGTAGATCATTCATACAAACGAGAATTTCACTAAGTGCTGCGGGGATATGGAGGATTTTTTTTTTCGTATTTTCAAACTATTTTTTTCTCTTACACCCGCCAAAGAAAACGTGCATTATGTTATTAAAGCTCAGAGATTTTACTATGGTTGCAAGACAATAAGAGCCCCGTTTTTTGGTTGTCTTTATAATGATTTGTGGATGGAAATGCACAAATTTCAGTTATTGTGATTGCCGTACTATTTCGTTTTAATTTATTTTACCTGGAAGGCTCCTTATAATTGACACGGGCGAAGCCGGATTGTTCTGCTAGTATATATATATAATACGAAGTTTAATTAAATTTTTACTGTTTATAAGAGGAAAGTAATATTTGATAGTGTTGTTTTACTTACAAGTCATGTTTAATTAAATGTGGTAAATTATACTATATGTAAACTTTTAATTTTTTGTAGAAACCAATGCATTAATGTATATATTATTTCTATTTAGCGAAGTTCAGTTGTAGTATAGAGATTCTGGTTTTCATGTTTTACTAATAGATTACCAAAACAATTTATATTTATTAGAAAACAGGAATTCTGCTTTTTTAGAATTTAGTGTCGCCCCCGATGAAAAAAAAAATATGGATATAAATGTAGATATTTCAGTTTTAAGACTTAAACACGAGCTTTTATTTTATATAAAATGACATCATACGCATCCGCTGAAGAATTTCTCATTTACGATCCAGTCTTAAACAGCATCAACAGTAAAATATGCATAGGACGTGACTATCACTGAATAATACGCAAATAATAATAATAAAAAAAGAGATTTCGTCATTCAAGAAACTGGACAAAAAATTTCGTCTATCTCATGATTCATATGAATTCATTTGTTTGTAATAGTAATAAAGATACTTAAAATTAAATTTTATTTATCTCTACGCGTTATCAGAAATTCTTCATTTATATTTTTTTCAAAATAGCACGTATTTTAATTACAGTTTTTTTTCAGTTTTTATTAGAAAATGGCAACAAAAAGATATAATTGCTATTTTCAAATATTTAACTTTCTGCAGAAATGGAGTCCTTGAGTTGCCAAAATAAAACAAATGGTGCTAAAAAATACAAACAAAATAATATCTTAAAAATAAATTCAGATGCAATTTTCAAACAAATTGCATTTAAAAGTTTTTTTTTTCCAATACGACGATATAAAAATTGAAAATATGCTTTGCTTAGAAGTTAAAAAAATTGCATTAAAGATTATTCCGTACAAAGATACATCTGTTTTGTTTTACGGCTAACTTTTTTTGGGGGGGTGGGGGGAGGTTATATAGTTTGAATTTCAATTTTTTGTCAAAAATGAATTTACAAAATAATAATAATAATAATAATAATAATAATAATAATAATAATAATAACTTTTTAAAAATTTAAATATCGAAACACTTATTTACACGTTTATTTCACACGTTACTTAGGAATCTTTTAATAGATATCGTTTTCTAGGAGTTTGCATATGTGATATGAAAATTACGTAATAGAAGTCAAAAGTTTGTAAGGTTTTTTATATGGAAATTACCCATTAAACAAAAGTTGTGCATACCATTAATTAGTAGATGGTGTAACTGTTAGCACAGTACCAGTTACATATTTATACGATAATTTGGGGAAGCGTTTGTACAAATGATTACTTTATCTAAGACTGTACAGCATTGGAAAAAACAAGCGGCTAACTTAACATATTTCTATAGAATCTTATATATGTTGTTAAATTTATATTTAAAATCATAGACGTCTCTCCATTAGTGCAATTTGTATTTTCTCTTAAAATCGCAAAATTTTAATATGATTAAATGCCTCTTAAAATATCTCCTGGAAATTCACTTTTCACTCTAGGTTAACTGTTGGAAGAAGTTTCAATTCACTTCCATCGTATTGATAAAATATTATTGGATTTGCAAAATCGATATTTCTGTCCAAAATGTCTCCAATATGAATCGCTTTTTTATTACGTACATTAAATATAGGCCATTTGTTTCGCTTGGTAGAATTTTGTACTAAAATATATTTTTAGGATTAGTACGACTAATTTCGAAATGTAATGTTTGTATAAGGATAGAAATTTAGGATTAAATAACGAAGATATCGGTACTTTTAACCATTTCAGGGGCAAAGCATTTTCAATGCTAAAATGTTGAAATAAATGATTGGCACCGGAATTCGCCCAAAAAAATATTTGTAAATATAAAAGAGACCTTTATTTCACAAACGTATTAAATGGAAAATATTTTAATACAATTCTGGTGCCATTGTAGCATTTAGGAATTAAAATTAAGTAGTTTCATAAACATACCACCGCCTCTGAAAGGGTTAAACAGTGGTGTTCAAGAGTTTAAACAGTACAAGAATATGTGAGGTACATAGAATGTAAAAGCAACAGCAAATAATTTTTCTATTTATTATCAGCTCTCCACGAATTAATTTAGTCTTTATTTTTTTTATTTAATTCTAATTACAAGATTCGGTGTTGTCCTATGACTTTACACGTAATTTGACTGTACTATTTCTGCTAACAAGTTTTAGCATAACGAAAATGTAATAAACATTTTCAATTTCAATTTTCTTTTAATACCGTAGGTAAAATATTTGCAGTCTCATAAATTATGATTTTTGTCTATTTTTATCTTTAAAAGAGAGTCGTTAGCAAACAAAAATTTGCATTTTCTAACAAGATATTGTAGACTACTAAATTGTTAATTTATGATCGACAAAAATCCATTCTGTTATCTGTAAAATAAATCGTATACTATGGTGCAAACACTTACAAATGCAAATTACATTGCTTAATTCGTAACTCTGACTGTGATTTTTCTTCCAGCAAGTTTTCAAGTTATTTAAAAAGCAACCAATAATTTAGCAATAAATGCCTAACATGCTCTCAGTAGTTAGTACGCATATAGTAACGGTAAGATTTAAATGTATAAAAATGCAACGATTCTCAAAAAATAATTTTCGAATTAAATGGGTTAATATACATATGATGCAGATATTTCTCATCTAAAATTTTGTATTGTGTCATATTTTAAGAAAAAAAATGATAACAAAAGTTTAAGAGGCATTTTGAATTTTCAGTTTACTTTTATTGTCCTAGGTTGGTTGTGTTTATGACGGCCAATTATCAACATCGATATTTCTGTCCAAAATGTCTCCAATATGAATCGCTTTTTTATTACGTACATTAAATATAGGCCATTTGTTTCGCTTGGTAGAATTTTGTACTAAAATATATTTTTAGGATTAGTACGACTAATTTCGAAATGTAATGTTTGTATAAGGATAGAAATTTAGGATTAAATAACGAAGATATCGGTACTTTTAACCATTTCAGGGGCAAAGCATTTTCAATGCTAAAATGTTGAAATAAATGATTGGCACCGGAATTCGCCCAAAAAAATATTTGTAAATATAAAAGAGACTTTATTTCACAAACGTATTAAATGGAAAATATTTTAATACAATTCTGGTGCCATTGTAGCATTTAGGAATTAAAATTAAGTAGTTTCATAAACATACCACCGCCTCTGAAAGGGTTAAACAGTGGTGTTCAAGAGTTTAAACAGTACAAGAATAGGCCCTAAGGGGGGGGTGTGCCCTCCGTGGGGGTCTTTCTAAGGGAACCTAACCCGTATTTACGCTTGGAAAATCCAAGGTTCGAAGAAAAGCACGAAAACTCCGAACGATTAGGCCGACGGGCGCGATTGGGATCGAACCCAGCACCTCCCGTCTACCAGCTGCGAGGGGAGAAACTCTCGGCTACTGTGGGGCCTTTTATTGTCCTAGGTAGAACATCTGTAGTCTCACATTTGTTTCAATTGTCTCATTTTTTTTCTTCTGTTTTTAGCTTTAAACGATTGTCATTAGTTAACAAAAACATGAATTTTCCAACAAGGTATTCTAGACTACAAATATGTAAATTTAGGATCTGTGAAGGAGCAACCGATCTTAAAAGTATCTTTACTACAGTAAAAACATTTACAAAGATATTTTCTATTTACGTTAAGAAATAAAAATCAGCTGGAGTCCAACTGCTTGTATTTATAAAATTGACACTATTCCTCATTACCATAATTTTGTAGCATTCTTTGCTTCGTTTAAGAAAAAAGTGTAGTATTCAATCTGCGACCAAGAAAAGCACAAACAGCTTCTGAAGAGTCATAAATCTGCGTTATTTACTTAGAACATCCAAGGAGCTCTTTCTGCCGTACCAAGTGTCTAACCAATGTACTGTTCAAAATAAAAAATAATTATTTTACGCAGTAACACTTGAAAACTATTCCTACGTTCAACTAGTCAGATGTAGCAGTCCCAAAACTTTCTTCTATCTCATACATGTTAATACTTCCTGAAAAATGCAGCATATCAGCACCATCTTTTAGATGATTTATACCCAAAATTAAGCAGCACTAATTTATATCAGGGACTAACTGAATCTGAAGTTTGATAAAAATTCGTGCGTTATTTCTTGAGTTAGAGCTATTGCGATAATCATGAATAATGCAACATGGACGCGCCACCTGTTAGGCAATTTTCACCAAATTGTAAGCAGCACTTAACTATATCCTGGACTAACTGAATCTGAAGTTTTATGAAAATCCGTGCTGTAGTTCGTGAGATATAGCTATTTTAGAAATCGTGCAAAATGCCGCATAGCAGCGCCACCTGCTAGGCGATTTTCGCCAAAAACTAATGAGGACCAGTTAATATCAAGATCTAACTGAATCTAAAGTTTTGTGAAATGCCGTGCATTAGTTCTTGAGATAGAGCTCCCACAAATTTTTGTCACATACAGACTCACAAAGTGACAGACAGACTCGCAGACAGACATTTTTAAAAATCCACAAATCGTGTTAAGGACATTCTAAAACGTATAAATGCGTCGAAAATTTTCACGAATCCAATACTTCCTTCTTGTAAAGATAGAAGAAAGTAAAAAGTATAATAAAATTTGCTTTCACCGTAATTTCTATCTGTCCATCTACTTAGAAACACTTAATTGTCTAACATGGACGGCTTATTTTCTTTTGACTGTAGACATACATTAAAACAAACTATAAAGAAACAAGACTATCCTTTAATAAAATTCCGAGAGAAGGTATAAAAGCAATGAATTAAAAATAATTTCCGTGTCATTAAAATCTAAGTTAACTTTACAGACCAAGTAAGGGATACTAACATAGGCGCTTAGAAGTTCAAAATATTATTTGTGAATATCTGTGAACACAATGATTATTAAAAGAATAATAATAATTATCTTGAAAACCGGAGTTAACTTTATGAACCCAGTAAGTGGTACTTATTAGGGCGATGAGAAGCTGTGAGCAGAATATTTATTTCAAAATGAATTTGTTTCTTTGCTGTACATATAATTGTTTATTTGTTCACTTGGGATATACTACACTATACTTTATTGTTACTTTTCCAATGTTTAAAAGTTTTACGCTTTTCAAATTCTACGAATATGTAATAAAAATATTCAATTTATTTAATCACAAATTTCGGCGATCAAGTACATAAAGATTTACTGTTAAATTTTATTCGTGAGAAAAAAAAAGCAAATGGTGTCAACTATGTATTTCCAATTGCAGTTTAAATACTTTCAATTGCAGTTACATATTGTTTTAACCAATATTCTGCGACATCGTTGTATACTTTTCTACGGAAATGACTCATGGCATCTTCTGGTGTATCATTATGAATATTTTACATAAATAAAACTCCTCTGTGGATGATTAAATATTTTAAGTTTTGCTTCTATCACACAGCTTTTACAAATTGCGTGCCTTCAAAGATAGAACTTCTTTTCTCCTGGTATTTCATTAACATTTACGATTTAAAAATCCAGCTTATAGTTAAAAGGGTCATTAAAAATATCAGAATTCTTTATTTATGTTACATTCTTGTTTGGTATACTTTATTTCATACTGTTAAAAGCAAAATATTAAATTTTTGATGTATATGTGTAATAATTTAATACGAATTTTGAAAATAATTCTAAAATAAAATTTAATGTGGATTCGGTTTATGCATGCTTTACGTTTACTTTTCAATAAAGATTACTAAAATTACTACTTTTGCATTTATAAACGAAAATTGTAGAAATCTACAGCACATTTTCCCCATGCTTCTGACAACTTTCCTTCGTACCTGTCTGTTTAACTCAATTCTAACTACAGTAGAAACAAACAAGTTGGAATATTAGCTGTATTACAAATAGTACAAACAAATTCAGAACAAAATTAATTATTGTTTCGAAAACTTTGAATTTTGAGAGTGAAATGCCCTTTAGGGGTAATTAAACACATGTTCAGCTTTTGTAGCTTTGAAAAATGAGTTTAAACTTTTAAGAACGTCAAAACAATTACATATGAGTTCAAAATGAATTTAAAACATTCTAGCTATGACAGTGGAATTGTCTGACATGGTTGAAGTTTATTTAAATTCTAAAGAGAAATATAAGGAAACATGCGATGAATCCCTAGTTCGTTTAAGATAATTACTTTTATTTTAAAAATAAATATCGATATGTGAGTTACAGCCAAAAAAGTGAATTATTGGACTCTCGAATATTTAAAAATTCCTTTTTATTTAAAATATTTAAAATTTCTTTGATATTTAAGGGATTTTGTTGTTAACTTTGCTTATAGATATTAAGTTTATGTAAATTATCTTCAAATGTAATATCGTTAAATTGAGCAGATTTCTAGTGTTTGTAGATCTGCATTTGAAATTACATTTTTTTAAAATTTTGCTTCAATTATCACAAATACATGATACGTCAAAAGTCATTAAACTGCTATTAAAAACACAAACGTGGTTTAGTACCTCAACTCCAATAATTATAGCAAATTTTAAATTAACCAAAATATTTTTATTTTTTTATATATAATATCTTCTAAAAATCCATGATTTTTTTTATTATTTTTGTTATTTTTTTCTCAGCCTATTATTTTGACTAGATAATTATAGAACTGAAACAGATAACGATTATAAGAAGTGGATGTTAACCCTCATATCCATTAGGACATTTACGACATTTAAAGTTCATTTTATTCTGCTAGATCTTACATCCTTTATCTCGGAAAAGCTTTGAAAAAAAAAATGATGATAAACGTGTTTAATCAATCCGAAGAGTAACAAATCTGGTTAAAAGAGTTAAGCAGTATGGCTTTGAAATTTTCAATGTGATCAAACGGTCTTGCGGCATGTAAAGAAATATCTCTCTAAATGCAATCAATTAAATAATAAAATACTTCATCGGCTTAAAATACTTGACATTTTTTAATAAATATATGCTAATTTAAAATTTTACATCTAATTTCATGAAAATAGATTTTAATAATGAAACCCAACTTAACAGAAAAGATTCCCGAATTCACTGAATTACGTTTTTAGTTTGTAATAGTGCCACTGTCAAAATTTATTTTTGACTGCCATATGGGGAGATTATCGTCACACAGCTTGATTTATGTGACATTTTCCAAAGTTTGTTTGATTAACCCTGCAGTGCTCGCGCAGTGTCCCACGGACGACAGTGATGTTCCTTTTATTAATTGCTTTAGAAACGGATGGGTGAGCAAGCTTGTGCTTTGCACCTACCTTTCTGTCAACTAAACATTGCAATTTGTCTATAAAATTTGCATATAACTTTGCAATAACCCTTGTATTTATAAATTTGAATTGAATGACCTAAATATATATTACTATAGCAAAAATATACCTGGCGTCTGTCAGACGCCGTGTGACCTTTAACGTAACAATAAGCCTCGCGAGAACTGCAGGGATAAAAAATGCACATAGACAAAAATTGTTTTTCACATTTATCTATTTAATGTATTGTACTTTCGTTTAAGTTTGTCGATATCTATACTAATAAAAGAACACTTCTCTCTGTCTGTCTGTCTGTATGTGTGTGTGAGTTTCTGCGATGGCTAGCGAAATCTACTGCATGTAAAAGTCTGAAAATTTAGGTGAGGATAGTTCAAGTCATGTCCTGGTGCACCTGAGGTTCAGATTTTTAATTTCTGGGCCCCTTTAAATTGTTATGCACAAAATTGTTAATAACTCGCCCCCTTTTTTATCCAATTTTCTTCGTTTTTGGGAGATTTCACCATATAGTTATTTTCGACAGTATACTTTTCAGTTATGTCACTGGATCGTTGGGGCCCGATACAGGGCCCCTTGAATTTTTGGCGCTAATAAATTGTTAAGAAATTGCTTCCTTTTAATCCGATCTTCATTTTTGGGATCCTTTTTCTATTTAGTTATTCTTACGTTTCTACATTCCAGTGTAAACCCTGGGCCACCTAGGGAATCGCAGGGCCCGGTCCAGGGCCTCTTGAACTTTTTGAGCACCAAGTATTTTTCATCACCTAATTTTCTCACCTTCTCAGCGAATAATTTTATAGTTGAGTCTTGGGTTCTTATTCCTGGCCCCACACCCTCATATTTTTATTGGCGCCCTAGGGCCTATTTTTAAACATGTACCCAATCTTTTATGCATTTCTTTAAAATATTATTCAAACGAATAATACATACCCTATGCTTAATTTTGACAAGTTGAAGTTTTAAAGCGCTAAGTACTAAGACATTTTAACATGTTTTCATGTTAGGCCCTTTTTAACTATGAGTTGTCCCATTTCGAGCACCCTATTATAGCTCCCTTAAAAATGGTCCGATTCACTACCTTTTTTTTCTAACAACTTCTTAGGCCCACCAGCTACTATATGAACGACAAAACAATTTCTCAGACTTTATCTACCACCAATTTTGAATATTAAAAACCTTCTTGGGGCCCTTCAGCGGATTTTTTAAACAGGATTTTTTTTAATTATCTGAATTTCTCGAAATGTTCTTTAACACAGTTCTAGAATCCTCTAGTTACTTTAATAACTATTAAAATAATCTTTATACCCAACTACATGCCAGTTTAATCCCTGGCTTTTTGGGGCCCGGTAACGGGCTCTTTGAAAGTTTTGCATAATAAATTGTTAATAAATTCCCCCCTCTTAATTACAATCTTCATTTTTGGAACTCTTTTTCCAATTAGTTATTCTCACGTCTATACATTCCAGTTAAGACCCTGGCGGCCATGTGGTCGCGTAGGACCCTTGAAATTTTTGTGCGCCATGCATATTGCACCAACTAATTTTCTCACCTTCACAGTGCATAATTTTAAAGTTGAGTCTTGGACTCTTTTTCCAGGACCCTTATATTTTTATTTGGGCCCTTGGGCCTTTTTTAAAGCATTTACTCAATTTTATTACGCATTTAATTAAATTATTATTCTAACGAATAATTAATACCCTATGCTTAATTTTGAGTATCTGTAGATCTAAAGCGTTAAGTGCTAAGACATCTTAACATGTTTTTATGTTAGGGCCCTGCTTTTAACTATCAGTTTTCCCCTTTGTGAGCCCTCTATTATAACTCCCTTAAAAATGATCCGATTTACTAGCTTTTTAATCTATTAACTTCTTAGGTCCTTCCACTACTACATGAAGGACAAAAAATTTTCAGTCTTCATCTACCACCAATTTTGAATATTGATCGCCTTCTTAGGCCCTTGGTGCAGCTTCTTTAAAAATGACTTGAATTTTCTTTATCATAATTCTAGCGTCCTCTGATTACTTTAAAAACTACTCAAAAGTATCGTTTTACCAAACTACATGCCACTTAAGTCCCTGACGCCTTGGGTTCCGGTACAGGGCCCCTTGAAGCTTTTTCAGTATAAATTGTCAATAAATTGCCCCTATAATCCCATCTTCATTTTTGGCTCCTTCGTTTTTCCATTATGTTATCCTCCCGTTTCTATATTCCAGTTAAAATCTTGGGGCGACTTAGGGTACAGTAGGGCCCGATCTGTGCCCCCCCTAAATTTTTCACCCGCTAATTTTATCACCTTCTCATTGCATAATTTTAAAATTGAGTCTCGGAGTCTTTTCCCTAAACCAACATCCGCATATTTTTATTGGGGCCCTATGTCCCTTTTTAAAGCATGTACCCCATTTTTGCGCATTTCTTTAAAATATTATTCTAATGATCAATTCATACCCTATGCTTAATTTTGGCCGGTCTTTCTTTATACCTCAGCTACCACATTTTTTGAATATTAGTCTCCTTTTTCAGCATCAACTTACATCTACTCATTACAGCCGTAAATTAAACATCGCGTTACTTTAAAGTTAACTTTAGATAAGGGATTTCATACATTTATTAAAGATCGCGTTAATGTTAAAATCAATGAAATTTACAATTGGAGGGGGCATCTTCCACCACCTAGGTGGGGGGAGGGGTTCTTTCCTCGGGTTCTAAGGGGCCAATTTAAACGGGATTTGGTTCATTCAACTTAGATTGCAATTCAGCTACTCTCTGTATTATGAAAATTTATCCTTAGACTTCAGTTACCATTTTTTTTATCATTAATGATTAATGGTGCATTCTTTTTTGGATTCTATCGGCTTGATTTCTACGAGGTTTGGCTCAGTCAACTTGGTTTTCGATTGTTTCCGCCACTTAATATGTCATACGTAGCGGGGACCCAGGTTACAGGTTCCTTCGGAAAGAAGTTTGTTGAGAACACACTAGACGCTGCAAGGCAATGGGAACTCCGAAATTAGGTATATTTAAAAGAATTTCAAAAGTTATAAAATCATACAAACTTGAGTTTTGTATAAGGTTATTAAGTACAAACCCCGGGCAACGCCGGGCGGGTCTGCTAGTTATTATATAATTATTCTTATGTTTTGGTCAAAGTCTTCCAAAGAGCGCTATGAATAAGCGTACACAGTATACCGGTATACGTGATTACACTATAAATATTTATCTGAAATTCAAGAAAATTCTTACTACATATCAATTTTTTGGGAAACTACACAGAAAATTGAGAACATTAATTAAACTTAAACAAAATGACGGCTGTTTGCAGTTTCAGGTAAAATTTTGGAACTACTTTTTATGTTGTGAAACTGTTTAAAAATTTAAATTATTGAAAAGTTTAAATTTTTAAATGTTGCCTTCAATTTTAAAAAAAAGTCCACTTTAATTTTTCAATAAACGAAACTTCGATAGCTTGATCGGTTTAATAGGGGCATATACACTAATAAAAAACTTGTTTAAATAAAAATGTGTCGAAAAATTTGATCTGCCATTTTGTCAGTTTGATATCAGTCCTTTAATGTGGTTCTCACGACTCAAATGTTTCGTTTTCTTTTAAACATTTTTTTAAGGACATATTATAGAAACTTTTTGAGTTAAAAAAATAAAAATAATAAAAATTGATTTTCTGAAGCATCCTTTTCGTATAAACTGGTATTATGTAATCAGAACTTTCCGTAATTTTCAGCTGCAAGATTTTGATAAAATTGAGTGGTCTTGCAAACTTCCTTTTCACGCATATTGACTTCAGTAACACATTTACATGTTTTCTGAATGATGCCGTTAATCATAGAAAAGTTTCGAGACTTTTTTAAGAGCGCTATTGGTTGCGTTCCATCTTTTTGTCACCGCCGAAGCCCTCTGGCAGTAAATGGAAAATAAGATTCATTTTTTATGCTAATATTATTTTTCAATGAAGCTTTAAGGTTGCAGATTACTGAAATTATACAGTTTTTGTTCTTCTATTTAAATATTGGAAATGGTAAAAATAAACTGGCAATAGTGATTGTTTCGCGGTCTTTCCGTCAAATTGCAATGTAGTTTCTGAAAATATACTTGAAAACTTGTAGGAATGTCTTATAACTTTATGCTTGTGTAGAAGAAAATTTTAAGATCTGTCAAATTACATATTATCACTGTACTTTTGAGGGCAGATGGACTAGTGTGAACAGACTTATATCGAAAACAACAAGACCGTCACGCGAATATTGACGCGTTACTAAGCAGAACTGTCATTTCTTGAGTGATTATCATGCACAAGTTTTTTGCTTTAAAAATATCCAATACCACCTCAAAATAAATTGAAATAGAGCCTACAATTCTAAAAGATTCTGTTTTGAACCCTCATTTTCTGGCCCGAAGATTAATATTTCTGCCTTTATGTTTTAATACTACAGAATGCAATAAATATAGGAATTACACATGTTGTTATATGCTAACATCAAAGTTTCGTAGACTATATCCTATGACAGGGTAGTCTTCGAACCGCTTAGGACAGCTGCCTATCTCATTACATAAAGGATATCAGAGATTTACATAGTCGAAATTATCCAAAATAATTAAATGTCAGGCTTGGATAATTTTTGGAACGGTTTGCCCATTCACCAAATCTCCTGCTCAGTGCCTTTTTCTTGGTAAGATTTTGAGTAATAGTTTGGAAAGGGCCATCGTATTTTATGATATTTTTCTCATCGGAGGGAAACATTAAAATTCCTGTCTCCTCTTGATGTTTCAGCTTGGTAACAGTTACCAAGGCTCTGATCTTTGGTTATCCTTGGTCCTGTCTGACAAGATCTAGCCTCTTCTAATCACATACGACCTCTAACGAAGATTCTCTTGAAACAAAGAACGGATGGTGGCTTCATCAGCATTCAGCTCGCTATCGTGTTACCTCCTCCACTTCCCTAGGATTTTCATCGATAAGATAGGCGAATACTGGCGTCTTTATAATTTCATATTGCTGACAATGTCGTTTTATGAATGAAACTGTTGCACATTAAATCTGACAGCCCTCAGTTACCTCCTTACTTAAAAAATGAATGACCGGGTGAGTTTCAAGAATGCAGAAATTCTTACATGTGAATGTTTTCCATCCAATGAGACAGTAACAGTGTCTCTTCATTTCCTGAGTTAGTCTAGGTTCTGATATGTTTACATGTAACAGTAAAAGATTTGTAACTATGATATTTAGAGTGGTATTTCACGTATAATGTTTGTTCTCAAATATTTACCCCGCCATGCATTTGTTTTATTGTTAATACTGAATCCATGTTCTTACAAATACGACATTTTAATGGAAACCATGTGATTTTTGATACCGTTTTAGATTTCAATAAAGTGAAACATATAATTACACTGTACAACAAAAACCGATGATTTAATGATTCTGATATAAAAATGCTAATTTCTTAAACAATTAGATGCGTTGAACATGAATAAAACCATACAGAAGCTGAATTGGCTGCATTTGTTTCCTAATATATAGCTACAAAGTTACACACATACTTTAATACCTCTATAGCTCGATATTTTGCATGTATTTTATTCGAATTCTTTGTTAATAATAAATACAACAAGATACAATAAATTTTAATGGATTTATGCAAAACAATAACTCTAATCATTATACACTAAATGAAACAGCATAAAACATTTTCTTTTATATTTTTATTATTTTAGCTTTGAAATACCATCCCTGCAAAACAAACGCGTTAAAAATATCCAATACCACTTCAAAATAAATTGAAATCGAGCCTACAATTCTAAAAAAATATATTTTAAACCCTCATTTTCTGACCCGAAGATTAATATTTCAGCCTTCATGTTTTAATACTACAGAATGCAATAAATATAGGAATTACACATGTTGTTGAAAGCTAACACTTAAGTTTCGAAGATTATATGCTATTACAGGGTAGTCTTCGAACCGCTTAGGACCACTGCCTATCTCATTACATTAAGGATATCAGAGATTTACATAGTCGAAATTATCCAAAATCATTAAATTTTAGGCTTGGATAATTTTTGGAACGGTTTGCCCATTCACCAAATCTCCTGCTCAGTGCCTTTTTCTTGGTAAGATTTTGAGTAATAGTTTGGAAATTGCCATCGTATTTTATGATATTTTTCTCATCGGAGTGAAACATTAGAATTCCTGTCACCTCTTGATGTCCAGCTTGTTAACAGGGACCAAGGCACTGATCAGAGGTTATACTTGGTCCTGTCTGACAAGATCTAGCCTCTTCAAATCACATACGACCTGTAACGAAGATCCTCATGAATCAAAGAACGGATGGTGGCTTCATCAGCATTCAGCTCCCTAGCGTGTTACCTCATCCACTTCCCTAGGATTTTCATCGTCACGATAGACGAATACTGGCGTCTTTATAATGTCATATTGCTGACAATGTCTTTTTATGAATGGAACTGTTGCACTTTAAATCTGACAGCCTTCAGTTCCCTCCTTACTTTAAAGACGAATGACCGGGTGAGTTTCAAGAATGCAGAAATCATTAGATCTGAATGTTTTTCATTCAGTGAGACAGTAACAGTGTCTCTTCATTTCCTGGGTTAGTCTAGATTCTGACATGTTTACATGTAACGGTAAAAGATTTGTATCTATGATGTGCAGAGTGGTATTTCACGTATAATGTTTGCTCTCAAATATCTACCCCACCCTGCTTTTGTTTTATTGTTAATCCTGATTCCATGTCCTTACAAATACGACATTTTAATGGAAACCATGTGATTTTTGATACCGTTTTAGATTTCAACAAAGTGAAACGTATAATTACACTGTACAACAAAAACCAATGATTTAATGATTCTGGTATAAAAATGCTAATTTCTTAAAGAATTAGATACGTCGAACATGAATATGACCATAAAGAAGCTAAATTGGCTTCAATTGTTTCCTAATATACAGCTTTAAAGCTACATACATGCTTTAATATCTCTATAGCTCGATATTTTGCATGCATTTTATTCTAATTCTTTGTTAATAATAAATACAACAAGAGACAATATATTTAAATGAATTTATGCAAAACAATAACTCTAATCACAATACACTAAATGAAACAGCATAAAACATTTCCTTTTATATTTTTATTATTTTAGCTTTGAAATGCCATCCCTGCAAAACAAATTGCCACTCTTTGCTAATTGTATTAAAAATAATATAAAAATATATAAATACTGTTGTCAGCAAATAATCTCTATCCATTAATGCTCAGCTTAAATTATGCTTCGAGGGCCGTTTTCATAGTAAAAATCGAATTAACTCTCCAAAAACTCCACGTTGCACATCTGAATTTCCGAAAGAAGAGGCAATGAAGATTTTAAATGCCAATAACCTCGTTCAGTCGGTTAATTTTATACAAAATTGTACATTTTCATATCAGAGGTAATTTCATTTTTGTTCAGTTTTTCTAGTGTTTTCAAGTTTAAAATGTAGTCTTTATTTTTGAAGTCTATATTAATTTATTCTTTACATATTTTAAATGACCTACTTGGAATTTCTTTTTTGAAAATCATAAAAATGATGTAATCATTCACATAGAAATTTTTCGAAAGTATGTATCTTTGAATCTTTGAAAATATCTAATGCAATAAAATAAACTTATTGAAAAAAATTATAGCATTTGTAAATCATCAGCGTATTTTTATTATACAAGCAAAGTAAATATTCTTTCTTTAAACATTTACATACATATGCTTTTTCGATAAAATCCATATTTATCTCTCTTTTCCTGCTTTTATAAAAGTATGAAAGATATCACTGTGTATCTTGTATTGGAAGACTTCAATAAATTCAATATTTTTAAATCTATCTTTTTTGGTTCAGCATAAATGGAGGACTCTTGAAATGTATAGTCTGACATTTTAAAAGAAACTTAAAGAATTTTACTTGATAAAAAAGATAAAATAATATTATAGCATGTATGGAACACCAAAGTAAGGTGCATGTTTGTCCGATTTTATATTTAAATTTATATTTATAAAAAGCGCAATAAGTAAATAATATGTAGTTAAACTTTTCAATGTGCAATGTTAAAGTTTTGTGTCAGAATTGAAAATACAAATGTTGTACAAAAATTAAACTCCATTAAAATTTATTTTATTTTGCATGCTCTTCAGTGTAACACATACAAACATTTTTGCATAAATAAAATATTCACTGGTTATTTTACATTGAAATATTACAATGTATCATTTTAGTAATTTATATTTTTATTATTCCTTGAATTGTTTTTATATAATAATTTCAATGGAAAACCTCGATTTTTTTCAAATTTCAGGAAGTTTATTACGTGAATTACGAAAGATATATGTAACAATAAGAGTTTAATAATATTATCTGCTTCCATGTGCAGTATCCGATACAATGTTCCCTTGTGTCATGCCTTTCATAAATACATTATATTGTATGAAACGTTTCGATGTATTGTTAATATGCATTAGCGTATTCAAGGTTACCTTTCTCTAGAGAAATATGAATTGTCGAATCGCAAATATTTTGTTTAAAATATCAGGTGGAACAAATGTCTAAAATGTCATATTTCGTTTCAATAATGAATAAAAATAATCAAGCTTTAATTAAATAATTTACAGTGAAATAACCTCGTTTTTGAAAGGCATTATATTTCTTTACCTTTTATATTCTGTTAATGTTTTATTTATTTAGTAAATGATATATTATTTCTTGAAATATCGGCTATTAGAATTTAATAATGATAATTGTTGTAAGGGTATTGTAACGGCTGAATTTGTGTTTTTACTTCTTCAGTGCGAAATATAGATAAACTTCCTTTTTAGCTACAAAAGCTTCTTTTGGCATACCTATATTTAAAACATACCCATCCACAATGCATTACAAATTCAAAAGAAATGACTAGATAAACATATTTAACAGACATTTGATAAATTATTTATTAAATAGCATTGGCTACATAAGAAAACAAAGATATATAAAGTTATAAAAATCTTTTTCTTTATGTATACTTTAATAATTCTTTTATATTTCCTTTTGCGCAGTGAATACAAGTCTGACATTAAAGGTTTCTAATAATAATTGTTGTAAAACTATTAGTAATGACTGGATTTCATAATTCTTATTTCACTTATGGTCAAATAAAGATTCAAAAATAGACATGAATATTCCATTCTAATTCAAAAGACATGTTTTTTACGTCTATATTTAAAACACACACGTTAACAATGATTTAAACATTTTCAAGAAATAACCTTTTAAACATATTTAAAACATAATTGATTATTAATTATTCCAATACCACTAGTAGGGTAATAAAACAATAAATTAAATATAAAAAACTTCATGGATCTCACAATAGAAGTGCATAATGATAATTGTTTTAAAGATGATAGTAATGAGCGAATTTCTTTATATATATATTTTTTTTATTGTTTGTCCTACAAACGTCCCAATACTACAACAAAAGCGTTATTTGTAACTTCTAGATTTACAACACATACATCAACAAGGAATAAAATATTATAAGAAACAAACATTTACATATAATAAATGTATATTTATTAGATATTATTTCTCCCAAAATCATTGCATACATAACAAAAAATGAGATATATAAAGTTATTTTTTTATGTTTTCGATAAAAATATTTTTAGCCATTATATAATAAACATACTTATACTTTTACAAGGATAAAAATATTGAAAAGTTAGTTTATTCTTGTTAGACAAGAAAATATATAAAAACATTATTTTTTTTTAGTAAAAAAAAAGCTTATTTATATTCAAAACCCACGAAAAGAAACGTCTATACTTCAAACGTAATCATCAATACTGCTATGCAAATTTATTAGCAGTACCCATTGATATAGATTTAATACAACTTCGATAAATTATTTCTTCAGTATTATTGGTTAGATAAAAAAAAAAAAAAAAAAAAAAAAAAAAAAAAAAAAAAAAACTAAAACAAACAAATCTGTAAAAAATTATATATTATGTTTCAGATAACAATTTTTTTGTGCGATATCTAATAAAAAATATTCAACATTAGACCATTAAGTATGTATGTATGTCCTCAATATTATCAATAACAATTGAACAAATATAAATATATGTTTTTTCTACAATTTTAGTACACTATGGAAAGCATTAAGCAGCGAAGATTCGTCGTCTTGTGTATAGTTTTTTTAGGGAATACGGCATATATTTTAACATATTGTTGTCTAATGCGTTTCTGCGTTTCAAATTTGAGAGATGACCAATAGATAACTGTGATAGAGGTGTCATATGATAAATAAAATTTGCTTGGCAAAAAGATTCTGAACAAAATCTTGATTGATGAGAAACTAGTATATCTTTATGCATGAAAATGTTGCGACTTACTGACAGTAAAACTTGATTGGTTAAGAATAATTAGGACAAAATCGAGAGCAATAAACAACAAAAGATATGGAGCCTTTGTAAGAGAGTGGTGAAAGTGAAAGTCGAATAGGGCGCTTGCTCAGACTGAATATTTTGTGCAAACTAAAACAAGCAACGTTATATAAATACATATTACTTTAAAATTTTTATTTTTACATACACAAATATAAAATAGAAAAGTAAGGTGTTCGTTCTGTTAAATTACTAAATACCGAGATATGCCTTCTGAAAATTTTCACATACACATAATAAAATAGAAAAGGCAGGTACTCATTGAAAAATCAATGCAAAAAATTACACATGTGGTGAGCCAGATTTGTAGTTTGGTTCACGTTGTGAACAGCTAATGCGAAGAGTGTCTTCAATCTCGAAAGATTCTTCAAAAAATTCATTTTTGAGAAAGTTGTTTCACATACATATGTAGAGCCAAACATAGTAGATAGGTTAATAGCTAGTTTTCTGCAATTTTATACATTTCTGAGACATTTTTAATGCAAAATTCTTCAGGAGATGCAATTGTATACATTTGCTAGGAAATATATTCTTGCAAGTCAATTAAATTAATTTAAAGTAAAGTTTTTCCAAGACTAAAAAACTTCGCAGCCAATTTCGGCGGTCCAAACTTCGATCTTTCAAGGTCCGGATGTCGACCGCGGCCCGCCTGCTGGCAACTGTGTTTTCAGAGCTTTGCTTTCTTCAAATTGACGAATTCTATCAGAAGAGTAAGAAAATAAATTATATTGTAGATAAATAAGCATCTACAAGATATAGCGTGGAAAAAGACTACACCAGTAGTGTTTTAAAAATTGCTGAAAAAGAATACAATAAATGTTGAACGATGTTGAACGATAGATATCTATCGCAGCGATATCTGTTAGCTCTTCACCGCTAGAGACTTTTTCAATATCAGACTTTTTCCTATTTGAATACAATGTTTACAGTTAGCAACACCGTTCGACATTTATTGAATGTTTAGCACTTTTTGCATAGCCGGTATCCACACTCTATCTTTTATACTCTATACCAAGAGAGTTGGGCAAATTTGTAATCCCAACTATCTGCAATAAAATGACAAGTTTATTGCATGTAATTGATTATAGTTACACACATTTAAATGCAGAAATTTCATTAAATAATGGGTCGTGGGCGGTTTCGGCTACAGTGCTGTAAGAAATGTTACTGCATGTAATCTTAAATGTAGTTAATTACACACAATTAAATTGTAATTAGATGGCAATTATAATTACAAATTAGATGGCAATTGCAAATTTGCCTAACTATGGGCTTAAAATTTCAGGTCCGTCAAGTCAAGGTGCTGGGTGATTTGAATTTGTCCAAAATTGTGTTTATCAATCAAGTTGTATTCCTCGTATGTCACCACTGTAATATATAGGCACCCTACCTAGTCGTTTTATACATATGTACCCATATCGTTCGTACTGAAAACGTCCCATTGGAATTTATTTAAAGTTCTTGAGTCCTTGAGTGCATATGGCGCAGACTGATTTTCATCTCTTCATGCCTATGAAAAAGTGTCTTGTGTCTCAATTCTTCAATGGAGATGACGTTCCTCGAAATCTGAAAGTCTCGTTATGAACCCAGACGGCCTAAGTTTCTAAAGAAGAACTTTATGGACTAGGGACACGCTAACGAGTAATAGAATCTGGTTCCTCGATATGATTTTGGCCATAAATAATGTTATGGCTGTCATTATCGCCAAGATAACGTTTGTTGACATGTTTTACTTTTTGTTAGAACTTGGCCAGGGGAGTATTTCAAAGTTCTGGAATATAGTCTACAACAATTTGGACAAAAAATTCCAATCTGAGAACACACCATGTGCGCATACCACAACTCTTTTATTTATAAAGGCACTTATATGACAACAACATAGATTAAATAAACGTAGTTGTCACAAAAAATAATTCATTGTGCCAAACTACTCCCTCTAAAATGTGCGAATTGTCGCTCAATAAGAAAATAAAAATAATAAAAAATAGAGTATGTTAATAACATGAGCTGCTCGTTTATTAGGGCGGTTCAGAAAAAAAATTTCTTTTGGCTATAAATAAAATTTCCTGCATAGGAATAAATCTTTTATACTGTACATCTTAAAACTACAGCTTTTCACTATTTTTTAACAATTATTGCTCGCCATCGTCATTGATGCGTTGCGACACAAGCCACTTTTTCATGTGGGTGAAAAGATGAAAACCGATCGGTGCCAAGACCAAACTGTAAGGGGAAAAAATCCTATATCGCCTGCATCAAAAAAGTCCCATTTGAATTTATTCAAAGTTCTTGAGTCAGTGGCTGAAAAACTGCGGAGTGGTATTTTCATCTCTTCACACCCATGTGTCTCAGCATTTCGATGACGATGACGTTCTTTAAATTCAGAAAGGCTCGTTATGAACCCAGCCGGCTTAAATTTTTGAAGAAGGAATTTATAAATTAGTGAAAAGTTAAGACATATCCTTAAATATGAATAGTGACTGTTTTGGAAAACTTGTGAAAAACTTTACTTTTACGATGAATATATTTAAATGTTTTTTTTCTATGCAAGTCTTTTATTTATAGATATATTTATTTATTTTCATATTTCCATATTCGCGTATTAATAAACATTCACTTTATTTCGCGTTCATTTTATTGTTTCAAAATTACATCTTATAATAATTTCTTTTAAGTAGTGTATATTGAAAAAGTTTTCCGACTATTAAAATAGCCAAAGTTTCTTATACAGTACAGCCCCGATTATCCGCGGAATTGGGTGGCAAGGGCACCGCGGATAACCCGAAAAAGACTGAAAATGGCGGTGCAAACACGAAAAGAAATTCAACATAAAAAGTATGTTTTAGTGTACAAAAAACATAATAAAACGTTCAAAGTACATACATATGCACAGTACATCAGGAACAATTGCTTTAAGTCTAAATCACTAAAATAAGGAACTGTAAACAAGAAACAATGCCATACATAAGAGCCGAGTTGTCACTTGTTTTTGCTTCTTGCTTTGGAAGCATCTTTTCTTTATTCTAAATTGTAAACTATTGTTTTTTTTTTTTTCTTTTTTTTTTTTTTTTTTTTTTTTTTTTAGTATGGAATAATTTTTATCTCGAAAATGAAGTTATTCTTGATGTGCTCTCCTGGAATTTATCATAATAGTCTTATATTATTGTTAAAAATTTTAATTGTTGTGTTTACGTTTGTTTAATAAAATCAAGAAAAGACATAAAGACTTTATATCTGATATTTCAAACATGACAACCAAATCTAGAAATATTCTTCTATTACTTTCGAATACATGATTTTTTCTGTTTATATATATTAGTAAAGCTTATTGTATTTTCCTTGCTATTGCTTGAATTAAAAAAATAATAATAATTTCGCTTCGCGGATAAACCGCACCGTGGATAATCGAGGCTTTACTGTATATATATTTAATAATTAAGAAAATAAAACAAAACCTTCAATGAAATGCCAGTTTTGTTACTCATAGATTTTAATTACCCATATATTACAATTTATAAGAAATGAGCATTCAAATGTAGTTTACTTGCTTTGGATAATTTATTTATTCAAGTATCATTCCATAGGTAAGGGCACGCTGAGATATGGTTATCTTTTAATGTTGTCCTTAAAATTGTCTTTTTATTGTCTTTTATATAATAAATGTATAAATAATTTTGCCACAATTAAAAGTATCCAACGGCAATATATTAAATTTAAGTTAGTATATTTATTTAGTTATAATTTTATACGAGTCTTTATATTTTAACTGACATTTCTATTTAAATTCTACGACAAACATATAGAAATATCATGTAATTATTATAATAGCAGTCACTTTTGTGAAAGCTGAAAATATTGGAATAATTTACATGAATCTCAATTTCACACATAAAAGTTTGTTTTGTAAACCGTTTATAGTACTATGCGAATTTTCTACATTTATTTTAACGCCCTTTACAGCCTTCAAAATTTATTTTCTCTCGAGAAATTTCAGCTGACAGTTTTGGAAAATTACATTCAATGTTTTAGAAATAACAAATGCGTAAAATGTCTTAATTTCCTTCTAAACATGATTACAACTAATGAGACATTACATTAAGAGTTAGAAACTAAATTACAATCGTTATTTGAAGGAGTTATATTTCCTTCTCTTTTTATCTTGTTGATTGTTTGCTTAGTTAAAAGTTAATACACTATTTTTGAAGAACCTACTATTGGAAGTAGACAATAGAGCTCTTGTATAAGTATTAGTGATAGTTGAGTTTTTTCTTTTTTTTCGATAAGAAATTCGAAAAAATACATATGAATTTGTTTTTATTATAAAAAAGGAATTTTAGTTTTTAAGTTTTGTTTACAATTTTAGTTTGAATGTTTCATGAAATTATTTTTTTATTTTCATTTACACAGTGAATTATAATTTTTGTTTACAATTTTAGTTTAATTTTCATAAATTAAATATAGACGTGACACAAATCGTAGATATAAATTTTACAAAAGTGTTAATAAAAATTTGTCTTCTTTTGCAGTTGTATGTTGTGGTGTTGCCCTAAAATAGACACAGTGATCAAAATAAATATCCGACATACATGTATTTTCCAATGTTCGCTTTATAAATTTATTAAATTATCAAAAACAAATACATTCTAGCAGTCAAAACTTAGATTATGGCATCTACTTTTTATTGGAATCACAGGCTTGTGAAAAAGAATAACAACAACAAAAAACACAATTATTTAATTAACATTCGTAATGACAAGAACAAATTCCACAAGTAACTTTGAATATTTTTACATAAAATGATATAGATAATAACTTCCTTTTCGGCGAAGTACATCTTTTAAACGATTGGGCATCGATATGAGTAACTGCAGGGTAATATTTTGCCAATTTTTGCCTTTTTTTATCAACTCTTCCTTAGTCTCCCAATTAAGAAGAAAAATGAAGTTCGCGTAATTTATTTACCAAATGAAAACACAGGTATTCTATTTGGTTTAAATCTGAAGGCTGAGTGGGAATTTTAATAACATTTGGACAGTTATACAGAAAAAAAAAATGTTTTCAGGGCAGTATGATTAGGATCATCATCCTGGTAAAACTTATAAGTCTGCGTAAGATCCAATTTATCTACACTTTTTAGATTTTTTTAGGTTATCAATATATGAGTACTTTGTGTCGTGGTATCTTCAATTACAGTTAGATATCCGACACCCGAAGCTCACATACATTCCCATGGCAGCATTCCTCGACCGTCGTGATAAACCGTTGGTACCATATTCTTATCTTTGAGCTCTGGGATTTCTATACACTAATATTTGGCTATTACATGCAAAAAGATTGAACTTCGATTCGTCTGTATATATAACATCCATACAGAAGTTTACTGGTTTATTAACGTACTGTAAAATCTCGTCTAGTCAGCCTGTTTTACTTGAAGATATATGGATTCTTCAGAGTAGAACTTGCATGAAAATTGTATTGTATCAAAGTGTTTCAATTTGTTTGAGGAGTACCATGTTCATGTAGTCTAATGCAACTTTTGCTAATTCGGGCCCATTCACTCGAGGCTTTTTAAAACTTCTCTCAAAATTCATCTCCACACAAGTCTCGGACAGATTCTTAGGACGGCCCCTTCTATGTTTATTTTCCAATGACTTATTTGATTTACAGTATTTAATTAAACAATGGATGCTTCTAGTTTTTTGCGCAATTTCAGCAATATCATTTTCTGCTTTTTCTTAAAGAAAAGGGCACATTCTAATAATTTTGAGTTCAGTGGGTGTCTCTTTGCTTTTTCACCCAATTTTTCACAAATTCTTAAGCAATATGCAACATACACTTGTCACAAAATATCTTCAAATTACGTGTTTGTAATTTCTAATACGTTAAAGAGTGATTTATGGAAGAGAGTCAGGAATTTGAAACAATGTTACGGCTGTCGAACACATTTTAAATCTCTTAATTATGGGTGTTAATAAATTAATTCCTATTTTTCTTTATTTATTAAATTTATTAAGATAGTATCGATTGAAATAAAAAGCAGCTATTGTTTGTTAGCTAACACACCTCAACTAGAATCAAGAAGTTTTTCTCATTTTATGAAACACATAAATACACATTAGCATTTGTATGTTAATGTATAAACAAATGAACATTCAACTATATTTAATCCACGTTTGTTAATTTATTTGTTTCAAGTATAATTTAAACAAAACAAAAGCTAATACATATAAAATTATACTTTTTATGTTGTCTTTAAGAACTGTTATCATGGAAGTTTATATAGTGAATGTAACAGTAATGTTATGATAGTTAAAAATATCCACAGATTCATATATCATTATTAAGAACTTCTCCCCCCCCCCCCCAGAAAAAAAAATTCTTTTCAATTACAAAAGCCTTATTTCGTACGTGTAGAATTAAAACAGATATATTAGCAATGCATTATAAATTTAAAAGCAATTAATATTAAAATAAAATTTAGATATATTTAATTACTGTTTTAGTACAGCATAACTGGATAGATCAGAAAACACAGAAATATTTATTTTTTAATGTTTTCATTAAAAATAATTGGTCTTTTTAAATACTAAGTATGTATATAATTTCACCATGATTTAAAATGACCAAAAGTTAATATATCTTTGTTAAGTAATTTATATTTTTATTTCATAATTCATACAAAATACAGACATTTTGTCACTGACTTTTTTGTTTAATCATTACAACAAACTTTATTTTGTAAAAATTTCAGGAAACTTTTTACATACGATGTCATAGTTTGTAAGCTGTCCACTACATTGACATCTTTCACATGTATATGAGTAACACAGCTCTCTTTCGTCAACCATGCCATACGTTTCTATCTAAAGCTTCTCGATTTATTATGAATGCGCTTTAAATCCTACAAAGTTTCTCTAGAGAAATTTCAGTTGACAGTTCGGAAAGATTACGTTCAATAAATTAGATGTCACAAATTCCTAAAATTTTATATTTCCTTCCAAAGATGATTAAAATTAATGAGACATTAATTTAACAGTTTGACACTAAATTAGAATCGTTATTTAAAGGTGTCATATTTCCTTCACTTTATATTCTGTCGAGATTTTGCTTATTTAGTAAATGATACATTATTTCAGAACATATTTGACATTATAAATAAGCAGTAGTAGTTGGGTTATAGTTATAACTTTATGCGAAATAGTTGAATGCCCATTTAAATTTGTAGCAAGCACACAAGCAAAACTATTTAAACTATAAGTATTTTTACCTCGGTACACATATGTTAACTTTTATTAAAAATAAAATTGAACTGAAAGCATTTTTTAATAATTGTAAACAACTTCATGATATCGCAAATGTTTTTACAATTCATATGTTTCTAAAACATAAACATAAATATTTGTAAAAGTTTTTTTTTATGCCTCCAAGTTTGGTTAAGTACTACAGATATGGTTTATTGATCAGCGGCCGACCAAGGTAACACTAACTCTCTAAGGTTAACGTTATGGATCTTGGTCTAGCGTATCCTAACCTTTGTTATTATATTTGGCCGCATTAATGAGGAAATTATCAGTGAGTACTGCCAATTAAACTGTGTTATAAAGTTTTGTAGACATTCACAGCAAAATAATAAATATGGTAATATAATATAATAAATAATAAAATATAATAAAACGCAATGTAATGATTCCGGGTCGAACTCATACAAACAATGTAGGGGAAATAACGGATTACTTCCATTGTTGCAGAGAAAAGAAAGACACTGATAAAAATTCAAGCACGTGAATTTTTGGACATATATTTTTTAATTTACCGGGTTAAATTTCTGTAAAACTATTCCTAATCTTGTACATTGCTTTTAAAAGTAAATAAAAATTCGTATTTATTGTGACGTCAGGAGAATAGCGACTATAGGGTTTATTTTACCTTTATGAATTATAACTTTATTGATTCCATTTTCTTTTCAATACAATTAAATAAAAAAAATATTTTTTTATTTGAATTCGTGGTTTTTAAGCGTAAAAGGGCTTGTATAAAGTACATATGCAAAGTTTGTGCCGGTGAAAATGACAATATGTTTAACTTGGAATGTATCTTTTTTTTACATTGATAAATCTAAGTAAAAATATATGACATATTATGTGACATGTTATATTATGACATATTATATGACATATTATACATATTATATTATGACATATTATATGACATATTATACATATTATAGTATCACATATTATACATATTATATTATGACATATTATATTATGACATATTATATGACATATATATTATGTGCCAACATGATGTAATTTTCACCGAGTTTAATTATGATTACAAAAATTAGAAATGGGGCCTTTAATGACAACATGTTTAACTTGGAATGTATCTTTTTTTAGATTGGTAAAACTAAAAAGATACGACATATTATATGAGATATTATACGTATTATATTATGTTATATTATGACATATTGCATGACACATATATTATGTGCAAACATGATGTAATTTTCACTGAGTTTTCAATTATAATTATAAAAATTAGAAATGGAGCCTTTATTGACTACTTCCTCTTGATTGTATACCTTAAATACATGTTAGCAATTGCCTTTTTTTAAACGAAATCATATGTAAGGTGAATTAATGTTTTAATAAATAATTCAGAAAAATAGAGGATTTCAAGAATGTTTTAATGTTTTATGAGCACTACTTCTCCAGGGAAAGGGTGCTGAAGAGCATTCGATTAATAACGCCAGTAGATTCCTGAGTTCTGCTGAACGCAATCATCACACCACGGAACGGGAAGCTTTTTCCGTTATCCAGGCTCTTAACAAATTCACAAGACACATTGGTGGAATAGAAGTTACAGTGGCATCCGACAACCAGCCTCTCCGATGGCTCATAAGCTGAAAAGTCACCTTCTGGAAGACTTCTCAGATGGTCTTTACAGTTGCAAGAATTTAATGTGAAAATAGATAATATCCTTGGAAAAGCAAACGTCATAGCTCTCATGCTTTCTCCTCCTGCATATTATCATATTATTGAAGAGTGTTGCAATATTTACAATATAATGATTGATATCCCATCTAGAAGCCGTAGTGATCTACGTGCTTTACAAATGAAAGATGACGAATTAAAGAAAATTATTAAAAGTTTCGAAGACGAACAAAAAACTCTAGATTCCACTAGATGGACTGACCGCAGTTATATACTGAACCAAGGAGTTTTATACAGGTATTCCCTAAGTTCGCATGTAGAAGAAGTACAACTAGTACTCCCTTCACATGAAAAGGTGAAATTTTAAAAGAACACCACTATTCACCTACAGCTAATCACTACGATGCTAGTCCTTAGTGAAGTCGTTAGCGAAGTAGCTAGTCCTTAGGGGTAGTCCTTAGTGAGTGTATTTTATTTTCCGGTTGTCGATTCTACCTACTTTGACGTTTGAATGTTGTTCAACCCCTAAAAGTTAGCTCAAATTATTAGATGAAATAACCCTACTTGGTGATACACCGATTTGGCGATACCGGCTAAAGGTGGTTTCGCCGTACAAAGGATATTGCACCCTGATTTTGATCTCGAATTACTTTAATTCATTTTTCAACTAATACCTCAATGAAAGACAAAATCATGTGCAAAAATCTCAAACTTTGAAATTTAATAACTGTGACAATTTTTGTAGTACAGATGGCAAACTTTTTGTGTTATATCTTTTATGATATGTGTGAAATAATATACTAAATATAACTATAAGGGCAGAGGAGCTGTGTAAAAAGTCAGTTTTTGTAATTTTTATAAAATTTATTTTTTACTTTAAATAATGCCACAACATGAATATTTATCTCATTTGAAACGTTTTTGTAATTGGAACTATATGTCTACGACCAACTGTTAATGAATTAAAGGTCGGCAATAGATAAAACATTGCACCCTGTTTATATATACACTATATGGCCATTAAAGACCGTCAAATTCAATTTTAGACATTTTGTCAAATATTTAGAAATATACTTGTCAGATTTTTCTGGAATTTCAGGATTAAAAAGAACAAGTATGGCCTCATATTTATTAATGCCGATTTGGTAAGAGGGCAATTAGGGGGCCAACAAAAATGAAAGAAAAAAAATAATACTTGGGATAACCCAGTAAAATAAAATGCACAAAATGATCTATCGCTACAGAATATAAATAAGCAGACATTGTGCAATATGTGTATTCATTTGTGTAAGAATAGCAGGTATATTAATAGAGATATAGCGATTTTTTTAATTAAAAAATTCTTGCATGTTTTTTGCTTATAACATGCAGGGTTTTCAACCAAATTTAATGCCAGTTTCATAAAAATTAACAGAATGTAGTAGGCACAATATAGAGTAATTTGAATATAAATATGTAAAATATTTCAGTAAGTATGAGGAGTTGTATGAAGTAATTTTTATCTGCGCATGCGTTAACGATAAGAATGACCTTTTTACATAATTTAACAGTCAACTCCATGGAGCAACTTATTAAAAAAATCCAGCCAAATATCGTAAAAATTCAGAAAGATATCGGCGTTAAAGTGAGCTAATTTTTAATTTCTCGCTAAAACTATATGAGTGATAAGGGATTGTCCACAAGTTGTCAATTTTAATTTTTTTTCTTTTTTTTTCATTTTTTATTGATGTTTTAGTTCTTCTTGGATAACCACCAGAACGAGCCTACACCATAATAAAAAGAAGTACCAAAATCGAAGTATTTTTTCCAAATCTACTCGTTGATAGTTACTAAATACTAACTTTTTTTTTATGAAAGTCAGTTAATAAAAAATGACAATTTGTGGAAAATCCCTTATCATTCAGCTACTTTTAGAGAACAACTAAAAATTAGATCACACTAATGCCGATATCTTTCTGAAATTTTAAGATATTTGACTGGATTTTTTAAATGAGTTGCTTCATACAGTTCATTAGTAAATGATGCAAAAAGATCATTGTTATCGTTCGCGCATGCGCGGATAAAAAATATTTCATACAACTGCTCATTTTTCCTAAAATATTTAATATATTTATATTCTAATTGCATTATATTGTTTCTACTATATTTTGTCAATTTTTCTGAAACCGGCGTTAAATTTGGTTGAAAACCCTGCATGTCATAAGCAAAAAACCTGCAATAATGTTTTTTTCAAATCACTATATCTTTTTTAATATGCGTGCTAGTCTTACACAAATGAATAAACGTATTGACCATTGTCTACCAATTTATATTCTGTAGCGATAGATCAGTTCGTGCATTTTATTTTACAGGGTGATCCCAAGTATTATTTTTATTCTATGATTTTTTGTTGTCCCACCAATTGTTCTCCTTATCAAATCGACGTTGATAAATATGAGGTAAAACCTGTTCTTTTTAATCCTGGATTAACAGAACAATCTGACAAGTATATTTCTAAATATTCAAAAGTGTCTAAAATTGAAAATATCCGGTCATTAAAGCCCATATAGTGTATATGTATATGTATCTACCGGGTGTCCCAAAAAGGACTGACTGATTTTAAAATTCAATAACTTGCAAACGGCGACAGATATTAAAAAAATTCTTGCAGGAGGGTTATGCATAAGGTCAAAAGTTTTTTTACAGTGATTTTCAATTTTAGTTCGATTTACAAACAATAGATGGCGCTGTAAGCAATAGTCGCTAAATTCAGGCTCGATTTTTGGTACTTCGTGGCCCGGATAATACATTTCCATCTCCTTTTTCTGCATGGAACAAGATAAAGGACCCAAAATCGAGCCTGTATTTAGCGACTATTGCTTACAGCGCCATCTATTGTTTGTAAATCGAACTAAAATTGAAAATCACTGTAAAAAAACTTTTGACCTTATGCATAACCCTCCTGCAAGAATTTTTTTAATATCTGTCGCCGTTTGCAAGTTATTGAATTTTAAAATCAGTCAGTCCTTTTTGGGACACCCGGTATATCACTTATCTATGGGCACGATAACTTCAACAATTCTGCGCAAATCTCTTCAAAACTCATACATAAAATCAAAAGGTATAAAATCTCGGTCAAATTCGTTATTGGGAAAAATCAGTCCACGGGTTGTAAATAGGAAGAAGTTTTATGAAATCCAAAAAAACCCCACAACTTCTTAATTATAATAGATATTCAATCAGTTTAAAGTTATTATTACTACTAAAAAAAGTGCCAACAATTTATGTAAGACAGATTTTAAATAAAATAAAAAATGGGTTCAAGGGGCGAAAGAAGTAGGGTTTTGAGGAGAAACAAATTCAGAACTTCGTCAATTCTGAAGATATTAAATCCAATTAAATTTATTATAAATCTTCTTAATATTATCTATATCATAACAAGTTTTTGATAGGACCAATTCTTACCGCAAAAATGAAATAAAATAAAATAAAATAAAAACGAAAAATGAAAACAAAAAGGGGGGGGGGAGGTGTAAAGAAGGAAAAAAATCCATAACATCGTCAATTCACAAGATATAAAATCCGCATGAATTTATTATATATCTTCTAAATGTTATCTGCAACTTTTTTGTTGACAACTTTCTGATGGGACAATTTTTATAGCAAAAACACATTAAAAATACATAGCGCTTGAAGTAAAAATAAATCTTATTAAGTGTTTACTCAAATCCAAACTGCATATGTTCTGACTCATTTTTAAATTCATTTCTGCTCTCAAACGCATCCAATTGGTAGGATTTCTTATTCAGAAGCTATATAATATACCGTAATGGTCGATTTTGTGATAGAGGCAGAATGTAAAGTAGAACCTCGATTATCCGAAGTAAATGGGACCGACCGTCTTTCGGAAGATCAAAATTTTCGGATAATTGAGAATGCATCGATTTTAATATTAAGGATATTTCGTAGTATGGTAACAAGTGCTTAAAATAAAGCAATAGCAAAATAGAAACAAGAATAAATTACTTGAATTTTAATTTTAAAATTAAGTACATTTTACATATATCACAACAGTTTTAAAAAATGTTTTTTTTTATCGCAGTTTCGATTGCCTTTGCTTTGAAGCGATATCACGGAGTTTTTTTTTTTTATATTATTAGTTCACAAGTATCACAGTCTTTCTACTGATCCAGTCATTCCAAACTTTTTGCAAAACATTCAAAAGATTCAGAATTGGTAATTTGTTCGTTTGCTTTGTTCCACTCCGCAGCTTATGGGAGCTCAAGTTAAATTCAAAAGAACTCTAAATAAGTGGAAATATTTAATAAAAAACGAAAATATTTATATGTACTCGTAGTTCGGAAAGGACCACTTGCACACAAGGAATATGGTAGCTTTAAAAAAAAAAAAAAGCTTTCGAAATGAATTTTGCGCACAAGGAATGTGATAGTAAAAATAAAGCTTTAAAAATGGATTTCGGTTAATCGAGAATTTCGGTTAAAAGAGTTTCGGATAAAAGAGGTTCTTTTTTAAACAATAATGACAAAGTGGGCATTTTGAACCGAATTTCCCAAATCGATTATATTGGAATCGAAAAAATACTATCCTACTGAGAAAATAATTGTTTATAAATCAAGTTCTAATTAATTGAACGGGAAATAAAAAAAAGATCTCTTATAAATCTCTTCAAAAATTACGTCAGCATTTTTCATGGTTTTCCTTTTAAAAATGGATTTCAAAATGTGTTAGAAAAATTCGAGTTGTTGAGCATGGAAAAATATTTTGTTTAATACCACCTTAACATGATGCGAATAAACCATATCTTATATGGAAATGAAATTAATAACTCAACAAAAGCGGCCAGATAAAATTGTTAAAGTGGGTTTATCTCTAATCATGATTTAGTTTTTATTGTTGAAATTAGTATTTAACTTCTAAATCTACCTGCGCCTGTAGGCCGAGCGGACAGGAATTTTTTATATTGACATAACAATAAAAACAAGTAATTGTCTACATTTACGAAAATTGTTGAATATATTGGAATTTTTAAGAAATGTATGTGAAATTTTGAATACATATTGTGATGTCTGGAGGCGTCTAGATAATTTTTCGTTTCGATTCTTTTCGTACGTCACGTGATGCTTGAGCGTGCGCAGAGAGAGAGGGGGAGACACTGTTTATTCAGAGTGTGGAAGGAGGAAGGGTAAGAGTAGCCGCGCATGGTTTGCCGGCTTGTTTTTTTATTTGTGAAAACGGAATTATGTCGTGTGCTAGGAGCACCAAAGGATTATAATTTGAGTAGTTTGTATTATAAGTTAATAATATTGTGAAGTGTAGTGAAATATAAAAGTGTCATGCACCTTTCGAAACCATTCATTCATTGTAAATAGTTGTATCATCATTGGTGTCGTGTTGTAATGTCTTCATGTCCTTTGTAAATAAACTTAATAATCTGTGTTTAAAAAAGAAGTGCTATCTTTACCAGGAATACACACGTTGGGAAGGTCAGCGGAGCTCGAAGGCGGTATTACACGCTCTCCGATTTCGAGAAACAGAGCTCTTATTAAAAGTACACTGTAAAAAAAAATGGTAACTTTCCATGTAAAATCCAGGAACGTTTCGCCATTTATCAGGTTTTCAGAATAATTTAGCTCTTTCCTGTGAAATTCTGGTTTTCTTATCTGAAACGTTCCTGAACAAAAATTGGAAACAGCAAAACGCTGCGGCCGCCATTTATTATTTTTTTTCCTATAATCCGTTGCTGGCGCGCGAGTGTCGAAAACGAATTCCTTAAATGAATGTAAAAAAATCAATATGGAATGCAAATAAATCAATAGACGACATAATCCTTTACGTCTCTATTGTCAAGATAATTCAGATGAAAATACAATACCTCTGTGACATCACTAAGAGATTATCTCTCGTACTTGTCTGTGAAATCTTTAACGAGCAGACTGTGTAAAAAAAAAAAATACACCTATTATTTGGATCTGCATTAACCAGGGGACAATCAAATATGATTCTCACCTATTTTGATTAATTTAAAGTATGTTTTAGAGTTCTTATCTCTAATTATTCTTGTGAAAGGATTTCTTCAAATGGGCCTTAGATTTTCAGAAATTAGATGCCGAGTTTTAGCATACGTTTCAAATACCCATTAGTTTGCAGCTCTCAACGTGTCTTTCGTGGTGTGGACGCAGAAAGCTTGCACGCCACCCGTACGGCCCGGGTTCGATGCTACCTCTTGACTTTTTTTTTCTTTTTTAATTAATTTTATATTTTAACACTTTATTACAATTTGATTTAAATTTGACATATATTTGACACTTTGAATTGCTGCAAATTTGATTTTTTTTTTTCGGAAAAAATATACAATTACGTTTAGGTTTTTTTTTCATGAAAATTTATATATATTTTATCTAACTTGTAAACTAACATAATCACTGACGAAAATCCAAAATATTTTATGTCTAGATTTTTTTTCTAATTATTATTTACATTTATATATTTTTATATTTTAAGCAAAGTTCAGAAACAATATATCACATATATATTTACTTTATTGAATTTTAATTGAAAATTTATTTTTTCGTGTAAATTATAAATAATAATTTTGATGTCAATTTCAAAATATTTTTTCATTCTAACAAATAATGATAATAAAGCGAAAATTGTCAACTGGAAATGTAAAAATCGTCTGCGGATCCCGCATGCAGTGAAATGTCAGTAATGTCATAATGAAGGGAACGAACATCCAGAGTGAATTATGTCAGCCAGCTATCGGTCCGGATAGCCTAACAGGTAAGGCATTGGCACGGAACGCCAAGTATCCATGTTCGATCCCTGGTCTGGACATTTTTCGCTCTTGTGCTACTCCAGCCTTGAATATGTCAGTAATGTTTTGCTGTCAACAGAAATATTCCTGGTATTTCGCAGGAAACTTACTGGCATTTCTGTAGAAAGTTTTTAACATATACAGTAAAGTACCAGTCATTTTCAAGAAATGTTTCTTGGAAATAATGGGCAACTCAGCTGCCCATTTTTTCCCAGGAACGTTGCGGAATTTTTTTTACAGTGTAAGCTGCATGTTTATTTATTTTTAATTGAAGATATTTTAAGCAGATAAAGAAAATAGATTATGTAATGTGTCGGTGCCTACGGAGGAGATGCAGTCGGAAAGGGGGGAAGAAATTAAATATGAAAAAACAGGGGGTAGTGAAATGGGACAACAAAGTATGAATGATGATAATTTATGTTTATTAAGTCAAAAAGAAACCGCAGGAAAAGAGTTAATAATTAGCTGTATTGAAAGGAAAAATAATAGCGAAGATTTAAAGGTGGGCCGTCAATCAGATGCGAGTATTTACAGGGCATAACAGAAAAGTTGCGAGTCGTTACAGGGAGCTTTCAAAGATGCAGAAAAAGAGAAAAATGGGTTTGTTATGGTAGATAATTTGCTTTATCATAGGGAAAGAGTTTCGGGAAATCAAGTTATGCAATTGTCGGTACCAAAGGTGAGGAGGGGGGAAATTTTAAAAATTGCGCAAGAATCGATTTTCTCTAATCATCTCGGCATGAAAAAAACAAAAGAGAGAATTCGTTATTCATTTTTTTGGCCAGGTATGTCGCGCGATGTGGAAGAATATTGTGTGCTTCGTGTAAGGATTGCCAACTACGGAGCAGGGAGGGGGCTAGCGATCAGATACCCATTGTTCCAATTGAGAGACCGGAACTTCCGTTCGACGTTGTAAATATTGACATAATTGGAAAAATGTAACCTCCTTCAGCGCGCAGGCATCAATGCGTACTTACTTTGGTAGATAAACATTCGCGATGGCCAGAGGCAGTTCCGTTACGGACAATTACGGCTAAAACTACTTGCGATGCATTGCTAGAGATATTTATGCGAACAGGAATACCCCGCGTAATAGCGAGTAATCAGGGCAGAAAATTTGTATCAGGGTTAATACAAGAATTTAATGCCAGGCTGGGGGCGGCTCCTAGGTTTGCTACGCCGGGGCACCCACAGAGCTCGGGACTTGTTGAACGATATAATCAGGTATTGAAACATATGTTGCAGCATATAATTCGTAGCGATTCTAAAAATTGGGATAAACACATCCCCTATCTATTATTTGCGTACAGAGAAATTCCGAATAGCACTACGGGCGTATCTCCATTCAAATTAATGTACGGAAGAGAGGCCAGGGGGCCACTGGCGGTATTAAAATCTACATGGGCAGGCGAAATCCCACTACCTATAAATCTAGGAAAGAGCGTGACCGAATACCTCCAGGAGTTAAAAATTAATTTAGAAAGGGCGGCGGAACAAGCGGCAATAGTCTCGGAGGTTAAGCAAAGCTCGTATGCGAAGTACGCTAATCGAAGAGCGATTTACAAGGAATTTAGACCGGGGGACCAGGTATATCTATTAATTCCGGACTCCACGAACAAATTTTACTCGAGGTAGACAGGGCCAGCCGAAATAGTGGCGCGCTGTAACCCTGATTCTTACAAAGTGAAATTAATGAACGGAAATGTTAGAAATGTCCACGTAAATAAGATAAGAAAATTTACTCCTAGGGTACAGGCGGTGGGTGTGATCTTCGAAAATGAGGAAGAATTAGGGGAGGTCCATCCCACCCCCAGTACGAAAGATAACTCCGACCTGTTCAATATTGAGGAAGTTGATCTAAGTCATTTAGGAATAGTGGAGAAAGAAAAAATGTTAGATTTATTGTATAAATATAAAGAATTATTTTCTAGAAAAGTGCAAATAGCTAAGGTAGGAGAGCATAAAATAAGAATAAGTGACGCAGAAAAGAAGAAGCCCTACGTTTACAGAATCCCAAGGGCCTTGAAACCTCAAGTAGATAAACAAATTGAGGAGTTACTGGAACTAGGTCTGATTGAAGAAAGTGAGGCAGAGACGCCACACCCAGTAGTTTGCGTAATGAAGAAGGATGGGGCCTTGCGCCTATGCGTAGATTTTCGAGCACTAAATGCTGTTACAGTGAATGATGATTTCCCAATGGAAAATGCAACCGATTTGTTGTTCAGTATTGGCAGGGCCAATGTGATAACCACAATAGACTTACTCAAAGGGTATTGGGCCATACAACTAGAAGAAGAGAGTCAAAATTTAGCATGTTTTAAAACTCACAGGGCTTAGTATAGCTTATACCTTGATATGAATTAGTGCTGTTTATATTTTAGTATAAATCGCTCAGCAGGTTCCGCTGCTATGCTACATTTTTCAGAATTTCCGCTATAGCTCTATCTCAAGAACTAATGCACGAATTTTCACAAAATTTGAAATTCTGATATACTTTGATATGAATTGGTGATAAATTGGTGTAATTTCTTGTACTATTTAAATGATTTAATTGACGTGATTTATATAGAAGAAAGTTTTGTGATGGCCACAACATACTAGTTTTAATTTTCAAATCATTTTCATAAATTTAAATGATTACTTTCCCAAAATCATTTTATGATTGAAAAGAGAGAGAGAGAGAAAGGAATCATATAATATTACTTTTATTTCATTTTGTCACAATGATCCTTCGAAGAAAAATGAGAAAACGTGTGTTAATTTTTAATACATTATTAATATTTAACACATAATTTTTAAATTTCCGACATTACTTAAAAAATGAAAAAAAAAAAAAATTGCCGGCTAAGATTAAATATTCCAAATTCGGAACGATGTTGGTTTTTCAAATGGGACCACTTTCAGACAACCGATATCGGTCCACCGTCACATGCCGATATATAGTCGTAGGTGGGTCGATAACAGTACCCTGCATTCAAAAACGCATGGTTCCTTAGAAGAAGCTGCCGAATTTCTACCTACAAATGACCGATATTACTGTTTCGATGTCGACTCTAAACCGACATTGCCGACAGCGGGTCAATCGAGGTGGTGTGCCGAAAGATATGTGTTTGCTGGCTGTGATAAAAGCTTTACTATATTAATACAGCATATTAATAATATATTAATATTGATATTATTAATATTGATTTTTTTTTATAGGGCAAGAATATTTCGGAAAAAAGTGTATTGTAGATTAAATATTTAAATACATATATAGGGGAGACTAGGGAGGGTTGACCCACTTTTTACAAAATGATTTTTTATTTTTTACATATTGAAAGTAGAATAAAGTTCTATATATCATTTTATTCGTTATATAATCAGTTATCAAAATAAAATGGCTTAATAAGTGTAATATATAAGTAATTTGAAAAATGATTGATTTTAATCATAAGAAAATAATGTGTCAAGGCTCCCCACATACGGGAGATTTGACCCAATATATGAGAGGCCCCCTTTGTTTTATATTGAAATATTTGAGAAGAGAAACAAAATCAGTTTATAAAAAAGCAAAATAACTTTATGCTACATGCTTTAATTATTATAAAAAAAAACCATTTTTGAAAATACGGCGCTTAAACAAACTCGTTCTGATGCATACGCAAGTCAGAGGAGAAAATTTTTGTTTTAAACATGATTTTGTCTGAGCATTTAAATTTGACACATTAAATGTGAAAGATTTTAGCAAAATTCTGGTGCCATTGTGACGTTTGGGAATTAAGTGGTTTCATAAACATACCAGTACCCCTGAAAGAGTAAAGACTGCGGCTTTCATACTTTCTAGTCTTTTCCACTGTTTCTATTTACCTATTGTAAGTAATATTTAGATGGGGAAAAAATTCCTATCAACTTTCCCATTCATACTTGATTAAGTTTTTTTCTTGCAGTGGATACTACAGCAATTTTTCACATCTTTCATTAATCAGTTTTTAACATTTTCTTTTCCATCACCCCATTTTACTGTAGCTTTACAGAATAAATTTACATAATTTTTTATATATAACCATTAATCTTTCATTATGCACAGTGTATAATAAACAGATTTCCAAAACCACTTAATTAAGGGAATCTTGAGCATCTGGTCAACCCAACCCCACATTGACTGGGTCAAGCCTCCCCATATAGCCCTTTTCTAAAGAATAGCACATTGTTATGTTAAGCCTAACTTATTGTGCAAACTTTATGCCTGTAATGAAAGCTCGATATTTCTGCATTATTTTAAACCTACTTATTTAAATTTCTATGATATATTGTATCTGAAAAAAGTTTACAATATATTTCTAAAAAACGCACTCTTTTGGTTGAAAACGCTTCACAATCGATTTTTCCATACCTATTTCGATTAGCTATATGAAAGAAAGATTGTTTTTGAGCATTCCAGCAGCTTTGGCTGACACCTATTTATAAAACTCTGAAATTCTTTTAAATATGAAAACTGATGTGTGGGTCAAGCGTCCCGTATGGTCAACACTCCTTAGTCTCCCCTATACATATTATTTAAATTCTGCATTGCAGTTTATATAAGAATACATAATATGATAAATTTTATTAACGTTTTATAAATTAAAAATATAACGTTTTTAGGCATATTATTCAAATCCCCAGTTTCGTAGTTTTACAGCAAGTTTTAAAAAAATATGTTGCTTGGATATTTCCTAAAAAAATTACAATCTAATTGAAACAATTTTTGAGCATTTTATTTTATCAAATCAGTTTTTTTTAATTAAATTAATAATGGTACCGAAAAATTCATATGATGTCATAAGAATTTTGACCGTTATACTTCTACACTGATCCATGCAATGAAATGATCTTTTTCAAACAACATAATACATTTTAACTTTACGTTTCCATATTTATTCTATCATATTTCATCGCAAAGAAATTTTCTATAGCTGCACCAGTTAAATCTGATTCGGAATTTCGAACACGTTTTATAAAAGCGGCGAGAGCTTTCTGGATATTTTGAAGTTTGAAGACTTTCGTAAAATAATATTTAACTTTGATCGACTCCATTTCTCTTAGGATAGATTTTTAATGAGTTATTCCAAAATGTGTTTCTGCTAAAAGATTAATTACTGTTCAATAAATGTTGAAGCTACTTTTGCCTAAATATAAATTCGATATATTTTAGGGCTCTACTAAAAGAAATTTTGAAAATTTTCTTTATCCCACCATTTTAAATAAATTTTAGTTTAACTTTTTAGAATGTATGGGCATTTTATAAATATGATATAATTATAAATTTCGTTTAATTTACAAACACTTTTTTTGTCTTTTTTTCAATGAAATGTATGACGACAGAGTAGAAGCAAATTTTTAACAAATAATTTTGCTTATAAGAAATTGTGAATTTCGTACTAGATTTCGTTTATGTATATATGGTTTCTCATTAATATATTTAATAGTGTAACTGTTCGATATTGTAATATTACTTTTTAGCGATATAAGTGTTCATTAAATCCTTGTTTTTTTTTACTAAATTTAAATATCGAAATTTTCCAGTGTACAAATGTATTAAATTTGAGATTCTTTTTATTTTCTTGTAAAATGTGGGTGGTAAAAACTTTAAAATGCAGCGATAAGTTTTTGAAATGCGAAAATTTTGAATTTAAAGTGTAATTTCCTACACTAATCCTATTTTTCGGGTTATTCTTCTATTTTATAACAGACTTAAAGTTCTTATATAGAGAATTAAAGTTCTTATTTATATTGTTTCATTTTATTATTATTTTATTTTATTTGCATTATTAATGTCACATTATGTCTACTGCAAGATACTCATATTATATACAGTACGCTCTCAAAACTTTGCACCGCATGATACCAAAAGCTTTGTAGAATTCTGATTTTTATGGATTTTAGACTAAAGGGTTGAGAAAGACAGAAAAACATTAATGATTTTCTTTTTTTTTCTGGTACAAATATCAATAGTGATTTCTTTTATACATAAGGAGGGAAACATTGTCAAATCCCGTGAATTCTGGAAAATATTCGTAAACGATTGTTTCGGAACCGATTGAATTTCAGTATTTTTTCTGCGACAGTTTCAAAAAATTTGTGATTTTTTTTTTCTGCAAACGATTGATTAAATTCGTGCTTTTTTTTTTTCAGTAATCATTTGACAGAATTCTCGACCGTTTGGCGAATATCACTATTTATTTTCGCGATCTTTGTACAAAATTCATGGTTTCTTTTCCCGAGATGGCATAGATAAATCGCGAACTTTTGTCCTCGATCATTTGACAAAATTTGCGATTTTGTTTTGCGATCATTTAAAAAAAATTGCTATTTTTCCACTATCGATTGTCAAAATTAGCAATTTCTTTCCCTTAACCTTTTGTCGAAATTCGCTTATTTTTGCCAGTGGTCAATTATGAAAATCGCGATTTTATATCGCAACCGATAGACAAAATTCGCTAATTGTTTTCGTGATCTTTTGACAACACTGGCTATTAGTTTTCGGGATCATTGCGATTGTTTTCGCGAACTTTTGTCAAAATAAATAATTTTTTCTGTAATCATTTGTCGAAATTAGAAACTTTTTCAGCAATCAATTCACGAAATTCACTATTTGTTTCAGTGATTATTTGACAAAATTCACAACTTTTTTTCTGCGTTCATAAGTCGAAATTGAACATTTCTTTGCCACAGAATGTCGAAATTCTCCCTTTTTTCAGCGAACGATTTACGAAGTTTACCATTTGTTTCTGTCATATTTTGATAAAGTTTACGAAATTCTTCGCTCGGATCTGCGGTCAAATTTTCCTTTTTGTTTTTTAACGCGAGCTGTTTTCGAAATTCGTGATTTTATTCCCGGTCAATTGCCTGAATTCAAAAACAAATTTCGAAATTCTTAAATATTTTCAGCGACCTGTAAACGTAATATGCATTTTTTTCGCGGGCGATTGACGAATTGATTTTGTGACATTGCTCAAAAAATAAATAATTCGCGAAAATTAAAAACATTCGTGAAGAATCACATACCTTGGAAATAATTTAAATGGTAAGAAGTGCTTACAGATTTTTTTTATTTATTTATTTATTTATTTTTCATTTTTTTGCGGGATTTGATTTTTTTTTTATTTCGTGCAATCCCGCACACTATTGAAGACAGTGGTATTTTTTATTAACTTTCCCAAAAATTCAAAACCCAATCATATGTCCCAAGATCCAGGATTCTAACGTCATGGAAGGAGTACTGGGGCACATTAACAAAGGGCAGGCACACACTCGCATTCCTAAAGTTTCCCTTCAACTTTATATCGTCACGCCGTACACGACCAGCTTTCTGTCAGGAATTGGCCTCTTCAAGTCCTACCAAGAAAGATTTAAGTGCTCCACTTCCAAACTGAGTGAGTGCGGTGACACCGGCACGGCAAGCCATGCCTAATTCCACTGTGAACTCACGCGATGCTGCCGCTTAAAACGCCCGGCATCTCCACCAGAAGGTTGGCTCCATAATATACGTAACCACACTTTCCTACAAAACAAACTAAAACACATCCATAACCTTTTTGAAATTTGAATATTAACTACGTAGCTTGGACTTTCAACAGTTTCAGCTGCCCCTTGTCGCGAGGAAGTTTTGTCGCACATTCATCAGCCTCTTGTCGTGTAGGGGATCTGTTCCCCCGCGGAAGGAATCTTGTTTTGTAAGTTACTCCGCCTATCTTCTCTTATCTTCCGTCTGTCGCGTTAGAATAGTTTTCACCTGGCGGGTGCGGCCCTGACACGTGATTTTATATGTATACCGCCCACTGTCGTGATTTTGGCGGCTTAAGCTCTGGCTGAAAGTTGTATTTTTTGAAGACCATTATAAAGGCGACTGGGAGGAGCATTATACTTTACAGACTTGGTTTCCTTGTCTGAGCGGTCCCTCTTCGGCAATAAAAAAAAATTACCGCTTGTTTCATGAAAAACAGATATTTTCTTAAACAGTGTTGTTGAAGTACTCTTACTAGAACATTCCTCTCTGGTTAAATTATTTTACATTTGAGGACGTGAGTTTCAAAACTAGAGTTTTCTCCATCTGTCTCTTCTATTGGTAAACATGCACCAAAAAACACGACAATCTGAAAAAAAAAGTTCTATCCTGCATTTCTACAATTGTAAATTCTTGGTTTACATTGAAAATCAATGGACGCAGTCAGAGGATTTTCGCGATTTTTAAAAAAATAATTTTTTTGATAAGGCGACATTTGAAACTCACGTCCACATATGAATTTAAAATTTCATAATGACAGTTTAATGGATGATTTTATGAGTTTGAGATTAAATACAAGATATAGTTCAAACTCTTTATTTAAAATTTTGTAAATGTTTTTCTTAAACAAAGGGAGATAATTTGTTGTTGTATTCAGTGGTATGAAGCATTTTCTCTTTGTTAAATTAAAACTAATTTATTTGTTAAACACTTCATTCCTTATTATCACTTTCTTTGTTAACAAATTTCTTTGTTAAATTAAAACAAAGAGCCGACTGCACAGAAACCTATGTTATGAAGTACAAGGAAAAAAAAAAAAACTTTATTTTATGGGAGAGTAGAAGTAGGGGAATCTGCTGAACCATGTCTGCCGGAAGTGAAGAGTTACATAAGCCAAATATTAATACCACCAGTGGTTGACTCGTACGTTTATCATTATGTTTGTCCTTCAACTGTCCTCAAAGTTTCCATACCTTTGTTTGTAGGACAAACACCATGATAAACCTACGAGTCAACCACTGGTGGCATTAATTTTTGGCTTATGCACCACTTCACTTCCGGTAGACATGGATCAATAGATTCCACTACTTCTACTCTTCCATAAAATAAAGGTTTTTTTCTTGTGCTTGATAACATAGGTTTATGTGCTGTCGGGTCTTGGACTATAACCAAAATACTTTACTAACTGAAATCACTTAAAAGAGTGATAATGTCCTATAAATTGTAAATGATTAGGAATAACTGTAAATGGTTTGTTAGATGACTTCTTCACTAACTAAATGCTAAAGGTTCAAGGGCATACACAATCTTGTTTTAATAAATAAGCTTGATGTGAAAAACTCTTAAATATTCTTATAAACATTTTAAATTAGTTCAAAATATTCAAGAAGATTTCAACAAGTCCTAAAAACATGTATTTCAATGTAATAATTGAATATTCATAAAAACTCAGATCAATGCTATAATGAATAAATATTGCATATAAATATAACCAATCTCCACTATAGTTAATATTATCCTTCTGTACATAACCCATTCTGTATGAAGATATAATCTGTGGAACGTATTTCGAGTTAATTTAGAATTCCGTATGATTACAACAATTTATTTCCATCGATGATATGAAAGTACATGCATATGTCGACTACGTCTCGTTTTATACTTTATATTTACAGATATTGTTTCATTTGAAAGTTATTAATTGTTTATATTTGACATAATAAATCTAGCATCTCATTCTATTAAACGGATATCTGCACGATTTATGTTACGCACTACAGTTAATTATAAATGTTGCTTATTCGCAAAATGTAAGAATATTTAATACATAAAACTAAATATATTATAGCATGGGAACGAATTATTTACAATTTCCTTATATATAATGCCCAAAAAGCATATTTTACATTAATATTATTCTAAATTAAGTGTTTTTTTTTTTACTCTAGATGAACGACAAAGTGTACACCGATTGTGAATATCTAACACATAATATGCATTCTTGTGCATTAAAATTTTCTTATAAATAAAGTAATTTTAAGTAATAAATTGCCTGAAGTTGATAAAAATAGTACAAAAACTGATATGAAATTGTAAGAATAGAATTCCGAAATTCTTTAACAGACATTTTCCCCCTTAAAAAAATAAACACGATTTCTGCTTTATTTTCAGAGGGGTTTTTGTAGAATTCTCTTAAATATGTAATTAACATTTATTTGAGTAAATAATAACTTTATTAATTTATGAAGAAGAAAAGTCGTATATTGATGTTTCTAAAATTTCAAATTTAGTATTAATTGAAGGCTTAGCACTAATTCTAAAAGCGTCCAATACAGCTTCATGCACTACAAACTCTAAATATGAAAATTTTATTTTTAGTCTCATTTGTAGTTCGTTCTTGTGCACTAAAATTTGATTTGTTATCTACTTTTCATTTTAAAAATCGTTAACTCTTGTCTCATATTATTTTGAAGCTTCACTATTTTATTTGACTAAATACCGTCGCCTGAGAGTAACAGTTAGATATCTAGTAATAAAAAAATGAGATGTCTGACTTACTGCTATGAGAAACTGTGTTTGAATCTACTAAAACTACTTCTGAAAAAAAAAAGTTATGTTCAATAACATATATCAGATGTGTTTTATATAAATACTCTACTGTTCCACAAGATACAGACACAGATTTTCATAGCAAAAAGTCAGATATCTCATTTTTGATTATTACCAGATGTCTTACTCAGTGTTGCCAGTGGGTTTTTTTAATTCAGATTTCATGATTACCACCACATTTTTGAAACGGCAAAATTACATTTGCTTTCGCCTTAATTAATATGTCAGTAAATAAGGCGCATTTTACCATTTCAAAAAAGTGGTGCCAATCAAGAATCTGAATTTTAAAAAAGTAGCCCATCTGGCAACACTGATCTTACTGTTGATCAGGGTCGACGAATGTGTATTATAAAATCTTAATAGTTAGATTACAAAAAAAATGAATTTCTTTCATTGTTAAGTTATATTTTTTTCTAGATGCTGTTTCGTATAAAATGCTAAATGCTGATAGCCTAGTGTCGTTCTAAACAAATTATCATAACCTATATTTTTTGACAAATAACTTTTTTATTGGAAACGATGCTAATGCGCACATAGAATCATTTTGCAAATGCGGAAGCAGTTAGGTTGCATATTTAAATAATATTTATAATTCTAATAAAAAAATATATATTAAAAATAACATTTATCGAACGTTTTACTTACATGTCTACCGTATCGTAACAATCACTGAATGCCGTTAAATTTTTCGAAAGTTTTGGCGCCTTGTCGTTTAAAGAAAATAAAAAAAAAATAAGTAGATCACGCTGTAAATTCATTCTCTTTACAGTGTTTTAAACGGTAAACATAGAATTTTTAAATTGCAATTTCTTTAAGTAAAAACAAAACAAGGAACGAGTTTTAACACTGGTGTGCAAAACTGCACTGGTGTTCAAAATTACACTGGTATGCAAAACCTCGGCAACACACGTGAGATGCTAATTTTCGAACAGGCCAGTACTCAAACTAAAATTATATAAACATCAGGTGTATCAGTACGTACTATCTTTATGCACAGCTTATTCATGTAACAATTCCTTCATGTCACAGACGGTCAAAAGTGTCACAGTCAATAAGGTCAAATAACAATGGGGACTTTCATTATTCTCATTATTACACTCTGTTGAGAATGCCAACTTGGCGATACTTGCCATTTTCTGTCAGTCGGAAGCTATGGCAACCCCCTCTTATTGTTTTCTGATTTTCTTTTCAAGGTAGATGTAAAGGTTCATTTGAACCGTCTGTCGATAAGAATGGAACTCTCAAAATGAGAGAAATAATATACTAATAATTCTATATATTTGCAAATAAATTGTAAATATACGTTTTAAAGGAAGTGCATTAATTTAAGATCTAGTTTGTGAATTTATTAGAGTTGTTGTGAGTGTGCCTTTTTTCGAATTTATAAGAGAAACGTTTCGAATTTGATTTATATAAAAGCTTCGAATTTTTGACTTAAAAAAATATTATTATGTTAGTTCCGAGCATGCAGTTTAAATGACGTGTAGTATCACGCTCAAAGTATTGTTATATGTTGACTCAACTGCACAGTCACTGTGGATATTTCTTTGTGACATTATAATAAAGTCACCTTGTCATTCTCAGGTGACTTTCATTTGGAGACTTAATTTTGAAGTCATTGTGATCATGGACTTGGGATGAGCCACCAAATAATGTCACTATGAAGTCACATGTTGACATTCAGGGTCTCTACTAATAAATCATCAGTGTTTTCCTTTCTGAAAAGTCACCGGTTGATTTTATTTTCTGACAATTGGAAACTCGTCCCAAAAGAGCTATCATTATGACTTTAAAATGGAGTTTCCAAGTGACAGACGCATGAGAAACACAAAGTGATTTCATTGTAAAGCCACCTGGTTTACTCGTCACAAAGCAGCAGTCTCATGATATCTCAGTGATATCTCAGTGGAGTGACCAAATAACATTAAAAATGAGAGGAATAAAAGATATCACATTTCAGTTCATTCTATTGACTGTGACACTTTGACTGACCATTTATGACGTCCAGCACACTTAACATGGACTGGCTGTGCTGTCAGGATACTACCTATTTCCTACACATTCTGTTATTTAATTTTTTAGGTAGATTTCGTAAGAAATACTACCTATTGCAGTCGTTACCATGGTGCGACTTTTGAAAAATTCCTTCATAACTTTTCATTATAGGACCCCAGGAACCCAAAACCACCCCCACTTAAAAAGTTTATATATATATATATATATATATATATATATATATATATATTCAGAATTGTGTACTGTTATAGAAAAGAACAAAGTTACTGTTCGTTTTAATATGTAGATGGCCCCTTCAGCTAATTTTATCTATATCATTTAAAAGTAGACTTTATTTCCAATCGTTCGGTACCAGTAACTTTCTTCTACGATAAATTGTTGAGGAGTTAGTAGGGGGTGTTTACTCTTTTTTCCACGATTGTACAGTCGTGGAAAAAAAAATTAAACACCCCCTACTAACTCCTCAGGAAATCATCGTAGAAGAAAGTTACTGGTACCGAACGATTGGAAATAAAGTCTACTTTTCAATGATGTATATAAAATTTTCTTAGGGGGTCATCTACATAATAAAACGAATCCAAACTTCATTTTTTTTCAATGGCAATGCCCAATTTTAACGAGATATTTCAAACCTTCCGTTCAAACTATGCCTAGACACCAAATTTCAAGTCATTTGAATGATAAGTTTATATATATATATATATATATATATATATATATATATATATATATATATATATATATATATAAAGTCGCAATTATGCACGGATTGTCCTTAAACTCGCCAACAACTTTGATATGGCTAATATCTCGGCGGGGATTGAAAATGGGCGAAATCGGCGCAAGAGGGTTGAAATGGGGAGGGTTCAAAATTTTGAATACTGTCTTAACATGATTCTGATATAACCAGCTCTTACACAACAATGGCAGGAATAAAATAAAAGTTTTTCGTTATAGCAGTTGCCAACAATTAAAAAAAAAACAATAAAATTCTCACCACAACAATTACTTTTCTAATGCAAAATTTTCACGTGTAAAATTAAATAGTTTGACAAGTTGAAAACAAATTGAATATTACTTCATAAGTTTTCGAGAGCAAGATTTCAGCATGAAAACTCAAAATAAAAAAATAGTTTGACGAATTAAAAAAAAATATGTATATTGCGTCATATTGGAAATATAATGGATCTCAGCTGGTGAATATGTAACGCCATGTGAGTTTGAAGAAACGTATTAAAACCTGATAAAAACCCGACTATGGAAATATTAACATATTTTAACACTTTAAGGTTCTCTGAATTTTTTGTGGCCATTTTTTAAACCTATTCCATATACATGTGTGTGCGTATTCGTGTATATTATAATTTTCACAAAAAGTTTAGCTCCCTACAGCTCACTCTTTGTGAAGAAACTGGGTTTATCTCTAATCTTGATTTAAGTTTTGTTGGAGAATTTAGTTCTTAACTTCGAAATCTACCTCCGCCTGTAGGCCCGAGCCGGCAGGGATTTTTTTAATATTCATGTCTTGAGATATGAGCATTTTATGTTTGTCGCTTTAGTTTTCTACACTAGTGTATTTGTTGATCTACACTGTTTTATTTGCAAAAATCGTAATAATTATAGGTATTAGCTATGCTAATTTATAAACAAGACTGGGAATTAAGGGGTCTCAGGAATCTTACTTTTTACCTGTTGATGCAATTTAGCAACACGTCACATTTAATTTTTTTTCTCAGTTTCTATAAAACATACATGCATAAAATTTTTAATATAGACAACCTAATATCTCTTCTATTTAAAATAATTTTTTTAATATTCTATATTGATTTTTTTAATGTTTAATTTTGATTAAAACAAATTAAATTTATTTTTCGACTTGCATGCACTGCGCACAAGACTGTAGCAAAACTATTTGCTCAAGAGTCCCCCAAAATATGTATAATTATGTAAAACTAATGTATTTTGAACGTATACCTCATTTTTAAGCAATTTATTTATTTATTTTATTTGAAATGTGAGTTTAAATTATAAAATTAGAAAAAAAATTCATTATTTTATTGAAAAATTGCCAATTTTAAATAATCAATGCAATTATAATACTAAATTTGAAGTATAGGTTATTCTTTATCTTAAAATGAAGATATTTACCAAGTTTCATGCAAATTGCTTTATTAGATTGTGAAAAATGTTGCGCGCAGTGCATGCATGTCAAAAAACAATTTTAAAATTTTTATCAAAATTAAACATAAAAAAATGAAATAAAATTTCAATATAGAATATTAAAAATATATATATTTTTAATAGAAGTGGTATCAGGATGTATATATTAAAAATTTTATGCATTTATGTTTTATAGAGACTGAGAAAAAAAATTAAATGTGACATGTTGCTAAATTGCACCGTCAGGTAAATGTAAGACTCCTGAGACCCCTTAAAAAGGAAGTTCTTTTACGAATACATTATTATAGGGGTGTATATATCTAAATGTCTGAAGAAAATTCTGTTTAAAACTTTAGACTCTCACTCTTGCTTTAAAAGTGTCATAACTAAAAGAACTCCGTTTTTCAGGAAATGCGAAAACTTTTCCCGGTCTACGAAAGGGTGGATGGCTATCTTGCACACACAACTGCTACTTGGTGGCTGAATTTTCAGTATATTATTTATTACTTTAGGTGATTTGTAGTGGCATAAAAGCCAAGTAGAATGGCAGCCATAACTCAAACAACTCATTTTTTTCAGTTGTGTCTCATTTGAAGCAATGGTGCGATATATCAAATGACTTGACATTCAGTATGATGTCCAAGAGAGATTTAGTGACAAGTGAAGGCAGTTCATCGGTGACTGCAATATACAACAAATACGTTTTAATTAACAATCCGTTTGTTTTTATAAAATTATACTTTCAAAAAATTCTTTCAGTTCCTTCACTATTATTTCACAATAAAAAAAATAAATTATAGCACTCGCTGAAATTTGACAATATACCTACACTATACAAATTTCACTTTGATGATTTTCAAGAATATGAATCTGGTAGCGTCAGTCTTTTAAAACGTGATTTTCAAAATTACAAGTTTATAAATAGACTTTCCATTTCAGATTCCGTTTATAATTATACCACTCGATGAAATTTGACAATATACGTACACTATACAAATTTCACGTTGAGGATTTTCAAGAATATGAATCTGGTAGCGTCAACGTTTTAAAACGTGATTTTGAAAATTGCAAGTTTATAAATAGACTTTCCATTTCTGATTCCATTTATAATTAAAAAAAAATTGTTTTTATTATGCTAAAATTATTTCATGTTTTATGGAATGGAAGAAATATAAAGAGAGAGAAAAATGAAAAATTTCAGGAAATATATAATTTTTTGAATCGGTACATCAACGTAAATCCTGTGATACGATGAGTTTAACCGTAACCACTGAGGAAACCAAAATCAAGGTATAATAGGTATGATATTATATTTTCTTTAAAATATTGCACGTCTTATAAAGGAAATAAAAATAATATTGTTGTCGCTTGGAAATAATAATTACGCCTTCGGATACTGTTCATAGTACAATTAAATATTTTATTCAGAATCGATTGACATGGCCGAAGAAATCATTTCTCGAATCTAACAATTGCATTGAAAAAATTTCAAATTCAACTCTTAAAAAAATTCAATAATTGTTTTGTCTGTGAAATTGAAAACTAAATTTCTAGGAACCGCATAGTTCTATAAATAAATAAAGAACTAAATCTGGGGCATTTATAATTTCAAGATATCAGGGCAACTTATTTGAATCTCAACAGTATAGTAAATTCACATTTCATAATTTTAATCTAATCAAAAGCAACTCGTTGTAAATAATGCCGCCAAGCCACAAACCTAAAACGTCAGTCATAAAAAGAAGTGATATCACATAAAAAGAAGCGATATAAAAGTGCATACTTCGAGTGCCGTGTAAAAATCTATCACTACTCATAATGTTTCCAAAGGACTCGGAGTGAGGTACAGTATGTGAAAACTGCTCGGCGACCTGCAGGCTCTTATAATGTTTGTTCTTCCTGCACTTACATATATATGACTTTTTGTTTAACAATTTTCTTCTTGTATTACTTTTCCCATTAAACTGTGAAAATTCGGAGCTTATGGTGTTTACATGCCCATTGTTATTTAACATCATGGGATCGATTTGTTGATTACCATTATTTGAACGAGAAAGACCACTTTTACGAGGAGGAATTTCTAAGTAAACATGTAATAAACATTTTAAGTTTGTAAAATAGTAATAAAAAATAATGATCATATGAATATTACAAACAATGCACCTAATAATAGACTTTAATTAAACTAAGATATACTGCAGTAAAGCCTGCGTAAACGGAATTGCACATGACAGGGGAAAAATCTGTTCTAGTAAGGCTACTAGAATTATATAATATTCCTTATGTTGGAAACACGAACTTTACGTTTAAGAAATAAATCTATCTTAAACAGGATCCATTTTACAAGTTTTCCCTTTAATTTTAATACAGTGTATTTGTAAACGTATTTATGTAATTAAAAATTATGTTTAAAATAATGAAAAGTATAATTGTAATAGCAGATGATTACCACAATTACATACCATTTCCTGCTTGACTTACAAATATTTCTGATTTATTGCAGATCTTCCTCCTACAAATATTTATAAGATTGATATAATGAGAAATTAAAATTAATTTTTTCGACTTTCACTATTTTTCAATATAGGTATGGGTACTGCATAAATTAAATGTACGCCTGCAGGTCGCCAAGCAGTTTTCACATACTGTACCTCACTCCGAGTCCTTTGGAAACATTATGAGTAGTGATAGATTTTTACACGGCACTCGAAGTATGCACTTTTATATCGCTTCTTTTTATGTGATTTCACTTCTTTTTATGACTGACGTTTTAGGTTTGTGGCTTGGCGGCATTATTTACAACGATTTGTTTTTGATTAGATATCACTTCTTTTTGTAAGGTATTTCATTTGCATTATACGTATTCCATTTTAATTCAGAAAAGATAAGATAAAAGAAAGATGACAGAAGTAAAAAAATAATATAATAGTGGTGCTATAAACTTTCAAAAGTGCAATATATCTAGTAAGACATAATGTTGGACTTTTAAAAAACTATTCAAATACATTTTATCGATCCTTACAAATCTCAGAAGAAATCATTTATTTTTCAGAAATGATAAAACGTGTCGAAATGTGTTTCAGATTCTGGTCGTATTGAGTGTACACGAAAATTAATTTGCTTTGCTCGGATCGGGGTACGGGCTGATGTATTTTTATTTCGGGTACTGTTCGGGTTTCGCGTTAACTTGAAGTAGAACTTTCAGATTCGGATCGGGTACATGACAATGGTAATAATTTTGTCTTCCTCAGATCCGGTTATGATTCTTTGGAATATTTTTGTCGGATCCAGGTTTGGTTCGGTTCGGTTCAGATTTCGCGGGTTTTTTAGTGGAATTTTTAGGTTCGAGTCGGGTTGCGTGTCCACGGAAATTGTTTTGTCTTGCTCGGATCGGGTTTTGGTTCTTTAGAATATTTTTGTCGGTTATCATATTTGGTTCGGGTCATATTTCATGTTTCTTTCAAACTAAATTTTTAGGTTCGGATCGGGTTGCGTGTTCACAGAAGTTATTTTGCCTTCCTCATATCGGATTATGGTTCTTTGGAATAGTTTATTTGTCGGGTTCATATTTGGTTCGTGTCAGATTTCGGGTTTTTTTTAATTGGAATTTTTATGCTCGGGTCGTTTTGCATCCACGGAAATTATTTTGTCTTGTTCGTATCGGATTATGGTTTTTGGGGATATTTTTGTCGGATTCAGATTTGGTTCGGGTCAGATTCCAAGGTTTTTTTAATGGAATTTTTAGGTTCAGTTCGGATTGCGTGTCTAAGGAAATTGTCTTGCTCGGATCGAGTTATGGTTCTTTAGAATATTTTTGTCGGTTATCATATTTGGTTCGGGTCATATTTCATTTTTTTTCACAAAAAATAGGTTCGATTCGTTTTGCGTATTTACGGAAATTATTTTGTCTTGCTCGGATCGGGTTATGGTTCTTGGGAATGTTTTTGTCGGATTCAGATTTAATTCGTGTCAGATTTCGGATTTTTTCTAATGGAATTTTTATGTTGGGGTCGTACTGCATCCACGGAAATTATTTTTTATTCTTCGTATCGGGTTATGTTTTTCGGGGATATTTTTGTCGGATTCAGATTTGGTTTGGGCCAGATTTCAAGTTTTTTAATGGAATTTTTAGGTTCGGTTCGGGTTGTGTGTACAAGGAAATAATTTTGTAATGCTCGGGTCGGGTTATGGTTCTTTGGAATATTTTTATCGGGTTTAGAATTGGTTCGTGTCAGATTTCGGGTTTTTTCTAATGGAATTTTTAGGTTCGGATCGTGTTGCGTCCAAGCGATTTGTTTTGTGTTTCTTGAATCGGGTTATGGTTCTTTAAATTATTTTCGTCGGTTATCATATTAGGTTCGGGTCGTATTTCGTGTTTTTTTTTAATTAGGTTCCGGTCGGGTTGCGTCTTCACGGTAATTATTTTGTCTTGATCGGATCGGGTTATGGTTCTTTAAAATATTTTTGTCGGTTATCGTATTTGGTTCGGATCAGATTTCGTGTTTTTTTTTCAAGAAAAATTTAAATTCCGGTCGGGTTGCGTCTTCTTGGAAATTATTTTGTCTTGATCGGATCGGGTTATGGTTCCTGGGAATATTTTTGTCGGGTTCAGATTTTGTTCTTGTCAGAATTAGGGTGTTTTCAACGGGAATTTTTAGTTTCTTTCGTGTTGCGTCCGCGGAAATTATTTTGTATTGCTCATATTGGGATATGGTTTTTAGGGATATTTTTTCGGATTCAGATATGGGTCGGATCAGATTTCAGGTATTTTTTAAAGGAAAGTTTTAGGTTAGATTCGGGTTGCATGTCCAAGGAAAATATTTTGTGTTATTCGGATCGGGTTATGGTCCTTTAGAATATTTTTGTCGATTATCCAATTTGGTTCGGGTCATATTTCATTTTTTTTTCAAAAAAAAATAGGTTTGATCCGTTTTGCATGTTTACGGAAATTATTTTGTCTTACTCGCATTGGGTTATGGTTCTTGGAAATGTTTTTGTCGGGTTCAGATTTAATTCGTGTCAGATTTCGGATTTTCTCTAATGGAATTTTTATGTTGGGGTCGTGCTGCATCCACGGAAATTATTTTTTCTTGTTCGTATCGGGTTATGTTTTTTGGGGATATTTTTGTCGGATTCAGATTTGGTTCGGTCCAGATTTCAAGTTTTTTAATGGAATTTGTAGGTTCGGTTCGGGTTGCATTATTTTGTAATGCTGGGGTCGGGTTATGTTTCTTTGGAATATTTTTATCGGGTTTAGAATTCGTTCGTGTCAGATTTCGGGTTTTTTTCTAATGGAATTTTTAGGTTCGGATCGTGTTGCGTCCAAGGAATTTGTTTTGTGTTTCTTGTATCGGGTTATGGTTCTTTAGATTATTTTCGTCGGTTACCATATTAGGTTCGGGTTATATTTCGTTTAAAAAAAAATAGGTTCGGGTCGAATTACGTGTCCACGGAAATTATTTTGTCATGCTCGGATTGAGTTATGGTTTTTTGGAATATTTTTGTCGGGTCTCAGATTTGGTTCGTGTAAGATTTCGGGTTTTTTCAAATGGAATTCTTAGGTTCGGTTCCGGTTGCGTGTTTACGGAAATTATTTTGTCTTACTCGGATCGGCTTATGGTGCTTTAGAATATTTTTGTCGGTTATCACATTTGGTTCGCGTGAGATTTCGGTTTTTTTGTTACCATGTTCTGCTCCGGTTGCGTGTCGACAGGAATTATTTCGTCTTGCTCGGATCGATTTTTCACGAATCCAATACTTTCTTCTTGTAAAGATAGAAGAAAGTAAAAATTATTATTCAGGGACTTAAAAGTCAAAAGATTGTGAGAATGCCTTACATATTACGTATGCCACGTTGCAATAATAAGAAGCTAGCGGGTATTAAGATAATTCTCTTAATAAAATAAAAATTATTATTCCGGGACTTAAAAGTCAAAACATTGTGAGAATGCCTCACATATTACACACGCCACGCTGCAAAAATAAAGAGACTGTAAATTGGTATAAATCAAAAACTAATTAATATTTTTACATGAAACTTTCAAAGGTTTGAATTACTCATAAAAATAGTTCTAATGACATAACCCGCGTAAAAATCCGATAATTACACATTGCTGTAGCCCTGTCAACAGATTTGGTCGGAGCAAGAATTTCAAAAGTGCAAAAAACAGCACTTTTAAAATCGCATTTACTAAAAACCTATTGGCCGGATTCTATTTTATTTTCGTTTTCTGGGTCACGTGGCACGCCCCATTCCATAGAATCAAGAATTTTGTTTTTATTATAAATAGAACCGGAGATATAGAGGGGTCAAAATCCCGCTTTTGGTCAGTCCGGAAAATATAAACTTGACAGAGTACTAAAAAATTTTTGAAATATCGTTTGGCATTAATTGGCGGAAATTCCTTTCATTTACGGTTCATTGCACTGCTGTTTCTTTTGCTTGGCGAGAAACTCTGTCGAGTTTCTATTATTAATGGCCCATAGAAGATGTTGAAGGACGTCTTTAAAATATCACAAAAAAATACAGCAATTTGAATAATTTGTCTATTTTTTTTTTTTTTTTTTTTTTTTTTTTTCAGAACAAAAACATATAGAATAATTTAATTTTAATTATGATGGAAAATAATACCTCGTTCCGTTGCAGAAGATTAACGAAGAATAAGTAGTTTCATTCAATACGTACTGATTTATAATTACAGAAAAGATATTGCACTTCTGTTTCCTAAATATATTGATGTACAATGTATGTTTAATTATGATTTATTAATTATGAATAAACCATTTCTTCTAAAAAATATTTGGTTTTAATTGTTAAATAATTTAAATTATTGACATTATTTTAGTAGAAATATAGTCTCTAAAACTTTATTTTTTTAAGAAAAAACTCAAATAAAATGTTTGAAACATGAAATGTTTGACCTTCGTTTAATTGTACTTGCTTTAGTTTAGTAATATTTTTTTTATCGTTTTACTTACTTTTTTTCGTTGAACGAGTACTTCATCTTTATCGAAAACAACACTTAGTGTCAATTGAAGATTCAATTAAAGATTTAAAAAAAAAAAAAACCCCATAATTGCTGAATCATGCCCTACTTTCAGTAAAGATTACTTTTTAGCTTACAAAAATTTTGCAGGGACGACGCGATATCTGTAAAAATTTCTACTGTAAAAAAATTACAAATTATTTATATCTAACATTATTCATTGATTAGATGTAGTTTATTACGTTTTAAATTAAATATGCATTCTGATAATAATTAAATGTCTTATTATACTTCAGAGCATAAGGTTTGTGTGAGTAGTCTTACTACATTTTTTTATTAGATTTTTTCGTAAAGAATTCGATTAATATGAGCAACATTTACAAGTTCAGCGATATATGAAAGGAAAATTTTAAATCTGAAGAAAACCTATTAGGCAAAGATTTCATATCTAAGTAAAAAGGACATTCTCCTTTTAAATTTTAAAGAATGTGCGTTCCTTGAAATCAATCATACGCAGTATACAAAGAATACATTTTCTTTTATTTTTACAGTATATGATATAATATAAATTCTGTTGGTAAGAAAACTACAGTATATCTCATGTTGAATATCTTTCATATTATACGCTACCGGATCCATGACCAATATCAGATATCTGATGTGTGAGATAGGTCATATTCATGTCGATTTGTAGTCGGTCTCTAACGTTTTCTGTCGAAATTGACTAAATATCGGTCGAAACAATCTGGAATTGAAGTGCGCAAATAACGTTTACTAGGATAATGCATATATGACAAATAAATGACATATATGTTTGTCTACCATTATTATACAGACGTATTTCACTGTTTAGTGACAAACTAAAATTAAAAGATTATAATTATATTAAATACAAATATTTTTAATATTAATTAAAATACACTTTGAATTAAAACAAATAATATAATCCGCGCAGAAACAGTCCCTATATTTTACTGTTTATACGTGTTCTTGACATAATATAAACTATGTTTAAACTTTCCTGCACACATTATGAGTATATTCTAAATACAGGTAATACGTTTAATTATGGCCATTAATTTTCGACAGAAATTAAAATGAGCACCACATTAGGTGCATTTCTGCTATCATTGTTAGTATGGAATTGTACATTCGTAACATTAGGTATAATATCGTTACAATCAAAGGAAAGGAATTTCTCAGTGTCTTTAAATATATACTGTTTGCAGTTAGCTTAGCGTACATCTTCATTTAAAATTTATATTTATATTGCGCGGTTGTATAGCTGAATACATTTTTTGGCATGGATTTTTCATTTTTTTCATTATCTAAAAAATTAATTTAATGCTTAAACTATATTATAATTAAAAAAAAAAAACAGATGAATAAAGTATCTCTTCTTTACTAAAGAAATATCTATAATAACAAAAATAGATGTTTGTTTCTGTGTGTACATTTTTCTGGAAAGACTGCTTCGCATGTTTAAAGGATTTGACAGACTTATACTTATATCTCTGAAATTATGCACCTTCAAGATAAATTTTAGATTTTTTAATAAGTTTATTTTATTTAATTTGTTGTGATTTTTTGCGTTTTTTTTAGCGTTCTGGCTTTACTTTTCCCCGTAAGTAAAAGGAATCCTGTTTCAATGCTTTATCCAAATATATTAGAATTCGTCCTCTTTTGAATACAGTTTTTGCATACCGTAAAGAAATTTTTGAATTTTTCAGGACTGTGTATATTTTTGTGCGATTTTCAGCTTTTTTTTCTTTTTTTCGTTCTTTTTTTTCTTTTTTCTTTTTTCTTTTTTTTTTTGTTTAGTTTATGTCATTTTCTGTTTAAAACGTGTATTCTAAAAAACGCAAAAAGTAAAATATTCACCACTTTCACACTTTCATTACTTAATAAATTATGTTAAGTGATGGATTTTTTTTTTCAGAAATAGAAAGTGGAACTCGTCTTTAAATTTCCGCAATTACATGAATAGATCCATATTTGAAGAATGCCAAACATTTTTCTACAGTATCGTAAACGACAACGCTGAAATCTTAATTTTATCTTGGTTGCTGTCCTCCGGACTTTGAGATTAAATCAGTTACTTTAAGATGAAAAACTAGTTGGATGTGCCAATCCCAAAACTTTCTTCTATCTTATACATCTTAATATTTCAAAAACTAGTTACACATGTTAGTACTTCAATATTATTAGTTCAATACTATACCAACTTTGATTTTCATCTTAAATTTCTGCTCAAGTCAATTAAACGGACTAAAAACGAGTTAATCTATATCATGATATTTGTTAAAATTATTAATTTTTCCTTATTCTGTCGTTATCAGCTGTTTGCGAATAGCCGGCATAGCAGGAAGCGAGTTCCCGCCGCTGCATGAGCCGCCGCTGCATGAGCCGCCGCTGCATGAGCCGCCGATGCACAATAGAACTACGAAAAATCACGAAAAGTATACAAAAATCGCTAGCACGGAGCCCCTTTACCGCGCAATATTTCCAAATTCAAGGAGAACCTGTTGGCCAAAGCCCACAAGCACAAACATTTTGGTTCAATTGTATGCATAATTTTATACGCTGTTCGATGGTACAATAATGAAAATGGCACAGAGATCGGAATTACAGCGCCCCCTTCTTTCGGAATTTTTTCAAGTTCAGTGAGGACTTGTTTGCCATAGCCGGAAACATGCACAAAAAATTTGGTTCAATTATATGGATAACTTCATACACTTTTCGATGGTACAATAATGAAAATGATACAGGCATCGCCCCCTTCAGGCAGAATTTTTCCAAATTCAGGGAGGACCTTCGTGACATGACCAAAAATAAACACATAAAATTTGGTTCAATTCTATGCATAACTTCCTACACTTTTCGGCGGTACAATATTCAAAATGGCACAAAAATTGTACAAAAATCGCTATTACAGCGCCCTCTACGAGCGATTTTTTTACAAATTAAGGGAGGACAACCTTGCCATAATCAAGAACTTAAAATTTTTTTTGGGTTCAATTCTATGCATAACTTCATACATTTTTCGATGGTGCAATATTCAAAATCGCACAAAAATCGCTATTACAGCGCCCCCTAACGGCGAATTTTTTGCAAATTCATGGAGGACCTGCTTGCTATATCCAAAAACTTAAAATAAAAATTTGGTTTAATTCTATGCATAACTTCATACACTTTTGGACGGTACAATATTCAAAATCGCACAAAAATCGCTATTACAGCGCCCCCTACCGGCGATTTTTTTCCAAATTCAGGGAGGACCTGCTTGCCATAGCCAAAAACTTAAAATAAAAATTTGGTTCAATTCTATGCATAACTCCATACACTTTTGGATGGTACAATATTCAAAATCGCACAAAAATTGTTATATCAGCGCCCCCTACCGGCGAATTTTTTTCAAATTCCGGGAGGACCTGCTTGCTATAGCCAAAAACTTATAAGAAAATTTTGCTTTAATTCTATACATAACTTCATACACTTTTTGATGGTACAATGGCGACAGACAGACGGACAGACGGACAGATGGACACACAGACAGACAGACATTTTCTATAAACATGGTTTTTGGAATCTCTGACCCCTAAAACATGCAAATCCGTCGAAAAAAATTTCGATTACAATACTTTCTTCTATTGAAGGTAGAAGAAAGTAATAATGGATTTGTATGAGCTTGCAAAAGCATCGGTGTGTCCAATACTAGGATTTTTTGGAAAGAATTTCATCAAAATAACATCATAATATTAAAAAATCATGATAATATAAGTTTCGTTTGATTTTAGAGTAGAGCACAAGTAACATTTCCTAGTATACTCGGCGGAAGATAGCGGAGACACCCAAACTAGGTTATTTTGGGGAAAAAAGTTCGTCGTTTGATTTGAAGTTTGCCTTGAAAAGAAAAAAAAAAAAAAAAAAAAAGAACAGTACCTAACGCTAGTAAATCTCTGCTAATAAACAATTATATTATTATTATTATAATTGTATTTATTAGTGACAAATACTATTTCTTTCACTACGGTAAAAAATAAATAAATAAATGAATAAACGTAGTCATGTTTTGCACGCTTACCAAAACTCAGTTTTTATCATTAGGAATGTGTTAATATTGCCAAAGACCGAAGCAATCATTTGGTTTTTTACCGTTCGTAGATAACTTCTAAATATAGGATAAATTAAATTTTAGGTCATAGAATATTGATAAAAATGTACATTTCAATGAAATTTGTTTGACAACTGTGTGACATATTTTTGACTTGCTATGAATTTAAAAATAAGTTTCAAGCGAGATTTTTAAAAACCTATCTCTATAATTACCAATTGTTTGATACAATAATGTAAAGTAGGTATTGGTAAAGGTACTAAATAATATTCTCAAATTATTTTAAATATATTTTTTCTATTCAGTACTTTATAAAACGATGCATCCCTTTTAATACGAACCGTTTAGATTTTCTTTTTAAAAATCCTTTGAACGAGCGCGTTGCAGTAAATTTTTCTACAAACCTGATTTTTTTACACTTTGTCCGCGCAATCCGCGATGAAATTAAAACTCAATTTTTGTGCTGATATGTATAGCCCCTGTTCTTCCGATTCTCTTATTACTGTTATTAAAAATCTTTTAGTTGTAATGGTGTAGTTATTGCGTATAAAAAAATAACACACGAGCCTTTTCGTGAATAAAATGAAGTGCTCACGTTTTTGTTTTTTAAAATTTCAAACCATTTTAATTTAAAACAATTATCATAGCAAACATACAGAGCCAATCGAAATAGACTCCAAATAAATAGAAATATTTTTCGAGAGAGTTACCAGGATTTAAAAAAAAACTTATTTACTACAAGATACTTTTCCACGTGTTTTAAAAGGTATAAAAATTCACAGAAAACTTCTAAATGATAAATATTTTGGCGAAAGCGTGTTTTATTTAAAGGGTATCAATACTCTTAAAATTGGAACAAAGGGAAAACATAAAAGAAAAATCATGCGTCAAACATAGATTATGAAACACTTTCCAACACTTCCTGAATGCTTTAACAAAACTTCGTTATTTAGGGAAATAAGGTAAATAATATAACTAAGTAAACATTTTAGAAAACGCATAAAGCATTTAAAAAACTGATTTCAGCAGTTATCGTCCATAGCCAAATATGTATTCCAAATCTTTTGATCATCGCTGTATTTGATCTGTAGGTTGATATATATATACTATATAATGATAAAATATAGTTTAGCAAAAAAAACGCATAACATGTTGAAATTTCTCATTCAGCAATTTATATATTCTAATAGATGGAAATGTGCTTGAGTACTTTTATACATCCCTGTAGTTTACCTAGTACCTTTATTACGCGTCACCATATAGCTAAAATTTAATTCAAACTAGAACTCTCTTAAATCTACTGAAATCACATTTCCATAAATTATCATCCGTAGACGGCCGTGAATTCAATTCTTTGCGTGAACCTGTATATAATTTTATTTATATTCTACAAACATTTTTTAGTAAACTAAATACAGTTTAACGTGAAAATGCAGAACTCATTTAAAATCTACCTTTAAGCAATTTCCGTTCATACCCGTTAACCCTTACAATTCATTTGTTTATTTTTCCTGCATATGAATTTGTACACACCATATAGTATGCATAAATATAGTCAAACATAAAAGCGCATATCGTAATTAAATATGCATTTCCAGCAATCATTGCTAATATATAGTACTTCGGATACAATATAGTATTTGAAATATTTTGTGTGTCACTGTAAATGCTATGCACTTTCAATTACATATGAAATAGCTTATAGTAAACGTGAGCGACGTATATAAATTTCATTATATACGAAATAGTTTAAGATAATTAAAATACCCCACCCATTTTTTAGGCTATTTTTACAGAAACCGAACGCTTGCATCCACACTCTAAATTAAAATGTCTGAAATTCAGACACTTAAGTGTCTGAAATGGAGTGTTCAATTTTCAGACATTTTAAAATGTCTGAATTTTTTCAGACACTTTTTGCGTCTGAATTTCAGACACTTCAAACGTCTGAATCGCATCCATTTTTTTTGTAAGCATCATACGTAGCCATGTTTGACCACGTTGAATCCTGGAAAAATATTTGGCTGTGGTCCTGCCCCTCCTCCCCCCCCCCAATACAGCCTGATTTTTTTGGTGCTCTCAGTTTTGGTATACAATTTTCGTTACGTTGATAATTTAAATCTTTTACGACATTGTACTGATTATAATCAATATCTTGAACTTCAGGAGTAGAACAAGATTAAAAAACAAAAAATATTTATCTAAATATTAGATTTTTTTAAATTTATTTTGTTTTTAACCTTATTTTACTTTAAAAGTTCAAAATATTGATTATAATCAGTACAATTTCGAAACAGATTTAAAATATAAGCTTTACAAATATTGCACATCAAATTTGGGGGCACTACAGTCGTAGGGGTACGGGGCACTTCCCAGTTTGCCCTTCCTTTAATCAAGAAGTACTTTTGCAAAAAACGCAACCCTGCATTATAGTTGTCTAAATTGAGATGTCCGATATTCGGGAGTATCCGTTGTGGAGGTTAATGAACATTCTCGAATAGCGAACACCTCTATTTAACGAATACTTTTTTAATCAGCAGACATACATATTTGTATATTTTTACCTCAAAAAAGTAGACATCTCCAATTATCGGACAAATTCCGCGTTCCCGAAGTGTTCGCTATTAAGGGCTTTTAAGGTACATAGATAAATATATATATATATATTTTATAATCTTGTCGTACTCTAAAAGTTCAAAATATTTATTACACTCGGTTGAATGTGGAAAAAGATTTAAAATATCAGATGTACGAAAATTGCAAAAATCCCCCCCCCCCCCAAAAAAAAAAATGAAAATATAAAAAAATATATTGCCACATAGGCAATTTTACATATACATCACTTGATAATCACAACAGCCATTTAACTATGAATAATGAAAATAAATAAATAAATATTCTACTTTAATAACATTGGGGAAAAAATGACTTTGGTATTTTGTTAAATATATTTGCGTTTTTAAACTTGTCCTACTCTAAAAGTTCAAAACTTTCATTATAATCAGTGCAAGATTTAAGATATCAGCTTTACAAAAATTCATGCAAAATCCCCCCCCTCCCCCCCCCAAAAAATGAAAATACTTATTTAAAAATTATGTTTTTAAAAAATTTATATTTCCACATGGGCAAGTTTTTATGTAGATCAGAGGGTACTCACAAAAGCTATTCAACTATCAATAAAAACAAATAAGTACATATTCTATATTAAAAACATGAGGAAAAAATAACTTATGATTTCCAAACTTCTTTCGTCTTAAATATATACAGTAACATCTCTCATTTTTGTATTTTTCGTATAAGTGCATATAAATAAAGTTACCACAATTTTAAATACGAAATCTAGTTAGAGGTTTTTACTTTTTCCCATTATAAATTTCAAATTACTTTTTTATTAAAAATAATACAAAAATCAGTATTAGAGTTGATTGCAAATCAAATACATATGTATATTTTTACAGGCAGCTTCATATAATAGACGAGTCTCATTTACTTTATTTATCTTTTTTTAATCTGCGGTTTTATGCCAGGAAGTAAGAAAGCATTAGGTCATCTTTCAAAGTTTTTTTTTTATCTTTACTTCCTTGTGGCCGTCATTTACTGCGAGATAAAAATTATTCATTGAAACTAAGAACTGACATTGAATATATAATTCGTAATAAAAAAGAACGTCATAAGTTTAAAAATATATACTTCTAGAATTAGTGGGGTTTTTTGCGAACAGATTCAAAACTAATTAAATTTCATGCAGGATTTTGTTTAGTACAATAAATAAAATCATAAAATACACTAATTTTACTACTATAAAGAAACTTACTTGAGTTGCTGCAAGAGGTAAGAAATATTCCTCGATTTGAAATTTTAAAAACTACCACAACCACAGTGAGGGAGAAAGACTTTCATCAGTTTAAAAGGTAATCCATAATACATCCGACTAGCCATATTTAAAGGATGAGATGTTTCATCCTAAAAACAGGACCCGCCAGACAAAAGTTTCTTTTTTTTTTGCCAGCTTCGACAGGACGAAGATGAATAACACAATATTATTGATATAAATTGATACGAGTTAACACTAAGCCCATTGCACACGCTTTGTAGAATTTCCGGGTGTAATCTTCAACCGTCGCCTACTTCTGTTCTGTGTCTATCCCGCCCTTGTATCGACGACAGCTTCCAAGAGACATTTGATGCCGAGCACACACGTCAGATGTATGTATTCAATAAATACATAATCCAAGTTAATACGAATTAAAATCACAGTACTTCACATTTCGCAAAAAACGAATTAAAATACACGCGTACATAAAAACAAACTTTGTTTGAATTACAACGTATACCACTTCGAACGAAGACATCTAAAACGCATGCGCAACTGGGAGTGCTAGTGCCCCCTGGTGGTTATTGCGTCGGAAGAATCAAAAATTAAGACACGTTTAAAGCAATGAAGTGTCTTAAAATAAGACGTTTGCGGATATTTTAGACATTATTCTCAGTTCGTTTACACCATGGTCATAGTAAGACGCTTATGTATCTTAAATTAAGACATCTATAGTGTCTTAATTTTCAGATTAAGACACTTAAGTGTCTAAAATTCTTTTTCAGTCACATATGTGTCTAAATTTAAGACGCTTCTATTTGCAGTGCACGTTATATATTTATGTATAATGAGAAACTGGATACTAAAACCCTTCTTTCCAAATTGTAACATTGTAGTGTCTTTCAAATATCTTCGTTTATGAAGAATATTCGGTAATTCGTTCAAACATAACGGTAATAAGCTCGAATAATATTACTGTCAAAGGGGTTATATTTTCTGTTTATCATTAATGCATATAATGATATCTTCGGTTTTAGTAAAAGTGTCAGGAATCGTTTATATTTGTAGGCTAAATATACTAAAACAATTTTTTTAGTGTTCATTAAATGATTTGGCTTTCAATGTAGTTTGACCGTAGAATATATGTTACAGCTTAGTATCATCGTATGATGGAGCTTTGTTTCCTCATTATAATGTCCAAAATACCGGATTTAATAGAACTAAATTACGACTATGGATTGATTTTGCTGACATCTTGTATAAGTATGTTTATCAAGAAACTTCGTTTATCCATTCGGAAATCATGGCCCCTTAAAGACCAGAATAACATTACTATCAATGCGTTATATGTTCACTTCATTATTAATAAATAATAAAAATCTCCGATTTCAGTAAAATATATAGAAGTGATTTAATTTATATGGTGAGGCATATTAAAAATGTTCGATGGCATTCATTTATTAGTACTTTGGATCTTATATTCAAACCTCGTTTGAACATCGGAAATAAGTTATAGGCTATGTCAAGGTTTCAAAACATTTTTAACGTTTTTGATAGAATTAACTTACATTCAGGCAAATAATCTCTTTATGCTAAATTTAAATCTTCCCTCCATATTATTTTTATCACCAAATCAGCAAACTTTGAAATCAAATTTTATAAAATACGATGCATGTACTTGGAAAAAAACTACTCTCCCGACTAAGAAGAAGGATTTGTTGAATATGCAAAAAATTGTTTTCTGACTATTTGAAGAAGTAAAAAAAGAAAAATGTTATGATATACATATTTTTTCTTTAATTTAATTTTTTTTTCTTGTTCTTTGCATATACACCGGGAGCCGCAGCACAGACAACCACCACATCGAGTTGGAGGCAGAAATTCCAGAATTAGCTAAAACTCGATTCCCATATTAAAACTCAATCGGTCTGCCAAGTCATATCTTGGTGGAAAACACCTGAAAAACCGATTTTAGAGGTCGACTCGTAAGTTTACAATTGCGTTTTCCTGCACCCAAAGGTATGAAAACATGGCGTACTGGGAGCAAGAAAACACAATGGTAAACCTACGACTCAACCGGTAAAATCGGGTTTATAGGTGTTTTCCACCAAGATATGAATTCGCAGACCGATTGCGTTTTGCTATGGGAGTCGAGTGTTAGCTAATTCTGTAATTTCAGCTTCCAACTCGATGAGGTAGTTGTCTCATGGTTCGTGCGCTTCCTTGAATTTTTCAGACAAGAAAAATTTTCGGCACCATTATTATCTTATAGAAAATATCTTCTAAAGTAAAGTGAATTTTTGTGTGTTTAACCTAGATTTCTTTTCCTATAAAAATATACTGGTTGTTCTCCTGGAGAAATAACGGTATCCGTACCAACCATGTGTCTGTGCTGCCGGCTCCCCGTCTATTACTTAATGTATTACTTTCCCTTTAAAAACAGTTTAGAAAAATATTTTCCAGACGATCTCAGTTGATTTTTATTATTTTCGAACAACATTTGTAAAATGTTTCTCATGTCACGTGTCAAGAGTTCCACGGATATATAAGAACGAAGTTTTCTACATAATATTTTCTTTGAAATTACCTATTTTATTATATTCTCTGATGATGAAGCCTAGCATTTCTTACAAGGACTTTTTCTTTGTTTCAATATGCTTTAAGGGGACAATGGATCTTTATTTGAGCAAAAATCAACCCAAAAAATTTAAATTAGTTTTGTGCATATAATAACTCACGAATTTGTTCTGAGCAATTTGTCGAAAACTGCAAGCAGATGCGATTATTTTTTGCAAAGTTAAAAGCATTTGAATCTTGTACGCAAACAATTTTCCTGTTCTTTAATATGCTTTAACCCTTCCGGGTTTGTTGTAGTATTAATAGTACATGTCTTTTCACAGAGTATTTTTTTGTCTTAACATTTACTTTTGTTACTATCTACATATAGTAATGATAGTATATGTCTATTACAGATAGATTATGTATATATAGATAGTATATGTCTTTTCATCGAGTATTATTTTGTCTTAACAATTACTTTTGTTACTATCGACATATAGTAATGATAGTATATGTCTATCATAGATAGTATATGTCTATATAGATAGTATATGTCTTTTCATCGAGTATATTTTTGTCTTAACAATTACTTTTGTTACTATCTACATATAGTAATGATAGTATATGTCTATCATAGATAGTATATGTCTATATAGATAGTATATACTATGTCTTTCTTATTATGATTTCATTTATGTTTTCACATTTAGTAATAACATTAATAATAAAAGTTTGCTTTATTCTCTTTTCACTGTTGGCGATTCCTTTATTTTATGCATATATTTAGCTCTTTAAATATAAAGCATAGGTTAGTTTTCTGAACGAATCATGTGTGATAAAACGCAAAACACATTAAAAATTTTAATATCTGTCACATCCTGTTGTAATACAACATCTTTCAAGCGTCTCCAAAAACTCTTCCTTAACCTATTATCATATAAATATGAATTGAATAGCACATAAAATAAGTAGTACATTACTTAGATTTCAGGCAATGAGATAATCTTTAAACTTCAGTAAATCTATTTGGATAGCTACGATTAACATTATTAAAGTAAAAGTAATTTTGCTCTCAAACTTAAAAATCTGACCCGAAAGGTTTAAATCTGTTTTTCTCAATTCTGATTTTTCAACGTGTTTTTTAGATTTTTTAAATACTCCATGTGTCTCAATGTTTGATCAAAATTCAGGAAATTTATAAAGAAGAATTCTGGTATTACTTAAAAAGAAACTGTGTATGCCCCCAAATTACCCAACACCAAATTAATGTATCCTAAAAGCAATTTGCATGAATTTAACTTGTGACATTAGGTGGGATTTTCAAAATAATCGATGAATGTGTATAGAAGAGTGTTTTTTAAATTTATTTTTACCTTTAAATTTATTTCATTTTCTTCTAACTAGCCAACGCTTTCACACAAAAAAAAACCATTTAAATAATGTAAAATTGAATTAAAATGTATGTGACATAAAAATTCTATTCGTTTAATAAATTGAATTCATTTTTTTGACAGAAAGCAAATATGTTTCCGGCTGAATACTTAAACAACAATTATTCTTAAATTTGGTAATTTTGTTAAAAAGAATGTTATCATTTGCTATTTGTGAATTCAGACGAATAAGTTACAGAGGACAATCAAAACATGCAAAATAAATAGCCTTAGTTACATATTGGGTCGTTAGGAAAGTCATGTCCGTTTGGGAAAATCTATTCGTATCGGAAGATTCTGCCCTGTAACTATTAGACATTAGATATCGGTATCAATGTCTAATAATTAAATGATTGAATTTTCCGGTATAAATTGATTTTCCAAAATGGACACGACTTTTCGAATGACCCAATAGTTTAAGGGATGACTTCTCCTAAACCACTCATTACTCTCCAAAACAATTTCTCTATACCTTTATTGAATCTATATTTATCGAATGAATAAAGGGTTTTTTTTAGATAATTACTTATATTTCATTGAGCTTTTGAAAAAAAAAAACTTTTGTACCTTTTCTGAATAAAAAAATAAAAACAAATTAAAAAAATGTTTGTTTGAAAGGGTATACCTGGGTTTCATGGTAAAATACGCTCTTGAGTCAACCAAGCGAGTCCTACATGAATCTTTAGCCCTTAAAAAGAAATGAATTTCTCCCCAGTTTGAAGCTTTTACCTCAAGCTGATGGGGGTTATGACCCTTAATGTCCGTCTTGGATAAGAGTGCATTGTGGCAAAACTTCTGGTCTGATTTGAAAAAAAAAAAAAAAAAAAAAAAAAAAAAAAAAAAAAAAGAAAAGAAAAGAGGATGTATAATAATACCATACAAATAGTGGATAATTACACTAGATTAATTTTAACACAATTTTACTAATTGGTAAATAAGCCATATTAGATGTAAATTTCCAACTGGGCGAAAAGTGCCCGGACAAGGATTTGAACCAGGGATCTTCTGGCTGAAGCCGCCAGTGCTCTTATAATGCTATAATCATTAACGTTAACTGGGTGAAAAAGTTCCACCAGATTCGTCTGGGATAGCTCAGATGGTAGAGCACTGGCGGCTTCAGCCAGGAGATCCCTGCTTCGAATCCTGGTCCGGACATTTTCCACCCAGTATGAAATTTACATCTAAGTGGATAATTGCGAAACAGCACCGAAGACTGGCGATATGAAGCAATTAATATAATAAAACTTTGTAAAAAATCAACATAAAATAAAATAATTCATAGGATGCGTTTCGAGCTAAAATATAACAGCTCGTCATCAGCTACAGTAGACACGTTTCCGTGAGCTGACAAGGTCAAAAATGAGCTGCATCATTTCATTTTTGGAACCAGTTCATTTTTGACCATGTCCGCTTACGTACACGTGTTTACTGTAGCTGATGAAGAGCTGTTATACTTTTAGCTCGAAACGCGTCCTATGTATTGTTTTTATTTTATGGTGATTTTTACAAAGTTTTATTATTTTAATTAAGTGGATAATTATTTCAGGTTTTTTTTTCATTAAAAGAGCAAGTTTTATTAATTTTTTCTTGTTTTTAATTCAACATTTTAATTTATTCTATCGAAATATTTCATTAATCCATCAAAATAGTTTTGCAACAAATACTACGGGGAATGATGTATATTTGGTGTCAGTTTCAACTTTCTACGCAGGGTGCATCATATAAAAAAATTAACCCTTTGAACCCTAAAATTTAATCATATTTCTTTGCAAAATTTGTTTTTCGCACCAGTAATAAAGGAAAATAAAATTTACCTTATTTAATCCGAGCATTTTTGAAATTGTGTACTTTAAGGAAATTTCTTTTAAAAAAAGTGGTGCCGACCGAATGAAATTTGTTTAAGAGACGCCGGAGTCCAAAGTGATAAAAACTTATTCCAGGATGAGGGGCGAGTGCCTTACCCTAATCTCACATTTATTTATAAATCAAGTGCATTTGGTACTAGTTTCAAATAAACACAGAGTGCACAGAATATTACAGAATATATTTATTATGAATTCATAACTGATTGTTATCGTTAACTACAAAAAATATTTTTAATAAAGTATAACAAACTTTTTCCATAAGTTCGTTTATCATGCCGAGTAGCTTTCTTTTTTGTCAACAGATTATGAAAACTTCTGAATTCAGATGCTAGCTTGACGATTATATATTGTTATTGTATATGAAGTTATTGAACATATATAACGACAGCAAAGTGCTGTGGCATCTCAAGTCAAGGAATCGGGTTTTAATAGACGTAAACGGCCATTTGTGCACTTTAGCCCTTTCACGGGTAAGGTACTCCTATTCGCAAAACACTGAAATTTGTGAATGACACCAGAATTTACAACCAAATTTATTTCAAAATAAGCAAGAGCTTTCGTTCACGTATTTAATAAAAGGAAATTTTCCATTCCATTATTCTGGTGTCAATTTGGCATTTTGGGATTAAAATTAGGTGGTCCAAAAATGAACCACCGCCCTTGAAGGGGTTAAATCATCGGATGTTCTTAATTTTCCAGAAATGACAGAAAGTGGCTTAAAAAGTTTTTTTACTGGCTCTTACCAATTATCTGAAGATGTCTCTTATCTATCCGAAATGATGGATGAAGAGAACACAATTCATCAGCCGTACCTAAAAAAAATAATGCTATTATAAAGTTATAAATAAGATCCCGACACATACGCAGCAAATCGTATCGATGTCACGTTGACTACTCACCAAACTCGATCGGATACTCGGGCATCAAACGTCATTACTTCGAATGTGAAAACGGCAATAGAGCGGTCAGTTGTTGTTCTCATGTTGCTGCTATACTGTACTATCTTTCGCATGCCCGTCTAAAATTTCCGTTCTGTACATATTTTAAACAGGCTTTTCGATATTGAAATCACAAATCGTGTTATTAACGAAGACAGCGATGAAGACTGATTGTTAATTATGTTCTAAAAACAGCCGAAGCAATCAATGTTATTGCTTTTTTTATAAAAAATAGTTTTTCTACTTAACGATAACAATCAGTTATGAATTCCATGATTAATATATTCTATAATATTCTGTCCAATTTGTGTTGATTTGAAACTAGTACCAAAATGCATTTCATTTATAAGTAAATGTGAGATTAGGGTGAGGCACTTCCACCCAGCCCCCTCACGAAATAGGCTTTTAACCCAATGGACTTTGCCGTCTCTTACACAAATTTTACTCAGTCTGCACTACTTTTTTAAAAGAAGTTTCTTTCAAGCACACAATTTCAGGTGTTAAACAGGTGAGCAGCATTGAGGGATTTCCTAACTGATATCAGCTTAACACCCAGACTAGGAATTGAAATATCTTATGTTTTGTAGGTCATTGGGAAAAGTTAAACTGTAGTTATGAACTACTAAAGAGAGAAGGATTAGTGATTTTAAAAAGAAAAAAAAATATTAAGAATAAAAAAGGATAAAAGTTACAAATTAAGTTAAGACTTAAGAAGAGTAAAAATTATATAAAAATCTTAAATAATTATTAATAATAGTCTAGCTGTAGTTGAAAAACTGCCATAAACATTTCTCTGTAACTTGCCAAAAGCAACTATAATACAAATTTAATCGTATCTTACACACCTACAATAATAATGTGTAATGCCAGAAAGTCAATTATTTTACCGTCATTAATTCCTTTATAACTGGTATGATTTTTTATCTCATTCTTCAACGATCTTATGTTCTGCATATCCAAGGGATTGAAAAGCAATCTCCGAATCGTAATTGCTATATTAACAGATGATATGTGACTTTTACGCAACTTTTAAAAATGGTAAATGCACATAAATTCCGTTCAATCCAGATATTATTGAATTCAAATTATCTCGAAATAAAAACACATTAATGGATTTCGTTCAGTCAGAAATGATATTAAAGAGGAGAAAAAAGTGACATAAAACCTGTGTAAAAATGGTAATTATTTCTATTGATTTAGAAAAAAAGGTCACAGCATCAAAATGAAAAAGAGATTTTTCATGTATATTCGTGTTTTTTAAGAACATGCATTCTAAGTAATAAATTTAATTTTTAGATAAAATGCATTTGATTCTTAGATACAGAAATTTCGCATAAGCCATTTATTATTTAGAATTTTTGTTATATTACGTTAGTGATAAATACTAGAGTCCTTCAGAATCATTTGAAGGTAACATTTAGAATTTGTGGGAAAAAACAAGCTATTTAAATATATTTGTTATGTAATATTTGTGAGATAGTGTATTGGTTACGATTTATTAAAATGCATAAAGCTAAAATAATATTAATTGAATGATCTATTACTCTGAGTTTAAAATACAAACAATCTAGTCAGTGAAATATTTTTATACGTAAAATCTACTTCATTACTACCGCATTAAGGGCTATTCGTAAAAATTTTAATTTACTTTTAAGAGCTTATGAAACGAAATAAAATATCCAAGAAAATGCATTGTACATTTATTCCAAATTTATTATCTTGAAACACAATGAAATTGCTATTAATGTAAAAGTGTTTCGTATCCGAGCTACACTCTAAAACATAAATGTGTAAATTAGTCACTTTTACATACATTTACATAGCTGCCAACTTGTACGGATTTTTCATACCACTAAAATTTAATATTAAAGTTTAGCTAATTAAATCACCGAAATTCAAGAAATTTTAACGTTTAAATAAGTCAAAAATTTCTATTAAATTTTAGTGGTATGAAAAATCCGTACAAGTTGGCAGCTATGCATTTATGTGTAAATTTGTAAAATTATACTTTTGTCACAAAATATATAATCTTGTCGCATTAATTTACCCGTATTTAAGTGTCCTTTTTAGCTTACTGAAAACGTTAAATTTGTTACGCCTTCAAAGACTCATACAAGTGTGTAAATGGTAGAAAATTTTACGGATTTACCCTAATTGGAGTGGTAATGTAATTCACAAATTTTGCATATTACACAAATAACTCTGTATTTTGCCTCTTACAACGAAATATGTGTAAGAATATCGTACAGATATATGTGTAAGAACAGAAAATTACACATAAATTAGTGTACGAATTTTACACAGCTACATGTGTTACGCAGGATCATGCACAACAATATTGCGCAGAAATGTGTGTAAGAACAGAATATTACACAGAAATATGTGTATTTATTTGTACACAATAAATATCGTTACTTGAAAACTTGGTTTGAGTAATAGTAGCTGAATAGCCAAGTTAATGGCTTAGAAAGTCACAGTCATGAGTTCAAATCCCGTTTAAGAAAGCACTGCTTGTTTAATAGGGTGGGTCGAAAAATCCGAAATATTTGCAATCGAAATGTAATAGAGCGGCAAAGTTGCCTTTTGTAATAAAGAATAAATTCGTAAAATATTATACCGATCGGTTAATACCTTTTACCGCCGCAAGGGGGCCAAAGTTTCAAAAAATCGCAAAAAACATGTTTTTTTTCAATATTTTTTTTTAATTATCCAAACGTACGAATTGCAATTTCTAATAGGACGCAATAGCTACATGAAGATATAAGAAATGTCCCGGTAAATGTTCATTATGATAAAATAATATCTTTTACTGCCGCAAAAGGACCATATTTTAAAAAAATAATCGTAAAAACTTCAAATTTTCATATTTTTTTAAATTTCTATAATTTTTATAATATGTCTAGCAGTAAATAAATTTACTTTATATCTATTAATATGTCATAAATTTTGTTAAATATTTGTCATAGATTGGAAATTAAAAACGGTAATCATTCATTGTTCTTGACGACCGTTTCATTTACTGCTGTTTTACTGCATATCAGCAGTTCATATACCACAAATCACAAAAATGATATAAAATGAACAAAATGTTTTAGTATTTTATTAAAGTACAGAGATGTTTAACCGAAAAGGATTAAATAAATTTAAGTTGAAGAAGTATTTAAAGTAAATGAATTTTATAATATGATAATATGACTTACTTTCAAATAAAGCCATTGTTCTTCGAGAGGCCGAAATTGATCATATGTGGTCCTCACTCTGTTCTAGTCCACAAACTTTACCTGCACTTCAGTGACTAATTTCAGGCATCTTTCTACTGATTGAGTGGGACAAGGAAAGTTATAATAGCTGGTATCTTTAATCGAGCATTCTAAACTAACCATCGTTGTTAGATCGTCAGTCGATAGACAAACCGTAACAGGTGGTTTCGTTAGTTTACAGTTTTGCCTTTTGTCTAAAGCCATACAATTTTAAGCTTCAAAGTTCAAGTCTGGAATGACGAAATAACGGATGGCATTATTCGTGTCCACAGAACTTTGTTTTTTGGCAATTTTCAATTTTGGCAATCGGCTGATGCAGCACACTTTCAGGATGTACTCAATGAGTACAACCTGAAAGTGTACTGCATCAGTTGGTTCACAATTAAAATGAATCCATCATATTTTTCCGATTCTGTGGACTATAATTAGTAACCCCCGTTACTTGCCATATCATCTACGAAAACTTATAGTTCTTGTAATTTCACGAAATGCCTATTTCGCAAATCATGAAAATAGCCTCATTGAATGATAGCATATGAAGGAGAGGACATCACGACCCCAGTCATAAAGAAAATTGCCAAAGCACGAAGTTCTGTGGACACGAATAGTGCCATCCGTCACTTCGTAATCATTCCAAACTTGAACTTTGAAGCTTAAAATTGTATGGATTTATTCGAGTGGCAAAACTGTAAACTAACGAAACCACATGTTACGGTTTGTCTACCGACTGACGATCTAAAGACGCTGGAGACTTTAGAATGTTCGATTAAAGATACCAGCTATTATAATTTTACTTGTCCCACTCAATCAGTAGAAAGATAAAATTAGTCACTGAAGTGCTGGTGAAGTTTGGGGACCAGAAAAGAGGGAGGATCACATATGATCAATTTCTGCCTCTCGAGCAACAATGGCTGTATTTGGAAGCAAGTCATATTATAAAATTCAATTAATTTAAATACTTCTTCATTTTAAGTTTATTTAATCCGTTTCGGTCAAACATATCTGTATTTTAATTAATAAAATACTAAAATATCCTGTTCCTTTTATATCATTTTTGTGATTTGTGGTATATGAACTGCTGATATGCAGTAAAACAGCAGTAGATGAAGCGATCGTCAAGGAAAATGAATGATTACCGTTTTTATTTCCCAGTCTATAACAAACAATTAACAAAATTTATGACATATTAATAGATATGAAGTAAATTTACTTCTAGACATATTATAAAAATTATAATAATTTAAAAAAAAATGAAAATTTGAAATTTTTACGATTTTGTTTTTAATATGGTCCCTTTGCGGCAGTAAAAGATATGACTTTATCATAATGAACATTTACCCGGACATTTCTTATACGTTCATAAAGTTATTGCGTCCTATTAGAAATTGTATTCGTACGTTTGGATAATTAAAAAGAATTATTGAAAAAAACATGTTTTTTGCGATTTTTGGAAACTTTGGCCCCCTTGCGGCGGTAAAAGATATTAACCGATCGGTGTAATATTTTACGACTTTATTATTTATTACAAAAGGCAACTTTTCTGCTCTATTATATTTCGATTATAAATATTTCGGTTTTTTTCGACCCACCCTATTGTTTAAAGTAAATTGCATTAAATAGAGAATTTCTCCTCTTGATGTAGTTGTTTTTTTCAAAACATATGCCTGAAATTGATACAAAAGTAATCCGATAAAAAACAGACGTGGTATATACACTATGACGCAAAAGTTTAGACAATGAAGAAATTCTTACATACTTTGAAAAATATTTATTCAATTTTCAAATCACTGCTTGAAATTAATGTGCTGTACATATAAACAATATTTATAACAAAGAAAAGTGGAATTGTGCATATTGCAATAAATTAAATGGTAACAAAAATAAACTGCTGTCTCAAAAGTTTAGACACAAATTAAATAAAATCGAAATAAACAATTTTTAAAACCTGGTTGCGCATCCATGCTTAATATTACGTCATATACACGAGATTGCATGGAAGAAACTAAATCGTGCATAGTTTGTGGATCGATATCGTACCATGCATTCTCAATAGATGTCTTAAGTTCCTTTTCAGAAGAGTATTGTCTAGCGTTGCTATAAACTTTGCGACACATGATGCTCCAAACGTTTTCTATAGGGTTAAGATCTGGGCTACATGCTGGCCAGTCGAGAACTCTTATATTATGGGAATTAAACCAAGATTTTGAATGTTTTGCAGTGTGAATTGAAGCATTGTCTTGCTGAAATTCCCACTGAGGACCCTCTAGAAGCTCAGCAAATGGCAGTAGGTTTTCTTCTAATGTCTGTGTATAATGCTGTGAAGTTTGACGACCACTGGTGAAGGTCAGAGATACTTGTCCATTATAGCAAAAGGCTGCCCAAACCATCACCGAGCCCCCTCCTTGTCTGCGACTAAAAAAACGTCGAGGTTCCTTCCGCAAGTCATGCCAATACGATAAACAACCATCTGGACCATCCAGATTCCACTTTTGTTCATCGCTAAATATGACTGACTGCCATTTCTCTCCATATGACATATACTTTCGAGCCCACATAAGTCTTTGTAACTTATGATGTGGTTTCAGAGCTGGTTTCTTCTGCATTTTGCTATAAACGATTGTTCCATTTTCCAAAATTCGTCTACGAATCGTATCCTTTGATACAGAGAGTCCCGATGAGCTTTGAACTCCACGTACGCTCATTTGTTGAGTACTCGCTAGTCTTTGTATCAGGCGATCCTCTCGTACATTTGTCACACGTGGCCTCCCAGACCGACATTTTGCTTTATATTCGGAACCACTCGATAAAACTCGATAAATAGATTTTTTTGACCTATTAATAATAGCAGAAATTTCAGAAACGCTCTTCCATTCACCTTTCAACTGCCAAATCCTTGAAACCTCATTCACTTGAATTTCTTTAGCTCTCGGCATGTCGACTATGAAGCGCAATCGTTTGCAGAACTTAAGTACTCCAAATTTGTGACATCATCGATTCTAAATTTGCATATGCCAGCGAATATTCAAAGAAATTTAGAATAGTGTCTAAACTTTTGAGCACATTTGAATTTTTATGAAAAAAAATTAGTATTATAGCAAATAAAACGACTGTCTTTTGTACATAGCATTTTAAATCAGTTTTTGAATATATTTACAGGTTTTTGTAATTCTGACGTCATAATTCTACATTTTAAAGCTGAATGACGTCATTGTCTAAACTTTTGCGTCATAGTGTAGTATCGGTGTCACGATTTCCATATTTTTCAAAATTGTATTTTACAGTCTATTTATTACGATTATACAGTTTATATTCATAAATAATGAATATATTTTTTTTAGGTCTTCAAAACCAACTAACAGAGTACGGCATGCAGTAAATACAAGTTCAGACGATCCTGATTTTTTAAATTTGGGTACATTATTTTGTGGTCTAAAAATTAAAAATAAATCTGGTGGAAAAAGAACATACCAAGCACACATGTTTGTTCTTTATGCATTTATAAGGTAGATTTCGTATGAAATACTACCTATTGGGATCGTTCCTATGTTGGAATTTCTGAAAAATTTTTGCAGATCTACACCGATCATGACCCCTAGAACCCAAAACCACCCTCAGTAGAAAACTTTATCTATCTATCTATCTATCTATCTATATATATATATCACTTTCTTCTGGACACGATAACTTTCGTAATTCTGCACCAATCTCTTCCAAACTGATACATAAAATCAATGGGCATAAAATCTTGGTCAAGTTCGTTAATGGGCAAAATCGGACCAAGGGGAGGGAAACAGGGAGGGGTTTTGTGAAAACAGAAAACCCCCCATAACGTCTTAATTTTTGTACATATCAAATCAGTTTAAAGTTTTTATTACTTCTAAAAATAGGGCCAAAAATTTATGTATCACAGATTTTTGATAAAGTTAAAAATGGGCTCAAGGGGCGCAAAAAATAGGGTTTTTGGGAGAAAAAAATTCATAACTTCGTCAATTCTCAAGATATCAAATTCAATTAATTTTATTATAAATCTCCTTAATATTATCTAAAACTTTTATATTGACAAGTTTTTGATAGGAGCAATTCGTACCGCAAAAAAAATTAAAAACGAAAACAAAAAGGGCGTTTGAAGAAGAAAAAAATCCATAACTTCGTCAATTCTCAAGCTATAAAATCCAATTAATTTTATCATGAATTTCCTTAACATTATCTACAACTTTTATATTCACAAGTTTTTGATAGGACCAATTCGTACCGCAAAAAAAAATTAAAAACGAAAACAAAAAAGGGGTTTGAAGAAGAAAAAAATCCATAACTCCGTCAATTCAAAAGATATAAAATCCCCATGAATTTATCATATATCTTCTTAATATTGTCTACAACATCTATATAGACAAGTTTTGGATAGGACCAATTCTTAGAGCAAAAACAAATTAAAAATACATACCGGTTGAAGTAAAAAATGATCTTAGTAAGGGTGTATTCAAATCCAAACTGCTTATTTTCTGACTCATTTTACAATTCATTTTTGCTCTCAAAGGCTTCCAATTGGTACGTTTTCTTACTCAGAAACTATATAATGTACCGTAATGGTCGATTTTCTGATAGGGGCAGAATATATTTTTTTAAATGCTGTTAAAAAGGGCATTTTGAACCGAATTTACCGAAGCGGATTGTGTTGGAAAAATCATTGTATTAAGGATGCGCTTAAATCCAAACTGCTTATTTTCTGACTGGTTTTTAAATTCATTTTTGCTCTCAAACGCATTTAATTGGTAGATTCGCTTATTCAGAAACTATATAATGTACCGTAATAATCTATTTTTAGGTAGAGGCAGAATATATTTCAAAAAATGATGTCAAAGTGGGCATTTTGAACGCAATTTCCCGAAGCGATTGTGTTAGAAACGAAAAATATTGTCCTTCTGAGAAAATAATTGTTTATATATCAAGTTTTAATTAATTGACCAAAAAATAAAAACACAGGTCGCTTATAAATCTCTTCAAAAATCACGTCAGCAAGTTTCATATTTTTTTTTAATTAAAAATGAATCTGGAATTATAACAGAAAATTTCGAGTTGTTGAGCATGGAAAAGTATTTTTTTTTAATACCGCCCTAACAAGATTCTAATAAAACCAGCTATTATATGAAAATGAAATAAAAACTCGTCAAGAGAGGCCAGATAAAATTGTTAAAGTGGATTTATCTATAATCATGATTTAGTTTTTGTTTGTGAAATTAGTATATTTGACTTCGAAATCTACCTCTGCCTGTAGGCCGGGCCGGCAGGGATTTTTTTTGTTTGCGACCATAAAAATTTAGTTCAAATTTTACATCCCAAACTATAAGGTTATGTACTATGTACACAAAATCCAACGTTTTCGTATATTATACAGATATATGTGTACTCATGTGCAATATACAAGTTAATATACTGTGCATTTCTGAATTATTTCATAACATTTTATACACTTAAGCAGGTTAATGTGCTAATAAAATACACAGGAAAATGTGTATTTTGAAAATGACATACAAGGGCGTGTATTTGTAATTTACACGCATTTTCACACATAGCGACAAATCGTTTTTGTATTATCAGTGTAACAGTTTTAATGTGTAAATTTACCCATTCTTTTTTCAGAGTGTAGAACAAACATTATCTTCTTCTTGCGTTATAGCGCCGTTAGCAGATGTATGCAAGGCTTCATTATACTGTGAACTTTTGTACAATAACTGTATCGGCTATTCCAAATGTTTAGAGCAAGATAGCTATAGGTCATATATGTTTATGAGTTTGTAAAAAAACAAATTTAATTAATCAAGTTAAATTAATTAAATAGATTTTGTTACACTAATGTAATTAACGCTTGCAAATTAGCGTAACTAATGCTAGTAAAAAATGATGATATAAGCAAATACCAATACTACATCGAATGTATAGAAAACAAAATATAGTTGCATAATCTACTCTAGGTGATATTTTCTATGACTTTGATTACAAAGCCATGGGAAATATACTCAACCAGAACACAAAAGCAATGTATCCCTAAGTGTATTTCGAAATGTGGTTATAAAAATTAGATTTAAATATATTTATATTATTATTTTTCAATAAGTTTTATTTTCACCTCACAAAAATGTGAGTATCCGATTTCAGTACGTTATTGTGCTGACAAAATTCAAGTTTAAAACACAAAGATTCTTCTTATTTAAAGAAATAATCATTACCTATCTCTTAGTGATACCGGAAATGTACGTTACTTGTTAGAAACAAGTGAGAGGACAGTTAAAACTTGTTAGAAACAGATTGTTATTGCGCGGACAGAATTCAAATTATAAGCAAAACGATGTTTATTATTTAAAGAAATAATTATCACTTTTCGGTCAGTGGCACAAAAACAAAACCAATAAATGCATGACACTTGTTAGAAAGAAGTTAGCAGACGCTTTCAGTGCATTATTGCTGTGACATAATTCAAGTTTAAAACATAAAGATGCTTCTTATTTAAAGAGATAATCATTACTTTTCCGCCAGTGACACAAAAACAAAAAACAAAACTTGAGTTACTAAAATTTTATTTATAATTAATATGAATTTTCCTTTAAGTGTTTTCATTTTCATGTTTTGATTTACTTCATCGTCATATATATTATTTCTGTTGCCAAACCCCCTTTTTCTCAACAAATATGTAGCGTACACCTATGAATGAGATATCATTGAATAGGATTTTTGCCCTCATCTGATATGGCATACTACAATATTTTATTTAAAACCAAAATGAGGTAAATTTGTGTGATAATTTTATTTAATATACATGTCTATTAGTACTATTGAAATTATTTTTATAAAAATATAACAGTTCTAATTCTTTAGTAATAACATATACTAATCAACGCGGTACTTAAATATTGCTGAGTAAGTCGTATACACACAAAAATTGGAAGATAACGCTGACATTTCATTGTCGCATGAAATTTGGATTAATCGGCAAGTTTGAAGTTCGGATTCCAAAAAGTAATGTATAAGGGGAGGTAGAGGTAATTATAATCACTTTTTGACAATTTGAACGTCAATAATTAATTTGAAGAGAATGTAGTGGGCTACATACTAATGTTATATATAATTTTACCTAGTAGGTAGTTGTCTTTTGAAATGTGTAAAGAATTACTTTCAATGTTCCATGTTACCTGGTACAAGTTTTTTTAAAGAAAACTTGTAAGTGATTTTCATATATTTTACACTCTGTCTGCAAAACAAAATCAAATGAAAAATTTTCTATTGGAAATTAATAGCCTTGTTCTATTACTAAAGAACTGATTTAAAAAAAAAAACACTTGTTTTTCAAAATAACATGAAATGCGAGCAATGGGTTAAAAATATCAGTCATAGCTCATATGTTGTGAAGGGGGGAAATTTCGTTTACATTGAAAGTGTTGAGGCCTAATTAGGCCTCAAACATGCAGTGAAGGGTAAAATATGGAGTAGTCGGAAAATAAATGTTTTGCTATCTCAAAATGTGCAGTAATGTAAACCTAACTAAGGGTATTTCACAGGATCTGAAAACTGAAAGATTAATGCATTATAAAGTATAATTTGATTTAGATAAAAATAAAAGTTGCGATCCCAAGTTATCCTTAACCTCCTAATCCAAGATCCTATCTGTCTCGTAAATGCTATTTCTTGGATAATTAGAATCATGCAGATTATTAACAGAATACTTCGCCTGTTGCAAAATGTAACCATTTCCTATTAAAAACAACTTATTTCTAAATTTAAACCCATAGCTATATTTAAATATTCCTACAATTTTTTACACAGGACCATATTTTCCTAAAACATCCTCACTTTGACGGACAACGTTTTAGTTTGTGTTCTGGGAAAACTGTGATTACTTCTACAGGAACATACATTTTCACTCCAAAAAAATTGCACATTGTGAATATTAGACGAACTTCATAATTATCGTGGTCAATGTTTTTTATCTGTTACAGATTGCCCAGAAGTGTCCCTGATCCCAATTACCCCTGTTCCTAATTAACCCTACTTACCCTAGGTAAAGTAAATTAGGGATTACAAAAGTTTTATTTTCTTAATGGAAAATTCCGTTTAATTCCTTGCAAGAAAATTCCAATGAGTAGAGTTTCTTAAAATTTGCACAATATCTACTTGGCAGAGTGAGCTGTAATTTTAGATTAGCATATTTAAATCTTCTAGAAAATACATTACGTTAATGAATGAACAGGTTAAAATTGATATTTTATCCTTCGCAGAACTTCAAAAAATATTTTGAAACAGTTCGTAAAAAAAAAAAAAAAAAAAAAGTTATATAGATTGACCCAGCCTGTATTTGATCAAATAAAGTCAGTGCTACGGTTTTTTTATTATTTTTTTTTTCTTTTAAGTTTTAGAAGTAAAATAACATGATTGCTACAACCCTGAATGGATGTCTTATAACGGACAGAAATGAAATCCGCTGAAATTAAATAGAAGTCAAATCATAAATAAATAGTTTTTTTATATAACATTTTCCCTGTGGTTGATCAGGCGAAAGAAGTCCATCGAAAATATAAAAATTAACCTTTAAAATGACATTCTTGGGCTCTGATTAACAATCATTCTCATAGAAATATTAGCTGAAATAAGCGGGATGGAACTGGATTATTTTAACTTACCGTAATTGTTTCCAACAAATTAAAAACTGAATGTTTAAACTTTCTAATAAAAAAAACATTTCATAAAATGGCTTATTTTACAGCAGACAGCTGGCAACAATGTGGCACTAACATTCAAGCAAAAATATTATTTGTAGTGCTACATACAAAACGCATTTCCGACTAAAGTGGCGCAATATTTCAAAAATTAAATCAACTACTGGAAAGGTATCAACTACTGCCGGGGTCAACCTAGTGTTAGTGAAAGTAGTTTGCAAGATTCTTATAAAGTTTTGAAATATTCGACTGTTGCTTGTTTTATTACTGAGGCTGACATTTCATACTCGTTGTTGTATGTATTACATGATGAATGCGCTTCCAACGTTTTGGAGAAATTGAAAGAGAAATAATATATTCCGTAAGTAAGTTGGCAAGGATTGCCGTTTCCGTACTCTATTTTTTTACAAATTGCGCCTAGCTAAACTGAGGGAATGAGGCACTTATTTCAGTTTTTATATGCGCATCTATTAACAAATTATCTGAAGACAACGTCTCTTCCCTTCATTTTTATGAATTGTAGAAGTTATTTACATATCCTTTTTTATTCATGATGTATTTGGAAGATAAACTTATGAATCCTTAAAAATTTATTTTTTTTGAATAGATGTGTTTCAACATTTCTTTGCTTTTATGTGTATTGTATATTCGTGATGCTGATTTATGGTCGTGAATTTAAATGCACTTTTTAAAGCATATTTCACGTTGATGGAGGGAAATGATATTCTGCACTTATCTGCATTAGTAATTAGCTTTTACGTACTTTGAAAGGTTTTTTACGTTCTATTTTTCCATGACTAAATGAATAAGGAGTTACATTGTAAACATATATGATGACTGCTTTTTTGACGAATAACATTTTTTTCTGAGAGATTCTTCACTAAAATAAAATTCTTATTTCCATATTAAAGGGTCAGGTACCTTTTAAAATGTAGAAAGGCCCTTTTTAAAAATAAATTTTATTAAAACATAATGCTTCAGGAATATTTAAAAAGAAACTCACTCAAAAATTCGCCTTAGAAATGACTTATGTCCAAAAGGGCAAGCAAAAAGTCTCTAAATATCGAATTCTCACCGGAATAATCGGAAACTTTTATTTTTAAATAAGGAAAAACCAAGGTTCTTCTACAATAAGGTTGTTCCATTTGAAGGATAGCCAATCAGAGTAGAGCAGGACTGAAACGTCACGTGGCGGACAAGATCAGAGCTCGATCAGCCGTGAGACAGTAAATAGATGCGTAAAAAGACCGAAATACGAACTAAATAATTTTTTAAAAAGCAGATTTTCGAAAGTAATTTGAACAAAATTACTTTCCTTAAAATAATTTGGACAAATACTGATTGGAGTTAATCAAATATAAAATACATAATGGTTAAATAATATCGCGATACGTTTGTTAACATTCAAATACTTAAGTAAATTCGCGAAAAAAATTACCTTTTTAATGTGCAAAATTACAAATGAAAACTTTTAAACTATTGTAAAATAAAATGAACGAATGAATTATATGAATATGATTACACAGAATAAATTAAACAAAACTCACACTTCAAAACTTTTAACAATAATGCATTGTCCAATTACTAGATATAAGTTTTCAAAAATTTTCTAATGTCATTATGCTTATACAGGATGAAAATAATACAAAAATATTACTCTATAATTAAACTAATTCTATTATGAAAAAAATATGTACTATACATATTATTTACATTATATTATTAAAATAACAATATCCGTTATTTCATACAGTATTGAATTCAGACACTTTTCTCCGGGAGGGATTTCTGTGGCTCCGGGGGGGGGGGGGGGATTGCACTTTTTGACCATTGAAAACCCAAAATCTCAAATCTTCCGGAAGGGACATCGCATTGCTCCGGGGGAGGGATGTCCTCCCCCCGGGCCACCCCCTGAAATCAACACTGATTTCATGTATACAAAATTTCAGCAAAAACTGAAAAACTTAAAACAACTTCAGTATTAAAATTTCCATGTTATCTTATAAAACACATCAAATATAACATTTCTTCATACAAATAGGAAACAATAGAAAGAAAATTTATGGAAGTACAGTAGAGAGCCGATTATTGGAACCCCAATTAACCGAACTTCCAATTATCCGAACAGCCAATTTCTATAAAAAAAATGTTTTTAAACCGAACTTCCAATTATCCAAACAGCCTATTTCTCTCTCTTTTTTTTTTAGATTTGTAAAAGGAACTCTGTTCAACTTTTAGCCAAATACAATGAATTTTCTCCTCTGCGAGTTTTGAACTTTGAGCTTTTTTTCCCCATTTCATGGCGATTTGTATGCATTTGTGAAAGAAATCCGGTTTTAACAGTTTAGTCCAATATAGTAAATGCCTCTTCTTTTTCTTTCATTAAAGTTTATTCGGAATTTCTCGCGATTCTCTTATGCAATTTTTAGAGATTTTCCCGTTCTGCAGAAATTTTTTGACATTGTAAAAGGAATTCGGTTTTAAAATTGCAGTAAATTTTGTCCTCTGCGATTTTAGTGTTTTTCTTTGCGATTTTCCAGAATAATAATAGCCAGGATGTCGATGCTCGGATTTGAGACTATGTACTGTATTGTTTAATCTGTATACTTGTTCTGTGAGAGTTATTAGAACACGTTGATATAACGCATTCATTAGATTTTATTCAAAAAGTCTGTTTAAATAATAGAATAATTAAAATCATTCACAGAAAAAAAATTCCAACGCAGAACAGCATACAGAATAATACTGACACGAGCGAAGCGAGGCGAAGTTGTCCGCCACGTGACGTAATGCGCGAGCAGTTAAGAAATCTTTAGAGTTGGCGCATCGCACGAATGGTACCCCCCTGGGAAAAACAACTTTTCAACGATTTTCATCCAAAATTAAAAATATAAAATTTAGTTAAAATCTTCTGGTGAGAATCTTGTTTAAATTAGGTGTAATATATTTTATCCCACCGTCCCTCAAGGGGTTAAAGAGAATTTCCTCAAAATGGGGATTTTAAAATCATAAGACAAAACGCAATATTTCACCTTCATTCAATCGTAAAATATGTAATATGAACTTCTAAAAGTTCACTATTTTACTTAAAAGGCGGCTAAAATAATAAAAGAGAGATATTACAATTTAAAAATATACATTTCACTTAAAAACTTCTTAGTACTTTCTGGTTTTACCAAGCCCTTCATCAAAGAATATTATAATAACTAATTGCCCTATATTTATACAAATACGTCACTTCGTTTCGAAAACGAGAGAGCAATAATTATTAGAGTTGAAAGTAGAAGTAGCAGTTTCTTGGATTGAGCTGAATTAGAGAAAACATATATTATTATTAATTGGGTACTGCAGTTAAAATAATCAAAATATGTGATTACCAAGGTTGGACCTCTCCTTTAAGATAAAAATTAGATAAGAAGGTTTAGTTCAAATGTGAATTAAGGAAGCACTGGCAAGAATTAGCCACTAATTGTTAGAAATAGTTTATTCAACAATGCCAAAATTTTAACAAACATATCTTTTATTCAAAAAATCCTATTTTTACAGAATATGGGTAGTTGTATTTCAATACGTTTCAAGAATGGTCTTTAACCGAATCAACTGTTTTGGATTTCAAAAACACACAGGCTAAAAATTAAATTATTCTACATAGACCGTTGAATTTGAAATATATTATCTGATGTGTGCTCAGTGTATCTGGAACTTATTGCGTACCAGCGCACATTTGAAAAGTTTAAAATAGAACACTGGGTGAATTCCTCAAACAAGAAACAAATAAAATAACTTTTTGTTTGTTTGTTTGGATTTTTTTATGAATTAAAAATATGATGTAAATACGTACTGAAAATCATACCATTTTTTTAAAGCTAAACATTTAATAAGCGCTTGATGTAATTGCTTTCATGATGGAAATGCCTAATTATATATTTCATCCATAAGAATATTCAATTTACGACAACAGTCCGCCCATTTAATGATATTCAGCAACACACAGCTTTTCATTAACAGCGGGATTAACGTTTATCTTACAGAAGCATTTGTTAATGTGTTTTACAAGAATATACAAAATAAAAGACTTGATTTAATGTCTTGCTTTAATAAAATTATTAATGTAATAATATTAAAAACATGTTTTGATTGTATATTAAGATTTGAAATTGCATATTTTTTTTACAAAACCGTGGTTTAATTTACTGCCATTCCACTTCCCTTTTATTACATAAACTAAAAAAATATCTATTTCAGATTTTTTTAGAGTTTCTTTTTTAAATCAGTATTTTATTCAATTTTAGGGAAAACTTTTTACTCTTTTTGAAAAAATCGTTTAATTTATAAAATTTGCGTTGCTGGCTATAAACTCCTTTTAAAAACAACAAATATATTTTATTTCATAATACAAAATAGCCATTGTTGCTTAGACATTTACAATTAATTTCATATTAGTCGCATTCCAATCATTCGGCTAGTTTGAATAATTAGTAATACGAGAAAAAAAAAGAGTAAAAATAAATTAATCTATATTAAATAATTTATTTCAAATTAAACCTAAGCGCTAAAGGACCTAGTGTACTTAGCTACTGTTAATAATATCATTACAAATGCTTTCTAATGCTAATACTGCGTATGAACTTTAACACCATTGTGCAAGAAATGTTAAAAGAAAATTACGATCTGCTTAGAAAAAATTTTGTATGATGTAGATGTCCACTCTTGCTGGAATATTTGAAGTTTTAAAAATAAACGCATTTAAAAAGTATTACGTAACATATCTTTAGCTTGCTACTTTCTTACAGAAACTGTTCGGATAAATAAAATTGTCCATCCTTTCATGACAAGCTAATATCAAAAATCATGGTTTATAAATAGATTTTATTTTAAACACTAGCATAACTAAAAACGTCGGCCTTTACATTACGCATTTCCATACTTTCTAGCTGTTTCAATTTTACGTTTTTGATTTTTCTTTTTATATTTTTATTAGATTATGTAAGTTCTTTCAAAGTTTCTTTAATGCAGAAAAAACACACCCACATACTTAATGAAGGCAGTATATTGTATTTTGTTAAAGAAACACAGATAAATATGTTTTTTTAGTAATTATTTTTTACTTAGCTCTTCCCCCTTCTAAAACATTTTAGTATTTTGTTCGAATATTCTTTCTTTGCATCAGCAAACTTTTAATATTAAAGAACTTTTATTCACAATGGCGTAATTTGTAAAAGCCTCAATATATGGTTCGGTTAATTAGGTTTTTTTAGACGGAAAAATGCCATTAACTGAGAAATGTTTTAAAAACCATTTTTTAATAAATGTATTTCATAAGTAAAATGAATGGGATATTTTTTATTATTATTTCAGATAACTTCATACTAATACTATTGAAATAAAGTAAAACTTATCTGAGCATTTCAGATATATGTTATATGTAGTCTTCTAAAATCAAGTGTGGGGTTTTTCCTTGTTTTGAAAAACTAATTACGATATATTCTTTGCACACACAAAACTCGAATAATGTAAAACCAAATTACAGATTTATAAATATTTTCAATAAAAAAAAAAAAAAAAAAAAAAAAAAAAAAGCAGGAGATATATTTTGTTCTATCTGTATTATAAAGGACAGATATATCTGTGCGTAACGCATTGCAATTTGAAATGAAATTTCGGTTATGCAATTTTCGCTACTGCAAGTTTTTAAACTTCTAAACATCGCACAGTTTCAATTTTTACACCGCCGTATAAGGGAAAAAATGTACTTTTAAATGCAATTTGTTTGAAAGCTCTATCCAATTTATTTTCCAGATATTAATTTTTTTTTTATAGTTTTTAGAACCGATTTTGTAATTGTGGCAACTGAAGTACTCCATTTCTATTAAAAGTAAAGGGAAAATAGTCATGGTTTATTAATTTTTATTGATTATATCCTTATTGGTGCCATTTTCACATTACAAATAAAAGTAACTTTTTTTCTAATTTTTGAACAGACAATTACGTCAGCCATTAAAAAAACACGCATTCTTCTTCATAAATCAAACGATTGAAGAAGATATTTCAATATTTTTACATTACGCTGATACTGAGTTTGAACCGCTAGGCAAAATGATTCTGTGAGTAAAAATGATGTCATATTTAAAACAAAACGATCATTTTCTTTGATAAAACTAAATATTTAACCAATACTAAATGTCCAATACTATGGCAAAAAGCAAATTTCTGAATGGTAAATTTTCGCGGGTACTGAGATTAGAACTTAAATTTAATGCGAATGTTCACATGAAAAGTTGTATCGGACAAACGTGACTTTAAGTTTGGAAATACATTCATTGATAATATATTGCGCGTTAAAAATTTAATAATGCTTTTAAATTGTGAATTTTAGTGGTACATATGTAAATTTTGAGAATGTGAAAATAACGTACAGTTTAGATTTTATGGGGGAAATTTTATGATGTGACAAAGCGAAATCCTTTTTACGGATTTTTCATCCCATAAACACAAACGTAAGAGCCTCAATCGATAACTTCAACATAATTACTCATCTTGATTACGTATTCCAATACAGTTTAATTTTTCAATAATTTAAGCAGTTGAAGTTTTTGGAAACAATATTTTGGTAATTTTAGGTTAGAAACATTATTTGTTTTAAGAGTTAGATATCAATGCAAGATGCATTTTTTATTGTAATTATTTTTGTTGGTTTATTATAAATTTGATCTAACAGTTCCATTCTAAACATTTTAATTCGTAGAATTTCGACGGTTTCCAACTCGTTTTAATAAAAGTTTTAATGTGATTTTATTAAGAATAGTATGCTAGTTGATATGTTTGTATCTACATTTCATTGCTTGTACAATAATATTTGTGCTGCTATTCTATGGCTCGCCATAGCTTTGCAACCTCATTAGATTTTAATGGATAATAGATTTTAATAGATTTTAATACGAATATTTTACATGTTGCACTTGAAGTTTTAATTGGTTTTGTGTTACCAAAAGAAGTAATAATGCTTTCTAGATTATTTTTTATCTATACTTATAATGTTAGTCAGGTAAATGATAAGAGATATAGTAACATATCACAGTTAAAAATTATTTCTCATTATAACATCTATCGAAATATGACAAAATTTATATTATTAGTAATATTTAGATACAATAAAATATCCTAATAAACATTTTTCATATTACTTAACATTTTAATACAGGGCGATTATAATGTTCTAAGATAAGCTTTAAGTGGAGGCAGAGAACAAACAAGCATATTTAGTATTAAAAAATAGAGTAGTAAACACATTTATACTGTCCTGAATAATGGTACTCAATAATTTAAACATAGCTATTGAAATTGAAAGACTGGTCTCATCTGGAAAAAGCAAGTCTTTAGAGCAGTTTTTCTCTCTCTCTCTTTTTTTTTTTTTTTTTTTTTTTTTGCTGTTGACGGCACACTTAAAATATCTGGAATTATTTTCGTTACACCTCAACATAAAAAATCCCTGCATGCTTGGCCTACACGGACTGGTAGATTTCGAAGTTAAGTACTAATTTCACAAAAAAAAAATCTAATCAAGATTAAAGATAAATAAAGTTTTTGATAAGTAATTGTTTTATCTAGCCGCTTTTGACAAGTTATTAATTTCATTTTTCTGTAAGAGTTAGTTTTATTGAAATCATGTTCAGGTGATTTTTTTTCTTCTACACCCCTCCCCCCCCCCACTGTTTTTTTCTCTAAGAGTTGGCCCTATCAAAAACTTGTCAATATAAAAACAGTAGATAATATTAAGAATATTTATAATAAATTTAACCGGATTTGTCATCTTATGAATTGAAAGTATGAATTTTCTTCATCTTAAATCCCTATTTTGTTTGCCTCTTGAAGCCATTTTTCTGTAAGAGTTGGTTTTATCAAAATCATGTTTATATGATTTTTTTCCTTCTACAACACCCCCACCACCTTTTTCTCCTCTAAGAGTTGGTTCTATTAAACACTTGTCAATATAGAAGTTGTAAATAATATAAAGAACATTTATAATAAATTTAAATGGATTTTGCATCTTGAGAATTGACAAATTAGGCATTCTTTTCTTCTTAAAACCCTATTTTTTCGCCTGTTGAAGCCATTTATAATAATATCAAAAATCTGTCAAACATACCTTTTTGGATCTTTCGATATGTTTCATAATTAAAAGTTATGGGGTTTTATCTATTTTTACAAAAATCCTCCCTATTTCCACCTCTCTGTTGCAATTTTGCCCATTAACGGACATGACCGAGATTTTCTGCCCTTTGACCTTATGTATCAGTTTAGAAACGATTTGTGCAGAATTATGGAAGTTATTGTGTCCATAAAAAAGTAATATAAATGCATTTATATACATATATATATAATGCTTTTAAAAAGGTGTAATAAAAACAACCCAGTGCATCAGGCGCAACGCAGCTTCTTATATGCACTAAGTAAATATAGCTCTATCAAATGCATATGAATTATGAAATCTATGAAAAAGAGTGTGTAAAACACAACAATAAAACCAATGAACATTTATAACTAAAAAACAATAAACAAACAACTCCTTGCTCGTCTGAAAGTAGGAGGAGTCAAAAAACAGGTACCAAAAATATAAATTAAATCCTCACAGGTTTCGCAAGATGTGGCCAAAGCCCATACTCCAAAAGTGCCACTTTTGTAAAGTAAAGTCCAAAGTCGCGAGACAAATTCGCATTTCATCGTTCAATTTTTAAAAGTCTTTCTCGCTTTTTAGACTTGATTTATGTCAATGCTGAAAATCCAAATTCACAGAACTATGAAGATGTAAAAGCCAGAATAATTTTAATAGCTTTCATGCTGATTGCAGGGTACACATTTTTCATAAAAAGCCAAAACTCATCAAAATTTCTCTCGAAGGATGTTTTGAAAGGTAAAACTTATGGTATCTCAAATCAACGTCACTTCTTTTTCTGTTGTTGTGAAATTTGGTGTCTTGCAAATTACAAATGGGTTCATTAAGCATTCATATTAGTCAACTGAAAGCAAAGGAAAGTAACTTCTAAGTGCAGTTTGAAGTTTCTAATTGGTGCTTATAATTTCAACTGCAATTTGTTTATCGACTGAGATTCAATGACAAAAGGGAAGCAGTCGAAATTTCCTTTTGAAATTTCAGACTTCCACAGTGCTATTTTTTTATCAAATGACTTCAGTTTTGATGTCGATATGACGATATTCTCGGATGGACCATGGAAACTTAAATAGAAGGAATTCAGCTTTTCAAACAAGTTCCAGAGAATTTGAACTTTAAGCCACCGAATCTCGCCATGAAGAGAGAATAATTCGAAACATGATTTTCTGACACCCAAGAACTGCTTTCAAGTGTGTGAGTCGTATCAAGTCCTTTCCTTTCGAAAGCCAACGCAATTCGGTGTGATTTATAATACTTCTGTTGTCGGAATCCGTTTCGTCGCACAGCTGAGAGATAATTCGAGAGGCCGACTATTGATGAAAATGACCACTTGAAAGACTTCGTTCATAACAATCAACATATCTGTTGTTAAAGATTTTGAAACAAGAGATTCTCTGTAAATCATGCAGTGTACGCTTAGGATATTTGTACTTTCTTGGCGCGCAAGTGTGATAAATTCTTTTTTTTTCTCAACATTCATGGAAATGCGTCTGTGCGAAAACGAAAGCAGTTTGTTCACATCAATTTAAGTATTGATATATTTTCTTTTAAAAGCTCAAATGCGTCTTTTTCGGTCATCATGCTAATCAAATCTTTGTGGAAAATATACTTAATCAAGATTATTTCATCTTTAAAAAATTGAATGAAAGCAAAGTACTGTGCTATCCACTAATATCTGTTGATTCATCAAATTGAAGTGACCGGAGATCACTGTCACGCGATTCGAAATACTCAGCAACTTGTTGTTTTAATTCTGAAGGTTAATCAACGATTCTGGCCTGAGATTGTGTCATTGAATAATGGTAAATTCTTGGCATTCTCTGTCGCTTCTTTCCCAACATTGCTGGTAATGGTAGATAATGCTGGTACAATTATGAACTCGGAAAATGTGAGTGCATTTTTACGTTGTGCTGTTAATTGTGGAACCTCGTACCTGACATTCAATCCCTTTTTTTGGAATTTTTACATTTTTTTTTGCTGTTTTATTTTGCCTCGCTGACAGTTTTTTTCCCCCAAGAGATTCTCCTGGTTTGTTTTTTAACTCTGGGTGTGAAGTTTTCAAATGTTTTTTTCAGTTTACTAGGAACAAGAACTTAATTCGCAAGTTTCTTTTTGCAGACTACTCACAATGGTATTTGAGGATCTTCCCTTTCAATTGAGATGAATACGAATCCGATGTAATCAACTTTATACTTCAGTTTGCTTCTTTGTTTATCATCCGTTTCTGAAGCGCCATATTTATAATATTCGTCCATTATGTTTCTCCCCAATTCAACTTTTTTGCATTTTTACAAATTCTGAGATGTAAAAATGAAGAGTCTGGGCTTGACCCCTTTTTAACAGCAACACGAACGCCCTCCTTGACCGAAAACTCAGAGTAGAAAAAAATAACGGCCTTCAGCCCCAACAAATTCCAATCGAAAGTTGATATGGCGAACACCTGCTCAACGGGTTGAAGAAAACTCATTGTGTAAAATGAAAGCCCGAATCCGATGAGCTGAAACAAGGCAAAAGTGCCGCGCTTGAAACGCTAATACGGGGAAATTATTGAAGATGAAAATAGCAAATAGCACATGCTAAATAGAAAATGTCATATATTTGATACTACACCGTACAATTTTATTTATTATCAAAAACCCTCGCGGCACATGTGACAAACACTTGCGGCACACTGATGTACAGCGGCACATAGGTTGAGAAACATTGCTTTAGTGGATAGCGTCTCCCCCGGATGGTCCCCAGACTGACTGGGACTCGTTAGGTAAAACACTCACCCCTTCTCGATGGAAGATATGAACCGATAACACCAACACGCGGCCACCCTGAAAGTTTATTTTTAAAAAATAGAGTTTTACAATCTGAAGTTATTAAAGACTTGCGCAGCCGTTTAAAGGCGACAAAGTGCGGTAAACAGAAATGAGAGATCGCATTAAAAAATATATTTACAGTCACCAAAAGAAGAACTGGTGTGCAATAAGATGGAAAATGCACAGAAAACTAGTTGAAGACGGCAAATTCTACGGAAAAAACATTAAGCACAAAAATGATAAATTACCACTTTAAACTAGAACGGAAATTCAGAAACACAAGATACAATAAACGAAAATATGATCAAAGGCTAAAGAAATTATAAAAATGAACTTACTGAAGATGCACACTAGGGTGGTCACAAGCAACATGGGAATTTTTTTTAATATTTTCTTGGGAAGGGGGGGGGGCTAAAAGTTGCCAATTAGTTAGAAAATGAGATTGAAAAAGCTTCAGCTCAATTGAATAACATTAACCCGTGCCTCATCGATGTTGAATTCTTGAAAATTCGCAATTTTTGGTGAAAAATTGTAGTTTTTCTTTCTTTAATTGAAAACTATCTGTCTTCAAAACATGATTCTTGTTTTATTTCATAGAAACTGTTGTTGCCTTGAATTTTTACTCTCATCAAAACTTATATATAACGAACATTTAGTATTTTTCAGGTCAGCTTGTGAACCATACAATCCAACTCTGCATTTTTGAAAAATAAGTAAAAAGTGACAAATTAATAAGTTTATTACTTTTAATATTTTTTTTGTATTATTTGCATTAATAGGCAAAAACAATTGAACAGTTTTTGTAACATTAAAAATATTTCGCTAATTATAATTAATTATTAGTTATTTAGTTCTGTGCCTAGAAAGAGAGGACCCCTCGACTTGTATTGCAATTGAAGCGTATTTCAAACGGACGTCTTAATTTCTCCTTTTATTGCTAGGCTGTTTTTGTTACCAGCTATCGTTATCTATTTTTAGAATTGACGAAACATTCTGGAAAACCACCTCTCCCTTTCGATATGATGGCAGAAATGTAAGATTTTTTTTAATTGGCCACATATCTCACCAACTCAATGACAGTAAGTTACCAAGTAATTGTCAAATTTTACGTATTTTATTTTACAATATCCGCTAAGTGAAACTGACCCCTAGAGAAGCTGCTAGACTCAGGCACTCAGCGTACATCCACCAATTAACCACACACATTAATTTTAAGTAGAAGTGCAATATAATTCCACAAATAACCATTTCGTAAACAAAGAACTGAACTCCCGAAAAACATATTTAAAAATTCAAATTTAGACAGAACTGTTGTTCACTGGGATGGAAAACTGCTTCCTCATTTTTTGAATAAAGAAAATGTAGGGTGGATAGCAGTTTTAATTAGTTGTGGAGATGAAGAACAGTTACTACGAGATCCTCTGCTTAAAAATAGTATCAGGATAATTCAGACAAAAGCTGTATTTTCAGCAGTTGAAGAGTGGGAGGAAGTTGGTAATAACCAGACAATGTGTTTTGATACTACTGCAGTAAACACAGGTCTCCTCTTGTCTATAGCAATTGTTAAAAGACAATCTTATGTATTTAACCATGTCGCCACTATTATTTAGAAATTTTCCTAAACGCTGTTTTTGATTAAAAAGTGACCATACTCACTGCCCCATCAGCTAGATATTTAAGAAAAATGTCTGACTGGGTGATCTAAATTAAACCAGACTAAGTATAAAAATGCTATTGAAGATGAAATATTTGATATAAATAGTTAATTCAAAAGAAATTTCACGTTTTCTTACAACAGCCCAGGGATGATTATATAGAATTTATCCAACTTCGTTTAATTTTTATAGACGGCTTCCTCTAAAAGAAATTTTTTAGAGCAACTGGTGCTTTTAATCATGTCAAATGGATGGGACAGGCCATTTATTCTGTCAAAATATATCGTATCATCTTTCAATAACATTTTTTTAAAAAATGAAGGTATTAGAGATCTTTGCTTATTTCTAATCAATATTTATGTAAAAGCGTGCTTCAGTACTCCCACTCCCACATTGGCCCCCAATCCAAGACCTGCAATTAATAAAATCACTTGTTGACTACAGAAAAGTTGATAAATAGGTTGAAGACAAAGCACTCAGTAAAATGATAAACTACCTTTGGTATCATAACTCGGATTAAGTTGTATTTTTATTTTTAGATGACTCTTTCAAAAAAAAAAAAAAAGCCAACATAAGCATGACTATAAAATTAATGTCATTCAAAGAAGAAAATGATGATGATGGTGAGAATGTAAGAGTAACAAAAGGTTTCAACGAAGTGAATTATTTATTGAACAAAGAAGTCGATGATTTTGTTTCTTCTGAAACTGTTAAATTTTTTAAAAGATTTTATATTAATAAGCAATTTTTAAATACTGATCCCTATGTATGGTGTGAAAAATAAACCTTATTTGAAAGCAAAAAAATAGTGAATAGTTTTAAAGTTGACAATGACACAGGTGAAAGGGGAATAAAATTAACACGAGATTTCAATTCCTATTTAACAACAGACAAAAAACGAAAACAGCATATGCTAAAAGTTGTATCTGAATGTAGAAAAACTTTTCAATATTCTTCGTACTGGTACCGTTATTTTCAATGCCAAATATCAGTATTTTTTTATCATATATATTATAAAGCAGTAAGATCTAAAAGTTCCGCCCGAAAGTTTTCAAAAACTACCCGGTGGATTTTTTTGCAAATAGTGTCATTCGATGGAGAATATTCACGTGGTGGTTTATGAGAAAATATACAGGGATAGCTATGATTTTTGATAATAAATTTCGTATTTTACTGCTATTTTGAACGAAGAGGTTGCCAGTGATTATCTTTTGGCGAAAGGTTTGTTGATTAAAGAATTAAGATGGCTATATCTGTTAGAAAATAATACAAACACCTCGCGAATAAATGAAAAAAATACTGATATTTAATTTTAAAAACAACAACAAAAAAAGTTTTAATAAGACATAATATTATAAAACGAAAATATTTAATTTAAACATGGAATAAATATTTGTACTGCTTAAAAATATAACTTATTGGGAAATTTTACAATTTATACAATATTTGGCGAATTATCGCCAGCGTTACGTTAAAAAAATGAATTTGAAAATTTGATTAGACTAATTTTGATTTACAATTTTTTTATTTTTAGTTCTTTTCTTTTTATTTTTATCTAACTGACACATCATGTGATTTACAGGAGAAATAAACGGATGTAATTGTAAAAGTTACCGTAATTGTGAATTACAAATTATTTCTTTCTTTACGATTTCTAATTTATGTTTGTCGCCAAACAATGTTTAGCCATATTTTTTTTAAGTCAAAAATGAATAGTAATCAATAGCTTGAGGATTTTCCCAATAATGGTGTTTTTTCAAGTGACCGAGATCATTTTTGGAGTACATTTATATATTCAATTATAAGTTATATAGATATCAGTTAATATTTTAAAAACGGAATCAAATATCTGACTTTTAATTTGTATTTCTGCCACACATACATATTATAAAATAAGTTCATACTTTTTAAAAGGCTTTTCGCCGTAATTACGGAAGCATGTGATTTTTATACACTCCAACTCAGATCAAGGATTATTATCCTTTTTTTTATCTTTTCTTTTTTTTTTCTTTTCTAGGAAATATTATTATTTATTTCTTGGGTGATAACGCCAATTTCACGCATAAGGAAATTCGGTACTACTTGGTTATCCCATCGGCCCAAAATCTATTGCCAAACTATAAGATTAAATGCCAATAATGGTTGATTGTAAATATCACAATCGTTTGACTTTAAGCAAAGTTACACGTGTTTACATCATCAAGTGATTTTTATTTCGACGTTTTATTTGTATTTTCATTAATGTTACACTAATTTATTTGTTATTTCATTATTTAAAATAAAAATTATATCAATTTGTATAGTTTGACGATTTGGCGATTTATATAATTTGGCGAAATTAGTCGACGGGATAACTTAAGTAGAACCGAAAATTCACATTTTCAAAAATTAGGAACTGAAAATTATTCTTAAGGAAATTTATGCAATAATGTGTTATTACAAAAAAAAAAAAAAAAAAAAAAAAAAAAAAAAAAATTCAACATTTTGAAATAAAAATTGCTTGCTGAGAAAAAATAGCAAATCTTTTTTCATTTGTTATTTCTTCATATTTCCCCCTCTGTTAGGTAATATTTTAAAAGATATTGGACTAATCATAGATATTTAAAAGCACATAAATTAACGTCTGTATTCCAATTTTATATTATTATTATTATTTATTTATTGTTATTATTAATATTTTTATTATTATTATTTATTTATTGTTATTATTAACATTATTATTATTATTATTTATTTTATAATATTCGATAATCAAGTCACCGCCAAATGGCATATTTACTACATTATTGGAAACTTTGTTGACACAGATGTCATATACGCTCCATGGACCTAATGGGCTCGAAAATGGCGATATTTTGCCTGACATGGTAACCCGGCTATTGTTGTTTATTTATTAATAAATTGTTTATTTACCTTTATTTTCTTTTTTTAAATTATATAAATTGTTTTTTTTTCTATACTTATTAATTAAACTTTTTTTATTTATTGTTATTTCCGTTTAAAATAATAGAAAACAATTTAAATATATATATGTAACTGGTATTCGAAAAAGATGTTTTCGCCAAGTTGGCGTGAAAAAAATCGCGCCAAACCAGGTATGTATATGATATCTGTGCCTAACAGTTATTTGCATTATTGTGATTACTTAGTATCAGACAACAGATTGAAGAGCATTTGGTATATTGGGCTTTGGCGAGATAGAGAAGAAGGCCTTGGCGAGTGAAGTGAATTTTTTGTATATTTACTGGCAACCTATTTACTTTTCATATACATATAAGCATTTTTTTCAATATTTATGATATTTATTTAATATAAAGAAGAGCTATTTATCTACATTTAAATACGAACAGAAATAATTTGTGGTAGTACTTGATTATGCCATCGACCAAAAAAATATCGCCAAACTATAAAATTAAATGCCTATAATGGGTGATCGTAAATGTCAAATTTACTTGACGTTAAATACTTTACACGTGTTTGTTACGTCATCAAGTGATTTTTAATTCGACGTTTTATTTTTATTAATGTTTTAGTAAATTATATTTTCTTTCGTTATTTAAAATAAAAATTATGTCCTTTGGATAATTTATCTAATAGTCTGGCAATTTTTATAATTTGGCGAAATTGGTCGACGGGATAATCAAGTAGTACCTAATTTGTTTATAATCTATACTCCTGTTATAAAGAGGAAAAAATTGTTTATTTGTCGGAGGTAAGCTCTGGAACTACCGAACCGATTCCAAAAGTAATGGTATCAAAATGATGGTGTTGGTCCAACTTAGAACATAGGCTATATCTTATGTCGATGCCACTACCCCAAAGGGGGTGTAGGACCAAAAAACGTTCTAAAAATGCGATTTTAGCGTTACTGAAGGGCCTAGAAATATGAAATTTTGAATATTAGTTACTTATAAGATATAAATTATGTCTAAGAACAGTTCTTAAACAATTCGAAATTTAAAAGGGGTGAAAATGCTCAAAAAGCGTTCTAAAAAACGTTCTAAATGGTAGCTTCTACACAATCTCAGGAAATACCAAACCGATTAAAAAAATATTGGTGTCAAAATGATGGTGACAACGCTTGCTCCAAGATAGGCTATGTTTTATGTCGGTGCCACTACCACAAAGGGGGTGTAGGAGCAAAAAAACGTTCTAAAAAGGCGATTTTAGAGTTACTGAAGGGCCTAGAAATAATTTGGAATATTAGCTACTAATAAGATATAAATGATGTCTAAGAACAGTTCTTAAATAATTCGAAATTTAAAAGGGGTGAAAATGCGCGAAAAGCGTTCTAAAAAACGTTCTAAATGGTAGTTTCTACACAATCTCAGGGAATACCTAACCTATTAAAAAATATATTGGTGTAAAATGATGGTGACAATGCTTCCTCCAACATAGGCTATGTTTTATGTCGGTGCCACTACCCCAAAGGAGGTGCAGGAGCTAAAAACGTAATAAAAATGCGATTTATGTGTTACTGAAGGGCCTAGAAATATGAAATTTGAAATATTAGCTACTTATTAGATATAAAAGATTTCTAAGAACAGTTCTTAAACAATTCGAAATTTGAAAGGGGTGAAAATGCGCGAAAATCGTTCTAAAAACGTAAAAATGGTGTTTTCTACACAATCTAAGGAAATACCAAACCGATTTAAAAAATAATGGTGTCAAAATGACGGTGACAACCCTTGCTCCAACATATGCTATGTTTTATGTCGGTGCCACTACCCGAAAGGGGGTGCAGGAGCAAAAAACGTTCTAAAAATGCGATTTTTGCGTTACCGAAGGGCCTAGAAATTTGAAATATTAGCTACTTATTAGATATAAAGGATTTCTAAGAACAGTTCTTAAACAATTCGAAATTTAAAAGGTGTGAAAATGCACAAAAAGCGTTCTAAAAAACGTTCTAAATGGTAGTTTCTACATAATCTCAGGAAATACCAAACCAATTTAAAAAATATTGGTGTCAAAATGATGGTGACAACTCTTGGTCCAAGATAAGACCATATTTTATGTCGGTGCCACTACCCCAAAGGGGGTGCAGGAGCAAAAAACTTTCTAAAAATGCGATTTATGTGTTACTGAAGGACCTAGAAATATGAAATTTGAAATATTAGCTACTTATTAGATATAAAGGATTTCTAAGAACAGTTCTTAAACAATTCGAAATTTAAAAGGTGTGAAAATGTGCGAAAAGCGTTCTAAAAAACGTTCTACATGATGGTTTCCACACAATCTCAGGAAATACCAAACCGATTTAAAAAATAAAGACGTCAGAATCATGGTGACAACCCTTGCTCCAACATAGGCTATGTTTTATGTCGGTGGCACTACCCAAAAGGGGGTGCAGGAGAAAAACGTTCTAAACTGCGGTGTTTGCGTAACGGAAGTGCCTAGAATCGTGAAATTTGGAATGGTAGTTAGTTATAAGATATCAATGATCTCTAAGGACATTTCCTAAAAAAATCAAAATTTAAAAGGGGGTCAAAATGCGCAAAAAGCGTTGTAAAAAACATTCTAAATTGCGATTTCTATGCAGTCTCAGGAAGTACTGAACCGATTTCAAATATAATGGTGTAAAAATGATGGTGGCAGATCTTCCTCCTTGATAGGCTATATTTTATATCTACTATGCCACTACTTATGCCACTACCCCAGAGGAGATGCAGGAGAAAAATGCGCGATAAGCGTTCTAAAAACGTTAAAAATGCCGATTTGTCAGCAATATCTCAGGAAGAATCAAACTGATTTCAAAAGAAATGGTAGGAAATTGATGCTGACAGCCTCTGCTCTAACATAGACGCTATTTTATGTCGGTATCACTACCACTTAGACGTTGCAGGAGCAAAAAAGCGTTCTAAATTTCGATTTTTGTGATCGGTAGGATCTAGCAACTTAAAATTAGGCAAGGTACATATTTATTAGATATAAATGATCTTTAAGAACAGTTTGGAATAAATTAGAAATTTAAAAAAGGGTGAAAATGCGCGAAAAGCGTTCTAAAAACGCCTTTAAAAGCTTTCTAAATTACGTTTCTGTGGAATATTTGGAAAAAACAAACCGATTTCAAAATTAATGTTGGCAAATTATTCCTAAAAGTAACAAGTACCTTTTTATATAAAAAAAAACTTTTAATAAAATAAAATATTACCTTTTAATAAAATAAAAATTTAGTTAGTACCTTTTAATAAAAAATAGACATATAAATATCACTTGGCATATTTCAAATATTACGCGAGCAAAGCCGCGGGGTTTGCTAGTAATATTATAAATATATAAATAAAATGTTTTGTATTTATATATATGTATGTGTGTGTGTTTGTCTTACAAGAGAAATTGGCAGATGTAATTGTAAAAATGGATATACTTGTGAGTTGCATTCTATTCGCTAATTACATTGGTAGCCAAACAATGCGATTTTAAGCCGTAAAGGCAAAAGAGTGACATAGGCCCGAACAACCCTCACAATAATAGTGTTTTTTAAGTGTATGAGCACATTTGGGAGTAAAGTTTTATATTCAAATGTAAATTATATAAAATGCATTTAACATTATGGTTGTTAAGTAAATTATTTAAATTATAGGGTAAATGTATGCCCTTCCCCCCCCAAGGCCTCTCACACATATGATTAATTCATTTAATTTCAGATATTTAAAATATTTTCCAACATGTTTTACTGCAAGAACACGCTGGTTTGTTGTCCTATGTTTTTGATTATATTTAATCTCCTGGAATAGACAGATGGAAAACAGTAGCAGACCTGCCAGAAAAGGACGTTTATTAGAAAAATGTAATGTAATATGTAATGAGATTGAATTTAAGCTACCAGAACGACATATAGCGCAAGTTGAGAGGCCGGGAGTTCAACAATAAACAAATGAAATTGAAAGGTCCAAATGTTCTTAAAGTTCAGTAATCAATGTCTGCAATCATTGAAATACTCTTTAATTTAATAGTGTGATGACTGGAGAAAGTTTAATTCCTGTTGTCATAACTATCTCACTTTCCATACCAAACTCTACTTTAAATGATCAACTAAAAGTGTTGTTTCTTAATTGACCAAATTTCGTCCAATGCATAAGATAGTATAATATCCCATTGTCTTTCGCATTGTTTTCAGTAATGCGGAAGGACATTCCAGGTGATGGTCTTTACTGCTTTAAAATAGAAGGTTAAATTCACAATTTCGTTTGATTGAAGGTTCGTTTGGAAAAATGGACCAGCGCAGCGGGCATAGCCTGCTAGTAGAAAAATAAATGTAGTTAAAACACAGGAAATTTCGCCTATTTAAGGAAAGATTTTCTATAAGAAGATACAGGTACCAAAGAATTTCTTAATCTGGAAATTCAAGGACCTATACGAACTCTGTTCTTCAAAACCCACCTTATCTAAGCTATTACCACCTTAACCCTTTCCAGCGCAGTTGTCCCACGTCGGGACCACCTGATTTTAATGCCAAACTTACATACGGCACCAAGAATATTTTAATAAAATTTTGCTTTTACAATGAAAGTTTAAAGAAATGTCTTTTTAATTTCTAAAAAAAGTCGTTTGTAAATTCAGGTGTTAGTAAATCATTTCATTACTTTACGAATTGAACTTTTCTGTACAGGAAAGGGTTAACGTGACAACTGAAAGTGATAATAATTACTTTTCTTTATTATGATTCCTCTCTTGTAACACAACTTTAATAATAAAATGCATTTGAACATTATTTGTTCTCATTTTTATACTTTCTCCCTCCTTTTTAACACTTTACAACAAATTTGAAAAGTGTTTATGACTTCGGTTTGTCTGTTTGTCTGTCCGCCTGTCCGCGTTCTAACTCCCGTAAATATACTCGGATCGTTCTGAAATTTTTGGATGTTAGTGACCACTACCATAGCACAAACCCTATTTCAAATGAAGTTTGTAGCACATTTAGTTCATTTACAGGGACAGTCAAAATTTTTCCGTTACATTACGGCATATGGGAAAAAATCATTTAAAATGATTTTTAATGATGTTACATGCTTTCAAACATAATAAAATTGATATGCATTTATCAAGTGCTCTAAACTATGCATTCAGTAGAATATGCGGCTCAAAAATAGTTTTTATTCATTTACAGGGTCACACAAAAGGATTCCGTTACATAATGATATAGGGGTGGAGGGAATTATTTCAATTATGTAAAATTATTTCATAAATAATGAAATTGATATACGTCGCTGAGGTTTAGTATAAGTTACTTCATGTACCGGGTGTCCCAAAAAGGACTGACTGATTTTAAAATTCAATAACTTGCAAACGGTGACAGATATTTAAAAAATTCTTGCAGGAGGTTTATGCATAAGGTCAAAAGTTTCATTACGGTGATTTTCGATTTTAGTTCTAATTACAAACAATAGATGGCGCTGTAAGCAATAGTCGCTAAATACAGGCTCGATTTTTGGTCCTTTTTCTTGTTCTATGCGAAAAAAGGAGATGGAAATGTATTATCCGGGCCACGAAGTACCAAAAATCGAGCCTGAATTTAGCGTCTATCGATCGCAACGCCATCTATTGTTTATAATTCGAACTAAAATTGAAAATCACTGTAAAAAAACTTTTGACATTATGCATAACCCCCCTGCAAGAATTTTTTAAATATCTGTCACCGTTTACAAGTTATTGAATTTTAAAATCAGTCAGTCCTTTTTGGGACACCCGGTATAATACGATGTGCATAGCATTATTTGCAGGGACACACAAAATATTTCAGATACTATATTGTATCCAAAGTACTGTACATTAGCGATGATTTCTTAAAATTCATTTTAATTACGGTATGTGCTTTTATGTTTCACTATATTTATGCATTGTATATGGTGTGTATAAATGCTGTAATTGATATACAGGGCTACACAAAAGAATTCGTAATGATTACTGGGTATGATTGCAAATTGCTTAAAGGTGGTTTTTAAATGTTTTTTTTTTTTACGCTGAACTGTATTTAGTTTACTAAGAAATGTTTGTAGAACATACATAAAATGATATACAGGGCCACGCAAAGAATTGGATACATGGCCGTCTATAAATGATAATTTCTGAAAATGTGATTCCAGTAGTTTTAAGAGTGTTTTACTTTGAATTGAACTTTAGCTAGATAGTGGCGTGTAATAAAGTTTCTAGGTTAACTACAGGTTTGCACAAAAGTATACAAGTATGTTTCCATCTATTTGTATAAATTACTGAAAGAGAAATTTCAACCTGTTATGTGTTTTATTGCTAAACTAAATTTCTCTAATATATAGTGTCTATATCAATCTACAGATCTAATACAGGGCTGTTCAAAAGAATTGAAATACATATTTGCTATGGAAATTAACTGCTGAAATCAGTTTTTCAAATGTTTTATGCGTTTTCTAAAATGTTTACTTAGTTCTCTTATATAACTTATTTCCCTAAATAACAAAGTTTTGTTAAAGCATTCAGGGAGTGTTGGAAAGTGTTTCATAATGTATACTTAACGCATGATTTTTCTTACTTTTTTTTAATTCTTTCAGTTTAAAATCCATTTTTTTTTCATTTTCTTTGGATTTTTTTATTAAAACCTTTATTATGTGCAAAATGAAAAAAAAAGAAAAACAAAAGGTGGAAAGCGCATGAAATGGAATGCTACAATGTTTTTTCGCATTATTTTCATAAAAAGTCAATTTTTAGGATTCGAGCGAAGTTTGATCCTGAAAATTTGCATATATTTAAATCTATACATTTTAAGGAAAACATTGTGAGTCGTTCTTCAAAAGAAATCTTTTTAATGTAAAATGAGACTTACATTATGTTTCTAGGTTCAATTGTATTCATTTCATGAATGGAAAACTGCATTTCTTTTGCGAAAAATGACCAAGTGGCAACTTTTTTTTTTTTTTTTTTTTTTTTTTTTTGGGGGGGGGGGGTCCCCAAAAAAATTCGAAAATTGATTTCTTGTGACCACCTTAATGCACACTCATGAGGCAGAAAACAACAGAAAAAACAAACATCTGTCGTTAAAAGCTGATAGTCTTTGCATGCATAGAAGTCTGTTCTCACCCGTGGACCTTGCATGGTGATCGAGGATGTTATCACCGAAAGTTCCATAGTGGAGGAAGCGAGGGATATTATTCCAAATAATACCAAGTGTTCTGTAAATGTACGGTATTTTATTCGATTAAAATGTATGTAATACGTCAACTACACTTGTAAATACGGATCATCTAGTTCAGTTGTGTTATAATGTCGATCGAGGCAACTACTGCCACTTCTAGTGATATCATTAAATTTGACAGAAAGAAAAGGAAAAGGGTTTCAAGTTTCACATCGTTATCTTTATTAATTTTTAGTCTGTGAACAAAAGTGAAGATTCGGATTGGAATGAGATAACTCGTACTTTTAAATGAATAAATGAATTACTAATACAGTTGAAATGTGTTCCAATTTATGCTTCAATTTCCGACTTGCAAATGTTTTACGTTTTGTCCCGAGGTATCACTACACTGGTTATCAAAATCCCGATGATTCAAAAAGCATAATTTCTTTTAAAATTTCGCTAAAATTATTTTTTTTGTAGGAATATGGCTAAGTAAAGACGTTAGTATTAAATCCCGAATACAAAATTTGAGTTGAAACAACGTTCTTAAGGGTTTTCAGGACTTTTATAATTGGAAAAAAAGAAAAAAAAAGACAATGTTTAACATTTAATATCTAAAACTGCATATGATTTTAAAACACAATTTTTATTGAGACAGAAGATAAAAGTATATTCTTTCATTTCATGTATTTAAAAAATTGCGAGATGCAAAATTAAAACTTATAGGGGCTCTAAACTGTCACACATTTGTTCAGCAGAAAATTGGTATAAGAGCTTACGCGCAGGATTACAAAATACATTTTGCAAGTAGGAGGAATTTTGGTGCCTACTTATACTTCAGATTATACTAATTACCCTGAACATAAATAAATTTCTATCTAAAGCATTTTTAAATTTTAATAAAAAGTTGTATACAAAATTTTGAAAATTTCAACAGTATAATCACCTAAAAAATATTTCTTTAACAATAAAAAGGAAATTTTAGGTTCAGTTTATGCAGAGTAACATGGAACATATATTTTGAAAATTTCATGAAAAAACATTCAGAAGTTTTTGAGATATCCTGCGCGCTATGCCCAAAAACATCATTTGGAGAAAAAATGACTTCAAAGTTTCGGAAACACCGCTTCAGCTATTGCGTGGATATAATTCTAAAAGCCCTAACTTCTTTTCTAACGGTAATTTCAAGTCAACAATTATATCAACATGTTCAGAAAAAATATGAGTTTAACATCTAAAAAAATTAAAATTTCGAATATTTTGTATCTTTAAGAGTTCTGAGACCTTAAGTGACTTTCAAACTTATAGAAAACCTCAACGAATAAGTTGTTTGAACTATGAACGTATCAAGAATTTGTATAGAAACTCGAATACTACTAACTCGAATTTTTTATACAAAACCTAGCTCCTGCTAGTGTTTCTCGGCATTTATGAATCAACAAACTTTCGAAACACTTATTCGAACTAGTTCAGTATGTTACCAAGTAAGTAAATAAAATCTGTGCTAAAAATAATGCTATATACATAAAGTTATTTTAATTTAATTTCAGTGAAAATTTGTAATCGAATAATTCATCTAGTTTCCAAAAATTAAATAGAAATCGTATTTTTTAACCCTATTAAAATTGAAAGTCTTGACAGAATTTTTTACAGTAAGTATCTGATTAAAATAAACATTTTTTACTTTATAACTCTGAACAGGTTTGAAGTGAGTATCAAAAGACCTTTTAATAATAGCTATGTTTTAAGAATATCTTTTAAGGCATCAATATCCTGTTATTTTGTTTCAAAGTTGTTGCTCAATGTATATATATATATAACCTATTTTTCGTAAAGAATACATGAAACGTAAACCTATAAATAGAAACATTTTAACAATGACATAAAAGACTGCTTCTGCTTTGTTTGAACATCCTTAAACATTTTGGCTAATTTACATATTTGTTTTTTCAGATGTTTTATACATATCTTTGTTACATTAATGGCTTCCAAGACGCTTCTAATAAAAAAAAACACATTTTCTAAAGGAATAGATGTTTTTACATTAATTTTCCCCTTACTTTTTATTTTCTACTCTTCTATTAAAGTGTGGAACAAAGGCACAGTGTAAGTACCTTTGCTTTTTGGTCTTGCATTAGAAAATCTTATTTTTTATTAAATAATTTCCGGGGATAATTTAATTTGTAAAAGTCACATAAAATATTTTAATCATTTATATATTTTTACCTAGAAAATGTTGTCGTTTTAGAGTCATTATCATTTTTGAAATGTATCTTTCACTTTTTGTTATTAATTTTGCGATCACAAAAATAAATAAAAGAATGTATTATGTTTTGTTACAAATATATCCTTGTTTATTTTGAAGAAATGAATCAATATATACATTGAGAATTGACTATGCGAAGGTCGTCTAGTTATCCATAACTACACCACGATCTTCTAATAAGAATAATCAACTAATTTTTAGACATTAAGTATATGATATATGTTCAAACATTTATTCTTTAGAACAGAGAGGCAGTAACAAATATTTAAAATCATGGCAAATATCACCAACTTCATATGTATATATCTCACTTTTTCTTTCTTTGAATTTAATGTGCCTCCAAATTTTTAATTTAGAGTGAAATGTGAGATGGAATAAAGAAAATAATGAAGAGTACTTTCGTAGAAGCATTCAGTTTAGTTCTAATATAAAAATAATTTTTCTTTAAATAAAATAAATATAATAAGCTTTGACAATCGTAAAATATTTGGCGCAGTACAATATGAAAGACGCTATAAACGTTTTTTTTATTCTCCTTTTAATGAGGTTTGCTTTAGAAACACAGACAAAAATATGTCCGTGTGATATTTTCATATAACTTAAATATACCTCTCTGAAACTTTTTTTGTTAGAATGTTTGTTTTTTGTGTTATAGAACCTTTTGATAAAAAATGTCATAATTTATAAAACTAAAATTTCAGGATTTATTTAGATGACATTTCCTGTTTGTATATATGCTTTCTGATTACGAAGAAAATGAGTATTAAACTAAAAGAGGTGTTTTTTGTGCATTTTTCAATAATGTAGTAAACACAATAACACAATAAAAATGAATTTATTTTATTTTAGTATGATTTTGAAAACTGCTGGACAGAAATAAACAACCTTTTTTATGGCTAGATTTATTAAATCTTCTGTCCAATATTTGTCAAACGCCACCATCAAGCCGTATTGCTACGATTAATTAACGTATAAAAAAATCACTAATATTGATCTTAATGTAAAATAGCTTTCTAGTAATTGGAAAACAATCGCGTTAAAATTAATCAAGTTAAAAATTCAGTGGATAATTTATATATTAAAATAATGCGTTGTGTAGTTTCGATGCCATATTTCTTTTAAACTTTCCGTCACAGTTAATTGCAATTAAAAGTACCATGAAATATTTATTAAAATAAGTAAATTAAAATTGAAGGTAAAACGTATATTAAAAAGTACCTTAAAAATAAACCAAATTAATTTCACCATAAATAGATTACACACATATCCTGTTGATGAAATAAATACGAAAAGAAAATTAATTAAAACCAAATTATATATTTACAAAAATTAAACACAACATTTACATGTAAACATTAATAAAAGACAAAGAGAATGGAAGTATACACTTTCTTGACATTAACTTCTTCCTTTTATTGCTGATTCTTCAATTTTCTTTTTAAATTGTTTAAGTTACATTTTTTAATATGTCATCTTGTCAATAATATTTCAATTTTAACATATAAGTAGCATATTGAATTTTACATACAATTAAGTAAAAATGGATCTCAGTAGTCTCCCCATAACAGACTTAGTAAGCAAAAATTTTTACTCTAGAACACAAATAGGTAAATCAAATACATTTAATGACATATCATCATGAGTGGAGGAGATACATCATAGTAATTCTTGGAGTGGTGAATCGCACCATACAGTCATCACACAGGCATGCTGAGGAATAGCACGCAGCATGAAAACCATTATGCATATACTGAGAATAAAAACCCAACTCTACGTCTTGAGAAAAAAACCAGACTCAATATAAATTACCAAAAACAACGTTTAAACACACAATAAAATACTTATAGTATTTTATTGTGTGTATGTTAAGTAGTTTATTGTGTGTTTAAACGTTGTTTTTAGTAATTTATATTTCAACACAAGTTTTTATTTACAGACTCAATATATTGAAAGTCAAAACCAAACTTTACATATTCCGAATATAAACCAGACAGAATATATATTTTTATTAACAAAAACCCCCTGATTTCAATAGGCAGGGTTTAAAACCACAATCGCTCTTATTGGCTTTCCAACCTTCCAATCATAGTAAAAATGCTACATGTCCTAACATTTGTCGGGCATCAATTATTATTCCTTTGTACCCGCTAGGAAGATATGGTATCTTTTCCTCATGTCAAAGGTTAAATTCTATAAATATTCAGGACATCTTTATTGCTCTAAAGAGCACCATCTTTATAGAATCAAATAAATTTTCCCGTATTCGCTTATTTCTATATCATCACTTTGGTGACATTGCGACTCGATGCCTGTTCTAATAGGTGTCCGCCAAGGCCGGTTCCCATAAGCTATGCCTAAAACGTAAATATATACAAAGTAATTGATTTAACAGGAATAATAAAAATTGCATAAAATAGAATTTTTCATTAATACCCTGATCTTTGTTCTTTCCAAAGCTATAACTTGCATGTTTTTATCGTCTGGTATATTTTATAAATATATATATACAAAAGAAAATGGTAAAAATGCGCAGTTGTTCATGATTTATCTTGAACAGATGTTGGGGAGAATAGTTCTCCACCATATACATGCATTGTAAGTAGTGAAGAAACTAATAATACAGAAGAAAGAAATACATTGAAAATGATTTTTTAAAAGAGCAAAATTAGTTAAAGTAAATACGTATAGTTTATAATTAAAAATTTGTTCTTTGCACTTTAATGCATTTCAATTAAAAAAATTATTTCAAAATATTAGGTTGAGCAAAATGTTCTGGGAAATTTTTAATCTAATGGTTACCAGAATTTGTACCGTACTAGTGGTATATGTATAGGAGTTCAGGAATTTCGGCTACAAAATGCTTTCACGAATTTCCAAGAGCTTTTTGCTCAACCTAGTAACATTTGTGTATTTTTTCACTTTTACATACAATTTAAATAGATTGAGGTTCTTTGTTGTCTTACATAATGTGCACAGTCCTTGAGTGCATTATTCTAAAAATATTTATTAAGAAAAAAAATTCTATACAAATTACTATCAACCTTCCGCTTTTTTTTATTTCATAGTTTTTTAACCTAGAAATATTTTTAATTAAAAGTTATCGTCATTTTATATAGTAGCTTTATCTTTTTCATAAATAAAATTTATGGTTGAGACATGTTTATTAGATTTATAAAAAAGCTGGAAAATCGATACCTATGTAGTATACACGATATATTATTTTATTAGTTTTTAATCCGAGTTCAATGTCCTTTTTTAATGAACAGAAAATAAAACAAAATATGAATGACCATTCATATAGGCCTAAATTAAAATTAAATGATAGGTGCTTCAGCATTCTTTTGAAATACATACTAGTCAATTTACTGTTATTTTTTATTTATATAATTTTTTCATTAAACATTCTCGAAATACCATTAGAAGCCCAGAAATCAGCGTCACAGGCTTGCAGACAATATTTGCGTTGACTATAACAATATATATAATAGATAAGTTAGCTGAGATATCGGAACTGCCAGTGTTGTGTGTGTGTGTGTATGTGTGGTGGTGGCGGCGGGGGGGGGGGGGTATTATAGCGGTGAAATGAAAGGGATCTGATTACTGATGTTATTCCGACTTGGAAACATCGTTATGAATCATGCTGTCGTTAATTTTACATTGTAATTAGTTTCATAAAGTTCGTATGACAAAAACCGCCGATAGTAAGCCAACTAAGTGACAGTTTCTGTACCATAGAAATTATTATATAAATCAAAATCCTCGACGCTAAAATTTGTTGTAAAACTGTGACACTGTCTCGAGGACTATAATATCTCTATTATAAAAAAATAACAAATGTTGCTGCTGATATAATTAAATTCATTGTGAGTAGGGTTCTTTCTCGACTTTTATTTAAAAAAATATTACATATAAAAACGTTCAAAATGTTAGTTTTATAGAGAAATATACGCCGAACACAGTGAAATAAACACCTTTAATCCGGGAAGACTCGCATCGAGACTCACAAGCCTGGTCATTAACAATAAAACTACCGGAAATTTTACTCAAGTTTTATCAAAATATTTTACACAAGACTTTTTATTTAACCCACTAACGCCTAAATTAACAAATTTTGAAAAGTTTCCTTGAAATTGATATGTATGGGTACAAATGCATAAATTAAGAGTATTTCAAAAGCATTTTGAAAAAATTTAACTGCAACCATATTTTTTAAGCCGTCCTCATTTGAGGACGCTGGGCGTTTGTATGTAAAAATCTAAAATTCTTAAAAATGGAAATTTATTATATAAAATTATTCACTTTTAATATATAAGCAAACTAATGGGCAAAATAGTGTTAAAAATCAAAATTGGTTTTTAGATATGTAAGAAGACCTTTTTTTTGCAATTTTAAGATTGATTTTTAGTGTTGAAAAGAGGAAAAAACTGTATGCATAATGCTGCGTTGCATTTCATACAATATGTTCTTTGCTTTGAAGAACAGTTATCATATTGACAACGGCTTTGTTTCTCCCTTTTGCCAATAACATTCTATATTTTGTTGAATTTTATGTCTGGAAGCACATTTGATCTGGGTTTAATCTGTCTTTGTAAGGGTCGTCCCATAATAGCATTTCATTTGGCTCCTTTTTTTAAATAGATTAATGCAATATACCTTCTAAAATCTTTGTTTGTCATCAACTTAGAACCATGGATCTTTTTATATATGCCATAGCCATTCACTCATCTCATAGCCATATTATAAGCATAGTAATAAAGCAAAAATACCATTTCTTTCCTACATTCCTATTTCTTCCCTACCATTTCTTTCCTATAGCATGTTTCTCAAGAAGCCAACCATGAAGGTCAACATCTCCCATAAATGAGGTAAAGGAACTTATAGCATGAGGCTGATTCACTTTCACCATTTTTTTCTACACTCCATCATTGTACTGGAGAAAGCTGCAATGTGGTATCAAAATTTTTTTACAATGAAACACACTTATTGTTCTTCCATTTAACAACAAGACTTTAATTTGTTTTGTTAAATTTACTATCGTAAAATTCTCTCTCTTTTTACTCATTTTCTTATCATCCATCATTTGCCATTTTTCAGGACTATTTTCTCGTATTGTTTTCACTTGCTCTGAACTGCATTTCCTTCAGTTTTTTTAGCAACATATGACTGGTAAAGAAGTTATCAAAATAAACACAGTGGCTCTTTGGATCTTCAATAATAAAAAATAAATTTAACACCACTCTTGTACCTAAAGGACGTTTGTCAGATTCAGAAGTATTTGATTCTTTAATACAATATAGTGTAAAGTTGTAACAGTAACCATCGTTGCCACACAGAGCCTAGAGGTTATAGCCAAATCTAATAGGTTTAGATTTTACAAACTGTTTCAGTGTATGATTACCATTATACCGAACGCAAGAATTCTTGTAAAGCATTTCTAACAAGGGGTGTATTTTAAATGATTTATCATATTTGCTATACTAATGTAATATATTGACTTTTATTTCGTCTTTAGTCACATTATAGTTCAATTTATTTTTAACTTAAGCCAAGCATATTGATTATTTTCCTCTACGATCATATTATAAGCACTTTCAGTAAAAAAATCTTCAAACAGCTCAACTGGATTCATATTATTAGTTTCCGCTGTCAGTGTATCCGAATTTCTCTTAGAAGAATTTTCCAAAGTTCTGAATGTGTAATCATTTGACCATACAACTGATAGTTCTCTTTACATTTACGGGATTCTTTTTCCCTTTGTTATCGGAAATAATAAAGTTATCGTTATCATCTGGTATTGTAATTGCAATGTACCTGCAACATGTGACTCAACCGTAGTACCCAAATTATCATCATCGAACGGCTCTTCAGCTGTTAGATAAGCTACATCTGGAGGCATTAATATAATAACTGCTTCTATTTCTGCTGAAAAAAGATAAACACTTGCCACTTTTAAGTTTTTAAAAACATTTTTCTACTCATTTTTCAATTTTCTTTTATAGTCTATCTGCAAAAAATGCGTAAGAATCTCTTAAGAAATAATTCTGAATATAAATAAAAACTATACCCAAACTTCCAGCGTCCTCAAACGATGACGAATAAATTGTTCTGTTTATTACTGATACATTAACAACAATAAATATTAAAAAAACATGCTAATTGCATAATATGGACTATCTAGATTACATTTATACCAAATTGACAGAATTTACCTCATAAATCCAGTTCCATACAGTAGTATAAAAAAACACAAAGTGATTACCAAAAAACCGGGAATTTATACGGCATCTTTCCTGCTCATTTTTACTTAGTTCCAAAGGAATCGAATACGTTATATTGTGTGGTCCTTCCATCTATCATACCAATTTGTAAATAAAGGAATATTTAAAAATTTAACGTAGGAAATAACAATTTTTTACAGCATCATCAAATGAGGACTCTGGAAGCTAATGGGTTAAAACTGTTTAACTTATTTAACTTTTACTTACCTGTTTTTTAAACTTATTGTATAAAGAAAATCCTGGATACGAACCGAAATATTTTCAACTAGTAAGCGTCAAATGACCCCTCACGGTACGTTTAGTGTTAAAAAACTATACAGCAGCGAAATCACCCCTTCAACGAAAATGGACGAGTTCCATGGTAGCTGCGTTGAAGTCACCTACATACTGACCACAGGCATTTCAGGAATGTAGGACCCCCTTTTTCTGAGGAAATTCCGGTTCGGGCCTCAGAGGCCCGGAGCGAGCGCTCACGCTTTTTATTTCAGATTGTGATTGTGAAGGAAGGTATTGTAAAATGTATGACTGTTTAACATACCATGGGTCCTAAAAGGACTGACTAATTTTAAAACTCCATAACTTGCAAACGGTGACAGATATTAAAAATATTCTTGTAGGAGCGTTATGTATGATGTAAGGAGTTTTCTTTAACTGTGATTATCAAATTTTGTTCGAATTACAAACAATAGACGTTACTGGGAGCAATATGTGCTAAATCCAGGCCCGATTTTTGGTACTTCGGGACGCACTCAATATATTTTGATCACATTTTTTGGCTGGGAGAAAAGAAAGGCCAAAAAATCCAGCTTTAATTTAGCGCCTATTGCTTGCAGCACCATCTGTTGTTTGTAATTCGATCAAAATTCGAAAATCACTGTAAAAATATCCTGACTTTATACAGCTCATATTGAAAATATTAGAATAAATGAGAAAAAATAATAAGAAAAAATTAGTTTTCATTTATTTATTTTTGATACTAAGTAAATGCCATTAAATTTATTATAAATTAAATCTGGAGTGTTTCGATAAGATTTTAACATTGACAAAATATAAAACACAGTGCAAACAAATTAGGTATACAGCTTTCTGAAACACATCAAAATATTAGAATAAAATTTAGATTGGTTCAAAATATTAGAATATTTTGTTTTACGCAACAATATTACCTTATGAATATGAAGTAAATGGTAGTTAATATTTAGTAGCATCCTCTTTAGCTTTCATAACAGCGTACAGTCGATCTTGCATACTAAATACGAAGTGTTAACAAACATTTCTATCAATATTAGACCAAATAGACTTTATACGTGCCACTAACTCAGTTTTACTTGAAGGTGGATTTTCTTGGGGGTTTTTCTTCATTATACACCATAAGTTTTTGATGGGATTAAGGTCTGGTGAGTTTGGTGGCCAAGGAAGTACCTTAATGTTCCGTTGGTGGAAACAATTCTTAGTTGACACCGAGGAATGCGGTGACGCTAAATCTTGTTGAAAGATGAAATCACTTCAAATGAATCTTCTGATGATGGTCTCATGTAATATTCCAAAATTTCTTGATATATCTGAGAGTTAACATTTTCGTAGACGATGCATGACTTTCCAGATCCTTCTGCCCTCATGCAACCCCAAACCATGACACTAGCAGCAAATTTTACGGAACGATTAAGGCATTCTTTATCAAATGCTTTTTGCTTCATTCTCCACTTCCGAATACCTTTATTACCATATGAAACACAAAACATACTTTCATCACTAAATAATATATTTTTACAATCTTCTTCTGTCCACAAATGTCTTGATTTACACCAATTCAATCTTATATGCATGTATAATTTGCAGTTATCAGAGATTTTGTTTTCGGTACACGAGATTCAAACATAAATTTATGGAGGCGAATTAATATTCCTGATGTAGAAACTTCAACTCCTTCTTCTTTCCAATTTCGGTGAAAGAATCGCACACTTTTAAAAAGGGATTTTCTCAACTATACTCTTCAGTTTCCTGCCATCTCTAGCAGAATTTTTTGGTTTTCGGCCGTCATTTTGGCGATTATTTTGAAAATTTTTATTTTTTGAATATTGTGTTAGTATTTTACTAACGCTTGATTGCGAACAATGTGAATAATTCGCTTATATAGCATTAAATCAACCATACGAAGTTTAATAGATTCGAGAATATCACTCACACGACCCATTTTAAGACGAAAAAGCAAACAAACTGCAAAAAGAATAGTGATTTTACATAAAATTGTCTGAATTTAATTAATGATGCCACCAGTTATGAATTGGTGACAATTAAAGTAGAATTAATGTGATATATTCTAATATTTTGACCTACTTGAATGAATATTCTAATATTTTGTTTTTTCAAAATATTTTTTTTCAATTAATCTTTTCAAAAATGATATTAATTTTAAGATAATAAATAAATTTAATCGACAATAAGTTCTCAATAAAAATATCGTTTGCATATTTGCATTAAAAGACATTAAATTACCAAACGATATTTTCAATTTGTAAAAAAAGTAATTATTCTAATCTTTTGAATAGGAGCTGTATATAAACCTCCTGCAGTCACCATTTGCGAGTTATTGAATATTAAAATCAGTCTGTCGTTTTTAGGACACCCGGTATAAGGAAGGATTGGAGACCTTGTTAGCTGTGGTTTCAACTGATGTGGACTTTATTAATGAGGAAGGTGAAGAAGCATGTGACATAGAAAAATATAGTGATCATCAGTCAAGTGCAGAAAAGGATTTAGATTCATCTACTGATTCGGATGTTATCCGTATTTCCGTATTATCCGGAACGTATTCAAATGCGTTGACTATATTTGCAAAGATATAATAACGAAATGGAATTAAAAAAAAAACCAAAAAAAAAAAACCAGATGAAATTTCAGAACTCCTGCTCAAAATATAGTTTCAAAATTGGCTGAAAATTTTGGGGATGCAAGAAACGTATCCTGGCGTATGGATCCTTGGCAATTGCTTTTATTGAAACAATAAAAAAGGCGTATTGTGAAATGCACACATATTCATATAAAATCCATTACAGCCAATTTCCAAAGAGATGCTCCTCAGACAGAAATAAGAGAATAACACAGAAATATGAGCATTTATTGGTTTTCTTTTTTTAGGTGGTATTCGCAAATCCTCCCATTTTCGTTATGTAAGAAACTGCAGTCATAAAAGCGAGGATATTATTATCTACGATATCGCCAATGCTCCTATATAGAAAAGAAGTTTATTTTTGAAAGATCTGGCATTAGAGTTTCTGAAAGAGCATGTAGGAAAAATTAAGATTACAGCCAACGCTTCCCCTCGATGTAGCTGAAGAATTAGCTATTGGCCGCCATGAAAACTTTGAAGCACCACCGGCAAAAAAACAAAAATTGTCAAGGGAGAGGTAACTGTTCCAGCGAAATTCATAGACAATTCCAAATTTCATGTGCTAAATGTTACAAAAATGTATGCCTGTTAGCATAGCAGTGATATTTGCAGAATATGACAGTAAAATGAAAGTTTTGTTTTAATTATAATAAGTGTAATAAATATTTAATTGGAAAAATACTTCATAGTTTTTTAATTGTTTATAATGTAATGTTAATTGCATGTATGAATTTTAAAAAACTGTTTTTTAACTTTCATGTATATATATAAATATGTCATTAAACTTTTAAAAACCTTCTGTTTTAAGAATATTTTACTTCTTATTTTTCAATTTATAATGCTACGCTGAAAAATATAAATGTTTTCCTCTTAGCAAATTCATTTTATTGTTTTCTTAAGCAAAAAATCCGCTGCAAATTCATTTTATTGTTTTCTTAAGCAAAAAATCCGCTCCGAGCCTGCGAAGCACGTCGCGAGCTCTCGTTCAACGGAAAGTAGCGCGAGTTGCCCCCGGTTAAAATCAATGCGCTATTTAATGCTTAAATCAGCCGAGACAATTCAATTATATAAGTTTTATAGGATCAAAAACTATGCATAGGAATTTAACCATTTATTGCAAGCATATACATAGTAGATCAAGTAGTGCAATGTTCAATTTTTTCCTTAAAAATTTCACTACCTATCTGAATAAAAATTTATTTAATATTTCGAAAAAGCCGCTTTTACACATCAATATGAGATTTTAAAAAGGACAAATTAAATTATATTACCAAATGTTTTCAATTGAGAAATATTTTTACTCGTGAATATTAAAGAATAAAAGACACATTTATGTACCGTAAGACTATAAAAGTTAACCGTAATACTTTGTGACACATTTTGAGGGTTTTCTGACACCAGCGGGTATGTTTTACAAGAAAACCAAAACTGACTATTGCTAAACATTTATCCAGGGTGTCCGGTCTCAACGGTGTCCAATGGCTAATTCCTAAACCGATAGTCAAAGACATATAGTTCCAATTGCAAAAATGTTTTAAATGAGGTAAAGAAGTATTTTTAAAGCGATTTGGGTCAAGAAAAACATTTATTAAAAAATTACGAAATTTAAATTTTTATACGGTCCCCAGGTTCTATAAGTGATATTTAGGAAAAATATCCTATTGTACTGACAAGTAATACAAAAAAAGTCCCATTCCTCTGCGATTAAAACTGACCGAGTAATAGATGTTTAAAGTTGGAGTATCTTTTTTGCTGCAAAATAGGGGTCAGTCACAAATTTACTAGAATAAAAATAATCGTCAGATATAAAATTTAACATTAAACATTGAGAGTAAATTAACATTACAATTATATTTTGAGATTTTTGTTCATTCTGACATATTAAAACAAAATATACAACTTGTACTAAAAATATAAGTAAAAAGAAAAAAAAAATCCAGAAATTTTGTTAAATGATTATAAAAGCAACAGTCACAACTCTTTAGAAAATGATACATAGTTAGATTACCTAATTTAAAACTTTTTTTGTTGTTTTTTATGCGTATATTTTTATACATAACTTTTGAATGGCTGCTCTTAATATGTTAAGGAAATTAAAATGTCCCTTTTTGAAAATGATCCTCATATCACTTTTATTTTCTTTTACATTAAACATCAATTATTTGAATTATATGATTCTACCTGTGCGATTACTTCGATGATTTAAATAAAAATACCAAAATTGTTACAATATTTTAATATTTTGTTCTAACAGAGCACAGATTTATCCATTAAAGGTCGGACATCATATAACCGCCCACATTCTCTCTTTTTAATTAACTTTTCTTTTTTTAAGATCTTGTTCCATTTGTCCTTTTATTGTAATGATAAAAAAAAAAAAAATATTATTATTTTTACATTACCCCTTCCGAAAATTCCACTGTCTCTCCCCTCAGCAAATATTCATTAGACCATTTTTTTTAATTAAAAATTAGGGGAAAATTACTGTTAAATCAAAACATATGTTAAATTATTAAATTTTAACATTTAACAATTTATAATTTTTTTGCCGTACTTCTCGCTAAGCAAGTTTCAAAAGCATATAAATCACTTTTGCCATCAAACACTTGCCTCTGCACTTGCCAAGCACGAATACCGCCAATATGAGTCAAGCCGAAACCTCTGGCCAATCAGATTAGAAATTGGTAAAACATGGTTGGGAAAAAAATATGCATTTTAAACCTTAGACAATATTTGTATGTGCATGATTTGAGGCCACAAGTGTTTTGGCACATCTACTGTACAAATAAAGTTGTTTACCTCATTTTCCTTGTCCAACAGGAAAATTTTTCACTCCATTTAATATTTATTTTTTGTTTAGCAAGTATAAATTGCATTTTAATTTTGGTCTCTAAAATATTTTTTTCAAACAAGTTTTTATAAAGAACTAAAAAGTTGAATTTGAAAAAAGCATAATATCATCAAAATGTATAATAAGCAATCCCCTCATACATCGTAATGTATCTGACATCTTTTGTGCGGCACTGTATAAAAAATATAAACGCAACGCACTTTCATTTGGAAAAATTACATTGTGAATCTTAGTGCCTTACATACATGTTACTGATTTTTATTTTAAAATTTCTGTTTGTAGGTAATAATGTATACGAAATTTTTGGAGTGGTCCTGTAAAATAAATATAAATGGTACGTACCTAAAATCATATTAATATTACATTGTCATTGGATTTATATAATTATGCAAAATTTAATCTTGATCGGATATCTGGAAGTGAGTTAAAATTGGAATACAAATTTTGAATTAGGAAGACATACATACGAACGTCGTAAGTTAAAAGCTTATAAAAATAATACAACTTTTTAAAATAAAATCATCAAAAGAAGCACACTCATTTCCTTACAAAAAAAAGAAGAAAAAAAAGAAAAGTCAAAATACAATTGAAGACGTCAGTTTCGAAACTTGCCTTATCCGAAATTTAAAAAATTGTGTTTCTCTATCAATCTATTCTATTGGTATAAATGTACCAATCAAGCACTACAATCCCCAAATTTTCAATGAATACCAATGGACGCATTTAAAGGTTTTACGCGATTTCCCAAAATTTGATTTTCTCGATAAGGCGAGTTTTGAAACTCACTTCTTCAATTACTTTAACCAATCTGAAAGATAATTACTAAAAATTAACACTACCGTAATATTTATACGGGGGCAGCAGTTCAGTTAAATCGCTTTAAAAGTACTTTTTTACATTATTTAAAACCTTTTTGTAATTGGAACTATATGTCTTTGACTAATGGTTTAGGAATTAGCTATTGAACATCGTTTGGAATGGACGCCCTTTATAATACTTTAAGCACTTCGTGTACCACCCCTGAAAGCTTGGTCCAACTCATCTGTTTTCAGTTACAGAAAAGTGGTTTAAGTCATAAAATTGAAAATGTCATAACTCGGTCAATTTTAGTGCTAGTTGAATGGGACTTTTTGTGCCGTACTTGTTAGAGAAATGGGAAAAGTTTACTAAATATCACTTATAGGACCGAGGGACCGTATAAAAATTTAAATTTCGTAATTTTTAAATAAATGTTTTTCTTGACTTAAATCGCTTTAAAAATAATTATTTACCTCATTTAAAACATTTTTGTAATTGGAACTATATGTCTATGACTAATGGTTTAGGAATTAGCCATTGGACACCGTTGAGACCGGACACCCTGTATATTCCTTTCCCGCGTAACGACGTATCGCGACATTCTAAATGTTTAATACCAACTGAGAAATTTATAAGAACAAAAAAACTTCTTAAAACACCATCAATTTTTTTTTTTTTAATGCGCTAGGCCTTTCGAAAGATCTGAGTCTTTCTTCGTCAGGCGCAAAGAAGACGTCCTTCTACTATGAAAGCAGAGCCTCTGAATGAATGTCTATGAATGTCTTGCCTCTGCTTTCATAGTAGAAGGACGTCTTCTTTGCGCCTGACGAAGAAAGACTCAGATCTTTCAAAAGGCCCAGCGTATTAAAAAAAAAAAACGATGGTGTTTTAAGAAGTATTTTGTTCTTATTCATTCACACCAGTTTTAACTTATTTTCTTTGAGAAATTTATGTTTAATGATGTCACAAAGTTACCGCATCAAGTGGAGTTACTTTGTGACAGTAGTATTTTCGCTTTGAAATGAGAGAAGAAAAATTTTTAATCTTTTTGACTGCGAAAACTATTCTGAAAACAATGCAACTGCCAAAATGATATTGATATGTCATCGATTTGTCCCATTACCCCTCCACCATTTGCTGCAAAGAATCTAATAGCGTTTTGCAGTTTCTTGTAATTGCACCACACCATTATTTATAATGACACTTTCATAATATTTTATACTCATATTTTTCTATTTAAATATGGGAAAACCTGTTTAATTAAACATTTTTAATTTTATAATTAAAAAAAATTAGAATTTTCATGGAAGTAATACAAAACAAAAGAACTACACAATATAATGAAGGTTAACTAATAAAAAAGCTATTACAAGGCAAACGGTGAAATTATATATAGCGAGGAAACATTTAACGAGTAATACAACTAGATTTTACGTTTCAGTAAATGACAATGTACAAAATATACGAAATCAATTAAAATTTTAGAATTATTGTTTTCGTTTTCAGTGAAGCTGAATATGATAAAGTTGAAAATTTGTTTTTGCAGAAATTTTTAATTCCCTATCACTTCCTGATTTTTCAAACACCTGTGCCCGAAAAAAAAGGGTTCCGGCGAAATCTCTCCCTCTTTAATCAATGGTGCAAAATCCTGAGAATCTAAAGTTATTGTCGTGTACTGGCCTGAAACGTATTCAGAACTTTTCCTTGTTGAAAAGGAAGACTTTGTTAGAATTCTTTCAAGACATTCTGGAAGATTGTGTCTGTCTGTTTTTTTCTTTCCTTCCGATGCCAGAGGTCGTCGCCTTTTTCCTTCCTCTAGACGTTGTAGTTAGGTTATTTCTTCTGGCTGTTTGGATATCAGTAGCATAAACGCTTCTGCCAAGAAGGATATTCAACTTTTTGCGTCTCTTAGTGACCCGGCATTTTGTCATGTCTTTCTACTTCAAGTTCAACTCTTCCACGAAGACTTCCACCAAGTTTTCAGTCATTGATCATAACATTTCTGCGAGCAATGTTTTTGGAAGCCGTTCCAAAATTTGTTTTTCTATTTAGTGAATGTATTCCGTTCGTCCTAATCCAGACATCACATTATTATTGGTCCCGATCTCCGTGCACTCATGTTTTAGATGAAGTTCATGTTTAGAATTTCTTCCTTTGGTACATTTGTGAATCTGCTACCACAAATGACTTTTTTTAAGCTTGACAATACTTCTCTCTCGTAGGTTTTATAAGACGAAACAACAAGTCAACACAAGGAAACACAACAGGCGGCTAAAAGAGATGAATCGAATTTGGAGGGAGTGCGAAGGACTTAATATTATTTTCTCATAAAGACGTTGTACTTCTAGACTTATATAAGAGTTTACGTTTTAATTCCAGCTTAAGTTTATATGTTCTGGTGATGTTTCACGTCTATCGTGACATGCGAAACGCAATATATATGTTTAATCTTTAAATGGAAATCTGGTGGGCTACTTTTCGACAATGTCGTTGTGTCACAAAGTAGCCCCATCAAGTAGCTTCTTTTTATTATGTTGTTATATCTCAAAGAAATTTCATTCGCCAACGATCATATTACTACACAGTATAACTAACGCGATAACTAAAAACAATATTTACGTGTGTTAGGTGGTTCTCATGCACTTTTGATTTCAGAATTGAAAGTATCCGACTTCAAGCAACGCAGGAGGCAGTTTCAACAATATACCGAATAACGAGAACTAGGGAGGTTTTGGAGCTTCGGCATATGGCCGTTAGTTGACACGACACAGCGTGCTAGGGGTTGCCACTGCTGTTATGTTTCCTCCCATCGTGTACAGAGCAGCAGATTCGAAATACGAAGACTAGACCTTCTGTCACAAAGTTACCCCATCTTACGGTATTTAAATTATTACGTGCGAAAAGCACTTATTTGTGAAAACTACGTCAGATTTAGAAAGTGCAAATAGTAAAATTTCCAAACATTTTTTAATTAAAGTAAAATATGTACACGTGAATTTTAATATTATTACTACTACTAATAGTATTTTTTTTTATTATTTATCACATATTTTTACACTATTTTATTTAAGACAAATTATTTTTTGTATTTGAAGATGGGATTTTATAATCGATTTGTAACTTGCTTTCTGATGTGCCAAAATTATAAAAAAAAAAAACGGTCACAGATGTGTTTCCCATGACAATATAACGTTTTAATATTTTGGAACAAATATAATGAATAATATTGTATAAAATTATAAATAAATTATGCATCAATACATTAATTTAAAGGCAATTTTCCGTTTACCCGCCCCAGGTGATAAACTGCAAAATCTTCTTTGTGACTATTAAAATTTTATACGAGTTGACACAAAAATGGATTTAATTATGCACAATAAACGTTCTTCAAAACAGACCAAATAGCTGTGAATCTGGAACAATGAAACATTTTAAGTACCAAAAGATAGAAAATGAAATATAAATAAAAAAGAAAGAGCGTAATGATTTTTACGGAAAAATGCGCTTTTATTAATTGATGATTTAATATTAATTAATTTAATATTATACCTTGAGAAATCTATTTAGAAATTCTAAACATATTTTGTAAATAATATTTCTTTTTTTTTTCTTTCTTGTTGGTATATTTTAAAAAGAAAGCGCAGAATTATATGTATTTTTTAATAAATTCGCTTTCTTGCGATTTCTATTAAGTGTAAGTAAAGCAAAGATTTTTCGATAATCGAATTATGTGCCCGCGCCAAATTTATGTTTTGTAGCATAAGAAAGAGAATAAAGCAGGGATTGAAGTAAAAAGAAAATTAGTCCAAGATGAACATTGAATGCTGTAAAAGAGAACATACTTTTAAAACAATTTTTAGTTTTTACTTATTGTTATTACCTCAGACATTAGTATTGTATCACAGATACACAGTTTGAGTTGAAGGAGAATACTTATATGAGTTTCAAACTTTACAGAAAACCACAAGGAATAAGTGTCTTAAAGTATGAGCGTGTCAAGAATTTCTATAGAAACTCTTGTATTTCCACTTCAGCGAATTTTTTAAACAAAACCTTTCTCCCCTAGCGTTACTCGAAACGAATTTATGAAAGAACAAACATTCCATAAACTCATCCAACTAGAGCAGTATGTTGCCGTGTAAGACTGAAATAATATGTCTCCAAAAAATATTGCTAGCGAGTTAACCTCTGAATTTGTAAAATGATTAAGTTAAATTAATTAAATTTAATTTCGAAATTTTTAATCTAGATATACATTTTGTTTAAAAAAATAAATAGAAATTGTACTTTTAACCCTACTAAGGAGCCTGTGGGCCTTCAGCTTTGCAAAAAAACGATTAAAAAATCGTTTCCCCCCTTAATTTATATACTTGAATCTTAACTACATCATTTGCAAAAAAACCTCAAGCAATTGCAACATTTCCTAGCGAAATTAAAGCATTTCAAATTTGTTACACCGTAACTGAGTATGTATGTATGTATTTTGACGGCCGATTATCTGCGCTTGGGATATAGGCCCTAGGGGGAGTGCCCTTCGTGGGGGTCTTTCTAAGGGAACCTAACCCGTATTTACGCATGGAAATCCAAGGTTTCGAAGAAAACCACGAAAACTCCGAAACGGTTAGGCCGACGGGCGCGATTGGGTTCGAACCCAGCACTTCCCGTCTACCAGTTTCGAGAGCAGAACCTCTCAGCCACTGGTGGGGCCACCGTAACTGAGATACACTAAAAGGGAAACTTTAAATCGCGTTCTCTCAAAATGAGAATTTTCGTCAAATTATATTTAAAATGCTCCGTGCGTCTTATTTTTTATCCTTTTTTAATAATATTAAATATTATTGTTTGGAATATGCTATATTTTAAGTATTAATATGAATACATTAGCGTACATAAAAGGGAAATTTTGCAGTATAAATTTTCTCCTTAAAATTTCAAGAAAAAGTGTAAATATTGTACAGTTTGTTACTATATTTTCTCAATATATCCGTATAATTTTAAAACTCATAGCGACTTTTGTTGCAACCTTATAAATCTACCATTTAACGAAGCACCGAGTTTCTAAAGCCAAATTTAATGTGCATTTCATCAACATTTTTAATTAACCTTTCATCCGCTGACGGTAATTGTAAGTACCATTAAAATAACTTATTACAAAGTTCATTTAATACGTCGTTTAGTAGTGATACAGTTTGTAATAAATGAATTGAAATGAAGATGAATTATTTTTTCTTGTTCCAAAAGCATTATTGGTTACACAAAAAAAATATTTTTAAAAGGATGATTTCTTTTGTCTTTGCATCTTTCCAGCTTTCTTGGCGTTGGGGGAACGGGGGAGAATTTTTCATTTCGGAATATTTTCTATCTTTCTATTGTAAGAACATTATATTTGCACATTTCCTATTTCTACAAAATACTAAGAAAAATAGTTATAATAAAAGATTTGAGTTGGTTTATAAATATTGCACAAAATTCCTATAAATTCAAATTTAAATTATCCTTTTAAAATTTATTAAATGATTATGTAAATCTTCTAATTTAGTTAAAAAAATTCACGAAAGGTGCTTTAGATGTTAAAATGTTCATGAATTCCTAATTCAGTAGGTACAGTCGTGAAAAAAAAAGTAATCACCCCCAACTAACTCTTCAACAAATTATCGTAGAAGAACGTTACTGGTACCGAACGATTGGAAATAAAGTCAACTTTTAAATGATGTATATAAAATTTGCTTAGGGGGCCATCTACATATTAAAACGAACCATAACTTTGTTTTTTTTTCAATAGAATTCAACACAATTCTGACAGCATAAATGAGCTCTACACCTTTCAATTAGCCTAAAAACGAATTTTTATGCAATTCATACGATAAGTTCCCGAGAAATTAATTATTATAAAACGAGCTTATTTTAAGGGCTGTATCCAAATTGAAGTTCCGTACTCAATTGTTAACCGAGAGAGCCCCTTTCTTGATCAAGGCACCTTAAGCGTCACTCAAGGAGTCAATGAAGCCTGTTAGATAACAGTACAGCAGAATAAATCTCAAAATGTCTACTCACTTCCATCATAGACGGCCCCTTAAACCATCATTTTGCCGTTTTTTAAGCATAATTTGAATACTACTTGGAAGAAAAATGTGAAATTTTGGTTTTCCATAAAGCAGGACTTAATAAATCTAAATCCACCAAAAAAATTATAGGTTGCAATTCATAATTTTTTTCGAATATTAATTTCATAATTCATAATTCATATCATAAAATTATAAAAATTGCAAATTCAGCGTATTTATGTTTGGGTACATTAGTATTATTGCTACAAAAAAAAAAAAAAAAAAAAAAAAAAAAAAAAAAATATATATATATATATATATATATATATATATATATATATATATATATAGCACATTAGGAGCATAATTTCAGGAGATATAAATAAAAATATGCAAATGTAATTTAATATTTGAAGCACTAAATTTTGAATGTTTATAATTCAAAAACGTATCATTCAAATGACTTGAAATTGAGTGTCTAGGCATAGTTTGAACCGAAGATTTGAAATATCTCGTTAAAATTGGGTATTGTCATTGAAAAAAATGAAGTTTGAATTCGTTTTAATATGTAGATGACCCCTAAGAAAATTTTATATACATCATTTAAAAGTAGACTTTATTTCCAATCCTTCGGTACCAGTCACTTTCGTCTACGATCATTTGTTGAGGAGTTAGTAGAGGGCGTTTACTTTTTTTTTCCATGATTGTACATAAAGCGTTAAAATGATTAACATATTCTAATTAATAATTTCACACTTTTTTGAATAAAATTTATCATTTTACTTTGAAAACGTATTAATTATTATGTGTGCAAGTTTTCCGTGCAATTGAGTGAAAAATGAAAAGTAAGGTTTTGAGCGTCCACTATCAACTTAAAAGATAAACTTTTAGATAGAATTTTTTGCAGCAAGGTTTTGATTAAGAAAAAAAAAAATACTTAAACTTGCACTATGTGCAAAACTACTTAAAAGATGACAGAATACTAAAAAGATGTTAAATTATTTTAATACCTTAGTATTTTCAACTATAAAAGACATAGTCTTCGTCTGAGGAATATAAGAAATACAATTGCTGTTGGCGTCCAATTTTCAAAATTCACGTTGATGGTGAAAGGAGTGAAAGTTGAAGTTAATTTTTAGATCCGGAAAACATTAATAAATAAAACATTGGTATAGGGAAGTGGAATATTACTCGTTTTATGATTATTTAAGTAAACTGAGCCAAATTCTGGGTATGTTGTAGGATAAAACGTCATTTCTTAATTTTCATTTTTCATAATTTCATAATTCATTTCGTTCTGTAAAAAATACTTTTTACATTTTACTGATGCAAAGGTTTAAATTGAGAATCAAAGACCATTTAATAATATGTATTTTTTTCAAAAACATTATTTAAGGTGTCATTATCTGGTTTGTTTTGTTTCAAAAGCTGTTTAAATAAAAAAATAACTTATAATTTCTTTTTATAGCAACATCAAAAGAAAATTTATTAATAGAAACGTTTTAACAATGACATAAAAGACTGCTCCAGCTTTGTTTGAACATCTCTATACATTTAGGTTATTTACTTATTCGTTTTTTCAACTATTTTATACATGTCTTCGTTACATCAGTGCCTCTAACATATAAAGAAACCCACACATTTCCTTAATGAATGGATGTTTTTACATTAATTTTCCCCTTAATTTCTATTTTCTACAATTCTCTGAAAATGTGGAACAATGGAAAAGTGCAAGTACCTATTAATTTTGGTTTTGCATTAGGAAATCCTTTTTTTATTAAAGAATTTCCGGTCATAATATAATTTGTAAAAGTCATATTCTATATTTTAATCAATTAGATCTTTTAACCCTAAATATGTTGTTGTTGTGATTTTTAAAATATATCTTGCATTTTTTCCTATTAAGCTTACGGTCAGAAGAAGAAATAAAAGAATGTATTGTAAATTACTTCTCATATATTCATGTTTATATTGGAGAAATTAATTGCCGAAATGTCAGTGAAGGCTTACTGTGGAGACACGAAAAGTTTTGGTTTCTGTTAGTCTGTCTGGTAGTCTGTCTGTTAGTCAGTCTGTTAGTCTGTTTGTTAGTCTGTCTGTTAGTCTGTCTGTCTGTTCCGCGATAACTGCTGCAAAAAGCATCCGATCGGCTTGAAATTCGCTGGGCATGTTGATGAGATACCCGGACTTAGCTGTATAGTTTTTGGTTAAATTTGGTTCTTTCGTTCGGAAAATATGGAACATTTTATTTTGTTGTATAATGCTTTTCTTTGGCAAGTCAGACGATTTTCGGATTTTCATTTGTTGAAAGAAACGGCTCATATGAAAAATGGATTTAAATGGTAAATTTTTGATGCTGAAATTTTTAAATGCCGAAACGTCAGTGAAGGTTTACTGTGGAGACACGAAAAGGTTTGGTTTCTGTTAGTCTGTCTGTTCCGCAATAACTGCCGCAAAAAGCATCCGATCGGCTTGAAATTCGCTGGGCATGTTGATGAGATACCCGGACTTAGCTGTATAGTTTTTGGTTAAATTTGGTTTATTCGTTCGGGAAATATGGAACATTTTATTTTGCTCTATAATGCTTTTCTATGGCAAGTCAGACGATTTTCAGATTTTCATTTGTTGAAAGAAACGGCTCATATGAAAAATGGATTTAAATGGTAAATTTTTGTTGCTGAAATTTTTAAATAATTTTATTAAATTATTTAAATTAGTTTGAAATTTTGTCAATATATTTGCGCGATTTTTTTTAATTAGGTTTATAATATTGGGGGAAATTTTATGCATGTTTTTTAATAATATAAAGGATATTGTTTTATTAATTTGACATAATGCATATTTAATTTTTTCCTTTTCTTTCATCTGTTGCCTAGCAACGTATTTGGTCCTAATAATATTAGTATAATTGCGTGTATAATGGGTAAAGCCAACGTCAAAACGGATGAATTAATGCATTTGTATCTTTGCATATAGATGGATTTTAGCCCAGAAATAAAAATAGGCAATATTTCATTTATTTTATTTATTTTATTCAAATATTTTGCTTAAAAATACAAAAGTTCATTATTTCATAGAGAATAACGTAACATTTTTCCATAACATTTACCAATATTTCTTTAATTGTTGCCAAGAAAATTAAAACCCGGAAAAATATTTTCTTTTAAACAATTTTCAATTGAAATGTTTTGTCGTGAAACAGGAAAATGAAAAATAAAATTAAGAATAGAAAAATTATTATGGCGGCATATTGGAAATAAAAAGAAAACTTTCGAGTATTTCTTAATATAACAAGATGAAAAGTTTTGAGTAAGTACGCATAGCAGGTGAATTAGATGTCATTTATCGAAAACAAAGATGCTGGAATAAAAAGATCTTGGGTAAAATAAAATTAACTATTATTCACGGAGGAAAGAGATAGATGGAGATGCAGTATGCCGTAAAAACAGTTTGCAATACGATGTGCGTCCAAACAAAACAAGCACGTGGAACAGGGACCGAATTCTTTGACTTCATTCGTGCATTGTTTCCGTAAAATGAAAATGATCTGCTTATATTTAAGCAATAAGCATTCTAAGGTAGCATTTCATTGTATTATGAATTAAAAACTGTGTTCCTAATTACTCTGTTTAGTCTGTCTGTTAACTATTACTCTGTTTTTTTTTTTTTTTTTTTTTTTTTTTTTTTTTTTTTTTTTTTTTTTTTAAGCACGTCGTTGTGTTTTGCCGAATGTAAAGGATTTTAGGGTTACATTTTTGGCGTCACTTCAATATTTATTGTCTGTGTACGGTTAATATGAATAATTTATTTTAAATTTAAATTTTATTAATTTATATATATATATATATATAAACTTACGCTTATCGTTATAAATCGCAGCGTAAAAAAAGCTAAGATATACTATAACCATCCGCACAATCAATACAAAATTACGAATGTAAATTTAAATAGACTACGGGGGGGTTCAGGGGGGCAGAGCCCCCCTGAAGAAATGCAATTTTTGATTTAAAAAGTTACCAGAATAAGTAGCTCATCAGAATTTCAGAACATCAATGTATAACCACTTGCTTAACACTTTTAATTTCTAAAACTTTACGAAGTACCTTGTATGCTTATAAATATTTATGTAATTTGAAAACTTTTAAAAGAGATTTGTAGGAAGTTGAATATTACGCAATCAGTGTTAAAAAACAATGACTTGCAAAGATGACGTTGAGGCTCCTGATCTGCAGATTTACTAGTATATATATTGAGGATTGTTTATGTGAATATGACCTAGTTATTTGTAACTACACTTCTGTCTTCAATTACGAATACTGTAATACCCCCGACATACGTCACCCCGCATTGACGTCGTCTAGGCTGGAAGAAAAATTCTCTGATTAAGACGCACTTAGAACTTTTTTAATATTTTTGGAAGAAATTTAACATCTCAGATGCAGTCATAGTCATTGGGGATTCATAGGGTGAAGGTCAGCAAAAGACAATGAGTGGTGCTTGAAAAGACTGTGACTCTATTTTTCGCAGAGACTGAGAAAACATTTGGAAATTGCGATTCTGTATCTCTCTTAATTGATGAAATCGTTGAATAAGGAAGATAACTCAACTTAGACATTGGTCGCTGAAGAAGATGATGAATTCATAAATTCTCCTGATCCGGCATTAACCATCGACAAATTTATCGAATTAAAGAAAGGAAGTACTGTCTAAAAAATAGATAAATATTTTGAGCCTATGGGGAAGGAGAATATTATGACGGTTGCAAAATTAACCGAAGGACTAAACAATATTGAAGCTAGAATGACGGTTCTTAAAAATATTGATTCAGATGAGCAAACTGTAGCAACGACTAGAATAAGATTAAAAAACTCACTCTGCTGTTACAAAGGGCCTCTAAGAGAAAAAAAAAAATTGTCGGTCAAACTTCATTGCAAAATTTTTTCATATGCTCAAAGATTTTAACGGGCTGCTGGATGAACAATAAATTGTAAGTTAACAACTTATTGATTTATTCCAAATTATTGTATTGCTAATTACTTTTGTATTTTTGTACTTCTTGTATTGCTAACATTTTTTTTATTATTATTAATGTTAAATGTATGTAATCCCTAAATGCAAAAGAATATGTTCATTAGATTTTGGGGGAAATTTTATTATTTATCATTTTTTTCTCATCTAATGTACTTCGACTTACAACGAAAGTCTTGAAACGTATTTCTGATATAAGTCGAGGTATTACTGTAACTAACTTTCAGACAAAACTATATGTAATACTAGTACATAAAACCTCTTAAAAAATGACGGAATGTGAATGATAAATGTTCAAAACAATATTTAAAGAACTATTTTTCTGTCTTAAAAATTTTATTGATGCCTCGTGCATTTTGTTAATCAAAAAGTGTTATTCTTTGATTTTTGATGATTAGAACAAAGAAATTATGTAAACTACAGTTTAGTCACGATTCTATGACAAAAATGCTTGTTCAGGTTCTCTCTAGATTAAAAATTTGCTCTTTAGCGTGAAATTTTTTTCGCTACAAACTATGTCAAAATTCATAATTTTATCTGCAATATATTGTATCGATAAGAAATATCAATTTTATTCGCAATGTCTTCAAATCTGATAAAATGCATTAAAAAAAAGTACGATTACAATAGAAAGTTTCTGTGTTTACATTAATTGCTGATAGATGACCCCAAAAGAATTAGTGAGAAACATAAGCTCCTGATTTATTGGGAATTAAAACGGCCTAAAGAGGCGCTGCTCGCAGCCTTTGGTACAGAAAAAAATGTCCCTTTAAATTCCCTTTAACTAATGCTAAAGTGCTATTGAAATAATTCTTTATTGTAAATGCATTTGAAAGTTTTAGATATTCAAATTCGGATACTTTTTACTTTGTCATATAATACAGTACACAAATGTCACAGGAAATTGTGCAAAAGAATAATCATTCTGAACAAATTAAAAATACATGTAATGCAATGTGCTTGCACAGCACTTTCCTGAAACGAAAGTTATATCTATTCTCCGCCAGATGGCGATAGTTATTCGTTATTTGTAATTTAAAACTTGTTGTTGTTGTTGATTTGGCCCTTATATTTAGAACTTAACTGGATAGTTTTTGAAGGTTTTAAACAAAGTTAAAATATTTAAAGGTTTTAATAAACTTTTTACAAATATTTTAAGAGCAGCCTCTACGTTAATCTGTATTTTGTTTTTAATGAAGCGTTCAAAGAGTCATTCATTTGTTTGTAGATTTGCTGGAATTTGAATTTGAATGGCAAAAGCATCGTTTGTTTAGATCTGATTTCTATGTTTATAATAGCTTAATTTTATTAGAACTTAATACATTATATATTGATATGATACACGTGTCTTATGTGAAAATATGCTGAAGAGACATGATTTCAAGTAGAAGAAATTATCATTAAGCTGTCATATGTTAGCTTATGGTTTTCACTAACCGTAATAGGGCGTTAAGCTACAGTCGATTCGCAGACCAGAGTGGTTCGCACCGGCCTGGTTACCTATACTTTTCTGCACTCAGATTTTATTATAAGTAGATGTTTAAGCATTTATTTTTAAGAGGAGTGAAGCAATATCAAATAATAAAACCATAGCAGGTCTCAGCATATCCATATTTATATTTCTTACTCTATCTTTATTGCAATTTAATGTGCCGCAAAATATTCACTTTATGTTGAAATGTGCAATGGTACAGAAAATGTGGAAAGTACTTCTGTACAATCATTCAGAGCACTCTATTATAAATAAGTATAACGAGCTTTGACAATAAGAAATTACTTTGCGTAGTACAATATAAAATGCCGAAACTCGTTTGCAAAAAATGAAAGCGTTCTTGTGCTATAAACGTTGTTCTTTATCTGCTTATAATGAGCTTTGCTTTAGACTCACAGACAAAAAAATGTTTTTGTGTTATTATCTTATTGAATACATATTCCTCTGTCTGAATGAAATTTTTGTTGTTGTTGTTAGAATGATTTTTGCAATAATTTCAACTCTGATTTTTTGTAAGTATATATCAACAGTGAATATTTGAAATAAAGAAGCGAGTTATAGTGTTGACACATTTGGCAATTGATTGTCCGTAGTACAGGGTGTCCATAAAAAAATCTCCCAGCTATAAATTTTAACACTACACGTACCGATATTTTTTTTATACCTGTTCCTACTGAAAGGTTTCAAATGACCTCTATATGAAAAGTTATCTATTTTACGATGTTTTGCGACACATATACCAGTTGATACAATTTGGTGTATGAGTAAAACATTTTTTTTTCAATTAATTATTACAAATTGTTTATTTATTAAAGTAAAAAAAAAAAAAAAAAAAAAATGTAATTACACAAAAAAAATAAGAAAACAATTAATTGTTTCAAGAAATTCGAAAATTTAATAAACAAATATTGTGCAAATTTGTTTTATGTTCACCACATATTTTTGAGATCGTTCTAGATATAGCCTAAAAATTTCAAACTAGAATCTCACCCGGAATAACGTCAATTTTTAATTGCATCATCACACTTTAACAATTTCAGGGGTGGTCGTATGTTTATGAAACCATTTAATTTTAATTCCTAAACACCACAATGGCACCAGAATTTTGGTAAAATATTTTCAATTTAATATGTATGTGAAATACACCCTTTTTCATACTTACAAATAGATTTGTTGGTCAATTCCGGTGCCAATTATCTACCTCAACACTTTAGCATTGAAAATGCTTTGCTGCTGAAAGGGTGAACAAATACTATGTAATACAGTAGAATAAATCACTCACCCGCACGAAAAGTGACACATCTCGCAAAAATTCATTTTGCGTTTTATTCCACTAATAGGTCTGTCATTGGGGCGTCTTGCTATACAAACAGTTTATAATTGTAGCTATGCGGAAAATCCCTTTATTATGCCATATGTCTAGTTGTGACCACAGAAGAGGGGTGGATTGTTTGGGGAGGTAAAATTACTCAATTCTCCAAACCTCATCCTATGTCTTCATTTTAAAGATTTTTATGCTTTTATGTACATTTTTATTCCTGCATGCAGAGCTAAGTGATATAATTCCATGTTACATGAAAACCATGCAATTTTTTTTTTTGCCTCTCCTGTGAAATTTAATTTTGTCAAGATGTGTAACTTTCCTTACGGGTGAGAGAAATGATGTAATAGGAAAAATACGCAAGTTACTAATGTTCTTACAAAAAAAAATATTTATACATTTATGATGTAACATAAATTTATTCAGCGCTCAAATGACCCCTTGCGGTAGTTAAGCCTATACTATTATTTTTCTAGGCAAAATGGTAGATCGAAGATGAGGCATTTCAAGGAATAATATGGACATATACTACTTTAATAAAAGTCGTGAAATATGAACAAATTTCGTAATATTTTAGTATGAAAAAAAAAAAACCAAAAGGGTCACTTGACCCCACGCGGTAGTTTTAGTGTTAATAGTATCGACTGTAAGCTAGGGTGGAACTTAAGTATAAGGTAAAAAAAAAAAAAAAAAAAAACTTTTTTTGTTTCAATGTGTAATAGTGAAAACTTTTTTTCCTTTTTGGATGTCTAAACTTTTGGCTGAAAAGGTTTTTTTTTTAATTAATTTGTTTCCCAGTTCCTCAAGAAGGTCAAAGTTTTGAAATTTCAGTATAAACTAACTTAAAGTAAACAACGTAACTGCTAGCTCATATCTATTTTTATTAAGCAAATACTATCCAAAAGTCACCACGAGGAGGTGGTTAAATATCGAAGTCCACCTTCCTTACCTCCCTTTGCTATGGATTAATTAAATTGGATATTCAACCTACTGTCTTCTTAGGCAAACTTTGTCATTACATTGTGGGAATTCAACTTTCCCAAGATAAAGCCATCTTTTGCTTAATATGTAAAGATGGTTGGCACAGCTCGTGGGACAATTTTGACACACATTTTCACTGTTTTGAGTATTTCAAGGAAAATCTAAAATTCAGGTGTATCCCCTGTTTGTACTTTTTTTTTAAGTTCTTCATCCGATCAGTCCTTCAAGATAGGATACATGTTTTTATAGTCTATAATTCCAATATGTTCGCATTTTTTCAAGTCGCTTTCCTATTGGCCCAGAAAATCCTTTTGTACCCGTAGTTTTTCCAGCAAGATTTTGAAATAAGTATCTAAGAAAAAAATTCATTTGCATGTAATAATCAAATTATCCATTATAAAGTTTTTAGGGTCTTGCTTCCGATGTTTTAAAAACTTCAGATTTGCATCCTGCATTAAAGGCGTGTATGTTTCACCCAATAACTTTCAAACTTGAAATGTCTGTATTATTATTTTGAAAATACACCAAAATTGCAGTGGCTATATTAATATAAGAAGAAGATGTCAATGAAATATGACCAATATATTTTGATCCTGGTTTTTGAACTAAGACCATGTGTTCGTTTTTAATGATTCTTCGTTATATTTTTTTTTCTCTCTGCTCCAGTTATCATAGTGTTATCCTTTCTGCCATCAAATTACAAACCTTCTAAAATTAACTCATTTCCTCTTTCTTGTTCTTTAAAATACATCATTTTCTTTTCTCTTTGTTGTCTTCAAGGCTGTTCTTTCAGTTACCTTTTTCTTTATTATCACCAGAAATACCCATATCTTCTGGGTTGCCATTTGCAATAATACTTGCAGTTCTGTCTAATACTCCTTTCCTTTCACCTTGTTGATTATCAAATTCAGGTTCAGAAAAGAAAACGATTGAACTATTTTCTTCCAAACTATTTTTTTCACTTGACGATCATTCAATCAAAACATCAATTTTTTGTTTAAAATAACTTTTTCTTTCCTTGATATTTCCTTTTCCAGTCTTGTTACACATTTTTTTTGTAGTTTTTATATCTATTGATCTCCTTGCCATCACCCCATCTCTCTTTGGTCTTTTAGAAAGTGACGTTCTCGTTCTGATGCACGATAATATTTAGTGCATTTACACAAAGAAATGTTTTTTGCATGATTACCTAACATTTTGCAATTTTATATTGAATGTGGGACTATTCTTTAAAATCTTAATATTTTTTTTTTCAAATTTTGACTTTTCTCACGATAGTCTAATCATTTTTTATGATTTGTGTTTCAAAAACCGTTGGAATTGAAGGTCTCAGCAATACACTTTTAATTGTGTCAGCAACAGCTTTAGATACTTCAGAAACAGTGCGTTCCACATTCTAGATGGCAGATTTTAAGTTAAATTGAACCCAATAATAATGTATCATAACATCTTCATATGTTCGCTAAAGATGACAGTCTAGTGTTAATTGTTTTGGTTAGAAAAGTACAAAACACTTTAACAATTTTCTAGATTTAGGTACGTTAGCAGACATTGTCACATTTGACACCGACTGTTTATTGAAAAGTAATCGAAGAAACTGTTAACACACGCTAAATCGGACTAACTTGTTATTAGTCGCAGCCAAATAAATCAGAGACAATGAAAGCCGACGCTAACTACGCTTGCTTCTACAGAAGTGAAATAAAGTGGGCCATCATTTCCATGGCACTCAAACTAAATTATTAACTTTATTACAGAACATCAACACTTCATTAATTTAATTTTGCAAAATATAAATTTAACAATAAGCTTAAAACACTTTTCATGCAATTATTGATTTTTATTCATTTTTTATGGAAAATCAGATGCTTTGAGGAACCAGAAAATATCAATTTAAAATTTAAAGAAAAATATTTTCTTTTTATGGAATTAAAAAGGAACAAAATAATCACTATTAGAATATAAAATTCGAAATTTCGTTTTTTAGTTCCACCCTACTGTAAGCGTTCTAGAGTGTTGTTTCAATGTCACAAATAAAGAGTAACTCAAACAGTGTTAGGTAAGAGCATGCGCAAGTACTGCTTTGATCTTTAATCGTTTCCAGCGCCTCTTAAGCAAAACGGCGCCACTTGAGCAAAAATCATTATTGTTGGTCTGAAGTTTTAATAGCGTATACCTAGCATAACGCCATGCGATTTTTTTTTTTCGTTTGCTGGCTTTTTAAAACGTCGTGTTTACTTTCCGCCCTTACATAATGATCTGCCAGATTTGAGACACAGAGTTCAAGAATCTATTTCTTCAACTACTCCAAGGACATGGTAACCGAAGTGTGGGAAGAATTGAAATTTAGGTTGGATGTGTGCGTATAATTAAAGGTGCACACATTCAACATTTGTAAGAAAATATAGGTTAGTTTACTTTCAATTTGATGTATGATTTGTTGTAAATAGTCTAAATTGAACTGTTATAATATGCCTTTATATATCTAGGTCATTCTTTTACGAACACCCTGTATATTAAAAAGCATTTTTACCTTTTTTTTCACATTAACCTTCCGTAGTTAGGTCCGCCCACATATTCATATCTGACATTTGTGTATGCATCAGATTACATTAGGTTAACCATAAAACAACTTTTACGATAAATTATGTCGCTTTCGCATGAAACTGAAATCTGTCGGGAAATATTAGTTCTTATTTACGTAAATGTTTTTTCAAATTTGTATCATAGTTATATTACTTTTAAGTTCATAATGCAATATTAAATCTTTCGCGTCATTTTATCTGTTTTTTTTTTTCTTAGTCCTACAAAATTTTGCGTCAACTATATAATTAATCAATTTAGACAATGAGCTATAAAAGCCTGGGACAGTTACTGAATAATATAACTATAGTATATAAAAAATCATTTACACCAGAAAAAGTGAAAAGTTATTTTTATATAATTTTCAAAGGCCTTTCTTTCTTCAGAAAATTGTTTTATTAAATAAAATAAATGTTTTACTACCTGTTTTATCATTAAAGCAGATGCAAAAAGAAATTTTAGACGAAAAGATTTCTCACGGTCGCCAGAAAATGCCGGCATGACATGGTTGATCTTTAATGAAAATCGGTCGTGCTTAAGGAGTACCGATCTGCTTCCTATCTTGGTTCCATTTTAGATGCATAAACACAATTATTGCACTTAATAATTAGTCTTCAACAGTCTTTGATACTATGAAATGTTCGAAAGCATTTTAGTTAATCTTTTTTCCATTTTAAATGAACTGACATTAGTTTTTGTATGCATCATCAGGTTCAAAATGTTATCTGGTTAAACGTCTGGTATTTTATTTTAAAAAAAAGGTTTTCCATACATTTTTTTAGAACATTCCTTTTATTCATCCATATATTTATCATGTGGATTTTGTTCTTTCATAGTGTTTCATAAGAATTTTCTTTCAAATTTCCAATTTAGTAATTTTGTTCAGAATTAATGACAGAAAACGTTACTTATATTTTCGTTTAGATTTTCTTAATTATGATAGGTTGTTCTACTTACAAGCTTTTCTTTCAATTTTCCCTTTACCACTTATTTATTTTATTACTTTTTTGCATTTTTTTTTCTCCAGAATTTTATCTTTGCTTTTAGAAAATCATTCCTTTACAAAACAACTCAATTTCGTAATCAGTTTATTTATAAAAATCATATCGTACAGAAGTGGCCAAAATTGTGAAACTCTGATGGAAAAAATGTATTTTTAAAGAAATATGTAATCATAATGCTACTTTCTCTTTAAGGAATAACACGAAATTATAGGGGAGTCTAGGGATGGTTGACCCACTTTTTACAAAATGATTTTTTATTTTTTAAATATTGAACGTAGAATAAAGTTTTATACATCATTTTATTCGTTATACAATCAGTTATCAAAATGAAATTACTACATAAGTGTAACATATAAGAAATTTAAAAAATGATGATTTTAATCTTGAAAAAATAATGGGTCAAGGCTACCCACATATGGGAGGGTTAGCCCACTATATGGGAGGCTTGACCCACTTTGTTTTATATTGCAATATTTGTGAAGAGAAATAAATTCAGATTAAAAAAAGCAAAATAAATTTATGCTACATCATTTATTTATTATTAAAAAAAAATAAATGTGATGCTTAAACAAACCTGCTGAGACGCAATCGCAAGTCAGAGGGGAAAATTTTTGTTTAAAATAGGATTTTGTCTGAGAAAGTATAACTGTACAGCAGGGAAAATGAAATTTTAACATTTAAGGCAGTATTCTGTTAAAGACAGGTTCCCTTTTCATAGCGTTTCATGCTATTATGTTCGTATTTAGGAGTCACTGTCCCGTTTTTTTGTCTACTTGTCCTATTTTTGTGACACTCGACCTGACAACTCTAGTTGTTACATAATTTGTCTTCATCTCACTGTATTCACCCTGGTGAAATTTGTTTACATACCTTCCTAAAGTTTTTCGATCGATGCTATGTTCTTTGGCAGCAGCATCAACACTTATCCTTAACATGATTTAAACCTTTAAGGGGAAAAGAACTTTCAGTACTAAAATGTTCAAATAAATAACTGGCACAGGAATTTACGAACAAATTTATTTTTAAATAAGAAAAATTCTATATTTCACATACATATTAAATGGAAATGATTTTAGCAAAATTCCGGTGCCATTGTGATGTTTCGTAATTAAAATTAAGTGGTTTTATAAACTTACCACTGCCCCTCAAAGGGTTAAGACTGCTGCTTTCATCCTTTCTAGTCCTTTCTAGTCTTTCTCACTGTTTCTTTTCACCTATTGTAAGTAATATTTAAATGAAAAAAAAGTTCCTATCAACATTCCCATTTTTTAGCAATTTTTCACATTAGTCAGTTTTAAACATTTTCTTTTCCATCACACCATTTTACTGAAGCTTTACAGGATAAATATTTATTTCTTTTATATATATAACCATTAACTTTTCATTATGCACAATGTATAATAAAAAGATTTCCAAAACCAATTAATTAAGGGAGACTTGAGCATCTGGTCAGCCCTCCCCCAAATTGACTGGGTCAAGCCTCCCTGCATAGACCTTTTCTAAAGAATAGCATATTGTTATGTTAAGCCTAACTTACTACTCAATCTTTATACCTGAAATGAAAGCTCGATATTTCTGCAATATTTTAAACCTACTTAGTTAAATTACTATGATATAATTTATATGAATAAAGCTTACAAAATATTTCTAAAAAACACAACTATTAGATTGAAAATTATTTGATTTTTTCAACACCTATTTCGATTATCTCAATGCAACGGAGGCTGTTTTTTGAGCATTCCAGTAGCTTTGGTTGAAACCTATTGATAAAATTCTGAAATTCTTTTATATATGAAAATTGATGGGTGGGTCAAGGCTTCCGTACGATCAACCGTCCCTAGTCTCCCTTATATATATATATATATATATATACGAGGATATATATAGAGTTCTGAATGTTTAATTATGTTTTATTTTCGTATCAATTAATTACCAGTCATGCGTGTGACAACGCATTTTTGAGCATTAAAAAATAGTAAAGAAAAAAAAAGTATCATCCGTTGCACATATATTTTAAAACATTACCATTACTACCAGATATTTCTTATAGAATTTCCACTTTGATACGGTGTAGGGAGTTATATAATAAAAATTTAAATGAATAAAACAGAGTTAAAAATAACAAAACACTGTTCAAAAATAATTTTTATGAATAACTAAATATGTACTATAGCTTGAAAACGTTTAATATAACTAACAACACATTTACAGAATTTATCATTCACTGACGACACTGTATCCAATTGAGCAATTGCAATGTAATTGAGCAGACGTGCAGATGAACTTATTTATATTCTACAAAATTATATAGTACATAAAAAAATAGTTCATGTTGAAAATGCATAACAATGCTGAAAACACACATTAAGCAGTTTCTTACAGGCAGTGATGCAATCAAATTCATTTGTAGGACCCTGCAAATACATGGTAATAATAAGCTCATTATTTTATATAGAAAGCATGTTGCAGTGCTCCCAGTAATGTGTATATGATTATTATGCTTGAAATAGTGTTGGGCTATTCAAATTCCCTTTAAAAGCTAGAAAATTACAGAATAATTTAAACGCCTTCTATAAACAAAATATAAAAAAATACACCATTTTCAACAGAGTACTAGCTGTATAGTACATCTCAATAATATGTATGACTTATCTGGCAATACGATACTTGCCAAAGTTAGAGCGAGAGACGCCAAGACATACGAACTGTAGTGAAAAAAAATGCTTAAGTATGTTGGGATGGGCTAAAAGCATTGTCGGTTTCCAATGGAAATTATAAAATTTATCTGGATTCAAGGGCGATGGTTTCAGAAATCTTTCTCATTTACCGTATTTACTACCATATTTTGAGTCCTTTTTACTCACTTTCATCGGTTCTAAAAGCAGGTGCTGTGAAACATTCTCCAGATTTTTAGAGTATAAATACTTCTAAAGTAAAACTTAATAAATAAATACCAATGGACAAACTTATTTTATATTTTGATGGAAACACACCCGCGACTGCTATGGAATATGTTTCGCAGATTCCCGCCCTGAAAATTTTCGATAAAATTACTTTTCTTAGTAGATGCCTCTGTTTACGCTAATATAAAATAAGTGTTTTATCCTGTCCGATATTATCCTTCACTTGCGCTTTTATTGTTTTTTATTCGCTATAAACTCTCCACCACGTATATAACTTTTCAGTGTAAACAAATCAGCACTTATGAATCGCATAATCTTGTTAATGTGATCTGAACTTTATAAAACATACGAGAAGCATGGTGGATATACAGTGTGTCCACGTATAACCTGACCTAGCTTTATTTTCGCAACCGTTGGTCCTAGATGCATACTTCCAATTACCTAATTGGTCAAAATTAGGTGCAGAGTTAAGATTAAAAAAGTTTGAAGCGAAAAAACAATTTAACGAAGAATTACAGAAACTAAATTATTACACGGTCCCCCGGTCCTATAACTTATATTTAGAAAATTTAACTGTTACACTGACAAGTAAGGCAAAAAAAGTCCCGTTATTCTACGATTAAAATTGACCGAGTAATAGCTGTTTAAACTTGGGGCATATTTTTTGCTGAAATTTAGGGGTCATTCACAAATTTAGTAGAAATATAATTTCGTCAGATATATTAAAGAAATGGTTGGGAGTAAAATTAGCATTGCAATATAAATTTGAAATCTTTAATCATTCTGACATATTACTGCAAAATGCACAATTTTTAATGAACATCATAAGAGGATAAAAATAACAGATTTTTTGTTAAATAAAAGTATGAAAAACAACAGCCTCAATTCTTTACAAAAATGATACATATTTTAAAATGCTGTTAGATTACACCGTCTTTCAAATTTTGGGTTGTGCCATGTTTTTTAGCTTCTGAAAATTGATTCACGTGTATTTTTTAGCTCTGAATCCGAAAATGACATTCATTTTAAACCATCACGTCAGGATTTTTCTCAAATCGCAAATTTCAAAGTTAAAAAGCTCAAATTTAAAATTGATCCCATTCCCCTCCCAATCGCATCGAACCCCTCAGATGGTTATCTGTAAGAAACTCAGTATAAGCCACAAAATTGAATAAATTATTGAATTAAATAAAATTAAACTGAATAAAAAAGTGTTACATCTATTTTATTGTATCATATTTTCGCTATTTTTTACCCTTAAAACTTACGATTTGCGAAAAACCCTGACATGATAGTTAAAAGTGAAGGTATTTTTTTTTTTAATTTAGCCTTAAAAAAAAACATAAAACTTAATTATAAAAGTTAAAAAACACAACCATCGCAGGTTTATGTTATCTAATCTAAAATCATTTCTTAAACTTGTTGATGGTAATCTATCCGAATTTTTTTGTGTTATCCTCGAATGTAAGTATTTATAAGATGCTAAGCATCAAAAATCATAATAATATTACATTGTAATCGGATTTAAGTCAGTATGTAAAATTTTAACTTCGATCGGACATTTGAAAGTCAGTTAAAGTACGAGTACAAATTTTAAACTGGAAAGACGATCGTTGCAAGTTAAATAAAACCTTATGAAAATAACATAATTTTTGTTAAAAGTAATCATAGCTACAAATCCTTACAAAATACAACATATGTTAAAATACAATTATTTTAACTAATCTGAAATTTAACTAATAAAGTTAACTCAATCGTAATAGTAGTACGATTTCTTTCAAACCTCAGATACCTTGAAATAAGTTTAAGTACTTTATATACGACTCCTGAAAGCACGGTCGAAATCATCTGTTTTGATATGCAAAAAAGTGGTATAAGTCATGCATTTAAAAGTTTTATAACTCGGTCAATTTTAATGTTAGATGAATGGCACTTTTTCTGTCTTACTTGTTAGTGTCACAGTGAATTTTTACTAAATATCACTTATAGCAACGGGGGACCGTATAAAAATTTAAATTTCGTAATTTTTTAATAAATGTGTTTCTTGACCCAAATCGCTTTAAAAATAATTTTTTACATTATTTAAACCATCTTTGTAATTGGAAGTATGCATCTAGGACCAACGGTTGCGAAGATAAAGGTCGGTCAGGTTATACGTGGACACACTGTATAAGTTGTGTGGGATTTCTGATGTGATACGAAAATGTTATTGATCATTCTCGGTACTGCACCGATGTAGAACATACATTGAGCGGTGTTACCGGGGAATGTTTAACAAATAAGTTAAAGTTGGACTATGATTTGTCCTATTTATATATCTTGATTATATTGGTAGTGATGGTACTTGTGGTACTGGGCATATTTTTTATAAATAAATTAAGGATGGAGCATGATTTGTCACATTTACATATTTTTATGATATTGACCAATCAATTAACTTATATATTTGCGCTTAGTTATTCCGCCTGATGAGAGAAAAATAAATAATTTTAATATTAATTTCAATATAAGTAACCAAAGTAAAGTCTCCTGGTGTCGTGGTCAGTAATCGGGGGCTGCTGCCATGCTGAGTGTCCGGGTTCAAATCCCTGGATAAGCAATGGATGTGATTGTGTTTCGAAAAGTTGCATATATAAGTAATGGAAAAAAATGAAATTGTTATGTCTGTTTTCTGTAACTATATATATATATAAGTAATAGTTTATATATAAGTAACATTCAAAGTGACAGCCATTCTTGCTATAGGCCTCAAAGCAATCTCCACTAAGGAGGACTTCAAAGTTCAAAAATAACCAAACTAATATATTGAAAAATTGAAAACTATGAGAATACTTGTAGTTTCTATTATTTTAAATTTGGCTCAATTCTATGCATAACTTCATACACTTTTCGATGGTACAATATTCAAAATGTCACAAAAAACTCTATAAAAAACATTGTCAATAGAAATGTTGTATAGCTTAAAATTCTGAATAAAATGAGTATTAAAATTTTGAAATAGAATTTCGACCTTAATGTTGAAAAAAAATATTAATGATGGTACTCATTTTATTCAGAATTTTAAGCTCTACAACATTTGCATTGACAATGTTTTTTATAGTGTTAGCTGTTTTGAGATATTGTTAAGGTAATTAAAAAAAAACGTGTTTTTCGAAAATAAATATGTACATATTTCCTAACATTCACCCAAGTACGAGGAAGAAAGCATAGTACGTTCATTTTAGACCTAAACTGAAGGGATTAAAACAATTTCCAGTTTTCTCCTAATTAATTCTGAGTTCAACCCCCTGAGCACGGGTCTAAAACTTTAAACTAGAATTGTAACCTTAATATTCAACAAAAATATTAAGTGTAGGTACTCATTTTATTCAGAATTTTAAGCTCTGCAACATTTGTATTGACAATGTTTTTGACAGAGTTAGTTGTTTTGATATATTGTTTTGGTATTTAAAAAAACCTGTTTTTTGACTATAAATCTGTACATATTTCCTAACGCTCATCTACTACAAGGGGGAGAACTTAGCATATTCATTCTAAACCTAAACTAAATGGATGAAAACAGTTTCCAGCTTTCTACTAATTAATTCCTAATTCAGCATTTTATTTCTCGCCTACCACTGGGCTATGAGCACTTTTCTTTTTTAGGTGCGTTCGTAATTATATAAATACGTAGCACCAATACTCGTCGTTCAGTTCGTCTGTCCGTCTGTACGTCCGCATATAATAGAGCAAAAACTACCCAACAGAATGGTCTGAAATTTTAAATGTATGATTGTTGCAAAATTTTGTCGAGCCATTTCAAATTTTATGAAAATCGCATGTATAGTTTAATTACAGGGACAGTCAAAAAAATGTCCCTTACATTACGGCCAATGGGAAAAATTATTGCAAGTGCATTTTAATGATGTTACAGCCTTCCGAATGGTCTGAAATTTTAAATATATAATTGTTGCAAAATTTTGTCGAGCTATTTCCAGTTTTATGAAGATCGGATGTATATTTTAATTACAGGGACAGTCAAAAGTTTTCCGTTACATAACGGCGAATGGAAAACAATTATTGCAAGTGCATTTTAATGATGTTACAGCCTTCCGAATGGTCTGAAATTTTAAATATATAATTGCTGCAAAATTTTGTCGAGCTATTTCCAGTTTTATGAAGATCGGATGTATATTTTAATTACAGGGACAGTCAAAAGTTTTCCGTTACATAACGGCGAATGGGAAACAATTATTGCAAGTGCATTTTAATGATGTTACAGCCTTCCGAATGGTCTGAAATTTTAAATATATAATTGCAGCAAAATTTTGTCGAGCCATTTCAAATTTTATGAAAATCGGATGTATAGTTTAATTACAGGGGCAGTCAAATTTTTCCGTTACATTACGGGAAATAGGAAAAAAATATTGCAAGTGCATTTTAATGATGTTACAGACTATACATTTATGAAATGCAAAAAAAAATATACATTCAGTACAATATGGGGTGCAAAAAATAATTATAAAACTAGTTATAGTACGAACGCACCTCATTTGCCACGTTTGACGAGCAATTTCCAACTAGTTATTATTTTGCTAACCATCTCAAATTCATCGTCAGACCGCTCAACAAAACAGTAAAAAAGAATTTCAGTAACATAAAACACAAATGCTTTTTCTTTCTGAATGTACTATATTTTGCTATATATTTTCCGGTATCTGTTACATTCGTTTTATTATGGAGAAAAATATTCATATTTTTATCGTCACTTATGCTTTAGCTTCTGAAGTGAAGAACCATGTCTATGTTCCATAAATTAAAGGAAGCGTTATTTGTAAGTACGATTTCTTTTTTATTTAATAATTTTTGCAACAACGTCAACTGTCCATTGAATTTTTACTTGTCTGACATTGACCTTATTGTGAAGAAATTTAAGAGAGGGGAGAGAAGGCGAAAGAATATTTTACCCGTGTCATTATAAAGTAAACGTATTGTACTCTATGGGGGTAAATAGCCACATTTGTTTATGTGTATTAGGTTACTTCTTTTACATTATTCTGCAGATTCTTGCTCCAAAGTTTTTTAAGTAGGCTTATTGCAAGCCTATTGCAGTATATCTCGAAAATTTAATAATTTAAAAATTCATTTTACTCGCGTTCCATGGACTATATACTAGCAAATGTCACGCTTTGTTTGGATTTGCGACACGTTATTTAATAAGATAAATATTTGAAAGAAACAAATTTTTTTATATTATTTTTGCATCTTTATTAAGCAAAAACGCTATTTTATGTTTTGGCTCATTTTAATTTTTAAAATGTAAATTCAGTCAAATGACTAAGAATGTCCTCGGAATTTTTTATTTATGATGTAACGAATTTAAGAATTAATTATATTTGTTACAATATTTTTGTTGCCATTTTACAAAAAAAAAAAAAAAAAAAAAAAAAAAAAAACATAATGTAATTTTTTTTAAATGCGTAGGTATCGTCTGCGTAAATGATTTCACATAATAAGAATAAATTGTGTATTTGAATTCTTAACACTGAAAAATATTTTTATAATTGAATGTAAATAATTGAACTTTCACGAATTTTAATTCATTAAAATATGCTATAATTTTCATAAAAAAGTATTTTTAAAATGTTATAAAAGAAATCGTGAAACTATTTGATCATAATTCTGTCTATAATTACTAAATCCGTGATTTATTTTTTCTTCTGAAAATATACGTGTTTCATTTTTTATTTGCGAAAATGCGTCCGTAATGTAAAAACATGTAAAATAAATTAATTAAAAAAAAATTTTTTTTCAAGGTTATTCTGTAAAAAAATAATATTGTGCAAATTTGCAGATCATAACTTACTTTTATGTTTAATTTCAAGTTAAAATACTGAATAGTTTTATGTAAAGTGTAAGACAAAAAGTAATTTGTGTAGCCTAGTAGAGTATCGCTTGGCTCATCCTAATTACGCTATAAACAGTTTTCTAAATTATTTAAAGACTTTAGTGGGATTTTCCTTAGTAAAATATCTTTTCCTATAGGTTTCGATAAAATTTTCCCATATTTTGTTCAATATTCTGTACAATGGCTTTTTTTTTTTTTTTTTTTTTTTTTTTAAGGCATGACCCGCGTAGATCAGATATACTTCGTTGTTCGTTAATCGATCTGCTTGGACTTTAAAAAACCTTTTTATACATATCTAGATTCGAATTTCAAACAACTTTGAAAATATTGACAATGTGTATGCTACCGCGCGGATTAAAAAAAAATCTGATACTACCAATCTAAGTAGCAAACATCATAGCATTACACTCACTTCTGTATATACTTCCAATTTATTTAATCATTCCTACTTCAAATTATTATGCTCAATTTAATTTGGAAAATTTTATGTTATATACCTGAAAATTTTTCAGATAATATCATCTTTACAATATTATAAATGTCAACGTGTGTCCGAAAGTTTGAATGAAGCCAGCGACTAAACGGAAGAATTAATGCTTTTGTATTTTTGAATACAGATGGATTACAACCTGGAAATGAACATATGCTATGTTTAATTTATTTTATTATAATATTTTGCTTCATAATCCAAAATTTCATTATTTTTCATACGCAATGAATTGACATTTTTCCGATAAAATTTAACCATCTTCCTTATTTCGTTGCCAAAAGATAAAAACCCAGAATAATAATTTAATTTCTGATTGAAAGATTAAAACGGAAATTTTCAAGTATTTTTAATAATACAAGGTGCATGAATTTTGAGTATGTGCGGAATGAAGGCAAATGTGACGTCATATATAGAATATAAAACGGATATGCTTTGACGTTGAAATAAAATGAAATTGTGTTATTATATTAATTCTTATTATCTAAAGAAAATTGTTATCAATGCTTACGGTTTATCGTCTGCGCACGGTTAACATAAAGATTTAAATTTTAATTTAATATTTAAAAATAAAAATAAAAACTTTTGAAGAGCAAATGGATAGAAAATGCCAATAATATGCACAGTAAAATTATCAATGTCGAAAATGTCGAAATGATTAGCAGGAAATATGTATTTTCATTCTTAAAAATTAAAAAAAAAATAACTAGATAGAAAGGTTATATCTGTAATCTGGTTCGTAGTCAATTTGCTTTTTTTAGAGAAAGACATTTGTTGCAAAAATAAATACATTGTTGTAAACAGGTTTGTTTTTTGTGTAGTAAAGACTTAATAATATTCTAGATGATCATTTCTTCGCCCACCTTTGATGTCAAGTATTATTGTAAAACATATAAAAATATATCATCCGATAATTTTCTTGCCACAGATACCATATACGCACCTGGTTTGGCGCGATCTGTTTTTGACGACAATTTGGCGAAAACACCGTTTTCGAATACCAATTACATGTATATTTTTTAAATTATGTTCTATTACTTAAAAAGGAAATATCAATAAATAAAAAAAAAAGTTTCATTAATTTATGTAGTTTTAAAAGAAAATTAAAGTAAATAAACAATTTATTAATAAATAAACAACAATAGCCGGGTTACCATGTCAAGCAAAATAATCTATTTTGGCAACAATTAGGTACCTCGGTGCGTATATGACATCTGTGCCATTTTCTTATTACTTCATGATGTAAACAGACATCCTGGATCAGCGTATAAACCTGAGTTATATCAATGATCCTATAATAAAGAAATACCTTAAATTACTCATACTAGCCGCCCTTGGCGACCAGTTTGGTCTCCCTTAAAATTTATGTTCATGCTAAGCATTGCATCATGTTACATTTATTCATAATTTAATTTACTTGGACTCCCTTAACCCTCTGGCTGCGCACCCGAGATTTCCTCGGGCAACGTAAAAGTAGCAACATTTGCGCAATCCGAGATTTCCTCGGGGATTCATTTTTTCCACTAGCGACTATTTTTTAATTCAACTGGGATCACTTTTTAAGTACAAAAATTCCATATAGACTTTAACAACATCGACAAGATAACTGTACTACAAATTGATTTTTTTACTATAGTGGTGCGAGACTATAAAAATAGTCTCCAGTGACGGCCTTGATTTCGCCTAATTTCTAATATCCTATCCCATCTAAGATCCTGAACCCTTTTACAAAAAAATGTTTACATATTTAAACTCTAAGCTTCTAAGCTATATATAGATTTGAAACATGTAATAAAAAATGCACAATTTTTGAACCTATTTTGATTTTTAAAAAAATACGCAGAGAGGGGGTTAAATATAATTAATATAATCCCTTAAGCTAATATGAGTTTTTGTTGCATTAAAATATCTCAATTTGTTGATTTTCTGTAAGCAAGTAAACCCTATTCGTTTACAATGGAAGTCTATGGGAATTTGGCGAAATATTAGAGATATCGCCAATTTGGCGTCACTTTTGGCGACAAACTTGGCGGTATTTGGTGACAGAACAGGGCGCCCTATGGTAATCCCCTCATATGTATGGGATAGCATTAAATGTTGTTCAATAACCAATGAGAAGCGTTTCATTTGGACGTTGCCATTAAACAATTAACAAATAATTGCGCTTTCTGTGCCACGTGCGATAGAGTAATATATATATGGAGAGATTGTCTCCTATCAAATGTAATAAAGAATTGGTTTATTATATATGTTTTTAATTATCGGAAGGGAAATGCTTTGCTTAATTAATTAATTTCTTCTTTTTATGTTACGTGAACGACGTCACGGGTAACAGCTAGTTTTATAATAATTTAAATAACATTTATTATTTTCGACTCTAATCGCATGTAAGTACTATACAGTTGTGGGTTATGAGAAACAAATTTAGGTAAAGTAAGAGGTATATTGAAAAGCAGGAATTTAAAACGATGTATCGCTGCTTATTTTGTTAAGAAAGATACATACATTTTTTTTATATATATATATACAAATTTATCGTCTGTAATGATAATCTTCTACACAATTCTTTTCATATTAACAGAAGGAAATAATTTGTAAAATAAACTCTGCTAATTTGGTCATGATATTAGTTTTCAGATGCGTAAAAATCGAATGTTCCTTATTCTTCAGCAAGTACATAATTATCAGACTTTTATTTTCAAAGATCATGAAGCTTTGAGAACTGTTACGGTATTATATAAAAATGAAATATTATACATAAAATTGTAGCACATTCATAAATTATTATGCATAAGGGTCATTATGAATTTCTGGTGAACTTCGGCATTTAAGGAAAAAAAAAAATTATTATTATTATGACTGATTTTATGCTGCAACTGATAAAAATTCCGATACGATACGATAAAAATTCCTTTTGAACTTTTTCTAAACAAATTCGATGAAATTAAAAATTTATAAAAATTGTCATTATTATGCCTCTAAAACATAAATGAAAAACTCCTTCATATTGACCTTTGCGCAGCATTGTGTAAAATTCGAAAATTTCATTTTGACAAATTTCACTAAGAGATTTTGTGTCATAAAAACCTATAGAACCAACCAACCGACCTTGATAATGACCACGTAAAGACATTTGTAAAGTTAAGCACATTTTAGTGCTAAACAATTACAATTCAAAGCTTTAGATGTACTCATTTCGGAAGCAATCCCAAAACTTTTTTATAACTCAAGCTGCAATTTTAAATTATTAAATGTATTTTCCAATAATAATGAACTTGAAAATGATACATAATAAATATATTGACTGTAATTTTGGAACAAAATGAAAAAATTGTAGTATTACATGCGCAGTTAATCCAAAAAGACAATACTGCTTTTAAGAAAGTTTGGAACTGTAGAATCTAAAACCATTGTCACCAAATCTAACTAGTGGAGTCCTGAAAAATTGCTGTCTACTATGATAAACAAAATTATTCAAACACAAATTTGAAAAACTGGCTGTTAATAAAAAGTTTTTAGTGTTTTCTAAAGTGCAAAATTTATTAAAAATATAAAGATGTAATAAAGATGTCAAAAGTTGAAAATAAGCTTTCATTTAGCAAATTTCAAGTTTGGGACTGACCATGCTAATGACATTTCAATATTTCATTAAAAAAAACTAAAAATATTTGTTTATCGTATTTCAAACTATGCAAAATATAGCGGTTGAAAAGAAAGGATTGTTGCGAAAATATTAAAAAAAATAATTGAAAAGTAACAAATGTTGGGAAAATATTTAAACATTTATGGATGACTTGATTATTTCACAATTGTAGCCGAGGGTCTAAAATTTACTATTATCTTGGAATAAATAATAAAAAACATAATTCTTTCAAAATATGTTGCTTAAGTGCACAATGAAGAACAAAACAACAACTGCTTATTACAAATGTGTGAACTGTTTACCACCAAAATTTGTCTTTAAAACTAATAAGATGTGCTCCTAACTAAAGAAATTCCGAAATACTTTTATATGAAATAATGAGGTGCAGAGGTCGGGATATAATAGGCGTCTTTTAGAAGAAAATGCGCCTTTAACCTTCCTACCATGAATGGGTCTAATCGACCCATTTCTATAATTCATTTCATTCCATTCGAACCAGAGATATTTTCTTAAATTCAGATAAATAAAAGGAACCGAAAACTAACATAAATAAAGGGCGGATGGACCAGTCCTTTTCAGGACTCACGGCATTTGCCGAAGTGTTGCATCCGGCACTGCGGTGGATTTCTACTTCACTACTCCAGTAGCAGCTTCTCATATGTCGGTGATGAATTACCGAGAGCGAGGGCCCTTTTCAAGGCCAGGCGAAAGCGTACCTCCGCTCCCGGCATCGCCTCGACTCTTGGAAGGCATCAGATCTCACAATGCTCCGGCACCCTGAGCGGATCCAAATCACACTTTCTCCGGCCGTTAGGCCTAGGCTACCCTTTCCCCCTTTTTATACTAACAACATCTCTTCTACTGTACTTTTTTACTTTATATTATAAAAATCTTATAAAATACTATAAAAAATTTTAAAATATATTTCAAAAAACTTACAAAAAATCAAAAAAAAAAAAAAAATTAGAAAATACAAAAATATATCTTGCTGTTGTAATGCTATACTTAAACTTTCTTTTAGACTCTTCCTTCCTTTTTCGTTCTTTTTATGTGAGCTCTTTTCCCATCCATTCCCCAGTCAGATTTTTTTACTTTTATGCCCTCACTGCTACCAGCTATGAATTTTGCTTAACCATTTAACCTGCACAATCTTATGTGACGGGGATGTGGGGCAAGTGGCCCCGGGCTCCTCGACCAAATCGTCTAGAACCAACATAAATAAATACATTGAATAGTTTTTAAAGAAAATTCTGGGGTGAAATGTTTTTATTAAGGTTGAGTAAAATTTCAACAGGGTAGGAATATTAAGGGAGTCCGAGACACAAAAATCTTCAAATTTTCTAAAAGACTTCTATTGCTTTAAAAATTTCTCTGTGTTTTTATGCTTAAATTGACGTTTAAATCATGTTTATATCTTAATTAGAACAGGAAATATTAAATTTTTCATTTTGGTGTGTTTTTGAAATCTAGATTTCAAGCAATGGTTGTCATGAAAACGATTTATTGTGAAAATGCGATTTTCTTCATGATGACTTTTTTCACCATTTCTCGTATTTAAATTGCTATAAGCCAAGAAACGTTAAATATAAATAGTTCAAACTTGGAACAATCTTTTTCAATTGCTTAACTTTAATTTTGATATAGAAAATTACAAAAAAAAAAAAAAAAATTGAAAATATGATTTTAAAAAAAGTTACACCATTTAATTTTTTTTTTTTTTATTTAATTTTTTTTTTTTGCTTTAAATATTTTTATTTTTTTTTAATTACTATTTTTAAAAATGCTAGATCTAAATTAAAACTTATATATTTTTGTTTATTTAAAGGGAAAAAATTAAATTCTACAAATAATATTTCGGGTTATAACGAGTTTAAATTACCCCATGTTTTAATGATTTTAAAAATTTTAAAATTGTTAAAAAATATATGAGAAATTTTATCATGTGATTTTGTTTAAAAATAACATGGCTAACCATAAAAAAATTCAAAATTTTAACTCAATAAATAAAAATTATTTTAAATATTTTAAATTGTATCCCGGAACCCCTTTAAACAAAATGTCTGCACCCAAAATAGTATACTTATGATTTTCTTCAGTAGTATTTATGTCGGTCCAGTTAATGGTAGTGAGAGAAAAGTTAAAGAACATAGGCCAAAAACTGATATTGATTTACCCTGAATAATTTATTTATTTTTTTATTTACTGATAACGTTTGGAGGAAACGACTTATGTCTCGTCGATGCGCATTTGTAATTAATATCTCTGTAAAACATTCTTTTATAATGAGATTTAGTTTATATCATATACAAAATTTGACTCCAACATTGCTACAAATCCTTGCCAAACAAATTTCGGTGTCGCTAATCCATAAAAGTTTTCAGAACAAAGCATTTTGCAACGTCTATGCATGATTGAAGAGCATAGGCACTGGATCTCAATTGTCAGATTCATAGATCAGAATAATGTTAGCGTAATATTTGTTAAAGAATGTCAGTTCATTCAAAATTTGAAAAGTAACCCCACCAACTTTAGAGTAAAAATATTACATTTTACATAATTTAAGTACAAACTTTGTACTATCTTCTAATTTGTAAAAAAATAAATAAAAAAATAAATTTAAAATAAAATAAAAAAAACATCAATTTGTAAATTTTATATTGAATTGAGATTACTATTTTTTATATTTTGTAAATATTGTTACACCTTTCTCAGATTGTAATTAGTTTGCCGTATTGCAAATAATTTTATAAATTTTAAAAGGATATAAATAAATAGATAGCATTTTCTAATAATAACATATATATCCCTTTCGAATTTATCTCTATTATCATTATTTGAATAATTAATTCCTATTCAAACTAATTTTTTATTAACTAAATTACTATTCATTTTTTAGGGCTATGAATAAATGTGCAATTAAAAAAATAATTAATTAAATCCTTCCAGACGTTATATAAATAGGTAATGTTACAATTTGTGATTGGGTTCCAGCAAAAGTTTGTCTTCTCTTATAGGTGAAATAGGTCTTATAGGTCACCAGATATGTTACTCATGTTGCTTTATTTTCTATCGGTTTTGACTGTTCTGGTCCATTTGATACTTATTTTATGAAGATTCTCCAATGACTATGACCGTTCAATAAATCCCCTTCCGAAGGCTATCTTTGCTATATTGGGTAATTCAACATGTTTTCGAAAACAATATCATTGTGTTAATTTAGATATCGTGCTTTAACACAAAAAAAGGTAATGTTTATATATGTAGCAAGAACGATTGCGGAAAAAATACCTTTTTCCGAGTTATCCACGAATCAGAAAAAATGCCCTTTTTTTCTTTAGAAAGTAACACATTTCTGAAATTTGAATGATCGGAAACAAAAGTCTCTTTTGCTGCTCGTAATTTTTGAAACGCGTTCGAGTAGTTTTTGCAGTGTATTAATTAGTTTTCTTAATCTGAAATCGACATTAAATATCGGTTTTTCGGATACACATAATAACCATGTCAACATTTTCAGATTAGTAAAATATTTTTTTTTATACATTAAAGAGTAACAAAAAAAAAAAAAAAAAAAACACGCACAAATACTGTTCATTTTATGCTATTTATGTAGCACGTTAATTATTAATGTTACAAACAAGCTTATAACAATAAGCATGTCAGTTATTAAAGCAATAACCCTGTTTATCAAAAAGTTCACAACAAGTCCAGTCAAAAAGTCCTTACAACAAACGGTCAAGTGCGAGTGTTACTCGCGCTCAGAGAGTTCCGTACAATAAAAATATGAATTATTAAATGTATTATTAAAAAAATCGTTGCTAAAAGTATAAAAAAAAACTATACAACGTACAGTTAATAAAATATGAATTGGTATACCACAAAAGTTCAAAGAGATATGAAGCCTAAATAATATGAAATATTGCTGTTCTGTATAAGTCCGTTATCCTAATCTATTTATGATGAACTTAATTCAGCACTGACAATAAAAGTAGTGCATATTTAAACTTTATTTGGAATTACCATAGCATTTATTCGATTAATTCTAATTAAATTTGTCTAGTTTTAACTAATTGATGTTTATCGCTTTTATACTGCTACAGGGCATTACATTACACAAACATATCATTAAAAGTTGTTATGTAGACTTTTAAAGCCGGTGGTACATAGAGTACGTCACCCCTGTCAATATGTATGTCCAAAGCTCCCGTGTCTTTAAGGGTTGATATCTCGGCTACTTAACGATGATTTGTTTAGAAAATCATTATCAGCAATCTTTTTGTACTTCTGCTACTATAGATACCTCGAGAGCGCCTTAACATCACATTTGATTAATGCCCCAAAATCAAACTTTTTGTGCAACGGAAAAATGCGCTTTTCTGAAAAACCACATGACATAGGGTAATCGCTATAGTTTTGCTGCAAGGTTTAAATTAACGTCTACTGCCTCTAACTCATCAATAATTTTATTTTCAGTAGATTCGGAAATATATGGGGGGAGGGAATATTCTTGCACTACATTTTCGATGATATTTCTGAAGATATAATACCTAAAATGAAAAGAAATGTATTTTTGAGTTCAGTCGAAAGCTTTCACACGATATCCCACACCATATACAAAAATGTATTTTTTTTTCTCAAGTAACTTAATTAGCCCCTCTACATTTTTCCTAAATATATTTGTGATTGTTTAATAATCTGTAAATGTGTGGGTCAATAGTCTTTATACTGCTTCCCCAAATTTGAACTTCCCACGTTCCATAGTTTGCGAGTAAAATGGCTGTGTGCAGACAGACACAGGAGAGATCTTATACTGGTTTCGTTATTACATTTCAAGTACGGAACCCGAAAAAACAAGAAAAAAAAAACGTATTACTTAAATAAGAAACTATGCCATAAGATAAAAAAAAAAGCAGTGTCCTTATCTTTTTTTTTTTTTTTTTTTTTTTTTGCATTTGGATAAATTATATTTCCGTTTCTAACACATAAAAGTAGATTTTAATCATATTTTTTCCTGTTCGATTATAACTATTTTCTTTATCTGTGAAAATTTTCTAACTTTTGTGATACAGAACAAAGGAACTTTTAAAGTAAAATTACATAGCTTACAAGGAAGGTCTCCATACGGGCATACTCAGAAAAATCTGAAAAAATACAGAATGTTCTTCTCCCATGGGTATATATGTTCATAAAAATTTTTTTGGCGGAACCTCGGTAGAATGCCCGTAAAAAAATAATGAAAATTTCGCTTATTTGGCGACTTATCACCGTTTGGCGCAGAAATTAAGTTTAAAAAAAATATGCTTGTCGAATACTCTTTAAGGAAAAAACTTTTTATGTTGAATTTGTTTAAATATGTTTAATTTAAATAACTTTAGCTTTGTCATTTTTAGTTTGTTTTAACTATAGTTTTGTCATATATATTTATATGTACTTATAACGAATTTTAACTATCATATTTTACGATTTAAAACAAAATTTAAATTCATTAAAATTGTTCCAAACTCAAAAATATGCCCCATCGAGCACTCACGATTCAACTTTGTTGCTATGGAAACAACTTCTTCGGTATGGAAATGTATTAGGGCAGCATTATTCATCTGGCGTTAAAAGTTATTTTTATAACCGATAAAGCCGTTTAAATAAAAAAAAAATTGTGGATTGGAGAATAAAACAATGACAAAATTTCGTTCAAATCGGCAACAAGCAACAAGTATAATACAAAATGTAATAATAATAATAATAATAAAAATTCTTTCATGGTTTACGTTTAAATTAATTAAATACCGCATATTCTAAAAATCAATTAACAAACAATTTTCAGATTCATTAAAATCGTTTGCTTTTGGCGAGGAAAAGTGCTGCTCGCCAAATTGAGTGCCGCTTTCGTCTTTTCACGCCAATTATTCAAAAATATTTTTATTTATTTATTTTATTTTTTTTTTTTTTACAGATTTTCTACTGTAATTCAGCCGCTAACTTTAACTGATTCTTTATTACATACATGAGTACTTACACTAGCATTTTTTTCAACATATTATGAGTATGCCCAGTATGGAGACCTTCCTTGTTAGAACAGAACTTTACTCAAGGAACATTTCTTTTTTTCTTTTTATACATATTGTATTCAATTGAGTTAATATATAAAATGGACTGTCACGAAAATCATACCTATCAGTTTGGACGTGGAGTTACTTTATTGGAATATCCATTTCTATATAAATTGGGATAATAAATATACTTTCATTCAACCTCTTTCTATTACTGTGTTATAGGCTACTGGTTTTGCACTGAAAATTACACGGCTGGAAAACTTTTTATAAAATATAAGTTACTACTCTCTCTAAAATTTAGAGGACTCACTATCCTTTTAACAATACATATATTTTTTTAATTATGATTATTTGATGATATCAATTTGATATATTATTAAATGATTTTATTGACACATTATTTGAACAAGAAATTAGACAATTATGATGGCACAATGAGAATTAATTTTTTTCAATAAAATTAATGGCAACTTTAAAATCATTCGACCTTTGTACAGCACCACTGACAAAGACAATACATGTAATAAATAAAATTTTTTACAATAAAACTAATTAGTAATGCCCAATTCTAGTAGATTGCAGTAGCATAGCTTAAGGGGACCCTTCACTCACTTCAAAATACTCGCTCCGTAATGATAAACCTATGGGCAGGTTCTTTTCGAATTTCTCGCTTAAATTTGAATATTTTTAAAACACACACACACACACACATATATATATATATATATATATATATATTTGCATAGGACCTGAGCTCCACCTCTAATAGGACCATTTTGTACTTTTTACCCGACTGCCAAGAAAGGTTGTATGATTGACGCGTATCTGTGTAATTGGATTTCTTTATACCCTCGAAACATCCCAACGGCTGGATGTATTTTAATGAATCAGGTCTCTATCGATTCGTATTTATAGTCTAATGATTATAGGCTAAGTTTTGTTTTTATAAATTCAAAATGGTGGCCGTAAAATACAATATGGCGGTAGAGACGAAAAATATTTTTACGCACCATATTGAGTGGCATATCGCTGGATAAGTCTTTCAAAGTGGAGACGATGTTTCATTGACTATTTTACAGGCAGAGCTCCGTTTAAATATTACACCACCTGGAAGTTGTGTAGGTAGGATCTATAGCTTTTCTGTAACTCTAACCTTCAAAGACATCTATAGGCCTCATCAAAATAGTGTTTATAGATAGGAACTAACAATTAAACACAACTTAAAAGTCAGCAATACAAGTAAATCAAACAATAGGTAAGTAATATAAAAAATAGTTTCACATCGATTAGAAATAATTTAGTTCGCTTTTTACGGTGCTAGTCGGGTTTTTTTGATTTTTTAAATTAAATTTTTATTCGATTTTGGTTGCAGATTTTTTTAATAAAGTTACTTTCACTTTCGAAACTGCTTCCAAACTCTTATGGAAATATCAAAATTCTTATAAAAGCAATGTGCTTAAATGTATTTCGATCATCTCTGTAAATGGAAAGGCTTTTGCTGTTGAAAATGTTTCATATAACATTTTTTTAAGAAAAGAAAAGCTATACCTATGTAAATGATTAAGAAAATTATTAATACAAAAAAATATTTAGCTTCGCCTGTTTCTCTACGATTTCTAAATATGATCGAGTAGAGTATTTTATGTTGAAGAAAAAAACTTTTCTTAATAGACAGAATAAATAAATTTTATACTAAATATTCTTCGTGGTACTTAAAAGTACTGTCCGTGCATAAAGGTTTATTTTATACATCATCTATTACATAAACTCTGAAAATATTACTGAAACTGCTCCAATAATTCCTTAAAAATGGGTACGTCAATATCAGTTGTTCTTCTGAAGTTGTTCTGAGTATTATTGTTCTTAATCCAAGCTAAAAATCTATACTTTAACCATAAATCTGACGATAAATTTCAAAGTATTAAACGACTTTATTTTTACTTTAAAATTATTTCGTTCAAAAAATAAAATAAATAAATAATGAGAGTTTACTCTTATTTTTTTTTCTACCGCTATCTAAATATTTTTACGTATACAGTAGAAGCTCTTTTATCCGAAACGCTTTTAATCGAGACTCTCGATTAACCGAAATCCATTTTTTAAACTTTTTTTTAATTTTTACTATAATATTCCTCGTGTGCAAGCGGTCCTTTCCGAACCATGAGTACAGATAAATATTTCGGATCCCGTTTCTTGGAATTTCTTTGACTTTAACTTGAGCTCCTGTAAACTGCGGAGTGAACTAGAACACAGTAAGAGGAGGGAGAACCGGAATATGCGGATGTGATCTAATGTGCGAAGAAAGCGAACAAATTAGCAATTCTGAAGCTTTTGAATGTTTTGCAAAATATTTGGCATGGCCGGAGCTGCGGAAAGACTGTGATTTTGGTGAACTAATAGAATTTAAAAAAAAAAAAAAAAAAAAAAAAAAAAAAAAAAAAAAAAAAAAACATTCGTGATAGGGCTTCAAAGCAAAGCGGGAAACAAAATTTTGTTTCAAACCCTTGTGAAATGTGTAAAAGGTACTTAATTTCAAAATTAAAATTCGGGTAATTTATTCTTGTTTCTATTTTGTTGTTCATTTATTTTTATTAAGCACTTGTTGTCATAATAAGAAGACCATATATATTTGCTCTTAGTCTTAAAATTAAAGCATTCTCGATTATCCGAAAATTTCGATTTTCCGAAAGATCGTCGGTTCCAATTTATTCGGATAATCGAGGTTCTAGTATATTTATTACTTATTTATGCATTTATTATTTATTTATTCGTACATTGCTTACACATTTATGAGTTGCTCATTTCTTCAAGATATGAGGGGGGTTACAACCGTAGTAGACCAAGCCCATTTTGAAAAAAAACAAGTTGGAAATTGCACGTCAAACGTGGCAAATGGGGTGCGTTCGTACTATAACCAGTTTTATAAATATTTTTTGCATCGAATATTGTACTGTATGTATATTTCAGTGCACTTTATAAATGCATATCAATTTCATTATGTTCGAAAGACTGTAATATCATTAAAATGCTCTTGAAATAAGTTTTTCCCCATTGGCCGTAGTGTAACGAAAAAATTTGTCTGTCCCTGTAATTAAACTATACATCCGATTTTCATAAAATTTGAAATGACTTGACAAAAGTTTGGAACAGTTATATGTTTAAAATTTCAGACCATTCAGTTGGGTAGTTTTTGCTATGCTGTATGCGAACGGGCGAACAGGCGAACAGGGAGATGGACAGACATACAGACAAATAGATGGAACGAACGAAGAGTTATAGGTGCTACGTATTTATATAATTACAAACGCACATAAAAATGATAGAGTCCGTGTAGAAGGTGCATAAAATCTGTTTTATCCAATACCACATAAATCACATCTGTAAACAGATGACGTATGGGAATGTATAAATCATATTTTATGCACCTACTAAATGGACTATCTCATTTTTTCTAAAATGTACTTGATCTATTATAGCTGTGAATCCCTCATATGTACCTTCAAATAATAAACACATGATTATTTTAACAATTTCTGAAATAGGGATATTTTTACCAAGCAAAAAATTAATGAACTTCAAGATCGCTAAAAAGTCAGATTTACTTTATGTAATAAAACGATTTTATGAAAACAAAATTAATAAGCCATCGAATATAAAAGGAGAATACATATCAAGCAAAAATAACAAAAAACACATTACCTTAAACAAATAGACACATTTATTTACTTTTTAACAACATTAGGTTTGTAACTATATTATTTTTTGACAAAAATTTATTTTGGGAAGAAGAAATATTTAGTAAAATATATGACTTTCTCTCGAAGCATCGTCTAAAAAATCAAACTGGGAGGGTTAGAGAATTATTATGTAGTTATTTATTTTCATCTATTAATAATATAATAATATAATGAAAGAAGAAGAAAATCAAAGTAAATATAATTGGTACTGAACTTTAGTATTGAAACATAAATCTTGAAATACTGAAGACGATAAATTATATATTTAGCTTAATTCAATAATAATTAAAAAAATAAGAAAAATATGTATAAGGTAATTCGGTTGAAGTCGCCATAAAATAGGGCGTTTTGCTTAGTAGAGCCAAAATTGAAATAATACGATAATGATAAAATACACCTTGCTTTTCAATAATTAATTTGTTATGTATACTTATTAATTCCTTTCCCAGTAAGTACATGATTGAGAAATTTAATGTTAAATAATCTCGTAAAATTGTGGCATATACCCTATAAATACGGGGAAGATGCTACTAGTTATGGGGTAAGATGCAACACCACAGTAAATATGAAAAATAAAACAAAGATTGGAACCGTGACTGTAAATTAACAATAACTATTGAAAAACAGACAAGTCTGTAAACTGAATTAATTTTTGTCAAATTTACTTTGCTACAACTAATAAGGGTACAAGCCTACACAACATTTTATACAGTGCAAATGATCAACATTGTAATATTCGTGCAACCATTACTTTCTTTTGATGCGCTGAATCCAAATACACTTTCGGCTTTTTTTAGCGTAAAAGTATCCTTTACATACCCCCACAAGAATCACCATCATTATCTTCATCAATACTATCGCCCCTCATATATAGATGAATTTCTTCTCTTGAGGAAGACGAGCTTATACGTCTCTTTTTCTTCTGTTTTTTAAGGTTTCATTGGATTTATTTTAAATTTACCCACCTTTTCCCACATAATTTTTCTCTTCTTTGATGCAGTCAAGGCCTCTGCTGTTTGTTTCTTACGCCCTGATGGTTTAGGTTTTCTGACTTGAGGATTAGAGCTGATTTTTTCTGGACAGGAAATCCCGTGTCCTGTGCTGGTGGAGGCAACTGCTGGTGACAGTCCACTGCAACTATCTCTGTTGGTGGAAGCAACTGCTGGTGTAGGACCACATGATCTGCCGGTGGAAGCAACTGTTGGTGTAGGCCTAATGTCACTTGTGCCGCTTGTGGAAGCAACAGAGGTATCTTTGCTAGAAACATCAGATATAGCAAACGCATACGCTGGGATTACTTGTGAGTTTTAGGGATAAATCCCTGTAGCTGAAAACCCAGAAGTGCCATTTCCTACTGTGTCTGTCTTGCGTCAAGGTGTATTCTGAAGAGATCCAAACTGAAGTTTTGAAAGTTTGCAATCTGGCTTGTTATGGAACTAGGCGATATGGCTTGTCACCAATATATTTTCAACGGTTTGAAAAATGAGCGATCAAGTAGCTGTAAGTACCGTGTGGTGTGACTTGGAAGACAGAAAAGAAATACTTCATTTTCATTTAATTCTGCACCATCTTCCCACATTTATAAGGGGAAGATGTCACACGCTTATTTCCGTATTGCTACAAGGTTTTGACCGCTTCTGCTTGTCTTGTGTGTGTAACAGAATGCTGAGCGTACTTATATTGCTAATATCTTATTTAAAATAAAACATTCACTTTAAATATGAGCAATGGAATATTTTAAGGGCTTTATACACCAGGTTAAATGCTCATGAGATCCCAAAATAATGACGACTGAAGGCAACAAACTAAGATAAATTCACAATTCACGTTCAGACTGGGACAAAACTCCTCACACAAGCGGGTCATAACTTTTATCTGTTGCATATAAAAGTAATAGGAACAAACATACGTTTTCCCCAACTTGCTTCTTCCCCCGAATTACCTTAATTATTTTTTCTTCAAATAATAATATATTCAAAGTAAAAAAAAAAAAGATATTCAATTAATTAATGATATCATTATTTCTTCAATAACATTTCTTAATCTAAACTGGGAAACATTGATGATTTAACATTTAAATTTATAATTTATCGAATTATACTTTGATTTATTTCAGTAATAAATCATGTACAATGGGAAACATGAGGAAGGGTTTAAAATAAAATTTTCCCCTACTAAATATTTAAGATTATTATTTTTTTTTTTTTTACGCACACCGTGTTTCAAACTGAATAAGTGGAATCTTATTACTTAAAAAAATTTATGTTATTATATTATGCATATAAGTTCCTTGTATATTTAGATCTGTTCTTTTATATAAAGTAAATAAAAGAAATAACTTCACATTCGTACATTTTTAAACACGTTTCGTTTTTCGTAATCCGACAAAAAAAATCTTCAATAAACCTTTAAAAATCTAATTAACTTGAGATGAGAGAAGTATCAGCTATAAAAAAAAAATAAAGTTCATGAGATGATATAAAAAAAAAAAATATGTATGAAGAAATGCTTAAACAAATTGACCGAGTTAGTTTTTTTTTTATAGTAACTGCCTTGGGATATCGATGACTATATTGTCTTTTTGTACAAATATTTCCTTTTGGACGAAGAAACATTTAATCAAAGTTAATATTCATTCTTCAAACACACGTCGAAACATAAAAGAAGAAGAATAAAGGGTATAGGATGTACTTTTATCTTGTTAGATTATGACAATTGTTTTGCTAAGTAAACTAAAATTGCCCATTTATCCAATATTAATATTATTTGTTAAGTTCTATTCCAGTTCATAAATCGTGAATCCTTGGTAATTTCGAATTCATTATTTGTTTATTGCAATAATAATTTATGTGAAATGAAAAAGAAAAGAAAACTTGCATGAAAATCTTCAATTTCTTTATATTTCAAAATATATAAAAAGAATATTTTAGATATTTCATGATTAAGAAAAATTAAACGGAAATCTCTTGTGTTATTTTCATTTGTGTAACAGGAATCATTGTGATTTGATATTAATATCAAAATTAGAAGTATCTTGTATCTTACAAAAAAGGGCATAGTTTTTGAAATTTCTATGAGTCTAAATTTACTAAACCATATTAAAACCATTGGTTTTTTGGGTTTTTTTTTTTTTTTTTTTTTTTTTTTTTTTTTTTTTTTTTTACAAAAACCAATGTTCAATTGGACTATTTTAAAGAAATATTTTGTGCACAATTTTTATTATCTAATTGTCTTTTAAATATATTTTACTACGTATTTTTAAGTAATACCTCTGATGAAGTATCTTGACTTTCATAATTTTGTTTAAACTTATTTATAAATAGAAAATACATTTTTGTATTTGGAAGACCTTATCTGAGATTTCCTTATCTTTTATTCGAAAAAAATTGAACTGTGAGCAGTACCAAATATAAACCCCCCAAAAGTTATATTTTATTAAAATTTCTTTAGATCGGGGATTTTCTTAGGCGCCTGGGGGATAAAGTATCGTGATGATCTTTCTCTGAAGAAGTATCTGTACTTTCAGAAACTTTGCATGTGCCATTTAGATAAATAAATACATTTTTATATGTTCTAAGACTTTATATGAACTTTCTTATATTCGAAAAACATTTAATTGTAGGAAGTATGAAATAAAAAGCACAAAAAGGTATATTTTATCTAAACGCCTCATGAGCGAGAATTTTCTTGGGTTCCAGGAGTATAAAGTATCTTAATGATCATTCTCTGATGAAGTATCTAGACTTTAAGATTTTTGCGTGCGTCATTTATAAATAGAAAATAAGTTTTTATATGTTGGGGAATTTTATCTGAGCTTTCCTTAACGTATATATGAAATTTGTTTTTAATTTGAGCAGCAATATGGAATATAAAACAGGAAAAAAATTATATTTTATCTAAACACCTCTAGAGCGGACTTTTTCTTAGGCACCAGAGGGAGATTTGTGTGTATTTGGTTTATCTGAAAGCAGCTCACTCTATTCCAATTGATTTTGTTTAAAAATATCTACTTCGGAACTCCTAAGGATATCTAAAATTACGATTATCGCATCTTGTGATATGTATTTAAATAACATTTAAGATCAGAACTATCATTAAAATGGAATACGGTGGCAAAGCTGACACATTGTCAATGAATAGCCTAAAGCAAAAAATATTGTAATACTTTGCAGCTATCCTTAATTTTTTATAATATGTTTCTAATTGGTCCTTCCTTATTTTTAATCATCTTATCCTTCATTACAAACTATTTCTTACTAATACATTTCATCATTGTTATTTTCTGTATGCTGCCTAACTCATCGAGGAGCATATTCATAATTTGGTTAATATGGTTATGGTTTTGGTTAATATATTTCTTCCTTTTCAACGATAGTTGTAAAAAAATATATTTTCTTTTCCTTGAAGAATAGATTTTATAAGATATTTTCTCTTAAGGTCATAATTTTATAAGTATTGTTCCATTCTCGAAACAGGTATCTCAAATCATTAATAATATGTTTAAGATGGTATTCTAGTGGTTCAATGTACATCTTCGTCAAATATTACAAAATATTTTTTTATTTTCTGTCTGTTGTACAATAAAGTGCTGATTAGATTTTATTCTTTTATATGCTTAAATGCATTGTTTAAAGGTTTTTAAAAATACATTTTATCTAATAACTTTATACTTTCAATACTATTGAGATCTCTAAATTTATTTTATTTTAACAATTAGTAATCAGGAAACCATGTGCGTAACATTTTTATTTGTATTCTTATTCCACTACCATTTGCTTAATTTCAACACTTGTCATACCTGTCTTGCCGTATTTCTCAATATCTCTGTAATCGCCTTTTAATTTCATATACGTTGATTTTAATATCAATAACAACATTAAATACATTAAAGAAGAATCAACCGGCGATAAAGTAGGAAAAGTTTTAACCTTTTTTTTCCATTCTTTTTTTATAGAATATTGTACATCCCTGAGACACAAATTAATGACTATGATTGGCTTAGTGTACATTTTATTACGGTATGTAAATTTTCTACCAATTTTTCGCTTATAAGATTGTTCTTTTGTTCGTAGGACAAAGAGAAATAAACCATTTTCATATATTTTTTATGCTAAATCAGAAAAGTTCATGAAATATTTCGTCGTTCAATCAAGAAATGGAAAAGAAAATTTGTAATTTTCTGTTTTCCTCTGTATTGTTTCTATGTAAATGAAAATACATATTATCTGATATAAATGAAAACGTAGAAATAAAAAAAAAGTTCAGTAAAACCATGTGCATACAGAAAGCAGTTATCTGAAGACATGTTTTTTTTTTTTGGCTTCCCTCTTTTGTGATTTAGAATATCATCTATCTTCATGATTTCCCTAAAGTTTTACCCATGAAGAGTAGGCAGGTTTAAGAATCTTCTCTTGGGCAAACAACAGAGTCATTCAATTTGCTCATAATAAAGAGGTATATACTCTAAATACGCGTTTTCGTCGGTTCTCAAACCTGTCAATTACAATACAATATGCTAGGGAAGAATAGCTTCAAGCATAGAATCTAAAAAAAGAATCTCTATAACGTATGTCTATGATTAACATGTATTTTAAATGAAGGAAGTTTGTCACTTTTCGAAAGAAATAATATTTATAATAGTACATATTTTACACATTTTTGGATGGGCTAAGCCGGAATAGCTTCATGAAATTGTTGAAAGGCGCTTGTAAGATCTCTAATAATAAATATGCATCTTCATCAGATTTCTCGTCTTGTTTAACCAATGAAACAAATTACAAATTTCGTTAATTTTCTTATTTGCATTTTAAATTAAGTTCCTTATATATCCTGCATATTAAATACAAGTTATCTGAACGTTTAACCTCCTCTCGGTACTTCTCTTTATTAGCGGATAATCTAGTCTACGTTAACACCCACTGGACAGATGTGTACTATCTGATTTAAATTGTAAAAAAGCTGAATTTGTCATAATATATTTTTATACACTATATACGAAGATCCTAACAAACCATAAGTATTTCGATTCAGTAACTATTTTGGAATCCCCCACAATTACGGGGGAGTGCTTTTCGTTATCTAAACTAATAAAGTTACTTATTTTTTTTCTGCTGACTATTCGCATGGGGTGTATCAATAGGTTGCCGTATGCATCATCTGGCTTGGTATTCAAACCAGTAGTATATCAACTCATTCTCGTGATCCCTGTGTTGAGAACCTACACCAGCCTCAGTATAGAGGTTCGGCTCTACGATTTCAGTTACTGGAGACAATGACCTTTCACGTACCCTAGTTTGGAGTTCTTCATTGAGGGTTTAGTGTAGCATCTGGCGGATATTACTTTACATTGTATTTTGGGAAGTCATTTGCATACATGCAGTAGCTGTTGTTTGTTTGCTGGACTTCTTCATAGACATTGTTCATCAGTCATGTTCTTCTCCTTATGTATTTATCTGATATACATTTAAATGAATATAATTTCTATCTCTTCATACGTTTTCATTTTTATGCGTCTTAATTAGGATAATGATTACCGCAATATGGAATATCAAACTTCTTGTTCTCAGAGCTCCATTCACTAAAACTTATAGGTGGGGAATGTATAATTAAAATTGAAAAAAAAAATATGTGTTAGAAAATAATCCGGATATTGAAAATAAGTATGGTAAAATCATATTTTATTATTAAAATAAAAAACCTATATGTTATAAATGCATTTTATGTACTAGTTAACATTTGTTAAATACATTTTTAGGTACTTAATCTGCTAAAGAAATTTCTTATAAAAAAGAGACAATTTTTACAAAACATAGTTATACATCATAATAGATTTTTTTCATTATTTTCAAAAGAAATGGCAGCAGCCGATTATTGTTATTGATTCTTTAAATTTTCTTCTTTTATACCTATGTATGTGAGCTTTTGTCGAAAAACACGAATTTTTTATTTATTCATTTTAGTGATAAAATTCCATTTTACAAAATGCAGACTGTTTGCATGTGTTTGATACACTCTTTATTTGCAATTTGTATTGTTTTTTAATAAAATCTGGGAACTGAGGCTACAGAATTACTGCTACTTTTTTATTTTGATTAAAACACAGACAAAGAGTATTTGTTAATTAAAAATGTTGTTTCTTTTTTTCAAAAAGTACTTAGTTATTTATTCAATTATAAAATTACATTGCTAGAATTAAAACACGGAAGAAACTCGATTTAAAAAGATCAGTAATTCATTAAAACACTGTATGAACATAAAGTTTTTTGAACCATTAAAATTTTTTAGTCATAAAAAGCATGTTTTTCTTCAGTTTTTATTGGGCCAAATTTTCACTATCAAAAATAATTTCTATATCATTCTTGAGATTCCCGATATGAAATTTCAGACACGTTTTAAGAAAACGATGAGTCCTTTTTTGCAGAGTTTGAAAAATGGGCTTTTCTTAAAATGGCATGGAATTTCGATCATCTCTACTTATTTTTGGTGGATTTAACAAAAGTCTATTTCTGAAATTTTTTGTAGTAAATATATATTTTTGCGAATACAGCCTATTATTATGCATCTCTTGATAAATTTATTTCCCTTGTGAAAAGAAAATTGCTTAACGGTCAACAAAAGCTGCGAAATCACATATAAAACAGCGGACAAAGATGTACGTTTTTTTCGGGAGTTACGAAACTCATTTAAATGCCTTATTGTATAGTTTTTGTATCAATAAAGTAATAAAAGAATAGTTCCCAGTTAAACTGATGCCACTGAGCTCACAGGCTATTCCCATTAATTGTATATTATACACTCATTTCAAAGAATAATGCCACTCGAAAAAAAATTAAATTGGGATTACCCCCCCCCCTGTTTCCCCCTTTATACTTAACCAATGAACCTCCAAATCTAATCAGGTAAGCATCTTATCAGAACAAACCTGTATACCAAATTTGTAGCAAATGGGATATTTCTACACGAGAAACCTAAATTTAGGTGAGTTAGTTCCACATTTTCCCCCTTTATACTTAACAAATGAACCTCCAAATCTAATCAAGGAAGAGCTTTATCGGTAAACCGGTATACAAAATTTGAAGCAAATCGGAAAAAATTCTGCATGAAAAACAAGTTTATCTAAATTAAGGGGGGAACTAGTCCCCCGTCCTCCCTTTTATACTTAACCAATGGACATTCAAATCGAATCAGGGAAGCACCTTATCTTTATAAACCGGTATACTAAATATGAAGCAAATCGAACAATTCTGCATGGAAAACACATTTATCTAAATTAAGGGGGGGGTAGCCCCCTTTTCCCCGCTTTACAATTAATTAATAAACCTCCAAAACGCACCTTATCAGAATTAAACTAGAAAAGAAATGAAGCAAATCGGATACTTGTATAACTAGTTATCGCGTTACTTACATACATACATACATACGTATGTACATACAGACTCGCAGGCTTTGGTAGCCCGTGAGCTAATATTGATCGTTTAGCAAAATTAAAAATGCGAAATGTGGTAATTATGATAAATGAAAAAAACGTAATTCCCTTTTATTTGCAAATTTCTATAATTATTGCGTTTTTTATCTTTATTTTATGCCAGATAATAAATTTAAAGTTCACTTCAGTATTTTTCGAGATAAAGATACATGAATGTCGGCAGCTTGACGTATTTTTCTTTCGTGACTACCGAACATATTATAAGTATGATTTTTTTTTTTTTTTTTTTTTGTTCGAACGATTAATAAATACTCAAGCTACTTCCGAAATCTTTAAAAAAAAAAGCATTGAGATGCCACATCAGGGCTAACACGTGGTAATAATGACATAGTCAGATTTGAAATTTAAAAGGCTGTTTAGTTAAATAGAACTAGTGAAGAACTGCGATGAAGATTGTCAGTTTAGTCTATACTACTCTAAACTAAAAGCACTCTAATCCTTAAATATACTCCGACGTTATGAAAATGCAAAAATTGATTAAACGATATCCCATTATGGATTTCGATTACGACCATTAATGTTGCTGAAAGTAACTTATTAGCTTCAAAATTTCAACATACTATGTACTTTACTTGTAACACTAAAAAGGAGTAACCCATGGTAACCGCAGAATTTTGTTGAATATGTCGAAAAATACTTTCTTACCGAAGATGTCCTCTATCAACCAACTTTAAATTTTAAATCCAGTAAAGCCCGTGGTCCGCTTTCAATCTCAAAACAAGAGCACTGGTCTTGAAACACTCTCCGCGAAAGGACACCAAGATACGAAATTTTTTGTTTTTTAATTATGGCCATTTTTTTTTCCATTCTGAGCAGAAAATCAGAGTTCTAACTCTTAACGACAGCTCTTTCATCTTCCCCTAACACTTCATTTATAATAGCTGTTTCATAATAATGGAAACCACCAGTCCATCAGAAAAAAAATAACTCGGTTAAGCGGAACTCTTATAATAGGGACTCTACTGTAGTACAAAACATATTTCCGCTTTAAGACTTAAAACACACGCTTTTATTTTACATAAAATGGCGCCATTCGCAAGCGGAGGAATAATCCCTCATTTATGATCTAGCCTTCAACAACATCTACAGTAAAGTATGTATAGGACGTCACTATCGCCAAATAATACACAAATCCTAAAAAATAGATATCGTCTTTCAAGAAACTCGACAAAAAATTTGTTTATCTAATGATTCATATGCCTTCATTTTTTTGTAATATTAATATAGATACTTAAAATGAAATTTAGTTTATAATAGCTCCATGTTTATTCAGAAATAGTTCATTTATTATTTTTTTTTCAAAATAGCACCTATTTTAAATACATTTTTTTCAGTTTTTATGGGAAAATGGCAACAAAAAGATAAAATAGCTATTTTTAAACTATTTTTTCTTTACTCTCTACAGAAATGGAGTACTGCACGCAATATATCAAGTTTCATTATTCAAAATGTTTATTTTCTTCACCAACTTTACATTATAAACTTAGCTATATACACAAAAGAAAAACAAATAGACAAAAGAGTGAAAAAATTGTGACAAAGCTAAGACATAAACACGGGAATGAATTCAGAGAAATATTGCAGATCTACATTAGCTACACATACGATATATCCCAGAAAGTATTATGTTTGAAAAAAGTCTTACAAATGTTGCTATATTTGAACGAGAGAAATCACACGAGGTGCACGGGATGTTCATTGTATAAAATTGTTTTTGCATATGCTAATTGAGTAAACGGGGAATTTTAGTTTGTCGATCAAACAAAAAATTTACATCTATCGTAACAAAGAAAACTATACAACCATTGTAGTTTGAAATTTCAATATTAGGAAACATCTCATATGCCATTAAAGAAAATAGTATGATATTTTTGGCCTACATTTTTAACAATCATGCGGTAGTATAACATAAGATATTCAGAAGTTTCCCCATATAAAGGACTTAATCTATAGTGATTCTAGACGTTTCTTTGCAACAGTAGCCTTAATATTGTTTGTGAAAATTAAAATTCACCCGCCATTCAATTAGCTCATGCAACACCAATTGCATACTATCAATATCCGGTGCACTTCGTGTGATTTATCAAATTTATAAAAAATATATATATATAACTTACGGACGTTATAGTAATACAGTACATTTTACTGAGTTTGGATACATCAAATCCACCACTTCCAATAAAGAAGCTGTCTTTTCTTATTTTTTCTTGTCATTTTGTCCCAATTTAACAAATACTCTAATTAAAAAGTGCTCCAAATAATCTGAATCTATCTCCGTTCTGAAGGCTTGTCAGAGTTGTTCTTGATTTTCCAGATTTGTGCATTTTAAGTCGCGCAAAATGTCGCATATGTTCGGCATGGACATATCGTCCCACTGACATGCAATACTTCCCGTTTATTAGATAAGCGTCCATCTAAATAAAGCCGAACAGAAATACACCTGTATTTTACGAGAGTAACTTCAAAATAGTACAGATTAAGAGATAATTAGCAAATTATCCTAAATACACTGACCGCAAATTAAGGTCGTTATTTTGAGGAAAGACGGACAGCATTTTGACATTTGTTTATAAAGGACAACGAGTTAAAAAGGATGAATTTGGAGGAAATGTTGAAGAAAATAATATCTGTTGTCTCAAACCGAACTTCTTTTATATTTCCAAATATTAAAAACAAATAAAATTGTATCTGATTGAATATGATTTATTAAAGATCTACATAGAATAAATGAAAAGTGTTCTGTTACTTAAACAGTTAAAATTGTTAACATTCTACTATAATTTATATATTTACATCACATTAAAATATACAATGACAAATACTATATACAGCCAGGGGCGTCGCCATGGGGGGGTATGGGGGGGGAGCCTCCCCCCCCAATATGTGTGAAGTTGGGAAATTTGAGCTTAGAGTTGGGAAATTCTAGATTTTTGAGACTTTTTTTTTTAAGTAATAGTAAAAAAAATACGAAATTTTTATAGTTTTGGTGATTATTTTGAGTACTGCAACAGTAAACAAGTTAAATTATCAAAAGAAATACAAAACAAGTGGGTAAGTGTGATCACAGATCGCACAGAGGGTTTCGTTTAATATTCCTTTCAACACACTTTATCCTTCTGAAAATTCTGTTAGTTCAACATTTCGCAACCAGGGGCGCACTCTCTTCTAAACAAACCTCTATCCGAACGAAACTCCGTTTTACATACTATCCGTAGATATATTAGTTGAGGGGATTTGGCCCATAGCACCCGAGATAAGTAGGCGCCACTGGCGGTAAAAAGTGCAACTAAAATATGTAAGGCTATTGTGCATAATATGAAAGAATGGTCAAAGGGGTGTCGGCAAAAGTTGGAAAAGTGCTCCTCGGGTGAAAAGGGCGGAGGTTAGAAAAATTGCTTAAAATATACAAGTTAGAACCCGGAGGAGTAAATAATATAAGACATTTTGAAAATTTTATGAGTTGTCGTGTGGTCTGAGGTATTCAGCTATACGTATGCAAAAATCCATGTCTCCAACTTAATTAGTGGCTCTCTTAGAAAGAATTGCTTAAAATACATATGTGGTAGCTCAAAGGGTTAAACGTGAGACTTTTTCAAGATTTTATGATTTGTCGCATGATGGTGTTCAGCTATAAGTATGCAAAATTTTACGCCTCCAACCTAATTAGGGTTCACTTAGAAATAATTGATTAAAATACACATGTGGGAGCCCAAAGGGTTAAATGTACGACTTTTTGCAAATTTTATTATTTGTCGTTTGATGCGAGGTGCTCAGCTATAAGTATGTACAATTTCACGCTTGCAACCTATTTAGGGGCTCGCTTAGAAAGAATTGTTTAAAATACACATGTGGGATCCCAAAAGGTTAAATATACGACTTTTTGAAAATTTTATGATTTGTCGTTTGATGTAAGGTATTCAGCTATAAGTATGCAAAATTTCACGCCTCCAAACTTATTAGAGGTTCACATAGAAAGAATTGTTTAAAATACACATGTGGGAGCCCAAAGGGTTAAATGTACGACTTTTTGAAAATTTTATGATTTGTCGTTTGATGCGAGGTGCTCAGCTATAAGTATGTAAAATTTCACGCCTACAACCTAAATAGGGGCTCACTTAGAAAGAATTGTTTAAAATACACATGTGGGAGCCCAAAGGGTTAAATATACGACTTTTTCAAAATTTTATGATTAGTCGTTTTATTTGAGGTGTCCATCTATAAGTACGCAAAATTTCACGCCTCCAACCTAATTAGGAACTCACTTAGAAAAAATTGTTTAAAATACACATGAGCCCAAAGAGTTACATGTACGACTTTTTCAAAATTTTATGATTTGTCGTATGATGTGTGGTATTCACCTATAAGTATGCAAAATTTCAAGTCTCCAATATGTATAGTTTCTGAGAACGGGCTCTGTGACGGACAGACAGACGGACAGACAGACAGAGGAGCGAGACGAATAGGGTTTCGTCCGATGAACGAAACCCTAATGAAATCAGCCACACTCAATCTATCATTGTATTTTTTAGTTCTACAAAAATATTGTACATCTACCAGACCTAAATTTCTCTCCTGTCCATCAATAACTGACTAACCAGTTCCTTTATTTCCTCCAAAACTTTGTTCCTTTCTCAAAAATTTCAACCTACCTCCCCTTCTCCTCCCAAAAGAGAATCCAGCTATTTTAATCCAAAGGGGCTCACTTAGAAAGAATTGCAGCTTCTTTTGAAATTTGGAGATCACTTGTAGCACAACAGAAAGGAATGTAGTAACTTACTTTAAACACAGCTGTGCGCAAGAAGCGATTTTGCGATTTTTGGACAATATTTTACTCATTCTCGTGATTTTTTTGCCGCAAAAATTAGTTAACCTTTCGCTGTCAAGTAAAAAGCGTTATATGAGCAAATGCGGATATCAGAAGTCGTTAGTTTAGATAAATTTGTCACATTTTACTTTTATTTGTGTGCGGAAATATATATCAGTCCTGTTCGTTTATATTCATATGTGTTTATAAAATTTTAAACCAAAAGTCCAGTGTTCTGTGTTTAAAAGTGTTCTAAAAAGTTACTATAAATCTCAGCACGAAGAAACCCTTCATAATAGGAAAAGAGTTTTCGTGCAAGATTTTGGAGCATCTAAAAATCCATTCGAGGATGAAAAGGGTAAAAAATGGACGATTTTATTTGGAACAGAAATATGACCATGAAAGCAGTCCATCAACTGAAGAAAAAATCGACATGCACTGTAACATTGACACGTTGCACTTGAATAAAATTTTGAAGAAACAAAGATTTCCTTACAGACAAGCTCACAAACAATTATGAATATTAGGATGTGACTGGAGAAGCTGAATTCCGAAAGCACCGTAGGAAAACGGTTTCACCAAAGGCAATAGATAAAAATAATAGCACAGCAATGGACATTGATACACATAAGTTTTAGAGTAAAGAATTATAAGAAATACAAGAAAATTTCGGGAATTTAGTAATGGGCTTAAATGACAATGTTCCCTATATCAAGAGAATGTTGCAGCAATGCATTCCATATTTAAATTACCATTGTGCAAGGGAAAAGTTAATAATGTTTCCACCTGGATATGAGAAACCGGATGTACATGACTTGCAGAGTCAAATAGAAATAAACCAAATCCCAACTCACTTAACAAACCTTTTACTCATGCCATGAAATTCAAAGACTATTTGGCCGTCAAACTATTATAGTCGTACCTTAACACTCACAGCAGCTTATCTTTATGGCGTTGCATATAATGAAAGAATCTTTAGTCAAATAAAAATTTAAAAAAATATATATTGCAAGCTAGAATAAGGGATGACAGACTTGACAGCCTAATGCTTTTAAAATTTGAAAGTGAAATAGGGAATTTTATTAAATTAAGCGATGTTATTAACAGGTGGGCTTCTTTGAAGACCACAATAATTAATATTAAGTGAAAACTAGTCGGATGTGCCATTCCCAAAATTTTCTTCTACTCCATACATGTTAATGCCTCAAAATTTGCAATCACAGTGCCAAAATGAAATGACAATTCTTTGCCTATAATAACAAACTCTAAAGGTATAGATTTGTTGAATTGTGAGCATTTAAAAAGGGGATATAAGCATAGCATTTTTCAAACAAATCATTGAATTTTGGTACCCAGCCTCTTAGATGTCTGCAACCAAAATTCCTTACTGAAAGTGCACAAAAGCGATAGCTTTGGACAGTATAGACACAAGCCTAATAAGGATCTATTTATGTGGAAATGCTACTTATGTGGAATATGAAGTTTGACTAAATTCCGTGCATTAGTTTTTTAGATACAGCTATCGCAAAATCGTGAAAAATGCTGCATTGCAGCGCCACCTGCTATATGATATACATAAACAGCTAATCTGCATCAAATTATGTCAAGGTTTAACAGAATATGACATTTGATCAAATTCCGTGCAATAGTTTTTGAGATATAATTATCGCTAAAACCATGTAAATCGTGAAAAATGCCACATAGCAGTGCCACCTGCTGGACGATTTACACCAAAAACAAATCAGCACCAATTTTTATCAAGCTACAGTCAAACCTCGTTAACACGAACTGTTTCCGATTGCCTCGTCCAAGTTGTATGTAATGTAGTTGAGTTCCGATAACACGAACTACTTTTAATACGAACAAAAAAAGTTTCCCCTTGATTGTTCGCGTTAACGAGGTTCGACTGTATAAGTGAATCTCTAAAGTTTTATTAAATTTCGTGCATTAGTTTTTGTGTTAGAGCTTCTACAAAATTTGTATCACATATAGACAGACAGATATTTTCTAAAAACAGTCGAATCGTGTTCAGGACTTACTAAAACGTATAAATCAGTCTAAAACCGGAAGTCGAATTTTTTCACGAATCCAATACTTTCTTCTTGTAAAGATAGAAGAAAGTAAAAAGCGTATTTATTTTTTTAGTAAACAAACCCATAATTAGAATTTTTATGTTTTCAGTTTCAGAATTTTTTTTTGGAAAGGAATTTTTTATGCAAAAGTATCATTATAATTATTACACACGTCGTGCATATCATTTTAGTCGAAAATTGGAGCAATTTGTTTCAAGTTGGGAAATTTTAGAATTCTCCCCCCCGAAAAAATATCTGTGGCTACGCCCCTGTATACAGCATTTTGACATTAAAATGCTAATTACTAACAAGCTGGTTACAAAGAAAAATGGTTGAAAAGTGCAATATTTGATATGCATGTGGATTATTGAAATTTAGGCATTGTATTTTGAACGAAGGGGATATACAGTTTTAACAAACTGTCATAATTGATTTCAGAGGTTTGGTGGTAATGTATAAAATTAACTACATTGATTTACAGCCTGAAGGAATAAGTGCTTTTGTCCTATCTTTATATTCCTTTTTTAAGCCCCAAAAGATATTTTGATCATATATCAAATTTGTCACTATGACATTGAAAATAAATAATATAAACTATGGATATCATGAATAAAACATAAAAAATAGTTTTCTACTAATAAACAAACTCAGATTTCAATATATACAGGGTCTGTCCAGTAAGTAATGAGACTGATATAAGTGACTATACATAAAATTCGTTTAATTGAAGATAATTTTACAGACACTTAAAATTCTTCAAAATAGACTCGTCCTGTATTAATACATCGTTGCGAACAAATCTACCACATATTTATGCCCGCCTGGAAATCTTCAACTGGAATAATGTTCAGAGCGCTCGTTACATTTTTCTGCAATTTCTCCAGATTGTCAAAACGATGAGCTCCATTTTAACGGAGGGAACCAAAAAAGTCCGACAATAACAGATTGTGGCAGCGTTGTAATGCTGTATTGTGCCAGAAACTGGATCACTTTAAAGGATGTGCTGGAACCAGCTTGTCACTAATTTTACGCATTTGAAGTTATTCCGTTACAATTTGATGCAGAATCGATTTCGTTAGTGTCAGTGTCTTCGAAATCATTCCTATACTGATTTGACTATCAGATGGACGTCCAGCGCGTTGATTGTCTTCGATGTTCTGTTTTCCGTCTTTGAAGAATTTATGTCGCCAAAACACTTGACCCTTGGACAAATAATTCTTCCCCTAGGCCTCTTGTAACATGGGAAGCCTCTCAATATCGGATTTGTTTAGTTTTACACAAAAGTTTATGGCGTATCTCTGTTCGACAGCCCATGTCATTCTGAAACCCTAACCCCTCACTCAAAGACGTGTCTGCTTCAGGAGTGATCTGTAAGCTGCAACGGCTCAAGACGAAGTGACTTCCACTAGAATCTGTAGCTGACAGTCTATCGATAGCAAAGTCCACCCCTTTGGCATTCTGATTGGCGCGAAAAATTCAGTCTCATTACTTAATGGAAAGACTTTGCATTTTACAAGAAGACAAAGTGGGGTATGTACAAACAAAAAGAAAATCAAACAAGAGCTAAAGAAAAAGATCACTTTTGGGGAATATTTACAGAAAATAATATTTATTGCCTCAAACCCAACTTCTTGTACATTTCTAAACATTAAAAACAGATGTAATTGTATCTGATTGAACATGATTTATTAAGCATTTGCATGTGTTCTGTAACTTAAATCGTTCAAAGTGTTGACATTGTATTTTTTGTGTATGATGATAAAGCACTTGCATACAAATAAATTAAACTTTATTATTTCTTCCCACATGTTTTAATTAAAAAATAAGTGATTTTTTCACTAGTTCAAATAGGAGTGAAACTTCTGCAAATATCCAGAAGTAAACACATCTCATTTAAGCATGCATCAGCATTTTATAAATCAATAAATAAAGGATTTATCCTTTATAGAAGAATTTCCTTTCATTGATCTCTATTACAGGCCCATTTCAAAAAGAACGGAATGAAAAATAGTTAATGTATTTCCTTGTGCTTTATAAAATACACAGTAAAGGAAAAGTTATGATATTCAACCCATGTTTCTCAGATGACAGAAAATGGGCCAAAAAATTAATTGAAAGTTCTTAATCTTAGTGGTTTAAGCACGTAGTTCTATTACGTGCCTGTTATTTGTCTCTATTATTTTAGTATACTATTTATTTATTCATAAAAGTTTAATTTCGTTATAGTATATTACTCAGAAACAAATGCTTAACTATCTATATTGTTTTAACAGCAAACGGCTTTATCTTTCGCAATCGGGCAGAACTCGCCGGAGGTAAATTAAAAATAAATTCTGTTTTAAAATTATTTTAAAACTATAAGAATTCATTAAAATGGATGCAGATTTCAAACATTCTATATTTAAAAGAATTTTTTTCCTTATTTGATGATGTAAAATCTAAAATTGCACGTTACATTTCGTATAGATATATCGCATTACTTAAGTAAAAAAAAATGTACTAAAACCGCAATATATTCGTCCGTTTTTTCTGCACTTAATATGACGTCAGGGTTACTCACGAACAGGTTTTTGCTTTATAATGCAGATTATATTTCTACAATTTTTCAAAGGTGTTGAAACATTAATAATCCATAAAACAACATCCTATGAAATTATACGTATTTTGCTCCAAATATTATGTAAAATAATACCAATTCTCTCTTCTATAAGTTATATTATCTAACCAAATTTCATCTGTGACAATATAGAACCTTATTATGGATTGTCTAAACATCGGTATACTGGAAACTAAATCCATTGTTCAATTATGGTCATCAATTTACGCGAGAGTTTGAAATGAATATCAAAATCTATACGTTTCCCCGATTTTATGCCAGCATGAATCAGTGAATTCATAACATTACAATGCTCTTAGTATACAAAGGAAACGAAATTGGTTGTGGATTTGAGAATGGTATACATGGTGTTCATGAATTGTTTGGGGGTGAGGTTTGTTTACCTAATATCCTTTGGTTTAAGAACATGACTAATAACATTATTAGATAATCTTAAAGTGGACCTCAATAAAGTTTTTAATAAGCGAACAAAACATAAAGTGGGAAATCAAAATGTTATTAACAAATTACAATTATAATCAAATAATAATTATTATTAACATGTTACCAAACATATCAAAAAGATATTAATGACTTATGTAACATATATCTAACGTTTGTTTACAATACATTAATAAGATTTTTAATAATTTGGTAAAATTTCAATATTAATTATCTTTGCATTATAACTATTGTTTGACTAATACCGTTGTGAGTTGTAGTTTTATTCGTATATTAACATTGTTTGTGGTATTAAAAAACTTTTTAAGCCGCGCCATATGAATGTGTAATAATACTTTTCGTGGTGTTCCTAACCCTCCGACTACCGTGCGGGTCTAATTGACCCGGAAAGAAAAATGGAATTGGCTTAACTACAATAAAAATCGGCTGAATGGAACAAAATTAAGTAATTGGTTTGTATTCTCGTGTTTTTAGATATAAATTCATATATATCTAGAAATATTTTTAAGAATATCGAATGAAAACTGATGAATTTTAACTGCGGTTGGATGAATTATTCTAATTTTTGTACTCTGTTTGTAGTCCGACAGTTAAACTGAAATTTATAAAATGAGGAAATATCTGCACTAGTTTATGGACACGCTGTAGATTGTTTTTATTTATTTCTTTTATTTTTACAGAAATGGTAAAAATATCCGTTTTCCAAGGTTCTGCTAATAATGAAATTAAACATTCGAAGTAGATTCTGGCAACACGACGTTTAGTAAAGACTGGACAATTAAAAATACTGAAAAAATGTTTCTACTGCATCTGTTTAACTTTAACCCCTTAACATATGATTTACGATTCAACAGCCTGTGTCTAAAACATAAAAGGATCGCGAATCTTCGAGCCATTCCATGGTTTGGCAACTCTGGTCCTAATTTGTAGAAAAGGCGCAAGATTTACGGAATGGAAATACATGTGTAGGATAAAACAGGTTTAATTTTGTGGAATAATTTATAAGTAATTCTAACCAGATGTAATAATTGTGGTAAATATACCAGAAAAGGTTTATTAGTAACTCCGTTATGATTTAATGTCGCACCACGGGCCATGCCCGTGATATTTACATTTGACACGATCATTGTACCAGGCGTAATGCCCGTGATATTTACATTTGGCCCGACCAATGTACTACGGGCCAGTCCCGTTATATTTACATTTGGCCCGACAGATGTACTACGGGCCAGGCCCGTGATAATCAGTTTTGGGCCGAATACAAGACCACATGTCTCACACGTAGTTGTATGTTAAGGGGTTAAATGATTCAAAGTTATAATTGCTTTTATTTATTTTTCTCATTCTGTGTGTTTTCAGTAAATCAGTGTTGTCAAAATGCTAAAACTCAAAGGAGTATTTTTCAATAGACTTCATTTTTTTTTTCATGTACGTTTCTTATTATTCAGTTTATTAAGGATAATATTTTCAGTATTAAAAATGATTTATTTTCAAAAAATAGTAAGTAAATGCACATTTTTTTATGTGTTTTTAGATATTCCATTAGATTTACAGTGTTCACAAGTTAAATATTTTTCTAAAGGAAATCTGATTTTTATAAGGTTTGACTACACTTGTAATTAAAATAAGAAAACATATTGTTCAAAAAGTTCAGATATGTAGACGTGCGGTTTTAGAAATCGCTGTTTTAAAAAAAAAAAAAAAAAACTTTTGGCATTTTATCGCTTTAAAAGAAAGTAGTTCAAAGATAACCGCATTCTCTTAACATAGAAGTAACCTGAATTTGAAATTGAAATGCCGATATAGTTAACTTGTTATTGTGAATTATTTTTACAGAAAATAAACTATCATTTTTATTTTTGATACTGGATATTGTGTTAAGTTTCATAATTATCAGCTGAAATTGCGACATCAGGTCCATGAGTAGAGAATCTGGCGAACAGTTTAGTTAACATTCCGATGTATGTGAATATGCCATGTGAAATAAATTACTCAAATAAACAGGTTGTCTGAAATATATAGATAATAACTTCTAACAGTGGTATAATATAATTCAGCAACAACAACACAAATGTAGGTTCGTGGTGCATTTATTTAGTGAAAAATACAATCGAGGAAAATTGCGAAAATATTTGAACGGAATTTACAGCAGAATTCTCTCTTTTATGTAATTTGTAATATCACAAAAAAAGAACAACATTGGCAACTATCCGCATTGAAACATTTCTGAAATAAATTCGCCGTATTTCATAGTATAAGAAACTTTACGTACCGCATCACTACTTTAATTATAGTACACCATGTCTAATGCAAGTTTTGCATTCTTTAACATCACATATCGATCAATAGATAAGCAAAAGATATTAAAGCTGATAATTCTTTTAAGTAAAAAAATCCTTTAAAATATTTTTCAATCCTCAAAATCATCATTAAACCGATAAACATCATCGTTGAAACGGGAATAATTCAATATAGAAATAAATATAGTTGAATCCGGGCAATTAAATTTTATTATTAAACTGGGGTAACTGGGGTTATATTTTACCGGTTTCTTTTATCTACTCGTCTGTAAAGTAACTTCCACAATTAATTTGTGAAATACTTTTTTTTATATAACAACAAACTCAAACAATTTTTATATCTATTCGAAAACTTTTCTGAAAATATTTAATTTCGAAATAATGCAGTCATTTATTGAACACCGCGTACATACTGGGTGTCCCAAAAACTGACTGATAGATTTTAAAATTCTATAACTTGCAAACGGTGACATATGTTAAAAAAATTCTTGCAGGGGTGTTATGCAAGATGTCAGAAATTTTTATGCTGTAATTCTCAGTTTTAGTTAAAATAGCATTGATAGATGACGCTGCAAGCAATAACCGCTAAATCCAGGATCGATTTTTCGACCTCTCTCTTCTTCCATGCGAAAAAAGGAGATTAAAATGTATTGAATGTATCCCGAAGTACCAAAAAATCGGTTCTGAACTGAGCGCCTATTGCTCTCAGCGTCATCTATTGTTTGAAATTCGAACTAAATTCAAAAATCACAGTACAAAAACTCCTGTCATCATACATAACCCTCCTTCAAGAATTTTCTTTAATATCTCTCACCGTTTGAAAGTTATTGAATTTTAAAATCCATCAATCATTTTTGGGACACCCGGTAAATAATGATGAGATGAAGAATTCTTTTAACAAAGAGCTCTTTTAATATTGTGTATGGCGCACTGTTTCATTTCATAGACGAAAAATTGTAAGTACACAAGTGTTAAAATATTTTCCTACCTCTCTAAATAAAGCAACGAGAAATTTATAAAATTTTCTTTTTAAAATATCTTTCTTATTAAAATTATATGCATGAAATCAACAAACAGTGTTATCATTTCTGATACTACTAATACAAATCGGTGACAGAAAAAATTCTCCGTTTAATTTACTTCACAACATTTCACATTTAGATAGTTTATATTTTGACTTATAAAGTAATGTAAAACAAATTCAGTTATGTCTATACATGGAAACTTCTCCATTATCCAGTCGGCAAATTTCTATTAATGGAAACTATTGCCAAACTATAGGGTTTAACGCCAAAATAAATGATAATGACGTCACATTCAATTGACGTCCGATGGATTACACTTGTTTGTTATGTCATCGAATAATTTTTAATTCAACGTTTATCAGTAATTTTAAAGATGTTTTACTGATTCATTAGTTATTTAAATAGTTAATATTCCATTACGTCCTTAAACGGAGACATCATGAAATTAAAAGGAAAAATGGTGCGATGTCTAGTTACGTAAAAGGGATCCGTTTCAACTAGCGCCACAAACATTCATCATCCCATAGGGATAATGGAGAAAAATAATTTAAATAAATAAATATCCAATATTTTCTTTCCTGTTTTTATTCATACATTGTTGTTTTTATTGTTTACTGATAGATACTGATAGTTGACATTTTACTGATTGGTACTTTTCTAATTCCTTTCTTTGTTTTTTAGATTCCAATGGAAACATTCATTCATTAGTTATCTATTCATTCATTAGTATCTATCTTGCGTTACAGTTTGGCGATAGTTTTTCTTATGGAAAGTGGTCGACGGAATAATGGAGAAGTACATATATATCCTAATACAGAATACATAAGTGGATGCTTCACCGATGCGGGTTATACACTCGCTAATCGTGAAATTCCAACTAAAAACTATTGACAAATTTATACAGATGATTACTCATTGTTTAGCTTAATTATACAAACGCAGTTTTTACCACCAGAAAGTAGAGAATAATGCTGAAACAGTGCTTTTTCAAAAACACATCCTCCTAAAGATTAAGTATTCATAAAATCTCAATAAAATTAAATTTTTTCTTGAACGAAATTTTCAAAATTTTCCGTCTTTTAGAAATAGCTAAAATTTAAGTAAATAATACTAAAAAATACTACATTAGCATGTAACGGCTACTTTCTCATGGTAAAATCGGTATTTCGATAACTATATTAGGTTTTGAATGCCTCTTTTCCCCTTGCCTGTGACGCCCGACGTCAATTCGGGAAACACAAATGCCTCAATTTTGGAATGCCCGTCCTGAGTTCGGGCAAGAGAAAAATCTCTGTTTCAATTCCGTGAAGACTGAACTCTGTTCGTCCAATGCATAATATGTAATTTACCATATCAATTTGGGTGTATTGATATTGCAAGTATCTTGAATGAGTTCAATAATGACATATGTAGCTCTTATAGTTAGTTAATCCCTTGAGGGGCGGTGGTATTTCTATGAAACCAGTTAGTTTTAATTCCCAAATGCTACAACGGCACCAGAATTTTGGAGAAAAAAAAGTTTCGGTTTATTATGTATGCGAAATATAGCTTTTTCTTATTTAGAAATAAATTTGTTTTCAAATTCCGGTATCAATCATTAATTTCAACACTTTAGCAATGAAATTGCTTTGCCCCTGAAAGGGTTAAAGGGACACGCAAACGTGTTTGACGGCATTCATTGAATAGTTTGGTTCAGAACTTGTTTGAGCGTCTGAAATATATTATAGACTAAGGGAGATTTTTAAATGTATATTTATCTTGAAAATAAGGTCACCTGTTTTATTTTACTATAATTTAAGAAAAAATTACTTTAATCCATTAACATTTCACATATATGTGAAAATATTGATTATAGTAATTATTTCCTTTAATATTCTTTAAAAATAATCTATTTATAACATTTCGATGATAATAACGAACAAAATTAAAGAGAAAAATATTTCCATTTTTGGCACGTTTCTCTCAAATATATTCCACAAACAAGGGGTTGAAATTCTTCATAAATTAACATGGGATTTCGCAATCGGTTTGAACTGAAGAAACAAGTTATCCTTTAATTGCAAATTATGTGAAGATTAGAAATTTCTTTTAATGTCTTTTCTAGGAAAAAATAGATTGTTACTTTGTCTCCTTTTAAATGATGCATGTGTAGCGCCAAATGATTAAGAAATAATTTCGAAATCCTAAATGTGTTAGGAACAGAAACATTTCACTTTTTTTGTCTTTTAAGTAGTTATTGAGAAATAAAAATACATAATGTCCATTAAATTTACAGTGTTAAGTTCAGATTATTTGCTGCATTGAATCTCGTTAATGGATTTTCTGTGGTTAGCAGAGAGATTATTAAAAGACAAATTTAAATAATGTCTATGCAAATGAATTCGAAAAATGAAGTCTTTGCAAAAAGAAAAAAAAAAATATATATATATAAGGCAAATGAAAGATTAATTTTAGTATTTTTTGTTATAAAACGATTTTTTTTCTAATTGTTTATGCATTCTTCTACATTATGAAGTATATATCGATTGGCGTATGAAGTATGTAATTCAATATATCGATTCAGAACAATATTTTTGCTGATAAATGGCATTTTGATTTAAATAATTTTATTGTTGTTGTTCTAAAATGCAATTTTTAACATTTTTCAACAAAGTTGAAAAGTGTTTATGCATTCGTTTTACTGTCCGTCTGTCCGCCTTTCCACGATCTAACTCCCGTAAATATACTGGGATTTTCATGCAATTGATAAACGTTATTTACTGTCACCAAGGCATGTTTGGTATTGTATATGAAGAATGTGCGATTAATAGTTCATTTACAGGGGCACTCAAAAGAAATGCATTACATTATAGTCAATGGGGAAAGAAAGTCAGTAGTGTATCTTAATGACAGCGCTATTTCAAATGTATTGAAATTTATATAAATCACTGAATTTCACTTCAACACCCAGTCTAGGAAATGAAATATCTTATTTTTTGTAAGCCATTGGGTTAAGTTAAACTGCAGTTTAGAACTACTTAAGAGAAAAAATTGAGAAATTTAAAGAAAAAATAATTAGTTAAGTACAAAAATGGATAAAGGTTAAATTTTAAGCTAAGACTTAAGATGATTAAAATCGATAAAAATTTTAAAGTATATTTGCCGAAACGTCAGTGAAGGCAAGTGGAGACACGAAAAGTTTTGATTTCCGTTTGTCTGTCTGTCTGTCTGCCTGTCCGTCTGTTCCGCGATAACTGCCGCAAAAAGCATCCGATCGGCTTGAAATTAATGTGGCATGTTGATGAGGTACTCGGACTTAGCTGTATGGTTTTTGGTTAAATTTGGTTCATTCGTTCGGGAAATATAGAACATTTTATTTTGCTCTGTAATGCTTTTCAATGGCAAGTCAGACGATTTTCAAATTTTCATTTGTTGAAAGAAATGGCTCATATAAAAAATGGATTTAAATGGTAAATTTTTGATGCTGAAATTTTTAAATAAGAGTAGTAAATTATTCCTATTAGTCTGCAATTTTGTCAAAACATTTGTCAGAGCTTTTAAATTAGGTGTATAATTTATGATGGAATTTTATACATGTGTTCGAATAATATAAAACATTTTATTTTATGAATTTACTTATATTTCATTTTTAGGTGCGTTCGTAATTATATAAATACGTAGCACCTATAGTCGTCGTTCAGTCCGTCCGTCTGTCCGTCCGTCTGTCCGTCTGTCCGTCTGTCCGTCCGTCCGTCCGTCTGTCCGCATGTAACAGAGCAAAAACTACCCAACCGAATGGTCTGAAATTTCAAATATATGATTGTTGCAAAATTTTGTCGAGCCATTTCAAATTTTATGAAAATCGGATGTATAGTTTAATTACAGGGACAGTCAAAAGTTTTTCTTTACATTACGGCCAATGGAAAAAATTATTGCAAGTGGATTTTAATGATATTAGAGCCTTCCGAATGATCTGAAATTTTAAAGATATAACTGTTGCAAACTTTTGTCGAGCCCTTTCAAATTTTAGGAAAATCGGATGTATAGTTTAATTACAGGGACAGTCAAAAGTTTTTCTTTACATTACGGCCAATGTTAAAAATTATTGCAAGTGCATTTTAATGATATTAGAGCCTTCCGAATGATCTGAAATTTTAAAGATATAACTGTTGCAAAATTTTGTCGAGCCCTTTCAAATTTTAGGAAAATCGGATGTATAGTTTAATTACAGGGACAGTCAAAAGTTTTTCTTTACATTACGACCAATGGGAAAAATTATTGCAAGTGCATTTTAATGATATTAGAGCCTTCCGAATGATCTGAAGTTTTAACGATATAACTGTTGCAAAATTTTGTCGAGCCCTTTCAAATTTTAGGAAAATCGGATGTATGTTTAATTACAGGGACAGTCAAAAGTTTTTCTTTACATTACGGCCAATGGGAAAAATTATTGCAAGTGCATTTTAATGATATTACAGCCTTCCGAATGGTCTGAAATTTTAAAGATATAATTGTTGTAAAATTTTGTTGAGCTATTTCAAATTTTAGGAAAATCGGATGTATAGTTTAATTACAGGGACAGTCAAAAGTGTTCCGTTACATTACGGGGAATGGGAAAAAAATGTTGGAAGTGCATTTTAATGATGTATCAGACTATGCGCTTTATGAAGTGCAAAAAATTATACATTCAGTACAATATGGGGTGCAAAAAATAATTATAAAACTAGTTATAGTACGACCGCACCTCATTTGCCACGTTTGACGAGCAATTTCCAACTTGTTTTTCTTTTAACCGTTGCGTAGCAACTATATCTCATCTAAAAATATCATAAATGTGAAAGTATGTATGGTTTTTAAAGTCAAATCAAAGTTAAAAGGAATGAATTAATGAATGCCTTTGTATAGATATTTGCATATAGATTGATTTAAACGTAGAAATAAAAATAGTATTTATATACTATATAGAATAATATCTTGATTTATGTATTCAACTATTTTGATTATAAAGGAAAAAGTTCGTTATTTTCATACAGAATAAACTGACATTATTCTATTAAACTTTATAAACTTTATTGTTGCCAAAAAAAAAAAAAAAAAAAAAAAAAGGAATAACAATTTCTCCCAAAGAGTTCATTTTAATTTGTAAGATTTTCACGTGCAAAGGGAAAATGCAGCAAATTACAAATAATAAAAAAGATAAATAGGACAGGAATGAATACATATAAATATTTCACACCAAATACGACCTAAATTAATTTTTGTAGTGGTATTTTCCCACACTACGAAGAAAGATTCCTCGATTTACACGATTTTACTTGGCCTTCCTTTTCTCATTGGTTGCGATTTCATTTTCGCAATTGCGTATATTATTGGCACAAAATTTTACATTTTTATGACTGAGGTATATGTAAGGCCATACAAATAAGAAATTCCGTATTGTTTCCTATAAAATGTGATAAAGTGTTGGTTAACTATATATGTTTCTATTAAGAGGAGCAGGGCTGCCAAGCCTCCGGCGTTCTGGATACCAGTATTTTAATACAAAAAATTTTACTTTATTTAATTGAAACATTTGCGCGATTTAAAAGAACATTTTCTGTAAGGTAATAGTGTTGTGCAAAAAGCCTGAGACTTGCCATGTCTGGTGGTGAGTGAAATGTTTTATTTAATGCATTTATCTCTATTTTAATGCTACGTGAACAACGTCCCGTGTAACAGCTTGTAGAGTGTAGAATAAACTATTAAAATAATCCCTATTACGAAAAATGAAACAAAATTCCCGGCTAAGGGAAATAAAAGGTTAGTTAACCTTTCGTAATTTGACTTGAACACAGGTGTGCATCAAATTTCAACGGTGTTTGTAACATCACGATTTTAAATTAAATGTGGATACTATTAAAAGGCTATCACAAAAAATACTTAACGGCGCCATATCACGTTTATCTATTTAGTCAATTGGAAGTGGACACGATGATGAATTATTAACCGTTAGGTTTAGAACTCCCCCTACTTTAGGGTGATTTTAGTAAGTTAATGCTATCGAGTACATTTTTAGATATTTAGATTAGATCTTAGATATAAATATTGCAGAATGGTAATCAAAATTATTATTAGATTTCTAAATTAGATGTCTCAGTTTACATTTCCAAAAGTTCTTTATCCATTAGATACAGATATTTGTGGTTAGCAGGCAAGTAAATACTTCTGTATGGATATTAGGATAACGTAAAATGCTTGACCAAATTGTAGCTTATCCTTATAAATCGCAGTGTAAAAATGAATCTAAGATATAGGATAATCATTAACTCAATCAATAGAAAATTACAAATGCAAAATAAATTACACAACGGAGGGGTTCAGGGGGGGCACCCCCTGAAGAAATTTGCTTTATTATATAAAAATTACTAGAATAAGTAGCTCGTGAGAATTTCAGAATACCATTACATAAAAACGCGTTTAATTTAACGCTTCTAATGTCTGAAACCATCGAAATATTTTTTTCTCCTTCTATAAATGTTTGTGTAATTTAAAAGTTTAAATTTTGTTTTTGTAGAAAGATTAATATTAAGCAAAATTTGCTAAAAACAATAAGTTGCAGAGATGACGTTGAGGCTCTTGATCTGCAGATTTACTAGTATAAAATGGTTTAGCTGTAGTTATAAAACTACTATAATGAAGGATTAAAAAGGAGAAAAGCTAACATTGTTCAGAAAGGTACATGTGAATTTCTATACACATATTTTTTTATATTTTTTCTGGTTCGGAAAGATCTAAAGCAAAAACAATTAATGGGGATTTAATCATTTTTAGATCATTTTATACGTCTGAAGTTCCCGGTGTGCAGACTTTTTTTTTTTTTTTTTTATTTGACTCATTTTTTTGAGGTTTTATTTCTATTTTAAATTCAAATTTTTTAGCATTTCTAGAGATATTTTTTACACATTTTAGAAAGTGATATTAATTTAAACTGTTGCCAACTGTATAAACAGTGCAAACAATAATGTTTGCTTCAAAAAAAATATATTTATACTTGTAAATAAATTAAAAATGTATTTACACGTGACTATTATAAACAGAAAAAAAACATTTGGAATTAGAATTAAATAATTATGAACAAAAAGCAAGAACTTATTAAAAATTACGTCATAAAAACTATATTTACAAGTAAATTTTAAGAGAGAAAGGAAATTGTAAAATAATAAATTCATTAACATGCGTTAGAAGTCTTAAATAGGAGACATTACGTCATATTTACGTCACATTACAGTTATTACATAAAATAAACACAAAATAATATTGCAAAACAGTTTAAATTTAGAAATTGCGCTGGACATTTATTTGATATTTTGAGAGGATACTTTACTTCAACTATTTTTGTTAGGAAAGCGCAAAAAATACTTCATTTCTAAAAAAAGTATTTTCACTTGAATATTAAAAAGAGAAAGAATAGTTTGGTCAAAATTGCGTAAGATTAAAAACGATTAATTTAAAATGTCTTTTAAAAGAACTTTCTTTTCGCTTTGTTAAAAAATACCGGGAGACAAAGACTCTGTTTACTTAATTACTTTTATATTAGCTTATTTTGAAATGTTTAACTGATTTTACTTAATCAAAGACGAAAAGAGCGATTGTATCTTTGGTACTACTTAGTTATCCCGTCGACCAAAATTCTATCGTTCGCCAAACTATAACATGCCAATAACGGTTGATCGTAAATGTCACATTAACTTGACTTTAAGCAAGTTACACGTGTCTACGTCATCAAGTTATTTTTATTTCGTCGTTTTGTTTGTATTTTTATTATTGTTGCACTAATTTATTTGTTCTTTCCTTATTTAAAATAAGAATTATGTCAATTTGTATAATTTGGCGAGTGGTTTGGCGATTTATATAATTTGGCGAAATTGATCGACGGCATAATCAAGTAGTACCGCAGCGGATTTGGCCTTAAAATTCCCCAATCAAAGATAAATGAATAGAAATCTATTTATACGGAGATCGCCTCTGTTTTTTAAATTATAATTCAATCTTCCGAAATCTTTTTAAAGCCGATCAAATTAGCGTACTTTTAGAGTCTGCGGTGTCTGAACAGGGGTTGACGAGCGTAGCTCGTAGGAGGCGGAGCCCTCAGAGTTTAAAAAAATAGCAAGAATAAAAAAAATACTCTTGGCATACATTATGAAACACTTTCCAACTCTTCAAGAGGACAGATTCCCTTCAACCGGTCAAAAATGCTTTAAAACTATTTCGATATCCACATCTTTTCAGAAACGAACTAATAAAGCAATTTTAATGAATTGTTTTGGATTGTTCAGTATACTATTACTTGTTATAATAAACAAAACAGATTGATGAAACATATTTAAATTTACTAAAAAACTCAAGTAAATAACCTATTGTTTTTTTGTTGTTGTTGTTTTCGCAATTACAATATATCATTTGGCGCATGATATCTGCTGTTCATTTTAATTTATTAACATTAAAGAGATTTTAATTTAAAGATAACACATCGGTTAGTATAATAACTAAAATCTTTTAATTATCTTTATTTATAATATTTAGAATTAATAATAAAAAATAAAAATAGAAAATCTGAAAATTTTGTCGCGTATTTTTTTAAAATAAAATTTTTATTATTCAAGATATTTCTAGTATTTTAGTTCATTTTATGCAGAAGTATAATATTAATGCACTCAGAAAATTTTAACCAGTTATCTCCCTATTCTAAAAAAAAGTAACTTACACTGTCACCGCCGCCGGTTTCGAATTTTTTGTGACGGGAGGTCTTTTTCCGTTAATATTAAGAAAACTATTGCATACAAAAATATGAGAATCAGCGGTATTATAGAGAAATGTTTGATAAACAAGCTGAGGTAGGCAGTTTTCAAATCGAAGAATTATTTTAAAAGATATTTAATGCTAAAGTTGGACAAAATCGTTCCATTAAAAAAGTTTTATATGAGCAAAAACTGTGCATGGGAATTATTTCATTTTTAGATAATTTTATACGTTAGAATTTACCGGTGTGCAGACTGCATTAAGTTTTTTAATTTGACTCATTTTTTGAGGTTTTATGTCTATCTGAAACTCAAATTTTCAGCATTTCGAGAGATATTTTTTACTTATTTTAGAAAATGGTATTAATTTAAACTGTTGCCAACTGTATAAACAGCACAAACAATAATGTTTGCTTCAAATTAAAAATTTATTTACACGTGACTATTTATTTACACGTGACTAAACAGAAAAAAAAATTCAAATTAGAATTAAATAATTACGTGTAAAAAGCAGGAACTTATTGAAAATTATTTCATAAAAACTATATTTACACGTAAATTTGAAAAGAGAAAGGATACTGTAAAATAATAAATTCATTAACATGCGTTAGAATTCTTAAATAGGAGAAATTACGTCACATTTACATCACATTACACTTATTCCGTAAAATGAACAAGAAATAATATTGCTAAACAGTTTAAATTTAAAAATTGAGCGCAAATAAAATTTCATTTCTAGCAAAAAGTAGTTTCACGTGAATATTAAAAAGGAGAAAGAAATGTTTGGTGAAAATTATGTCTCATTAAAAACGATACATTTAAATGACTTATTTAAAAGAACTTCCTTTTCCCTTTGTTAAAAAATACTGGGAGACAAAGACTCTGTTTACTTAATTCATTTTATATTAGCTTATTTTGAAATGTTTAACTGGTTTTATTTAATCAAAGACGAAAACAGCCATTGTATCTTTTAACGGCATCTGATTTTTCCTTAAACTTCCCTAATCAAAGAGAAATGAATAGAAACCCGTTTACAGAGAAATCGCCAATGTTTTTTAAATTATAATTCAATCTTCCAAAATATTTTTAAGGGCAATCACATTAACGTGCTTTTTGAGGCTGCGGTGTATGAACGTGGTTAGGCGAGCGTAGCTCGTAGGGGGCCGAGCCCTCTAGTTATTAACAATTTTTGAGAAATCATGCGCGCAGTGATATATAGTAATTACGAAAAAAAAAATAGGTTACTTAATTACGTTTTCCTAATTAATTAAAATATTTTTCATTAATCTGTTTTATTTATTGTAACAAGGAATACTATACTTAAAAAAAAAACATTAATATCGCTGAATTTGCCTAATTAGTTACTTTGTGAAAAGGTATGGAAATTGAATCAGTTTTCTACATTTTTGACAGGCTGAAGGCGAACTGCCCCATTAACAAAATTTCACTGTTTAAAAACGTGAAACCAGATATCTAATTAAACAATTTTGAAAACGCATAGGACATTTGAAATCCCAATATCATGAGTAATAGGGAAATATCCGAACTATTTTATACAGTACTGCATATACTGTATAGATCTGTATATGAACTACATACTACGCTAAAATTTAGTTCAGTTAGGAAACTCATAGCACAGCTGTAATTTCGCCTTATAAAATTTCCTGAAATGTACTCGAGATGTTTTGGGCTGCCTGTATATCATCTATAAGATTTATAGAAGATATACCAAGTAAAAGGCAAAAAATATTTAATTTGAAAGCACATATCACAACTTAAAACGCACTTCCAACGATTATTGTATTTTGACTTTACTGTAACCGAATTATTTTGGGTGTCACTGTAAATGAACGATGGAAGTTATGCACACCATATTCTATAGCAAGCCTCTTGTTGGGTATCCCAGTAATATAGTTCAATTTAAATATTTTTGAAATAGCGTAACATCAATAAAATTCACCTCAAATATTTTTTTACCAGACCGTAATGTAACGAAATTCTCTTGAGTGTCCCTGAAATTGAACTATATTCTGTACATGCTCTATTATCAATATTTAACTAGCCATAATAAACCTCATTAACATATATCAAATGCATGGAAAACCCAGTCTATTTACGAGAGTCTTTACAGACAGACAAACCGAATCCATAAACACTTTTCAACTGTCCTAAAAAAAATATATATAAAATGAAGACTAAGCTAATTTTTGAAGTAAAGCTTTTTTCTGAAGAAAAGCTATTTTTTTGTTTTAATTCTAATAATTTAAAATATATTTTCCATTAAAATTGTTGCATTCTTATAATGTAAAACAAATGCTTTAGCTGCAATACAGTGTGTATCTGAAATGCTTCAATAAACTTTGAGGGATGATAGTACTCATGAAGACGAACAAAAAATGCAATGGAATACGACGCATGGACAAACTGACACAAGAAGGATGCACTCCATAAAATTATTTATTGCACAGAATATGTAGAACACAGCTCATAATGTCCAGAGAAAACAAATATTTTACAACAATTTTTCAAAGTGTCGACCGCGGACATTATTACACAGAGTACATCTACAAAGGAACGACTGGCGGACACGCTGAAATTTGCATACGTGGATTTCTACTCACAGATTTGTTGGATTTCTTCCAAGTTTTTATTATCTCTTTTTGACCGGACATGCACAAAGTGAATGGGAAACCAGCTTCGTGCTACTAGCTAGTTCTGCAGAAAAGCAGCATGCGGGATTTCGATATTTTCATTAGTTTTGTGATTTTCAGCCTTTAAACGTCATTTGCAACCCCATGTACCATTGCATTTTTGTTCGCCTTCATGATTACTATAATCCCCCTAAATTTGTTGAAGCATTTCAGATACACCCTGTATAAAACTTTTTAAAATAGAGATTGTATAACTTTTAGATATACGTGTGTTGCACAAATTAATATTTCATAAGGAGCGAAATATAGTTATGTACTATTTTAAAGTACACAATGGCAGCCAACGTACGAGCACAATGATAGCTTTAATTTAGTTTCAGACAATTTTTACTACTTTATGTATAATAAAATCCAAGTGTAGGAAAGTGTCGGTAACCACTGCGTGTCAAACCCATGCATCTTACCAGTCAGCGATAAGATGGAGCCGTGTTAGGCTTTATTTCGATTTGAGAAGAGTATGAGAAAAAAGTATCTGACTAAATACAAATGTCCTCTACCTCAACGGACCTCTGTTCAACATATTTTCTCTTTAAAATTTTTTAATTGCAACAATGATTCGCAACAAACAAAATTCATACTTTTCAACTTATGTTACAAAGTGTTACAAAATGAGTGTTTGTGTGTTTCACTGTGTAATTACCATTTGTACTCCAATATTTGGCAGTATAATTACGCATAAAAGAACCATCCTTTTTTATTCAATTAATTTTTGTCCATACTGTTTATATATATTATATCTCAGATATAAAAAAGAAAGTTTTCCTTTATGTAAAATTATGTTTCGATAATTTTATAAATATATCCAATTTCCTTCGAAATGCTAAACAGAAATGGAGAGACAACGGCGTACTTTAAATTTAAAATAATAATTCGCATTGTTCCGATTAAAAAATAAAAAAAAATTATTTTCAAATTTTACACATATTCCACGGTTTTTATGTAATTCGAATAATTTTATATTTGATTGAGCTCTCTGAAAAAATAATTTTAATGCGATAATATAAATCGCTTTTCTAAAGTGCTCCTAATTCTGTTTTTTAATTTAACATGTTTTAATAATATTATTTCGATTAAGTATCTATGTATCATTGTATGTGTGCATGAATGTATGAATCTTGACAATTTCATATACATTCTTAAAAGTGAAATAGACAAATTGTACTTGTAAATTATTAATACAAAGCTTCTTTGCAATCAATTTCCGAGTAAATTATTTAAAAGCCGCAAAGCAGAATGAAATGTTTTCGATAAATTGAAAAATGAGATTCAAATGTCCCTCTCATCTTACTCCGGAAATCAGTCGTTCCCTTTTCAGGTTTGCAACATTAAATATACGAGAGAAATAGGAGTTATTCAAACACAAATTTCACCACCTGCATAATGCGTCATAGTACTATAATGAAGTGATCGCAAAAGTATCAGGGAAGTACGGAAAATGATTGTTGGATTAGATATGCTGAGATAGGCTGAAATTTATATATTTTGAGAAAAAAAATTTTATAATTGCATATACAGCTTAAAAGAATAGCCTAAAGTAAATGATTTTATCTGTGTATCTAATGTGCTGATACATAGATAAATACTACATAATGGTTTGCTCTATTACCAAATTATTTATGCAAGATTTTTTTTATTTATATTCATACGATTTACAATATCATTTTCCTAACTCAGAACAAAGGAGGTAAGTATAAGCGGAAAACTAAGTGAATATAACAAGATGTTCTATTAATCGTTATCCCTTCACTACATATTGGTTTGTCGCAATCTAAGATGGTTTAAATACTATAGATTATATGTGCTGATCTACAAATATGGGATTTATCTTCATTAACTGATCAAGAAAACAACTCTGAGCAGTCTCGTTGCGGATGAATGTTAGTTTGGGGACGATAAAATACTACTGACAACTAAAAATCTCCGAGATCTGGATTATGCCTGATTATCACACATCGATGGTTGTCAGCGGAACAATCCTTATCGAGCGCGAGTTCATTTCGCTATGACTGAGCGATGTTGCGGTCCCCGGCGTCCCAATCAATGGAGGTCGTAATCGCCGAAGGCTATTGTTTTGACTCCTGATTGTTTTGATTGTTTTTGATTACTGTTTTTAACTGCTCTGTCCAAAGAGCGCAAAACGTTTTGACACATTTACAAATTCATTTTTTAACGGAAAGATATACAATTGGAAAGCCTAGCCATGGAAGCGATTTGGAATTGAACTGTTTTTTCCATTTTTTAACCAACCAATTACCTATTGAGTTATGAGCGTTTTGGATTACGTGACAAACATGTTTTCGCCCGCTCTCGAGTGCTTATTCTCCATTCGCGCGGAAACTCGGTTCAAAACGTCCACTTTGACGCTATTTTCTGAAAGATCTATTACGTTTGCAAAAAAATGGAAAAAACAGCTCGATGACATAGTTTATGAACAACTACACCAGCTAGTTTCATGCATTTTAGAACAAAAATAAATTAAAACTTATGTCAGAAAGTTGCTTTTTTGGATTTGAGAACACCCTTAAGTGAGATAAATAACATATTTGAAGATCAGTTTGTTTAAAAAATTTAAGTAAAAAATAGCACTGCCTCGGTTATAATAATGGTGTCAATAAATAATATTACAATTTAGATGGGAAAACACACAAACTATCTAGACACATCAAATAATTTCTAGAAAGATCAGTATAACTGAAAATTCCACGAATATACATTGAGAGATCACCCGAAAATATTTTACAGTATTTGAATTTAATGTAATAATGTAATAATGTCGAATAAAATAACCTTGTTTTTGAATACGCTTAAAAATATGTCAAATACATCGATATGTCATAACACATATCATATTTTTTTTTAATTTAGAAAACACTTCCTTATTAAATTGTGAAAATAAAAAAACATACTGGGCATCCTTTGAATAAAAAAATAAAATTTCTTAGAAGTATGATAAATGTTTTACATACTACATATTATTATCTATTTAAATCTTGAAGTAGCAGTCTTGTTAAAAAAAAAATAATAATGAAGACTATTTAAAAAAATACTATATAGGGTAATCAATCTCAATCGCAATATATTAAGTAAGCTAGAAAATATGTAAATTTACCCTTTAATATAATAGATCATTACGATAAATATATATGAAAATATTTTGCGAATTACGTATGAAATGATTTTTTGAATATTTTGAATAAAAATTAAAAATGCATTTACATTTATTTTTAACTTAAGAGGGAGATATATGCACTAGAAAAATAATGTTTAGATAAAAGTAAGTTTTATTAGAAGGGAAAAAATAGATAGATGCGGTAATTTTTTATTATAATATTTGCATTCTTTTTCTCGTGTCAAATCTGCTAAAAATATTTCCCATTGTAATTAATGGACAAATTCTATATTACAATAATTTATAGAAACCTATTTAAGAGCGTTTTCCTTTAAACATACGTATAATTAAAAGGAAAAAATCTTACAAAAATGTTATATATTCGCTAAGAAATGGATTATCGCACATTAGTATATATGACCTTGAGGGTATGCAGAAAATATGGACACTAGAATATCAGAAAAGAATACTGAAAATTATCTCTGGAGCTCTTTTACTTGCAAATACTACACTGGTTATCAAAAATTAAGGAAAACTCACAAAATGCTAATTTTCAAACACGCGAACCCTCAAAAGGAAATCATATAATTCGAGTAATTACTATCTCTATAACACAGCTAGTCCATATAACATCTCATTCATCTCACACATGGTCACAATTGTCACAGTCACTAAGGTGAAGCAAAAAAAAATAGGAAATTCCATACATCTCATTGTGAGTCTCAAATGATCACTATATGTGACTCCACTGGGACGTCACTGTGACTGCTGCTTTGTGACGAGTCACCATGTGACTTTACAATGCAGTTACATTGTGACTCTCATGTGACTGTCATTTGTAGACTCAATTTCAAAGTCATCGTGAACGCTGGATTGTGATAAGTTACCAAATAATGTCACATTAAAGTCACATGATGACTTTCAGGTGACAGAGAGACTACTGTGAAGTCACCATTGTGCTCTTTTGGGAAAAGCCTCCATGTGGCTATAATAGGATATTATTTGGTGACTTATCATAATGCAACGTTCATGATGACTACGAAATTGAGTCTCAAAATGACAGTCACATGAGAGTCACAATTTAACTACATTGTAAATTCACCTGATGACTCGTCACAAAGCAACAGTCACATTGATTTCTCAGTGGAGTCACATATAGTGATCATTCGAGACTCATAATGAGATGTATGGAATTTCCTTTTTTTTTGCTTCACCGTAGTGACTGTGACACTTGTGACAATGTGTGACATGAATGAGATATTATATGGGCTAGCTGTGTTGTAGAGATAGTAATTACTCGAATTATGTTATTTCCTTTTCAGTGTTCGCGTATTTGAAAATTAGCATTTTGTGACTTTTCCTTAATTTTTGATAACCAGTGTATTAATAAGATTTTATATATGTACTAGGTGGCTCTGTCACTGCGCGTTCGTCGAGTAACCCCAAACAATTAGTTCTTCATGGTCTTACGAGAATCCATCGTTTCGCTAACTTTTTTAATATAATTGGATTTTTTTTTTACTAGCAGGCTATGCCCGCTGCGCTGTTCCGTTTTTTGAAACGAATCTGGACTCAAACGAAAGGGTGAATTTAACCTTCTATGTTAAACCCCTTGAGGGCCAAACAAAACGTCTCTAAATATTAAATTCTTAGCGGAATAATCGAAAAAATTTATTTTTAAATAAGGAAAAGCAACTATTTGGTGATTTTCCTCCAAAGTTAAAAATATAAAATTTGGTTAAAATTTTCTTGTAGAAATCTTATTTAAATTTGGTGGGATATATTTTATCTCACCGTCACTCAAAGGGTTAAAGCAGTATAGACCATCACCTGGAATGTCCTTCCGCATTGCTGAAAACGATGCGAACGCCACTGCGATATTATGCCTTGACAAAATTTGGTCAGTTAACCCTTAAATGCCGGGTATTACTTTTCGGCAACATACCCAATTTAGATTCAAAAATACTATTAGAATAATATTGAAGCTATAATGCCTAATGTTGCCAATAAAATACATTCTGAAAACATTATTAAATCGATTTTCAACATTTAGATGGCAACACTTGTGCTGTTTAAGAATAAAGATAAATTTATTTTTTAAATTGTTGCAACTTGTTCTTTTTGTTTTGTTTGGAAGCTTGCGAAATACCCTATTTTGTTCTGCATAGTGAGTAAGTAAAATTTATTTCTTATTATAGTTCCTAAAATTCTTGTGTGCTGAATATTATAGAATTGTATCAAGGAAAATTATTTTTCCAATTAAAGACCAGTATTGCCAATTAGTAACAAACTGTTTTTTGGCCGTAAACTATACTTAAAACAAAATATGTTTTTTTTTAAGTATTTTCCCCTTGATTTATTTAAAAAATGAAAGCCGAAAAATATTATTACAATGATTTTGGAAAAATCAGGCATTTAAGTGGTTAAGAAACAACTCTTTCATTTAACCATTTGTAGTAGAGTTTGTTATCGAAATGTTATAACAACAGCAATTAAAATGTACTCTAGTCATCACACTATTAAATTAGATAGCTAGCAATACAATGATTGCAGAGATTGATCATTGAACCTTAAGAATATTCGGATCGTTCATTTTTATTTGTTAGTTCTTGAACTCCTATCCTCTCACCTTTCGCTGTACGTGGTTCTGGTAGTTTAAATACAATCGCATTACATGCTGCATTTCATTTTTTAATAACCGTGCTCTTCTCGCAGTTCTACTACTGTTTTCCATCTGTATATTGGAGCAGAGTAAATAGAGGCGAAAACGTAAAAGATTATATACAGGCAAAGAAAAGTGCTTAACTTAGATATTTATTAGAACAGTGAAGCATAGAAAAGTGGATTTTCTAAACTATTTGAATGAAATTAAAATTACGTCTGTTCCACTGCCTATTATAGGCCAGTTGCCAACATGTAACCATTAAATCGGGAGAATAAACACAATAATTTAATTTTGCAGAAAAATAAACCTTTATTTTTAATCCAATAAAATATTTCTAACCTTCTGTAATCGGTTCCATTAGGAGTGCTGATGTTAAATATTGGAACTGCTTGCAACGATACTGTTACAAATGTGCCAGACTTATTTATAAAACGATGTTAACTACCCGCGTTCAGTTACGTTCTGTTTAATAATGTCAAATGGGTGTTGACACATTTATAGATTTTTTACAAACAAAACTCCGAACATTAAATAGAACTAACAATGATGAATAAAGTTAGTTATGCAAAATTTTTACCAATATGCTTTTCGGTGAATACTTTAACAGAAGATTTATTTCGCATTTTTATAATGAGCATAGAAACACGGACTAACAAACAGGCTATCTATTTCCTCTATGTTCAAGGTTAAATAATTCTCCAGTCTGTTGCATAAATCAACCCGATATTGAAAGTAATTGTTAATTTATCACTAAGTTTAGCAGGTATGGTGTACGAAAACAGATGTTTCTTATTCAGACAATTCGAAATTTTATCTAATGGTAATTTCACATACTTTTCCTCTTATCTAGGTTGCAAAGATGTATCGGAAAATATTGCTAACGTAAAGACATTGCTGGTGAATATATTTTTTTTAAAAAAAGGAAGATGGTACTAATAAGACGAGGAGCACACCAAAGACGTTGTTTTTATAAAATTTTAAGTTATATAGTTGTGTCTTCATCTCAGTAAGTATTCAAAAGTTTTTTTTTCAATCATTTTTTTTTTTTTTGCTGTCATAAGATGTTTTTGCTGTTATTTGCTTATTATTAAATGTTTTTCCAAGTATGTCCGATGTCGTCCGCCGCAAAGATACCCAGGTGTGGCTATCTCAGGCTGGTAGCAACAAGCGATCTCAGCACTTTGCGACGAGCCTAACCCTGAAACGTAGATAATCTCAACACAAAGAAAGAAACTCCTCAGGAGATTCAACACTGAGAATTAAAATCTAAATGTAAGTATAGAAGAGTAGTTGTTCACAGGCTTCTGGAGAGGGAAGATCTCCCATCCATGGAAAGAGTAAAATGTAATCCTTAAGTTCGGCTAGCAAGCCGAAATTCCAGTAATCTTCCTTCTGTATATAATCGTGAGTGTAACTTATAATATAGCCAAGATTTTAAATTAAATATGAATAGTTTTCAAAATATGACTCTTCATTTTATCAGAAGTACTGTAACCGTACTTCACACACACACACACACACATATATATACATATACATATACTTTATATATGTGTAATCCTAACGATTTTATAAAACGAACTTGTGTAATGATTTTCTGAGATGAATTTATGCAATGATTTTTTAAACGAATTTATGAAACGCTTTAATGCAACACGCTGACAGTAATGCAATTTTGGTATGCTGTTACAGTGCCCAAAAGCGCATTTTTCCCCTAAGAGGTGTATATAGTTTGCACAAACAGGGCTATACATATAATTGAATTACACTAACTCTTTTGAGCAGAAATTACTCACAATGCATTAGAGTGTCATTATGTTACATGAAATGCTACGGAATTTCTATATATATTACTAATGCTTATTGCGAGATGCTCTCAATTGAAAAATAAACGGTTGAAATTTATAGTTTTTTTTTTCAAGAACAGCAGCAATACATTCAGGTGGATTACACTTTGTTACCAATTATTGCTACACGAGCTACATTTTAGGGTTCCGTACATAAAAAGGTAAAAACGGAACCATTACAAGATCACTCCTGTGTCTGTCCGTCTGTCTGTCTGTCTGTCACAGCCATTTTACTCGTAAACTATGGAACGTGGAAAGTTCAAATTCGGGGAAGTAATAAAGACCATTGACCCACATATTTTCAGATTAATAAACATTCATATATATATTTAGTAAACAAGTAGAGGGGCTAATTATGCTACTTGAAAAAAAAAATTCTTTGTATATCATGTGGGGTATCATGTGAAAGCTTTTGTAACGCTGAACTGAAAAATACATTCCTTTTAATTTTAGGTATTATATTTTCAAAGATATTCTTGAAAATGTAGCGCAAAAATATGTCCCCCCGCATCTAATTCCGAATCTACTGAAACTAAAATTATGAAAAAATTAGAGGTAGTAGACGTTAATATAAACTTTGCCGGAAAATTATAGCGATTACCCTATGTCACATAGATTTTGAGTAATTAGCAATTTTCTGTTATGCACAAATTTCGATTTACGGGCATTCAGAAAAATTGTTGAGCATCGCTGAGTATACCTATCGTTGCAGAAGAATAAAAGCATTGTTGATAATGATTTTCGAAAAAAATCATCGTTAATTAGTAGAGATATTAACCCTTAAAGGTACGGTCAGTTTGGACATACACAAGGACAGGGACGGCGTACTCTATGCCCAGTTAACAACTTTTAATGATATATATGTGTAATGTAATGTCCAGTAACAGTATAAAAGCAATAAACGTCAAATTGTTAAAAACATACTAATTTAAGGGGTCTCGGGACTCTAAAAAGTGTGAAAAGTGAAAAAAAGACCATTTTCAATATTTAATGTCTTAAAATGTATATGATTTTAAAACACAATTTTAATTGGGATGAATGATATAAGTATGTTCTTTCGTTTCATGTATTTAAAAAATTGCAAGATACAGAATTAGTATTTATAGGCGGCTCGAAACTGTTAGACATTTGTCGAACAAACAATTGGCATAACAGTTTACGCGCTGGATTACAAAATAAATATTGCAACTAGAATGAAAATTTTGGTGCTTACTTATACATCAGATTGTAATAATTTCCCTGAACTTAAATAAATTTGTATTTAAAGCATTTTTATATTTTTAATGCAATGTAACATTTAGCTAATACAAAATTTTGAAAATTTCAACAGTAAAATCACATAAAAAAATATTTTTTTGAACAATAAAAAGGAAAATTTAGGTCCAGTTTATACAGTCTAACATAAAATATATATTTTTTAAATTTCATGAAAAAATATTCAGAAGTTTTTGAGGTATTCTGCGCGTTATGCCCAAAAAACGCCATTTGGAAAATAATGACTTTAAAGTTTCGGAAACACCGCTTCAGCTATTGAGCGGGTATAATTCTAAAAGCCAAAACTTCTGTTCTAATGGAAATTTCAAGGAAACAATTATTTCAAAATATTCAGAAAAGATTGGAGTTTTACGTCTAAAAAAATTAAATTTCTTAAGTTTTGAAGCTTTAAGAGTCCTGCGACCACTTAATCCTTTCCGGCACGGAGTAATTCTGTTTATAAACTTATGAAATAATGAACTGACACCAGAATTTATAAACGAATTTATTAGAAAATGCGAACTTGCTTATTTTCACGTACATGATAAAAGGAAATCTTTAATTAAATATTCTTGGTGCCGTTTGTCTGCTTTGGAATCAAAATTAGGTGTCCGTTTTTTAAGGGCAACGCCCTCGAAAGATTTAATTAGAATGAATCGCATAAATACTGTGGGATTCGCAATAGTTTGCATTGATTGTATATCTCAATACGCCTCGATTGATTTTAAAATTTAATTAAACACCTATCTGGAAAAACGCGGCACTGACCAAGGGGGCGTTGCAACTTTGAGACCTCAATTCGAAGCGTGCTTAGCACAATGCCAAATTTAAACTTTGAACAAAGGTTTTGTTTTAGCTACGCTGTAGAAATAAAGGTTATTAGTACGCTGAATTTAGTTTCATGAAATGACAAATGAAGTTTAACTATGCACTGCTTTTATTGTCAGTACATAATTAAGTTCATCATAAACAGATTAGGATAATATTTAAAAAAAAGAGTTATACGAATAGCTATATTTGATATTATTTAGGTTCCATATCTCTTTGAAATTTCATGGTTTACCCATTTACACTTTTCTAATATATACAGTTATACCCAACCCTATGTTGTATAGTTTTTTACAAAGTCTTAGTATTCTTTTAGCAACTTTTTTTTTACATAATACAATTACAAATTCATATATTTATTCTACGGAACCATCTGTACACGAGTAATGCTCACACTTGACCGTTTATTATTTCCTACATATAACTTACTGTGATTCGATGTGTCTATAAATGTGTGTTTACCTGACTTTTAGAAAGCATTTTACGTTCACTTCCTACGAAAATATTGCACTCAAATCGTCAGGAAGAGTTTCTGTCATTGTCACATTTATGTATTTATTCATAAAAAAAAGTCACTGTATTTTTCTTTTAATCACGCTGGTGTCAACCTGATGAAAAATTGCATTAATCAATTCTTTTAATGATTTTTCACATAGCGACCATAAACAAGTTAAAATAAAAAAATAATAATTTAAAAACTTTCTTTTACGCCGATAACTCCCATTAGCCAGAATTATAAGAGCTTTTTTATTACCTTCATTTAGCTTATGTTGCTTCATGTATCATCATGTCTATAACTGTGTCTTCACCTAAATTGCCTAACGAATTTTACGTTCACTTCCTGCTAACAAATTTCTCTTAAATCGTCAGAAAAAGCATGTGTCAAATTTATGTATTTATTGATAAAATGTTTGTTTACGTCTGATAAAAAATTGCATACATAATTCCTTTTAATTATTTTTCATATTGCATCTATACACAAGTTAAATTTAAACACATAATGTAAAAACATTGTTTTACTCCGATAACGCCCATTAGACAGAAAATATAAACTAAATTTAAATAAAAGTGTTTTTTAAGTTTCACACTAAAGTTTCAGTAGTCTTTATGTTTCCCTTCGTACTCAAGGTAAGTAGTATTCATTCAAACCAATTTACTTTTCCTTTTATCGCGAACTCCTGCGGGTAATATGAAAACAATTTTCAGTAAAGTTTTTTTTTTGTTTGTTTTTTTTTTCTTTTTTAATGTTCAACCGTATGGACTAAATTAAAATTACAAATAGGTGGCACAGGTTTAAAGCAACTTCCTTTTGATAGCGCCTCCAGTCGGGAAATAAGTAACTAAATATAAATAAAATTGATTTTTTAATTTTTTTTTTAAAGAAATATTCACCAGATGCTTTTGCTACGGTGAAATTTATGTTTTAATAAAAAAATTTCAAAATACAATATTTACTATTTTGTTTGCGCCCCTGGTTGGAAATTACATAAATAAACTTTAAAATGAATTGTCTAATGTTTTCTGAAACGTCTACCATACTCCAAGTTAAAATTAAGTAACACGGATTCAACATTTTTTTTTTTTTTTTTTTTTTTTTTGGGGGGGGGGTGCTTATAGCTCAATCTGATAGGAAATAGAGTATCAAAACTTAAGCAAAATATATTTTTTATTATGTTTTTTTCCTTTAAATTAGCTTATATCACTGTCTTATTTATATTTTGATAAAATTTTACAAAATGAGATCCTTTTTTAAGCTTGAAAAGGGCCTGATAAGAAAGTGCATAGGTAATTAATAATGAATTCCGCATAACATGTCGCAACCGCACTCTTTATTAACATCACATAGGACAGAGTTAACCCAACTTTATTTTGTACTTATAACGTCCCTAGCGAGAGAAAGATTTACGAATTTATTTTTTTTTTAATTATTTATCAGACTAGCCTTAAGATAAAAATAGGTTGCTCGCAAGATTTCAAAAAAGTAGCATGGATTCAATGGAATTTTCGTTTGCATTTCTAGTATCCTCTTTCGGTAAATCAGGAAACTAAATTTTTAAAATATTGACATTTTATGACTTTTTTTTTTTTTTTTTTTTACTTATAAATTTTCATAATAATCTTCACCCCGGACAAATTTATGTTTTGATAAAAAATAAAAAAAATTCCAATGTTAGTTTTTTTTACGCTGAAAGTGACCCTGGTGAGAAATTGCATTAATGAAACTTTAAAATGGATTTTTTTACGTTTTCTGATATGTCAACGACATTTCAGTTAAAATTATTTAATACAGATTGGAAAAACATATATTTTGTGTTCATAGCTCCCCCGTGAAAGAAATAGTGTAAAACTTTTCGATAAAACTTATTATTTAATGTTTCATTGTATGATAGCTTTGCTAAAACTGAATATAAGAAGAACACATTCACTAACTTTATATTCTGTTTATAGTTCCCTGGCAAAAAACCAGTTAACAAAATTTAAATAACATTTATATTTTATGATTTTTTTTTTAATATGAATCTTCAGAAGAAGCTCCTGACCCGGTCCGATTTATGTTTTGATAACAAAAATCACAATTTATTATTATTTTTCTACAATAGTATCGTATATGGTGGGAAGTTGTATAAATAAATTTTTAAAATATATTTTTTATGTTTTCCCATGGGCAGCCATTTTTAAAGTTAAAGTTAGTTAGCACAGATTCAACCTAATACTCGTTTATGCTGAAAGCGCAATCTAGAGACATTAATATTAACCCAATTTTAATTATAAAAAAAATTATGAATTACCGTATAACATCATTATGCTGTAAATATATATTACTCATTTAACAATTTTGAGAGGAGTTTATAGTGACTACTCTCACGAAGTAGTCTATCTACACTAAGATTAAATTAATTTTCTGTGTTTTACTTTATGAAGTAGGGATACCAGAATTTAAACTCATTTTCTAATGCAAACAAAATTTTAAATTAATATATTAATATGGATAAAACCACAAGTTTGCAAATCGTTACTTATATAAAACTATCAACTAAATTATTACATAAAAAAGTCAAGATAGATGCATAATCTATCTGACGGGCTGTCCTTCCATACATAAATTTTAATTTTTTTAAATGCTCTAAAATTGCAAGTATTCAAAAATTGTTATTGTGATGCAATATGTTTGCTCCAGTGGATGAATTATGAAGAAGTTTTAAACGAACGAGCCTGGTGAAAGTCCATGTGCCTGCGTAGTAAGTACAAAATTGGCAGAGTCCACTACTTTCCAGGTTAATGTCTTTTCTGTATACATATTAAATTTTTCTTCTCATTTCAAGCGAACAACATTTTTTATAAAATCGCCTGATACTTCTTTCATTTTCGATGTTCAGTGTTTTTTTTTTTTTTTCGTATTTCAACTTTTAAAAAAAGTTCTAAACTTTTGTTTTTAAATGATATTATACGAAAAATACTTATATATAGTTTAATAATTCACATAAAAATAAACACACCTGCTTATAATCTACATGCAACTTTAGACTCCGCGAAAAAAATTAAAAATAATAGAAATGTCTTGTTCTTTATTTGGATATTGAATGGGGTGTATCACACGCGTCTGAAGTTGCACAAACGTCATTGGCGAACGTTTTGCTCTTTCGTTAAACCGCTTCGCAGATAAAATCCAAGAGACATTATGCTGGACATAAGCTGTGATAATTACAAGAGCCAGTGATATTGGAAAATTTCAACACTAAGACAGTTTGGCGAACCGTGGATCTGCCAAACCAAAAATGACCTGCAATAAGAAACTTCACAACATCCGGCTTACACCTCAGACATTTCAACAATAATTATAACCTCTTTTACACGTTACAAAAAGCTTAGCAAATCAGCAATTTCAGCCTGAAGATAACTAGCGAAACGGATTCGGTTAAAATAACGGTCTCTAAAGTAAAATTTGAAGTAAGCTAAAGAATTTTGTTTTCTATAATAAGTAGGGGAGAGTGGCTCAACTTGGGACCTTTTAGGTAGATTTCGTAAGAAATACTACCTATTGCAGTCGTTACCATGGTGCGACTTTTGAAAAATTCCTTCATAACTTTTCATTATAGGACCCCAGAAACCCAAAAACCACCCCCACCTAAAAAGTTTATATATATATATATATATGTATGTATGTATGTATGTACTAAATTTTGTCCGCACGATAAAAGTCGCAATTATGCACGAATCATCTTCAAACTCGCCAACAACTTTGAGATGGCTAATATCTCGGCGGGGATTGAAAATGGGCGAAATCGGCCCAAGAGGGTGGAAATGGGGAGGGTTCAAAATTTTGAATACTGTCTTAACATGATTCTGATAAAACCAGCTCTTACACAACAATGGCAGGAAAAAAATAAAAGTTTTACGTTATAGCAGTTGCCAACAATTAAAAAAAAAACAAATAATAAAATTCTCACCACAACAATTACATTTCTTTTGCAAAATTTTCACGTGTAAAATTAAATAGTTTGACAAATTGAAAACAAATTGAATATTACGTCATAAGTTTCCTAGAGCAAGATTTTAGCATGAAAACTCAAAATAAATAGTTTGACGAATTAAAAAAATATGTATATTGCGTCATATTGGAAATATAATGGACCTCAGCAGGTGAATATGTAACGCCATGTAAGTTTGAAGAAACGTATTAAAACATAATAAAAACCCGACTATGGAAATATTAACATATTTTAACACTTTAAGGTTCTCTGAATTTTTGTAGCCATTTTTTAAGCCTATTCCATATATATGTGTGTGTGTATTCGTGTATATTACAATTTTCACAAAAAGTTTAGCTCCCTACAGCTCGCTCTTTGTGAAGAAACTGGGTTTTATCTCTAATCTTGATTTAAGTTTTGTTGGAGAATTTAGTACTTAACATCGAAATCTACCTCCGCCTGTAGGCCCGAGCCGGCAGGGATTTTTTTTTTTCTCTCTCTTTTTATTTTTTTCTATTGATCAATTTTGAGAAATTTTCCTGATATTCATTCTTTTAACCTTTGCCTGCATTATTAACACGGTCACGCCGGCGCCTATATTCGTGTTTTTCGCTGTGAGGCGGCGTTGGAATTCATGTTTTGCTTCATGTGGCGGCGCGGTACTTTAGCTTATTAAGACACTGCATGTAATGGCACGCCCCTCTTTTATTTATTAAATTGAACTCAGATATAACAAGCAGAGATGATTGTGAATGTTTGAAAGTTCGTAAGGAGTAAGCAAATTTATTAGAGACATGATTTTATTGACCGCATGTGTACGAATTTAATATAAAATGTTTTAAATCTAAAGAAATATGGACAACATGATATAAATGCATTTTCTATAAGGTAAAAGCCACGCCCTTAGTCAATGATATCTTTTATCAATGAAAACGATAATTCCCGTTTCCCGTCGTGAATGTATAAGTTTTATGATATTGAATTGTTTTTACTATAGAATTTTCGAATAGTCAAGTGTGACCCATCAGTACTGCACGCCGTCTATGGCATAGTCGAGTGTGACCAACCTGTAGTGCACGCCTTCTATTTAACATTGGAGTGTGACCCACAGTGATGCACGCCGTCCGATGCGACAGTCAAGCGTGACCCACCGGTGATGCACGCCGCCCGATGGGGCAGTCAAGTGTGACCCACCGGTGGTGCACGCCGGCGTGAATGTGTTAAATAGCTTTTGATCTTATATCCATTAGAGGTTTTTTAAAAATATTTATTGAACTTGTGCTTTGTCCCAAGGTGTACCACCTGGTGGTGCACCTAGGAACAGTTAAAAATAGATGTGAAATGTTCAATAATTTAATTACAATATACATGGAATTGTTTGTTCAGGAAAAGATATTTGTTTCCACTGAAAAGACATTTCAGCTGATCAAATTTTTGTAGCAGCTTTCTGAATATTGTCAGCATAAATTACTGCATTTTTTTTAAACCTAAATTTCTAATATTTGCCATTGATAAGCCTAATGACTTCTTAAAAGAAGAAATGATAACTATTAATAAATAGATGTTATGTAGTTAAAAAAAAAATGTTTTAAACACAATATCTTTTTGTCAAATATTTCGAATAAAAGCTAGCTATGCCTATCTTGTGTCCAAAGGTGTACCACCTACACGTGTCCATGTGTACCATTTACCCACTATGAAATTTTAGAATGTCATGTTGTTAAGGGTAGCACTAGAACTGTTATTATACACCAGTTTTATAAAGAAAGCTTTAAATTTCATTATATTATCATTTATTTCAAAATATTTTCAATCAAATTCCACTTTGCAACTTACCAAACTTTTACATGAAAGTTACTAGACATATTTTCAAAATAAAAATCTTAACGAATTCTTGCCCTCTTCGTCAATGGAATCAAAACATGTTTAAAAGTTAGATTACGCTGCTGTGTATCTATCTGAAAGAGTGAAGAATTAATTTAAAATTTAAGGCAAAAAAATAAAGCTGTCCCGAGGTTTACCGTGCTATTCTAACCTAAATTATAACATAATTTCCTCTTTACATAATGCGCAAAATAATTTGTAAAGTGTTGCACATAAAAGCTCAAGTAAAATGTTCATTACTACAAGTTATTTAGAAATATTTTATCGTTTGAAATATTCATAAATATTTGAATCATAAATAATAAATATTTAAATAGTGCAAAGACCATCCACAAAAAAATATGATTTTTTTTTTTTAATGTTAGATAGTTAAGCAGTTATATTGATAGCATATCAATAAAAATGTATTACTATATTCATAATTCATTATTCTAGTAGCTTGTTTATATGCTTTGAAACATCTCACTATGTAACGCTGTATGAATATAATCTATAATATCATGTATTAACAGAAACAAGTCTAAAAACACACAGTCGAACAACGATTGTGAATTGCATTTTGTATGAGGTGTCGCTGTTTACGTTTGTTCACGCATTTAGAAACTGATACATAAAATAGTTAAGTTAAATGTTTATCACAGCCTTTGATTATTATTAATAGATTCTTTTCACTAGTTAACGAAAAGTGTATTCCATTTTCTATGAAATTCACATTTCCTTATAGTGTAAAAAAGCGAGATATAATTTGATGAACATTGATATAATTGATTGTGGAAGATTTGTGTTTTATTTTTTATAATAGAGAAGGTATGCACCAGCTCGGAACAAAATCCGTAAAAATAAGGAAATAGTCAGTAAAAAGGTATTTTACGGATTTTATTCCGATTTTACGGATTTTATTCCGAGCTGGGCTGGAAATTATTCCGGTACGATAAGGGTAACTATTTTTTCGATTCCTACCGGAAAACTGGCATTATTTTTTTACAGTGTGCTTCTTTTGAATTAAAAAAAATTTATTAATTTTATATTTTCTGAAAATATAGTTATTTTCCAAAATAGAGATCGTATATTTTTTCTAAATTATTGATTGTTTAGTGTGTGTATGCGTCGTACACCCATTTATGAAATCTCAAAATTGGCAAACTGAGAATATATTTAATGATAATCCATTTTTAAATAATTATTAAATTGATTATTGTTATATAGTTACGCAACATCAAAATATTTGGAACTTTTGTCTTTCGTCATTAACACTTCTATTTTTATAAATTGGACGAAAAATTTAATCAAATATAAAAAAAAAAATTATTGGTACCGTCTAATATAAAAACCGTGCTAATGCTTTGACATGGAATAGTACAATGAAGAAAAATTTGCATGTTATATTCATGTTTGACGCATGCAATCTAGAAAAAGAAGAGTAAAAGAGAATCTTGTTTTTTATTTAAACAAAAAAGTCATACAAAAATTAATAACATAGCTGCGCTTTAGTCGTTTTCTTATTTCAATTTCATATACACTGTAAACATAACTGTAAAGTTACTAAACGTTTTTTTGGAAACAGGGATTCATAGAACTTTTTATGGAACTATAAGATTAAATAGACCCCGTACTGCATTATTCAAGGTTAGCTCAAACTCAACCTATAAATGTCGATTTTAATAAATCGAAAAACTTTATTTCCGAAAACCTACATTGTTTTCTTCTGTACAATTCTTGAATAACCGCAAAGAAAATAATAACATTTAAATCCTACTGATGACATCCTTGTAATTGTTGCAAACACTCTGGGTTTTTTTGTGATGTACCCTGTAAAAAATGTGAAAAGTTATTACATTTTTTCTAGGAAACTGGGATTCCTAGAACATTTTGTGTAACAGCAACAACAAAATTTCATGTAACAGATAAACTTTTGCACTGTAAATCAAAAAATCTATAAGGTGACTAAGAATTTTTTAGGAAACTGGGATGCCTAGAACTTTTTATGTAACTGCAACACGGGTTACACAAAAAAATTCAGAAAAATGACAGTAATTTCAGTAGAATCTTTTATAAAGCTACCGATTTCTGTAGCTTTACAAAAACTTCTTTTGTAGATTTACATCTTTTTTTGTACAATGTACAGATAAAATTTTAGTAAGCATACAGATTTCTGTAACTTTGCATCTATAGATCTACATTTTTTTTTTTTTTTTTTTTTTTTTTTTTTTTTTTTTTTTACACTGTGCAATTAAAATTCACAAGAACAAAACCAGGAAATTTCCATATTAGCATACTCAAATTATCAATATATAACACTAATAAAAGAATTGTTTTGAACGTTAGAGGATGATTTAAGAAGATAAACAATAAAAAATAAGCAATATATAAAAATCTTTTAAAAACTGAAAATTCATAAATTATTACCAGCTTTTCGCCTTTCTTTAGACTCAGATCTAGTCTGCTAATTGTTTGGAAGAGGGAGCTATACAGGCCTAAAGATTACGAGAGAGTGTTTTTTCTTGCCTTCAGGAAATGTTCTGAATGAAAGATCATTTGGAAAAGCTATCATACTTTATCCTAAATATAGCAATTGTAAAAAATATAGTAATGTTTGCAGGATGTCAAAACGCTTTTAAAAGACATTTTGCAAAGTTTTTTTTTTTTTTTTTTTTATCAATGACAATCACTCAAACGTTAATTTTTTAGTGGTGTTTAATATGAAATATCTAAGTATAAATTAAAAAGAATTTGTATAGAGGTTGCCTACAAAACTATACAAATTACCCATATACAATAAACCCAACTGGAGTGAAAAATTAGCCTGGGCCAGGACTCGAACCTAGGTCGACAGCGGTAACGTGCTGTTGCTCTACCGTTAAGCTACCCTGGCCGATGTCCTATTCCGGAAATCTTCCACTAATAAACCAATAGACCAAAACCCAGACTAATAAACCAACCACACCCAAACTAGTAAACCAACTTGGTTTATTAGTGGAAGATTTATGGGATAGGACATCAGCCACTGTAGCTTAACAGTAGAGCAACAGCGCGTTACGCTGTCGACCCACGTTCGAGTCCTGGTCCAGGCTAATTTTTCACTCCAGTTGGGTTTATTGTATTTAATTGCATTCATAGTCTGTCTTAATATATGTGTACTTTTAATAACATTCAGTATAAAAGCAAGTACATAATATATACCCCACTCAAGCCAACCATGCAGGAGGTGTGTAGGGCAAATTTTTCACAAACAAAATGTTCATATTTGTTGAAAAACTTTTAAAGAAAGTGAAAATTGTCCATTCCTGCCTCTTGTATCCTATATTGCACTATTATTTATTTATATAAATACTCAAATTAGTTATAATGGGTATTTCTATTGATTAGTTTCTTATTATATATTTTATATGTATGATAGGTACAGCAATACTAGATTTTTCTAATCATTGTTGTTAACAAAAATTTAGTATTTTGTTTACTTAAAATGTTCTTTATTAAAATATGTTCCTAACATTTAATTTAAATATAAACAGAAACAATGAAATACCTAATGATATTAAAAATGTGATATATGTGTATCTCTTAACATAGGCGAATTGAAAATGGTATAATTTTAGTATAAAGGAAAAACTATCGGCACAATTTAAACTGCGATAATATTAAATTTTATTGTAGGCTGTATCATCGTCAGTACACTGGAAACTAATGCTATTGTTCAATTCTGATCATCTATGTTCGACAGACATTGAAATGGATATTAAAATCAATACGACTCACCACTCAATATTAGCATAAACCAGTGAATGTATAACATTATAATACGCTTGGTACTGAAGGGAAACAGGATTGAAAGCGTAGTTCAATAAGATACATTTTGCTCCTAAACATAAGAGGATTGTGAAAAGTAAATTTAAAATTTGGTGTTAATCTGTTTTTGTTATTAATTCTTTGTGAAAAATATTCTGGAGAATTCGTTTTAATTCTATTTTTTAAAATTAACAGAAAAATAATGGTGCAGACATATTAACTGAAAAAGAACGTCATGACTAACACTAACAAATAGGAACAACTTATTTCATTTACAGTTGGCTTATGAAGCTGGTTGGCTTATGAAGGGTTTCGAATACTATTTAGGAAAGGTTCATTCTGGCCATTATTTTAATTTGAAAAATTATATTAAAAACTTTTACTTCATTTCATTTCAATCTTCAACTAAAAGAAGATTGTAAAAGAAAATCTTTTTACATTGCACATTGTATTAAAATTTTTGAAAAAAGATTTTTTTTTTAAATAAGGTCAGTCCGCCTAAATGTGATAATCCCTAAATGCGACAATGTTCGTTTACATAAAATCTTAATGCACGAATCGTAAATAAATGCTATATAATGAAGCATACGAACTTCCAAACAAAACCCGAAACATTTTTTTGCATGTAAAACGGGTTTTTTTTAAAAGAAATTTCCAATCAAATACACATCGTTCATTTTACATCGCCCCCATGTTTCATAAATGCGACAAAAATTTCCGAAAGTGGCTCACGGTTTTTAATTTTTAACTTTGAAGATCAAATAACCATAGAAACATCAAGAGCTAAGTTGTCTGTTTCAGTTACCTGACCAGTTAAACTAAGAAAAGGCGACCGGTTTCCGGTTTAGAATTTGAAGTTGACTATGCATTTAGGCAATCTTCTTTTCAGCCTGTGCCTAATAGCGACATGCATATTGTTGTAAATGCGGCGAAACATTTAGAAGATTAACGTAGAAGTTTGTATGGGATTTTGTATATATTTTGTTAAAATGATATTTAAATCAAATTTTATGTTTCATTAAGCTGTGTTGAGCCAGCATAATCCTCCATTGACGTTTTTCTTTAACCAGCTGTTTAAATATGTGTTTAAGACGATCAAAAAAGAAAAATACGCTTCTTTAAAATTTTTAATAAAATAGGTCTAAGAAACGCATTGTCTATTCCATTAACATAATATGGACATATGATTAAGGAATTTGCAATAATTTTACATAATGAAAATTCTGGAAAATCTTGTGTAGATTGAAAACAATTTATGTTTATTGTAATGCGGTTAAGAAAGTTAGTTTTACCAATATTATACCATTCGGTAGCTTAAATGCTGTCTCCGGTTAAAACTTGATACAACTGAGTTATTACCTGGTTTAGGAGTCATAATTTTTGTTAGCACTTTTATAAAATCTGATATTTTAATTCTGTTTTTACCTTTTATTCGTTATAATCGACATTTTCTACTTTTAAATTAGTAATAGATGAAAAATAAATAAAACCATGTTTATCTAAATGAATATTTGTTTTCATATACGTATTTTTAAGTACAGAAAATGTTAATTTTTTTGAGAAAGTGCAGGGAAAATGAGGAGGGGAAGGTGTGTGTGTGTGGGGGGGGGGCGTGCAACAGAATATCAGGCACAGAGCTTCTCTTTGGCTTAATCAGAATTATAAGAAATATTGTACGATTTTATCTATTTCTAAGTTTAATATATTTGTCAATGCAATAAATTAGTTATATGCAATAAATAGTCTAGTTAACAATATTATAAATATTTTTTAAATAGTTTTTTAACCTTTAACTGATGTCACAGAAATTGTCACATAACTAGTGTGAAGCGGTCTGTGAGACCGCTACATCGAAAGATGAATAAAAGGCACGATTAACTCATAGAATGGTGTTTTTGTGCTAAACTTTTTGCACAGGACTGTTATAATTGAATATCACCTGTTCAAAAGTGTCTGGTGATAGTACTAAAGTTTCAAATTGAACAAAATTTCGGTAGTGTTTGTAGTTAAACTGAAAATTGTAAGTTAAACTAAAAAATTGAAAAAAGCCGCAGTCTGAGAGACCGGTAACATCAGTTAAAGGTTAACTCGTAAGCTCCACACTGTGAATTCGCACCGACCAAAACGTCGGCGTCTTTAATTAATGCGCATTTTTCATTCACAAAGTAAGAATTTTGATAAAATCAAATATTTCATTTAGATTCCTTATTAAATTTCGTATATGGATCATGTAGTTATATTTCATTATCACCAGACTGCCAGCAAAATTATGCGGAGTTGAAGTTACGGAAACCCAAATCGCACTGGTGTATAAATTATGGGTTAACATTGACGCCCGAATTTCGTGAATTTTAATCGATGTTTTGTACGATAATCATTTAATTGTAATTATGGTCATAGCTCTTTGGCAAAGAGGGATGAGGGCTTTTTATATTAGCAACGAATTTATTTATTTGAGGGTTATTTATATTAGGCATTATATGCAGCATTCACATAACTTTTGCATATTAACAGTGTAAAATTGACACACAGCACGGTGCTGCGCCGTTATAAATATTTCAAGAATAATATTGAAAAGTTTAATTATAATAGTCCTGTACTTAAATTTTAGTACAAAAAACCCTGTGAGTTATCCCGTGAGTTAATAGAGACTTTCATTCATATTTTAATCAAGTGGTCTAGGGGACTGCTCACACTAGTTATGCAACAATTCTTGCCACAGCAGTTAAGGGTTAATTAAATCAAAAAATAATTACAGTTAACCCTTAACTGCTGTTAGAGCTGCTTTTTTAAAATTTTCACAGTTTAACTTTTAATTTCCAGTTTAATTATCGATACAGCGAAATTTTGCTTCATTTGGAGCCTAGTACTGTTGTTTGAAATGTTTGAAAAATCGAAATTTTATTAGAAATAGTACTGTACAAGCAGTTTAGTGTAAAAACAGTATTTTATGAATTAATCGCGCATTTTATTCATCATTCAATTGAATGGTTTCGCAGACCGCTCACCGTTGTAATGTAACAATTTTCTGTCACAGCAGTTAATCGTTAAATGAACTTTTTCAGATGAATTGCCATATATAAAATGAATTATCACATTTAGGACTAGGAATTTCGCATTTAGGTTTTAGCTGCCCTAAATGCGGCAAAAATGACCTAAATGCGACAATCCTATATTGTGGTTTTATACTACAGATAATTATTAAATTTCTACAAGACAAGTTAGTTTTGAACTAAAGGTACAGTATTCAGTAATTTGTTGCTTAATAAAATATACATTTATATAATAAAATCCCAAATATACCCTAAATGCGACAAAACTACGGTGAATCGTGTCTCATTTAGGCAGACTGACCTTACCTCTATTCTTTTTCTTTTCTTTTTAGATTTACTAAAATTATTACAAAAAACTATCTATGCATTTCTATATATATCTAACGTTATATTTTACGTACGGGTAAACTCGTTTAATAGGAGCAGGTATAAAACGAGGGAAGGTTAAAACAATCAACTTGCAAATTAAAAAAAATTCTTCGTTTAAAATTTATCAAGTTTTCACGCTTTTTACGACCTGCAAAACATGGGCTATCGTTAACAGGAGAAAAATACCTATTTATTTCTATGTGATCTTCACTGAAAGTAGCGAAGATTGACAGAAATACTTGTATTTACGCTTCAACGGCTTACATGAGCCCTTATATTCCTTTCACCAATAAAAGATGTATTCTATCATCTCTTAAAGTTGCGACCATCTTTTGTGTAATACCACATATACAGATTTCAATTGTATCTTTTACGGAATTTATGTATACGTAAAACAGGTACGAAGTTTAGTACATTTCACTTCATCGTATTTCACGAAACATTTCTATCGAACGATAGAAGGCTCTCCATTTAATAATAATGCTGTCCCCAGGGCTGTAGATAGTCTAAGTTAAGTTCTCCAAGGAGTTAAGAGCATATATAAAAACTACACTCTTTTCCGGATTTTTTGGTACTAGGAACTGCCAAAAAGTGCTTAATGATAGGTGTTACTTTTTGATAAATAAATGTTGCCTCTTTTTTAACCCCCGGTACGGTATGCTTTTTCTTTCTCCCAGCTTATTTTGTGTCATCTCCAAAAAATAACGTTACCTTACAGAAGCCAGCCGTAAAACAAAGCAGTACCATTAAATACTCTATAGCAATTTTTTAATTCTTCTAAGAACAGCACATTTTCAATTTTTACACCGTCGTATTGGGGAAAAAGTACTTTTAAATGCAATTTGTTTGAAAATGGCATCTCCATTTATTTTTGAAATATTAATATTTTTGTAGTTTTTGGAGCCATTTGCTTAATATTGGTAACGGAAGTACTCCATTTCTGTAAAAATTAAAGGAAAAATAGTTGCAAAATATTAATTATATATTTTTATTGCCATTTTTTCATAACAACCGAAAGAAAATGTAATTAAAATATGTGCTGTTTTGAAAAAATATAAACGAATGATTTCTGTTAAACCATGGAGCTACTATAAACTATATTTAATTTCCAGTATCTATATTAATGTTACAAACAAATGAAGGCCTATGAATCATTAGACAGCCGTTTTTTTTGTCGAATTTCTTTAATGACGGCATCTTTTTGCTGCACTTGTGTATTATTTCGCGATAGTGACGTCCTATGCATACTTTACTGTAGATGTTTAAGAGTGGATCGTAAATGTGAAATTCTTAAGCGGATGCGAATGACGTCATTTTACATAAAATGAAAGCGTGTGCTGTAAGTCTTAAAATTGAAATATGTTTTGTACTATTTATATATACATATATTTTTTTTCATCGGGGGCGACACTAAATTCTGAAAAAGAAGAATTCCTGTTTTCTAGTTTATTTGTATATATATATTCGTCTCTTCTAAAAGAAATTCATTCATATTCAGATATAAGATACAATTGGAGTGATCAATCAATAAATCTTGCAACTCTTCGTGATAATCTGGTGATAAAATAGTATAACGAAATTTTTTTTTTTTTTTTTTTTTTTTTTTTTTTTTTTTTTTTTATGACGACTGTACATTTGATGTGATCTATTGAAAAAAAAAAAAAACTGCATTGACATCAATCTAACTTTATCCAATTTTTAAATACCTTTGTTTCTGTGTAATCAATTAAAAAAAATTAAAATCGTAACTGCGATGTTAATAGAATGAACCCATGTTTGTGCTGATGTTAAATACATATGGTCCATTAATTTTAAACGATTTTAAGTGTAATTTGCAAGTGAAATCTTTTTCATGAATATTCAGTAGTTAGAACTGTGATAAAAATAATACAAACTGAAGTAAATTATGAGGAACTGACTAAAATTACGTTATTTTTTCTGTTTTGAAAATAGTCTCAAGATGAAAACATAAAATGAAATAAAAAGAGTGTAAAATTATGATTTTTGTTATATAACAGAAATAGACTTTGTTTCACAGAAACTTTCGTAATTACGTAAATGTTTACAGCTAAAAGCAATTAAATAGTGCTTTTTGCTTCACTTAAGGCGATCCGGGAAACAATAATCAAAAATACTTTGTATTTATTGAGTTAAAATTTCGAATTATTTTCTGGTGGTATACCATATTTTTTGTAAACGAAATCACTTCTCTTATTTATATTTAAAAATGAAAAAATTAAAATTAATTAAAAAAGTGAGGTAATTTCAAATCGTTATTACTCGAAATATTATTTGTAGAATTTAATTTTTTTTTTTCATTTCAACAAACAGAAATATATAAATTTAAATTTTGATTGAGCAGTGTTAAAAATAATGATTAAAAAAAATAAAAATATTTAAAGAAAAAATCTCTCTATTCTAAAAAAAAAAGTAACTACCGCTGTCACCGCCGCCGCCGGTTTTGAATTTTTTGTGACCGGAGGTCTTTCTTCGTTAATATTAAGCAAAATATTGCATACAAAAATATGAAAATCGGTGGAATTATAGAGAAAGGTTTGATAAACACGCTGATGCAGACAGTTTTCAAATCGAAGAAATATTTAAAGAGATATTTAATGCTAAAGTTGGACAAAGTCGTTCCATTAAAAAAGTTTTATAGGAGAAAAAACTGTACATCGGAATTTAATCATTTTTAGATCATTTTATGCGTCAGAATTTCCCGGTGTGCAGACTGCACCCAGTTTATTAATTTGACTCATTTTTTAAGGTTTTATTTCTATTTTAAATTCAAATTTTCAGCATTTCGAGAGATATTTTTTACACATTTTAGAACATTGTATTAATTTAAACTGTTGCCAGCTGTATAACCAGCGCAAATAATAATATTTGCTTCAAATTAAAATTTATTTTACACGTGACTATTATAAACAAGCAAATATAAAAAGCAGGAAATCATTGAAAATTATCATAAAAACCATATTACACGTGAATTTTAAAAGTGAAAGAATGTTGTAAAATAATAAATTCATTAACATGCGTTAGAAGTCTTAAAAAGGAGAAATTGCGTCACATTTACGTCACATTACACATTACGTAAAATGAACAAAAACTAATATTGCAAAACAGTTTAAATTTAAAAATTGCGCGAGACATTTATGTATTATTTTAAGATGATATTTTCAACTATTTTTACTAGGATAGCGCAAATAATATTTCATTTCTAACAAAACTATTTTCACGTGAATAGTAAAAGGAGAAAGAAAAGTTTAGTGAAAATTACGTCAGATTAAAAACGATACATTTAAAGTGTCATTAAAAAAAAACTTTCTTTTCGCTTTGCTAAAAAATACCAGGAGGCAAAGACTCTGTTTAATACATTTTATATTAGCTTATTTAAAAATGTCAACTGATTTTATGTAATCAAAGACGGAAACAGCCATTGTATCATTTAACAGCCGCTGATTTGGCTTTAAAATTCCCCAATCAAAGAGAAATGAATAGAAATCCGTTTATAGGGAGATCGCGCTTTGTTTTTATACTTATAATTCAACCTTCCGAAATATTTTTTAAGCCGATCAAATTAGCGTGCTTTTAGAGTCTGCGGTATATGAACGGGGGTTGACGAGCGTAGCTCGTAGAGGGCAGCGCCCCCTAGTTTATAAAAAAAATGTAACTTTAAAAAAAATTCATATTTCATAGTGGTTTTTAAACCAACAAACAGGAATGTCTTTTAACACGTTTGATCATGTCTCAACAAGTATGTCAACATTAACAGATTTTCTCTTTTCGTATTCTGTTTTTGTCTCAGGTCTTGTATAAAAATATTTTTTTCTTTATGTAAAAGTGCTGAGGTTTCTTTTAGCTACTAAAATTACTTACAACAAAAATTACTGAAACCATACACAATGTAGGTCTTAGGCATAATTATTTTTTTAATTAATAGCTAAGTTTTGCAAAAGGCTTTATTTTCTGTTACTATTATTTAAAAATAATAATAAAAAAAGAATTAAATGACACTCTGAGATAAATATTTACCTGTGACTACAACAAAGCAATAGTTTTGCAGTATTGTAATGACATGTTGCCTGGCCCATATCTCAGCTTGTAGTCAAATCTCCATCCTGAATTTTTTTGTGCAAAACGCTACCATAAAATACTATCAGAAACCAGAATTTCAGATTTTTTTCCTAATATAAATCCTAATATCCTAATATAAATCCTTTTTATCCTAATATAAATTTGGGATTTTTTTTTTTTTTTTTGAGAAGAGAAAGCACGTCCCAAATCTGGGACTTGGCGTGTGAGTAGAAGTACTTTAGGCCTATTGAAAAAAAAAAAAATGTCATGTTGATAGTTTTCCTTGCTAAAAAAATCACCTTTTGTAAACGGACAAATTTTGGACAAAAACTGAAAATTTATGCTTAAGTTTCACGAATAAGGATTTAGTTTCGGAAACTATTCTATTACCAAATTTTTAGCCCAATGTATTCTGTACAAATTGCTTTCATCCGCGCTTGAATTGGAGAAATAAACGATGAGTTATTTACAATTCTGTAAACCCTTCATGTGAGAAAATTGCTGCAGACGATGAAACAAAGATGGCGGCCATGCACAAAAAAAAATTAATAAAATTAAAATAATAGTCATTTTGAACTTCCATCATGTTAGGGTTGTTGTACAAAAAAATTTCAGATTCTTTAAAAATGTTCAAGCAACCAGTGCTGGAGCATTTGAAATGGATTGACCCATTTTGAAAAATATAATAGTTTTATATTTAAAATATTTAACCTAAAATATTTTGCATGTAATTATCAATTAAATAATGTAATTTTCCTCTTATGCTGCTAGCACATAATAATTTTGATATTTTAAAGTTCCCTTTCTTCGTTTAATATTTCCGTGTGGTATGGTTAAATTATTTAAATGTGTTTGAATTGAAATATGGTTGAAAATATTATTTTTTGAGCTTTTTTTAAATGTGAGAACAATAGATAAAATAATAACTTTTTCGAACATAATAAAATTTTAAATAAAAATTTCAAAAAATAAAAATAAACATTAGACAAATTGAAAAAATTATGGGACACTGCGAACCATAATCCGTTATGTATGTTAAGCAAACGATTGTAAAATTGCTGTGCATGGTGTTTGGTACTGTAAAACTTTTAAAACTGAACTAATTTGTCCGATTGTAATATTAAATAGTGTTTAAAATAATTCTTCGATTTAAAAACTTGCTTCTTCATGGTGTTTATCAAAGAAAACTACCGGTTTTCATATTTTTAAATGCAATATTTTTTTTTTTAATAGAAGACGATGAAGAATTCGGTCAGATTAAATCCTTTTACGGCAGCGTCAGCAGCATTAGTTATTTTGTTTATAGAATAGAGAGATATAACAGAGACGTGAAGAAGATAATTAAATTTGTTAAGAAGAAATGAACACATATATAATAACATAGCAAACATTAATGATATAGCCTCTATTAATGTGGCAAAAGTAAAGTTATACATAATAACATAACTGCACTTTAAAGAACATTTATTATACTGTATGCATCACTCGGCAGAAATCAAAATAAGTTTTAGTTATGTGAAAACGGATTTTTTTTAAAATTAATAATCCAAGTAAATGTATACAGGTAACAACCTAGATTTTAAAAGTGTCAATGCATAGAATAACAACTAATGTTAAAGAACAAAGATAGGTTTCATTTCAAATCATTTTTACTTCTTCTGTTATTAGTAATTTTTTAAACAATAAATAATATTGAAATTAATAAAAAAAGTTACATCCTCTTTTTTTTTTTTTGTTTGATTTATGCAAATCTCCACAAATCAAAATTGTATGCAGATGTATAGCGTAGAGAAAGATTGAACGCGTAAATTACAGCATTTTCAATGCATTTTTTTGACATTTTAATAACTTATAACTTCAATAAGGTTGGAGGTTACGTGAAACGTAATTAAAAATAAAACTTTCTACTATAAATCTATATAGGTAAGTATTCTAAAAAAGATGAAGTACATTGTCATATAATGAAGAAAATTCAATGTATTTTCTTTTTCATTGTTAAAAGCTAAGTAGAAATCTAGAGCATATTCAATTTAGGTACAAACCATCAAAACATTCATTTTCAATGAAAATCCTTTGAATGTCACGTAACAAAGTATACCGTTCGCAGAAACAATAAAAGGGGATATTCAAACGCCCCTCCCATCATTGTCCGGAAATTGTTTACTCCCTTTTCTTATCACAGCATTAAATATATAAGAGAGAATTGACGCTTTGCCACTTACAAATATATGCGCTTATATTCTGAATTATTCTACAATGAAATGACAGTATGTGTATAAATAAAAGAATTTAATTGAATAGTTGCAAAAGACATTAATTGGTCAAATAATTTCGTTTTTGAAAGACATTTTATGTATCAGTAACTGTGTAAAGCGAAAGCATAAAGAAAAAAAAAAATGAAGGTATCTCAGGACTCTTAAAATTGGAAAAAAAATAAGAGACCATTTCCAAGATTTAATATCTTAAAATGTATATGATCTTAAAACACAATTTTAATTGGAATGAAAGATATAAGTATGTTCTTCCTAAGTATTCCTGTATTTAAAAAAATGGCAAGATGCAGAATTATAATTTGCAGGAGGCTCCAAACTGTCAGACATTTGACGAGCATAAAGTTGTTATAACAGTTTACGCGCAAGATTACAAAATAAATTTTTCTATTAGAAAGAAAATTGTGGTGTCTACTTGTACTTCAGTATATAATAATTACTTTGAATCTAAATAAATTTGTATTTATAGCATTTTTATAGTTTTAATAGAAAGTTGTATTTATCTAAAATAAAATTTTGAAAATTGCAACAGTGTAATCACTTTAAAAATATTTTTTTCTTTTTTACAATTAAAAAAAATATGTAGGTTCAGTTTATACAAACTAACATGAAACATATGCTTTGAAAATTTTATGAAATAATATTTAGACTTTTTTGAGATGTCGTGCGCGTTAATTCTAAAAACGACATTTGGAGAAAAATGACTTCAAAGTTTCGGAATCCTCGCTTCAGCTATTGAGCGGGTATAATTCTAAAAGTCATAACTTCTGTTCTAATAGCAAAATCAAGGAAACAATTATATCAATCTGTTTGGAAAAAATAGGAGTTTAACATGTAAAAAAAATTTAATTTCGAAAGCTTCGAAATTTTAAAGCTTTCAGAGTCCTGAGACCCCTTAAATATTACGGTCAAGTGCCCATATTTTGTCCCCTCTCCTAATTTTGTTCCCCTTAACTTCTCCGCTTCTGCGAAATTGGCGCCACTTATGACGCAAGGCACAGGGGACGGGAGGTAAAAGGGGTCAGTGTTGAAAATTTCGTTCGCCAAGAGGCATACATAAATTAAAGACGGCGAATTTCTATTTTTAGAAGACCCAAGTTCTTATTACGTCGTTTGTAGAATGTTATTTACTGTACTGTAAGTATTTATTTCTTATTCATTGCAGGCATTTTACGTTGGTAAGATGCTGGCAGTAGAATACAGTGAGTTTTAAGACGCTCGGTTCATCTTATGGGAACTGAAACTCTGTCCTGTTGAGAAGAAGCGTGGTCCCAATTTAGCCCCCCTTGCAGTTCTTATTTTCGTCCCGGAGACGAAATCAGGAATGCTTTTTCATGGCATTTTTTTCCTCATGTTTGGATGGCTACTGTTTCGATATGTTATTCTTCCACTGATAATTAGTTCATTTGTTTGTGCATTACTTTAATGTAAATTAAATTACACATTTAAGGATAAATTTTGATTTAGTTATAAGTTAAGCCTGGGCGTATTAGATTTTTTGGGGGGACGAAATTGGGACCATTTTTTTCTTTTGCATTTTTTAGGTACTTATAATAAAAAAAAATTTCGCATTGTTAAAATTTTTTTGTACGACGTTTGCCTATGTTTCTATGTGCGCGGATAGTTAGTCTATCTAAAATCCAAATTTGGTAGATTTCCACTGAAAATTACTACATCCAAGGGCCTAAAAGTAACTTGAGGACGATAATAGGGCACCTTACCCTATACTTAGAATATGGAGAATAACTAGTTAAAGATCGTTTTATTTATGCATTACTTTTAAATAAGAATATAATTTCCTTTTATGAATTTAACTACTGTTAATATTTTCTTTATTCCGACAAACACGATATTTAGGCAGAAAGCTATGCTATTAAAACTTCTATTTTTGACACACCTTTCCATCAAAGCAACCGGGTTCGTCAACAATTAAATTACATTAGATAACTCTGAAATGTTTATCCATAATAAATAGCAATATTACTGGCGATAGCATTATTCAATTTAAGGCAATAGTTTTCTTATTCCTATAAACGCGATATTTAAACTGAAATCTTTGCTACTACAACTTCATGTTTTTGTACCACTATTGCATCACAATAGACAGATTCGTCACCAATGAAATTGCATTGGATAACTCTAACAGATTTATCCATAATAAGTAGTAATATTATAGGACCATTACTTAACTTCAAGAAATGGACCACTATTCCATATCAAAAGACGCGTTTGTCATCAAGTAAATTCCGTAGATAACTCTGAAATATCATACAAAATAAGTAGTAATATTATAGGACAGGGATGGCCAACCTATGTCCCGCGTGTACTAGGTGTCATGTGTGGACATTTCTGTAGCACGCGAAAAAGATAAATTTGATATTCAATTTTACAGGTAATATCCATCTTTTTAGGTGCGTTCGTAATTATATAAATACGTAGTACCTATAGTCGTCGTTCAGTCCGTCCGTCTTCCGTCCGTCCGTCCGTCCGACCGCATGTAACAGAGCAAAAACTACCCAACCGAAAGGTCTGAAATTTTAAATATATGATTGTTGTAAAATTTTGTCGAGCCATTTCAAATTTTATGAAAATCGGATGCGTAGTTTAATTACAGAGACATTCAAAAGTTTTTTTTTTTTTTTTTTTTTTTGCATTGCAGCCTATGGGAAAAAAATTATTGCAAGCACATTTGAATGATGTTACAGTCTTCCAAATGGTCTGAAATTTTAAATATATAATTTTTGCAAAATTTTGTCGAGCCATTTCAGATTTTATGAAAATTGGATGTATAGTTTAATTACAGGGACAGTCAAAATTTTTCCGTTACATTACGGGCAATGGGAAAAAAATATTGCAAGTGCATTTTAATGATGTTACAGACTATGCACTTATGAAGTGCAAAAAAATATACATTCAGTACAATATGGGGTGCAAAAAGTATATAAAACTAGTTATATTACGAACGTACCTTATTTGCCACGTTTGACGAGCAATTTCCTACTTGTTTACTTTTTGTTATAACAAATAATTTTTGTTTTAAGTATGCAGACTATACATTCATTTTTGCATAATTTAACGTGTAAGAATTTTTTTTTTTGTGATGCTATGCTGCATTTTCGTGAAGCAACTTCTTGACTAATATATATGAATTGCAACGGCTTTATTTCTTTAAATGAATTCATACGATATTCACTCCTATTAAACAGAAAGTGGACACAATATTCATATTTATATTATTAAAATAACAAAATAGGAACATGTTATAAAGTACTCTTTACCAAACATAAAACAGGAAACATTTTTAAGTAAATAATTAATAAAATTTTTAATACAACTTGAATCATTATAAGTTCGATTTTATATGTTTAACTTTTGTCATTATAATCGCAAAACTATTACAAATATTGCTAATTTGGTGCTGCTGATTTATATGACATATTTCTTAGAAACATAAAATGACTATTATCTACAAATAAAGTGCATAAAAGGGGTTATAAAACAAACAGGAATTGTTAAAGCTCAATAAACCTAAAATTATAATTTTCATTACCAGCGTCGCGTCTACCTCCCTTTATATTCATTTTTTCCCTCTTTCATTAAATTTTACTTGCTATGCCAACACTTTACTTTATTTGATGTATGTTTTATCTATTCTGAAGCCGAATATAAAATATTTATTATTATAACGCCAATTCTTTTGCATTCTATCCAATTTTTTTTCCTGTTCTTAAGCTGTAATTCTAAATAAAAATATGATTACATATACGGCCCTGGAGGTATATCGCAGATATGAACAATAGAATAAATAAGGAAGTATTACAAAGTGATTTATTTGTCTCAATTATCTTCATATACTATTAAGGGGTCTCAGGACTCTTAAAATTCGAAAAATCGAAAAAAAAAGACCATTTTCATCATATAATATCTTAAAATGTAATTGCCTTTAAGACAAAATTTTATATTGGGATGAAAGATATAAATGTGTTCTTTCATTTCACGTATTTGAAAAATTACAAGATGCAGAATTAGAATTTACAGTGGGCTCCAAAATGTTAGACATTTGACGAGAGGAAAATCGGCATAACAGATTATGCGCACGATTACAAAATAAATTTTGCAAGTAGAAGGAAAATTTTGGGTCCTACTTATGCTTCACATTGTAATAACTACTCTGAACCTAAATAAATTTGTATTTAAAGCATTTTTCAATTTTTAATACAAAGTTGTATTTAGTTAATGCAAAATTTAGAAATTTTCAACAGTATAATCACCTATAAAGAATATATTTCTGAACAATAAGAATGAAATTTTAGGTTCAGTTTATACAGACTAACATGAAACATATGTTTTGAAAATTTCATGAAAAACAAATTCAGAAGTTTTTGAGATATCGTGCGCGTTATGACCAAAAACGTCATTTGGAGAAATTGACTTCAAAGTTTCTGAAACGCCGCTTCAGCTATTGAGCGTGTATAATTCTAAAAGCCATGACTTCCGTTCTAACAGGGATTTCAAGGAAACATTTATATAAAAATGTTCACAAAAGATAGTAGTTTAATATCTAAAAAAATTAAAATTTCGAAAATTTTAAAGCTTTAAGAGTCCTGAGACCCCTTAAAAGAATTTATATAAAAAATTACATTTGGTTTTGTCACCTTTTATAAAAGTACTGTTTAAAACACTGTAATTATTTAAATACTAATGTACCTTCTTATACATAAAGGACCTAAGTGTCTAAGAGAAAAAACTTATATTCTCATTCAGAGAAATAGCTAGAATATTTTCAATAACAATACTCAACTCATTGAGTAATTTTGGAGGAGTGAAAATGAACGATTGACGTACTTGCGAAAGTCCCAATATTCTTATGTAAAATGTGGTTCAGTTTGACTCAGGTTCAAAGCTGTTCAAACTGGAAACCTAAATAGATGTAGTTTTATTTACTTAAATTCATGTTTCTAAGTTCTTTCAAAAATTATTTTTTTTGTTTTTCCATTACTCTTATATAACTCTACCACACTACCCGACCATATTTTTTACTCATATTAATTCCTTGGTATCATTACTTTTTTTAATTAGTTTTATAACTACAGCTAAACTATCTTAAAATTACTCCATCTATTAACGAGACTCTCAGCTCCATGCTTAGTGTAAAGTTTAAGTCAAAGCGCTTAAATCTTCCTACACTGTTCAGCACTGTACAGTTATACAGTTAGGCATTTTTGGTGTTTTCCAATTGACACCAAATTTATGCCCTGTATAGGAGTAGCTGTATTTCTAAAAGAGAGCCAAAAAAATGAAGATGTCCAACTGTAGTTTAAACTACATGAGAATGAGTATAATTAAGTCTAGAATGGGAACAATGGAACTATGCAATGCATTTGATTGACTTCCCACTTGCGAATTAACTTTACATTCAGACAAAGTCACAAAATCAGTGAGTAGAACTTATATATTTCAATTTATAAAAAGTCATTCTGGTTTCAAACGTTTTTTTTAGCATGTGTTGCAAATTGAACTACCTTATCCGGAAGAATACTTGAAGGTTTATAAGTTTGATATATTTCTAATATTTTAATAGTTCTGTGAATTAGATAAAACTATGTATCTTTAAAATTTAGAATTACAATCAATCACTATTACAACAAGAGTAATTTACTAAATTATTAACAATGTTCCTTATAATTGCCCTTTCATAAATATATATTTTTAAATATTCTCTTAAATTTACACCTCGGCCACATTGATTTCAAATTTAATTTTTTATTCAAAAAGAAAAATTTACACTTGCATCAGAATATTTAAATATTTTTAAATTACAGTCAACAGTTATTTTTTTACAAAAATCATAAAACAAATAAATATCTCTGCTAAGCAAAATTATTACAGTTTTTATTATACAAAAAACAAATTTTAATGTTAAACAAGAAACATAAGGTCCTTTTATATTTGAAAAGAAGAAAATCTCCCAATCATTAATGCAACGAAATGAACAGAGGGAGATTTCCTTTTCCGTAGATACTTGCATTAAACAAGTATATATTTTGATGATATTTTCACTTTTCATAGAAGGTGAAAGTAAACACAGACGACAAAGGGAAAAAGTAAATAAATAGAGCCTGGGAAATTTATACGTAGTCTGTATTTAAGTTTATTTTTAGCGTTCTGTACTTAAAAAGTAAAAACGGGAACATTATAAGATCACTCCTGTGTCTGTCGGTACATCTGTTACAGCCATTTTACTCGTAAACTATGGAACGTGGAAAGTTCAAATTGGCGGATGTAATAAAGGTCTACATATTTATAGATATTAACCATTCACAAGTATATTTAGGAAAAATGTAGAGGGCCTAAATAAGTTACTTGAAAAAAAAATGCCAGCGTTCAGCAAAGGAGTTGAAGATCGCAGGAGGTACCTATCGTTTCAGAAGTATAAAAGGATTGTTGATAATAAGGTTGTTTTTATTCGAGGAAAATTTTTGTTTTCCACTTACTATAGGGCTACCACGGCCGACTATATTTTAATTCTATTTCGCACCACTTTTTCGAAACAAAAATCCTTTACATACGCTTTGACAATCTTTGGAATAGAAATATACTAAAAAATTATTTTTTTAATAGGGGAGCAAACAGAATATTAAAATAATTGCCTTTGGCAGCCCTGTTATTTGTATTTAAAATTTTGTTTTCAACTGCATGTCTGAGTAATGAATGCAAAATGACATAGTCTTCACAGATCCATTGTTTATTAAGATGATTTAAAAGCATCTGTGTTTATTTTAAATTGAGAACCAATAAAGTATCTTTTATCCAATAAAAACATTTTGTTTAGTTTTCAGATTTAATTTCGGAAATTAAATATAAATATGTTTATATACATACATATCGTAAAACATAGCATTTGTGCTTTTTACTTCCATACATTGTAATTTTTCTTGATTTAGTGAAAAATGAAATGCGATAAAATTTGTTTAAAATCAAGAACGAAAAATCATGCGTCCAGCACAGATTATGATCCAATTTCCAATACATTCATAATACTGTAACAAAACTTTACAATTTATTAAGGTGAAAGATGTCTAGCTAAACAACTAAAAAAAAGCATAAGATATTTGAAGAACCAATTTCTACAATTACCATGAATATAATGAAAAAATCCGAATTTTATTGTCCAGCCCTATATATGATCTATAGGCTCACATGCATATTGTTAGCTCAATTAAAAGTGTAGCACAGATTAAATTTCACATTCAGCGATATCGTTCAATAAACAAAATGCACTTGGGATCTTTTGTGTAGCCTTGTATATGATCTATAGAATTTATGCATACCAAGTAATATGCTAAAACGTAGTTAAATTTTAAAACGCGTATTACAAATGAAAACGCATTTCCAGAAACTATACTTTATAGGCAGCACTGTAGCGAAATACTGAGTTCCTGTAATTAACGATAAATTATATGTACACCAGATTCTACAGTAAGAGCTTTGTGGTACACATCAGTGATACGGGGCGTGTTTTTTAAGTAAGGACATTACATACATCGTGTGCACATGTAAAGTTTTGTTGCATACACTAATAGGTGGCACGCGCGACGCAGCGAGTACTTGCGTCGTGTTCCGACATTTCTTGGGAACAACTGTGCTCAGTTGCAGCGGTGTAGATAACCTGTACGGTCTGTTCTGTATGTTTTAAATGTTCAAGATTGTAAAATCGCTTGTCCGTGCAAGATACTGTCAGTGATACGTTTTTTGCTACGCAGAGAGATTAAAAAAAAAAAAAAAAAAAAACGCGGCATGCTGACGGAGAGAATTTTATTACTTCATGACAATGCAAGGCCCTCACACCGCAACTCCGATCCGAGATTTACGGGACTCTATTGGTTGGGTAGTTCTGGACCACCCTCCCTACAGCCTGACATGGCGCCGAGCGATTTCCATCTTTTCCGATATCTCAAACATCATCTCGGCGGCAACCACTACAACGTTGACGAAGACGTGAAAACAGCCGTGACCTATTGGTTATCGGAACAGGCGGCAAGTTTCTATGCAGTGCCTATTCAAAATCTAGTTGTTAGGTATAATAAGTGTTTAAACAAACTTGGCGGCTATGTTAAAAAATAGAGAAATGCATGTAGAGTCTGAAAATAAATTTGGTTTTTGAAATTTTGTTCTGGTTTTTATTTTTAATCGATCCTTACTTAAAAAACACCCATCGTATATACAAATTTCAATATATTGAAGATAATTTAGTTACATTAAAATACACTGCAAACGATTTTTCCCGATAGGCCGTAATGTAAAGGAATTATTTTGAGTGTCCCTGTAAAGGATCTGTCAATACTACACACTTCATTTTAAATACCGAGTATTTCATCGTAAACACCAATAACATGTATCAATTTCATGGCAATTTGATCACTTAGAGCAGGACGGACGGACGGACAGACAGACAGACAAACCGAATTCATAAACACTTTTCAACTACGTTAGAATGTGTTAAAATATATTGCCGGAGTAAGGATATTCCTTTAAAAATAATAGGCGATATGTGGCAATCATATATATATTCTGGTATAGTATTTTGTGGAAAAAAAAAAAGAAAAAAAAATGGAAAAGGAAAACTTCAGGCGCAAACATTAACCGTTTATCTACTGACAATACTTATAACTACCATTAAAATAACTTGTTATAAAATTCATTTAATACATCGATTAGTAGTAATACAGTTTAGAATGAGTTATAGATGCATTACTTTATCTTCTTCCAAAAGCATTATGGGTTACATTAAACAAAGCTATTTTTAAAAGGATGATTTCTTATGCCTTTGCATCTTTTCAGCTTTCTTGGCGTTGGGGGATTTTTCATTCGGAATTATTTCTATATAGTCCAGGCAATAGAGACCGTATAGGGGCTTTACCTAGCAAAATTCATGGTAGTTCTGGATAAAGGCTTACTATATGTTTTTTTGGGTCGGTGAATCCCAATTTTTAACTTCCCGCCAAAATTTCCCCTGGCAACCCCCCAAATTTTCGTAAAAAGCCCCCCTCTCCAAAAAAAAAAGGTTTTTATTAAAAAAAATCAATTTTTTTTATTGTTTTATAGAAAAGGTATCTAGAAAATAGGAAAGTAGACAAAATTTGCAACAAATCAGATATATTACATTATGGCGTAGGATGAATAGAGAGGTGTGGGGGGGGGGGGGGATCTGCCTCGGAATATGCGCCGCGGTGCTGCGTGGACTAAGTTGCGCAATTCCACTTAACCACTCACATCATTTACATTCGCCCTCCAGTCTGCCCTCCGAACTTTCCATATAAGGTTTACTTTAAGTCTTTTGGGTCGCTGAATCCGAATTTTTAACTTATCCCCAAAATTTTCCCCCCCCCCGCAAACCCCCTCCAAAATAGTTGTTTTTAAATTAAATTTTTTATTGTTTTAGGGAAAATGTATGTAGAAATTCAGAAACTAGATAAAATTTACAACAAATAGGATACATGACATTATGACGTAGGATGAACGGGGAGGGGGAGGGATGCTTCTGAACATGCACTGCGGCAAAACATGCACTAAGTTATGTAAGTCCAGTCAATAGGGGATTTTACCTGGCAAAATTAATGCTAGTTCTGTATTTCGACTCACTTTATGTTTTTTTGCGTCGCTGAATCCTAATTTGTAACTTCCCACCCAAATTTCACCCAGAAAATCCCCCCCAAAATTTATTTTTTTGAAAATATTTGGTTTTTGAGAACAGCGCGCGGGGAATGTTCCGAGGCAGCCCCCCCCCCTTTCCCCATTTATCCTACGTGATAATGTCATATATCCTAGTTGTTGCAAATTTTGTCTACTTTCTGCATTTCTACATACATTTTCCCTAAAACAATAAAAAATTTAATTTAAAAACAACTATATTAAGGGGTTGCGGGGGGATTTGGGGAGAAGTTAAAAATTCGGATTCAGCCACCCAAAAAAAATTGCAAACCTTATAGGGAAAGTTCGGAGGGGAGACGGCAGGGCGAATATAAATGATGTGTAGTTAAGTGGAATTGCGTAACTTAGTCCACACAGCACCGCGGTGCATGTTCCGAGGCACATCCCCCCTCCCCATTCATCCCACGTCATAATATCACATATCTTATTTGTTGGGAATTTTGTCTGCTTTTCGAATTTCTAGATACTTTTCCCCTAAAACAATAAAAAAAATTGATGTTTTTAATAAAAACCTTATTTGGGGGGTTTGCCGGGGGAAATTTTGGTGGGAAGTTACAAATTCGGATTCAGCGACCCAAAAACACAAAGTAAGCCGATTTTCACAACTACCATTAATTTTGCCAGGTAAAATCCCCTATTGCCTGGGCTAATATTTCTATTGTAAGAACATTATACAGGGTGTTTCAAAAATAATCATCCGATTTGAAAGGCGTATATGAATACTTAGGCGTATATAGATACTTAAGATTAATTTTATATTATGTAGCTAATTATACATTTTTTTACATACCAAATTAAAGGTGCTCAATATGTCCACCTCTGGATACACGGCATATGTCTGTACGGTATTCAAATTCGTCCCAAACTTTTGCGAGCATGTCTGGATACACGACTTCGATGGCTGCTGTTATGCGTACCTTCAATTCAACTAATGTAGCAGGAAGGGGAGGTACATAAACGTGGTCTTTTATAAACCCCCAGACGAAGAAATCGCACACTGAGAGGTCCGGCGATCTGGGAGGCCATAGATGCTTAACTGCATCGTCAGCTCCCGCACGGAGGATCCATCGTTGAAGAATTCGGTTATTCAAAAGATTTCGAACGTCCAAGCTCCAGTGTCGTGGTGCCCCATCTTGTTGGAAAATTAAATCATCAGAATCGGTTGTGCAGTTTAGTGCACCACCGTAGTGGAGATTGCTTTGGGGCCTATAGCAACTATGGCTTTAAGCCTCGAATGATCCTTATTATATACAGTAACAAGCACAAGTCACAACAATTTTTATTTCTTGTTCCATTACATATTTATATAACTACAAAGCGACATATCTACACATCCACAAATACATCCATGTCTTACCCGAGGATTCGAACCCGGGCCACCGGTTGTGCAGTTCTGTTGTGCAGTCGCCATCTTAATAAACACTGAAGTGGTGGGCGAAGGAAGAGCCCACCTGTTGATAACTACATAAAACTTATGGTTCTCCTCTTTCTATCTATACATTATTCATTTGAAACGGATGAAAATTTGAACAGTTATGATTTTTTAAAATCGGATGATTATTTTTGAAACATGCTATATTTGTAGATTTCCTATTCTACAAAATACTAAGAAAAATATTTAAAATAAAAGATTTGAGTGGGGTTATACATTTTCCACGAAATCCCTATAAGTTCAAATCTAATTAATCCTTTTTAAATTCTTCAATCCTTCTAAAATTCTTCTAAAATTTATTAAGTGATTATGTAAATCTTTTAATGTAGTTTCAAAAATTCACGAAAAATGCTTTAGAAGATAAATTTTTCCGGAATTTATAATTCAGTACGTAAAGGATTAATGAATAACTTGGTAGCACAAAAAAGAAAGTAAAAAAGAAATTTTGATAATTCATTATTGGATTAATATTTTTATATGTTTAGAGTATGCTTTTTTTCATGCATTTTAGCAACTATATCTATAATGTAGGTATTAATTGCAAAATGTATAGAAATACATAAAGTCAAACAATGTTACTGAAAGGTACTTTATGTGCTGTCACGCTATGAGCAGTGAGTCACGCATCTCTCGAGTGTTACATGTTCTTTAACTCTAGTTTCTTTGAGCAATTTCTTTGATTATTTATAAAATATTCCTTTTTTAACGATAATTGTCTTTATATAAAATTAGGTATTATAAAAAGTGCCTATCCTGATAGAATAATAAATATCAGATATTGTTTGAAAATTGTGTTTTAAAGTTTTCTTCTTTTTTAACACTTTCGAACAAAGTTGAAAAGTGTTTATGCATTTGGTTTGACTGTCCGCCTGGACGTCTGTACGTCTGACCTTCTGTCCACGCTCTGAATCCTGCAAATATACTCGGATTTTCATGCAATTTATAAACGTTAGTTAGGATCACCAATGGAAGTTTGGTATTGTATATGAAATATGTGGGATTAATACTTCATTTACAGGCGCACTCAAAAGTATTTCATTACGTTGTAGTATATGGGGGGAAATCGTTTGCAGAGTATTTTAAGGACATGACGCTGTTTCAAATGTACTGAAACGGATATAAATCACTGAATTTCACTACGATCACGTTAGACATAGCATTAGTTCATAGTTGATTGTTCATAGAATTTTTTATTCATTTACAGGGACACACAAAACAAATCGGTTACAGTATACTGTCGTTGAGTAATAATTGCTGGAGTGTATGGTTTAAAATTTGGTATGCGCTTTTTAATTTAATTATTTATTTGCATGTTACTCGTTATATTTAAATTCTATACCTCATATACAGGAATTCACAAAAGTATCCACGTATCATTCTCCTTATTAAAGGAAATTGCTGAAGGAGAATTATCAACTGAAGGTGTTTTGTTACATTATGCTGAATGTATTGGAAGGTGTTTCATAATCTATGCTTGACGCATGATTTTTTCTTTCTTGACTTTTTTTAAAGATACTTGTGTTTTTAAACACTTTCCAACATAGTTCAAAAGTGTTTATGATTTCGGTTTCTTCTGTCCGTCTGTCCATGCTCTAACTCGCGTAAATATAGTCCGATTGCTATGAAATTGATAGATGTTTTTGGGTATCACTATGGCATGTTCGGTATTGAAGATGAAGCTAAAGCATTACTGGTCCAATTACAGAGCCACTCAAAAGAATTCCGTTGCATTACGGTGTATGGGGGAAAATCGTTTGCAGTGTATTTTAATGATATTACAGTACTTTAAACAAAATGAAATTGATATAGATTACTGAGGTGTACTACAATGTTCTTACTACAGAATATATTGTGTATAGAGCTTATCGTTCATTTACAGAATCACACAAAAGAATGTGGCTATAGAAAATAATGAGTAATAAATGAATTATTTAAGTATACGAACAATAATTGCTGTAAGTGCGTTTTCAGTTGTGGTAGCTGTTTTTAAATTTAATTATATATTTTTTAAATATTACTTGGTGTGTGTAAATTACACCGATATCCAAAATTAAGGACCAATCACAAAATGCCAATTTTAAAGTTCGCGAATACTCAAAAGGAAATAATATCATTCGAATAATTGCTATATCTACAGCACAGCTAGTCCATATAACATCTCATTCATGTCACATATGGTCACAAGTGTCACAGTCACTGCGGTGACGCAAAAATAGGAAATTCCATACATCTCATTATGAGTCACAAATGATCACTATATGTGACTACTGCTTTGTGACGAGTCACCATGTGACTTTACAATCTAGTTACATTGTGGCTCTTATATGACTGTCATCTGCAGACCCAATTTCAAAGTCATCGTGAACGCTGCATTGTGATAAGTTACCAAATAATGTCACATTAAAGTCACATGATGACTTTCAGGCAACAGAGAGACTACTGTCAAGCCACCATTGTGCTCTTTTATGAAAAGTCACCATGTGACTATAATGTGATATTATTTGGTGACTTATCATAATGCAACGTTCATGACTTTGAAATTGAGTCTAAAAATGACAGTCACATGAGAGTCACAATGTACCTACATTGTAAAGTCACCTGTTGACTCGTCACAAAGCAGCAGTCACATTGACGTCTCATTGGAGTCACATATAGTGATCATTTGAGACTCATAATCAGACGTGTGGAATTTCCTATTTTTTGTTTCACCGTAGTGACTGTGACACTTGTGAGTATGTGTGACATGAATGAGATGCTATATGGACTACCTGTGCTGTATAGATATTAATTACTTGAATTATATTATTTCCTTTTGAGTATTCGCTTACTTAAAAAATTAGGATTTTGTGACTGATCCTTAATTTTGGACACCGGTGTATATAGATCGTATAGAATGTTGTACAGAAGTTCCCAACCGCATCCGTTAATTGGCAGAAACGGCTCAGTGAAAATTTTCTACTGTGCTATATGTTTAACTGAAATAACTTTTTGCATACTATGTAGTATGAATACATATATATAGATCATATACAGGGCTGAACAATTTTTTTTTTAAAATTTAACGACTATTCATGGTAATATCAGAAACCGTGTTTTCATAAACGATTTGGCAAATTTGCATGCATAAAAGTACTGAATTTTTTTTTTAACTTTTGATTTTAAAAAGTAAGAAAAAGAAGGAAGATGCGTGCATGTTTTGTTGTTGAATCTGTGAATAAAATATTCTTTTACCTTTTATCTATATAAGTTTTGTTATTTTGGTAGCAATGCTGCTTCTGTTATTAATGACCACATTTTAAATGAGCATTTAATATTTTTTTTATTACATAATTCAATGGTTTTCCTTTCTAAAAATAAGAAATAATTGAAGTCTCTTTTTCCAAATTACCGCTTAAAACAATTTATAAACTCCACATTTTTATTCATATATAATTTTTAATATTTATAGACATTATTATTATTATTATTACCAAAAATTTTTACACATTTGTTCCGTTAAAACATTAATATCTTTAAACCGTCCAAAACATCATTTGCGTTTATTTCATCCCACTTTTTAATATGGTATGACACCTAACTCCACATGACACGTTGTTTTCAAATAACTGGAATTTAAATTTTGCCAAGGTTTCTTTTTTTTTCCTTGTGTGCCTGTTCATCAACTTGTTGGATTTAAAAAATATTCCATTTTTTGAGAAAGGTGAAAAAATAAAATGGTACATAAAATAAGCGACTTTGTATTTTTCTATATATATTATAACGATGTGTGTATAGAATTTTATGCGGTATTTCATGACATTTTTACATTAGGAATCATGAGTAATATTTTTTTTTAATTAAAAATGGGTCAGCGATTAATTGCAGGGATAATAACATGTTTACATTTTTGTGGTTAAAGAACACGAAGATTTCTGTTCGAAAATTTTGGTAGATTTGCACGCACTCAATTATATTTTCTTTTTCTTTTTCTATATTCTACCATTTGAAAAAAAAATTCTTATTCCACAGAAACCTCTAGAAAACTTTTCAAAGTACAGTATGTTTCTAAAAGAATATCGGGGTTTTAACGCTTGGTAGTATTTATTACATGAAACTTAAAATTATAATTAATAAAAAAATGAAAGAGCAACTGAAACAGTTTTACCTACAAGCTTACAAATGTTCAATGTGAGCACCTTTCGTCACACGGCTCACATAAAGTAAATAGCTCAGTTCTTCCCAAACGTTGATTAGCGTTTGTGGGTAATTGTTGCAAAGGCGGCCGGTATTTTCAAACTGATTACAGCATCTACGGATGTTATTATCACTTCGGGGATCACATCTGAAATTAATCCAGAAAGCACGTTGCTCAGTAACTAGGTTGCTCAGTAACTACAGATTTGGTCTTTGCAAACTGCAGAATACAAAATGGGTCAATCCATTTCAAGTGGTCCAGCACTGGTTGCTCGACCATTTTTAAAAAATCTGAAATTTTTTGTGCAACACCCCTAACGTGATGGAAGTTCAAAATGACTATTATTTTAATTTTATTAATTTTTGTTTGTGCATGGCGGCCATCTTTGTTTCATCGTCTGCAGTAATTTTCTCGTAGGAAGGGTTTACGGAATTGTAAATAATTTATCGTTTATACCTCCAATTCAAGTGCGGTTTACAGCAATTTGTACAGAATAGATTGGGCTAAAAATATGGTAATAGAGTAGTTTCCGAAACTAAATGCTTATTGGTGAAATTTAGGCATAAAATTTCAGTTTTTCCCAAAATTTGCCCGTTTACAAGAGGAAATTTTTCTAACAAGGAAAACCGTCAACATGACATACTTTTTTTTTACAAACAGGCTGAAAGTACTTGTACTCACACGCCAAGCTCCAGATCTGGGACATTCTTTCTCTTCGCTAAAAAAATTCCCAAATTTTTCAAAAATGTCAAAAATCGCACTTTTGAGGCTTTGATATCTCTAGTGGGGCACGAGATAAAAATCTGTAATTCGGGTTGCTGAGAGTATTGTATGGTAATGCTATGCACAAGAAATTTCAGGATGGAGATTTGACTACAAGCTGAGATATGACAAGGGCAACATGTCAAAACAATTCTTCCAAACTATTGTTTTGTTGTAGTCACAGCTAAGTGTTTATCTCAGAGTGTCATTTAAATTTATTTTTTTATTATCTTTAAATATTAGTAACAGAAAATAAAGCCTTTTGCAAAGCTTAGAAGTTAATTTAAAAAATAATTATGCCTAAGGCTTTGTATGGTTTCAGTAATTTTTCTTCTAATTTTAGCAACTAGAAGAAATCTCGACACTTTTATATAAAGAAAAAAAATATTTTTATACAAGACCTAAGACAAAAACAGAATGGGGAAAGACAAAAGCTGTTAATTTTGTCATACTTGTTGAGACATGATCAAACGTGTCAAAACACGTTCTTGCTTGTTGGTTTAAAAACCGCAATTTTGATCTTTCTCATTGTCATTTCTTAATAACTTGATTGAAGTTCTTGGCCCTGCTGGCTCATAGAAATAAACTTTGAAATCACTATGTGCGAGTCTCACTTCATTAATAATTCCTAGCTTACTTCTTATGCAAAAATGTCATTCTACAGTATGAATTTTGAAAGGGCTCTGAAAATTACTTGAGGCTGGTAATATCGTATAATGTTTCATTTACAGGAATATACTTATGGTAGGACCCTGTTTCAGGGACTGGCAAGCAGCATTAAAATTGTGGTTTTTAAACCAACAAGCAGGAATTTGTTTTGACACGTTTGATCATGTCTCAACAAGCAGGTCAACATTAACAGCTTTTCTCTTTCCCTATTCCGTTTTTTGTCTCAGGTCTTGTATAAAAATATGATTTTTCTTTATGTAAAAGTGCTAAGGTTTCTTTTAGTTACTAAAACTAAAAAAAAAAAAGATACGGAAACCATAAAAAATGTATTACTTAGGAATAATTATTTTTTAAATTAATTGCTAAGCTTTGCAAAAGGGTTTATTTTCTGTTACTATTATTTAAAGATAATAAAAAAAAGTTAAATGACACTGAGATAAATACATAGCTGTGACTACAACAAAACAATTGTTTGGCAGTATTCTTTTGACATGTTGCCCTTGCCATATATCAGCTTGTAGTCAAATCTCCATCCTGAAATTTCTTGTGCATAACACTACCATACAATACTCTCAGCAACCCGAATTTCAGGTATTTATCTCGTGCCCCACCAGAGATATCAAAGACTCAAAAGTGCGATTTTTGACATTTTTGAAAAATCTGGGAATTTTTTTAGCGAAGAGAAAGAATGTCCCATATCTGGAACTTAACGTGAGAGTACAAGTACTTTCAGCCTATTTGTAAAAAAAAAGTATGTCATGTTGACAGTTTTCCTTGCTAGAAAACTTTCCTCTTGTAAACGGGCAAATTTTGGGGAAAAACTGAAACTTTATGCCTAAATTTCACCAATACGCATTTAGTTTCGGAAACTACTCTATTACCAAATTTTTAGCCCAATGTATTCTGTACAAATTGCTGGAAACCGCACATGAATTGGAGAAATAAACGATGAATTATTTACAATTCCGTAAACCCTTCCTGCGAGAAAATTGCTGCAGACGATGAAACAAAGATGGCCGCCATGCACAAACAAAAATTAATAAAATTAAAATAATAGTAATTTTGAACTTCCCTCATGTTAGGGTTGTTGTACAAAAAATTTCAGATTTTTTAAAAATGGTCGAGCAACGAATTAATGATTTTCTGGACCACTTGAAATGGATTGACCCAAATACTTTCTGTTCACGCCAGTTTTGCTACTAGCGGTTTCTACCTCATGACGGAAGAAAAATTGCGTGTGCATGCGCATGCACAGGTAACGACAAACTGTTCAGTTGCTCTTTCATTTTATGTATTCAGAATAATTTTAAGTTTTATGTAATACATACTTCAAAGCGTTAAAACCCATTTTCAATGTCCGTGGAGGCGTCTTCTTAATCTCGTTTTAGCAGACACATAGCTGGTGATAAATGGAAATTTGTAATAACACTGGAAGAAACATGGCTATGTTCCAGTGGCTATACCAAAAATAAAACTTGTTATCAATTAACCCCTTGTATCCCTCATAGCAAGCATGGTCACAGTGACGTCGTTGTGACGTCACTGTAAGTCACTGTGGTCACGTCACATCTGTGACCAAAATGCCACCACGCAGTGATGTCACATTGTGTCTGAGATGTGAACTTCTAAGAAAACTTTAAAAAATTACAAAAATTATTAAAAACATGTTATTTACTGTAAAAAATATTTTTCTGCCGGATTTAAAATTTTTTTAAACCGTGGTCCAAGTTGCCTCTGTGCCTCTAACCAAACCTTTTTTTTTTTTTTTTCATATAACATAAAATGTAATTAATTCATCAGCGACACAAAAAGATTTCCTAATTATGCGAATTTCATATTATTAAAAAAAGTTATTAGGTAAACATACCTCGACTTTTTTTTTTTTTTAAAGATTTTTGTAAATGATCATCTGTTATACTAGAAGTTTCTCAAAGAGTAGTCGAAATATTTCTGTGGTTTGAAACTAAAAACTTTCTATTACAGTTAAGTCTGCAGCTTTTAATGAGCACGCAGAAAGCGTCTTCAAAGTTTAGTCATATATGCATTTATTGCTTTATGATTTGCATTCAAGTCATATTTTTTTCCTCTTGCTGTTTCACTATATTAAGTAACTATTTTTTTTTAGTTCTGCTTCTTTCAGACGTTTAAAATAAAATTGACATTTTCCGAAGATAAAATAAATGTTCCAAATTTATGCAAAGACATAATTAATTATTCATATTTCATTTTTTGTTTTCAAAATATATCTTTAAAAATTATTTTACAAGATGTTTTATTCTACAGAAAATTAATATTAAGAGAATGACAGATTGACAAAGAAAAACTCATCTCTTCTCGATAATCTTGTTGTATTTTTTAAGAAGATATTTTGTATATATTACCTGTGATACAAATTTTACTTTAAAAAAAGGAGGGGGTCTTCATTATTACCATTAAATTAATTTGTACATATTTTAAAAATTTAAGCGATGTTTAGTAAACTCTAATTATGGATAATATTATTACTATAATTTACATAAATGAAACTTTACGATCCAATAAGACTGATAAAAATAAAAGGTGAAATACAATAGAACATTTTCAAACAGGAAATGGAATTAGAGACAATTTGATAAAATTATTACGCATTTAATTTCCTTCCGAATCTGGTAGAAAAACAAATAAAACCGAAAAAACATCTTCTTCGAACTTCGAAACTTAAAAATCGTCTGCACTATTTCAGTTGTTACGACTCGACCGCAGAATAAGGGATAAAAGCAACAGTGAAGCTTTTTAGAATAAACGCGGGCAGTTCTGTGGACACTGGACAGCATAGACGTGTTGACACGGATTTAAAAACTGAAACAAGAACGTTCTCAGGATCCAAGTTAGTTCAGCTAACAAAATATAAATCCGAGAAAATTACGGTAGCTTTGACTTGTTGAAGATGATTCAAGTCATTGCTATCGTACTTATTATCGGATTTAATTGGTTCCCCAAAATCAAATTATCACGTACAACGTCAATGAAATTTGGTATGTAAAAATATTATTTTCCCTGTATGCTTTTTTTTAAGTACAACAATTTTTGTTAGCTTCTCATAAACATGCTGTAGAACATAAATATTTCATTACATTTTTTTTTTTTTTATTTTGTTGAAATATCTAAAATATTATTTTCCCTGTTTGCTTTTTTTTTTTTTTTTTTTTACCTACAATGATTTTAGTTATCTTCTAATAAACATGTTATAGAACACAAATATTTCATTACATTTATTTTTTATTTTGTTAAAATATCTAACTTCCTTTTCAATAGCTATTATCAGATTATTAAAATTAGTGATTTAACCTGCATTTTAATCTGGTTTATTTTCTTATTTAAATATTTGGTTAAAACCACATGGTATCATAAGTATAGAAGTATATGGACAAGTATTATAAGCAATCTTTAATATAATTAATAAACATTTAAAGATAATTAAATTATTTAAAAAAAGGCTTTTTATAGAATAAAATTATTGGCAAACATAATTTTTTTAATTTTGTATTAAGTGATGGTCTGAAACAATTCGCATTGCATGTTTTTATTTTAAAAAATTGCCTCTGCTCGGAAGAGGAATTTATAAAAAATAAGACACAACGGAAACGTATACTATTAAAAGAGATCGTGATTAACCCTCGTGATTAACCCTCCGAGCGTGATTAACCCTCCGCCTACCAGACGGGTCCAATGGACCCGATGGGTACATTCGAAATATTTATTCTAACCAGAAATTTCTTTAAAATAAACTAAATGTGTAAACCAGAAAATAATGAGTTAAGTAAATAAGTTCAATAGTTTTAAATAAGAATTCTGATGTGTAATATTTTTATAAAACTTGAGTAAAATTTTCGGTAGTTCTAGGGTTAAAAAACTCTTTATAAACAGCGTATTTATAAAACCTTCACCAGACCTTATTCTAAAAATTTCGTAGTAGATTCTAATCTCTTTGTACTATTTATGATAATATCAGAGTTATAGTGGTCATGGCAACATATATCCAGCCAGATAGATCTTTGGCAAAACATAAAAACTTTCACATTAGATACAAAATAGAGTACGTGTGCTGTGTTTTATAAACAATAAGGTATTATTGTTTTTAAAAAATCATAGATAGTAAGAGTTATTTTTATAATATATAATTTCATAAATAAAAATGTAATTTTGGCAATCAATTATTAAAGTTATTTTTTAATAATCAAAAAGTTGTTTTATATATGTATTTTACTTCAAGCAAATCCTGATGTAAAATAAATTAACCCTTTGTATCACCGTTCTATGCATACCCAACATCTTTACTTACTTTTACAGTGAGCTTAAAAATACGATTTTATTTATTGCTGCTATCTTCCAACATAACGATTATTGCCGAAATTGTTCTTAGAATTCTCAACATAATGATACTGGTGATACTCAGTTAATTTTCTATATCAAAGCTGTATTTTTCATTTGAGTAGTTTCAAATGGTTATTGCTAAAATGTACATCGGAAATTTTGTAATGCATGTATGTGGCATAAAAGACGTAAACAATACGTATATAATGACTATATGGCACATGATGAGCGTTTCGAGTGCATATATATACGTATATAACGCATGCATAAACTTTACAATGATCTTAGCAATGTCGTTACTGCAATTTATACGGGCCTCTATAACAAAGAAGTATCCTAAAATTACATCCTTTAAGTAATGGTAGCTACAAGCATTAATAAATAGGTAGTATTTAAAAATATAATGTGTATTCACCGAGAAAATTAAAATTAAATTTCACAGATTTAATACTTCACAACTTTTAGTAAAAACTAAAAGATCTATCTCATTGATTGCACCTTCATGTTCTCTAACGGAGAAATTATTTTCAGAGTTAAATCTCATAAACTGTAAACATAACGAGCGCCATCTAATTGAGAGAACATTAATTATAACTCCTAAATTTAATAGAAGTTAGACAGCTTAAAACATGTGTTAGCAAACATAGCATCTGATAATTGTAATTGGAAATTTTATTATACTTTCGATATTTATTATTTAAGAGATAATAATATACTACAAACCCCGCGGCTTTGCTATAGTTGAAATATTCCAAGTGATATTTGAATGTCTAATTTTTATTAGAAGAAATTATACTTTTAGGAATAATTCAAAAATTACTAATTAAGTAACTCTTTGAATAAACTTCATTATAACAGTGCATTAGACAGAACTGAGAGTAAAATTAATAAGAACTAAAACTAATTCTAAATAAATTATAATTTAGAAAGTATTTTGAAGATTTTATGCTTATTTCATACCTCATTTCAGTATTCATTTGACGTTTTGATTTTTTTAGAAACCATCTTCGTAAAACACATTTACATCTTAAAATTAATCATCATGTTAAATACCAAGCATCTTGTCTAACGGCCTACCACCTCTCTGGTGTTGGTGGCACCAACATAAAATGCCTATGTTGAAACAGGAACTGTCACCATTAATTTGCCAACATTAATTTTTAAATCGTTTTAATATTACCCAATATTCCATAGAAAATGTAATTCAGAAAGTTTTTAAATACTTTTTTAGGACGTTTGTTGTTTCTGCGAACCCAAAATGGTGATTGCACTGGCATAACATTTAGCCTCTGTATGATCAGAAACAATCACTATTTAGTCGCAACCATTAACCTGGAATTCGGTTCATTATTTCCTGAGATTGCATAGAAATCGTAACTTAGGACATTTTTAGAACGCTTTTCTCTCCTTCCCTTCGCTTCATGCCTTTTAAATTTCGAATTTTGTTTTTGACTCTTCTTAGAGAGCATTTATATTATATAAGCAACTACCATATCATATTTCAAGTTTCTAGCGTCTTCAGTATCACAGAAATAGCAATTTAGAACAAATTTGCTCCTGCAATCCTCTTGTGGTTGTGTCACCGACAAAAAATATAGCTTATGTTTTAGCAAGTTCTATCACCAACAATTTGAAAATATTATTTTTTAAAACGATTTCGTATTTAATAAATTGCATAGAAATAATAATTTATAACGTTTTTAGAACACTTTTCGCTGACTTCATCCTATTAAATTAGGAATTTTCCTTCGAACGTTCTTGGAAAGCATTTGTATCTTTCAAGTGCCAAATTTCAAAATGTTACACGCCTCAATATCACAAAAAGCGCAATTTAGAATTAGGAATTTTTTTTCTACTGCAATCCCTAGGTGGTTGTGACAACAACACAAAGTATTGGGTGTGCAGGGACTGTCACCATCAATTTGCACCCTTTGCTTTTGAAATCGGTTTGTTATTTCATGATATCAAGTAGTATTGTTAGTAGTAGTTAATATTGTAGTTATTTAGTATTGTTTGGATAGTTTTTTGTAAAAATAAATACGGAAATTTGTGTTTCAGAAAATACTCTTATGAATTTTAAATGTTATTTACAAGTATTTGTCATGAAGTTTTGAAAAAATATTTAGTGAAAATTTTAAGCGTTTCAGATGTTTTCAGGAAAGTATCTCTAATAAATTGTTTTATTACATATAATAATATTTTTCATAAAGTACTTTTAATTAAGAAATCGTGTAGTTCCTTTAACTATAATTGTACAAATGTAAAAAGATTTTGTATTTATAAGTAAATTAAATATGCGAAAAAGAGAAATATACTGCTTAAATCGTTTCCCACATCGATATGACTCACCGTTACTTATGGTTGTGTTTTTGCTTTAAAATATAGATTCCGAGGAAATTGCGTTGATGAGCATTTTAATATTTACTTATTTTATATAAAAAAAAAGCACTGAGTAAAGGCAATAAATTATTTTTTTTCGAATTGAAAAACTTCATACACTATAAAATATTGCAGTAAAAAATCTCTTTCATATTGGACATTTTTACGCCAGGCGTAAAGGCGAAGAAGGTCCTATCATAAACGAAAAAGAAAAAAGTTTCTGAATTTTATAGAAATACTAGGGGGCTCTGCCCCCTGCAAGCTACGCTCGCCAAACCCGTTCAGACACCGCAGAATCTAAAAACACGCTAATCTGATGGGTTTTAAAAATATGAGAAGATTGAACTATACTAAAAAAAGCTGTGCCCTGTAAATGGGTTTTCATTCAGTTCCCTTTGATTGCAAAAATGGAAGGTTGAAGCAGTAGCTGTTAAGACATCCAATGGTTTTATTCGTTTTTTATTAAAGAGGATCAGTTAAACACTTGAAAAGTAGCTAAATAAAATGAATTAAGTATACAGAGTCTTTGTCTCCCGGTATTTTAAAACAATCTCTCTAACAATAGCCTAAGTCATGTGACTATTCCGGGTGGACCACTTCGCTTTTTATACTCTAAGTGCCATTTTGGTACTTTAATGTTAGCCATGCACAGGTGATAAGTATAATATTATTCTATCCAAATATTATTCTATCGCCATCATTTCATCTATATTCAAGTCACCAACTGTCATAAACAAAAACAGTCTGATCCCTTCGCCTTTCATATGAAAGTTTGGTACAGATGTCATATACGATATTGGCACGATTTTTTTCCGACGCCAATTTGGGGAACGCACCAACAGCATAAAAAACAGCATCCGGCATACCATATCAAGCAAAATAACGATACTTTGGCGCCAGTAAAGTACCCGTTACGTATATGACATTTGCGTCAGAAAAAAAATCGCGCCAATATGGGGCCGTATATAACATCTGTGCCGAAAGTTTTCCAGTTTGATTAAAAAATCAATTTTTTTTCGAATAAAACTATATAAAAGTTGTCATGGTCACAAAGAATTCTTGGTACTGTTACGCTAGCCGGATGCAAATCTCGCCAATAGCTTTTTTTTTTTTCAAATTGCCAGTTAGCATTTTTTTTTCGAGTGGTAAATTGAAACATTGATTTGAAGTTGAAATTAAATGTCATGGTTTGTTGCATTATTCGAAAGAGTTCCAAATTGTGTGCTGGTTGGAGCGATTGGCGAAGGAATCCAAAATGGCGCCAAAAAGCCATTTTAGCAACTTATAATTTTTTTCAGGATGGCGGAAAAACATGGTCTTTAAATATTTGTAAACACACACACACACACATATATATATATATATATATTTAATAAATGTTATATATGTTACATGTTAAAAAAATACGATGTTTATACAGATAGTTTTATATATATTACGTATAGATATATACCTTGCACATGCATAATATATATATACACCTATAAATAAATATTATGTACTTATATATAATTTTATGTATTTATTATATTTATTATACGTCAAATTAAAACAAAAGTTATATATTTTTCCGAAAAATATAGGCTAAATGCAAAAAATTACGCAAAAATCATATGAATAAAGTCCATTCCAGAAAAAAGCAACTCAAAGGCTGAAGATCGTAACCACATTGATTCATTTAATGCCAAAAAAGCTCGCCAAAAAAAAAAAAAAAAAAAAAAAAAAACAGTACACAATATAAAACTCTTCCCGCTTTATTTAACATTTGGCCAAATGTCATATACGCACCGCAGGTTTAGCGTGATTTTTTTTAAAAGAAAATTTGGCGAAAATCTCGTTTTCGAATACCAGTTACATATGCATTTTTGGTATTATTTAGTTATCCCGTTGACTAAAAATCTATCGCCAAACTATAAGATTAAATATCAATAATGGTTGATCGTAAATGTAACATTCACTTGACTTTAAGTAAGATACCCATATTTACGTCATCAAGTGATTTTTATTTCGACGTTTTATTTGTATATTTATTAATGTTATACTAATTTATTTTTTCTTTCGTTATTAAAAGAAAAATTATGTCAATTTGTATAATTTGGCGAAATTGGTCGACGGAATAACTAAGTAGCACCGTATTTTTTAATTATTTTCTATTATTTTGAAAAGGAAATAACAAAAAAAAATAATTAATAACTATAGAACAAAATAATTTATGTAATTTAAAAAAAGAAATAAAAGTAAATAAACATTTATTATTAAATAAACAGCAATAGCCGGGTTACCATGTCAATCAAAATAATGCCATTTTGGCGCCAATCAGAATCTTTCGATTTGGCGAAAGTTTGTTCAAGTAAATTCTATTATGAATAAAAGTAGCATGATACATTTCTTAGCATACATTTAAGGGAGGCCAAACTGGTCGCCAGATTAGTTCAAAATAGTAACCTTTTCTAAAATATGAAAAAAAAAATATCTGTTATGATTAAAATTTGAGTTGCCATCATTAGAGAAAAGAATATAAAATTAGAAAAAAAATAATATTTCGAAAACTAATTCGAATTTTAAAATTCTAATACCAGTTTTGAGATCTGCAGATCAATGCGGATTTTTGGTGTTAATTTCATCGCAAAGTATTCCGTATTTTACGAGAAATCGCCGTGAAACATAATCAGTTCTTTAATCAGTCGTTTCATAGAATCGTTACATAAATTCGTTTCATAATATCCGTTTCATTACGATTTTATATATATAGGGTAGATTTATGACATAAAAAGAATTCCTTAACAGCTTTTAAGTATTAATAAAGCATTTTTCTACTAGTTTCGTAAATGTGCTGTTTTGCGTCAAATTTCTCTTGTCATGAAGGTTTTTTAAAACGTTTGAAGTGTTTGAAATTATTGAGTAATTTATTAAGATACAATTTGAGATTTATTTTTCTTTGAAATGCACTTACAACAATTAATCCATTTATTTTTTATTTCTAAAAAATATATAACATAATATATATAGTCAAAGAAGATATAAATTCTTATTTTTGGATGTTTTTATCCACTATTTTTTTTAACAAAAAACACAACATTATCTTATTAAAACTCGCAAGCGCTCACAGTTTATTTAACACTTTCATATACAAACAGTATGAAACATTCACTGAAAGGTTATCTGAAAAACAAAAATTTTAAGCGATACAATACAGTTGAAAGCTTCAAAATAACGATAGCTGCTTGAAGCGTCAAACATTTTATGAATACACTCAAGATGATTGCCAAACTGTAAAAGAATATTCAAATGTATTGTCGATTTCAATTTCTAACTGTTGGATAAAAACTTTTGTTTGAAAGTGACTCTTATGTTTGAAAAATATTGCGATCATTTGAGAAGTACCTGCTGTTGAAAAAAGTATGGTGTTTCAAAAGCATTTGAATTTCAAAAGATATTCTCTATGTATTGAAATAAAAAAAAATAATTCCAATATACATGAACTTAAATTATTATTTTACTGAAATTATTCTTTAAACAATCCTTTCTTTAATACAATGTTCAGTTCTTCTCAGAACTTCACACATATTTTTAATATTATATTTTAAAAATTTGTATGATTGTAAAAAATATATATCTGATTATATTATCACAAGTTTAAAAATGCCTTTGATACAATTATTTGAATTAAATTAAATTAAAAATAATTTCATTAAGTTCAAGTAATCATTACGCGCCTTCGTAATTATATATATACGAAGTTCAAGACCACTAATCCCATTTTTCATGAAAATTGAAATGCCAGTATCTTTGGATTGCTATATCTCTAGAAAGCAACAACATCCCAAAATTCTTTTGTATAAACTGTTAGTATAACACTACATGCTTAATAAAATTTACTTGGTTCCATGGGGCATTGTTAATTTTCATTATTATCTTACCACAAAATGCAATCAAAATGACGTTTTTATATGTTTTCTGCACTTATTATCTTGGTTAAGTAATAGTACCCCAAAATTTTTCTTATAGAAATGAAAGTTTACTATTAGGACAAGCTAAGTAATATAGAACTTTACCGGGATATCGTTGATGTTAGGAGATATAATCTGTTAAATATTCAAAAGTTTTAAAATCTGCAACTTTTTAATTAGTCCTATCTTAAAACAGCATCACAGTTGAATAAAACAAAATATATCAGGTAGTAGTTGAACATATGTACAAAAACATGGAAACGAAAAATAAGATAGTTGGTTGGTTGATTTTGTGACGGCCGATTATCTACACTAGGGATATAGGCCCGAGGGGGAGTGCCCTTCGTGGGGGTCTTTCTAAGGGAACCTAACCCGTATTAACGCATGGAAATCCATGGTTCGAAGAAAACCACGAAAACTCCGAACGATTAGGCCGACGGGCGCGATTGGGATCGAGCCCAGCACTTCCCGTCTACCAGTTTCGAGAGCAGAACCTCTCAGCCACTGGTGGGGCCGAAAAATAAGAAGGAGAAGGAGAAAGGGGATGTTCCATTTCCTCATAGAGGAAAAAATAGGAAAGGGAAAGAGAAACGGGATAAATCATTTTCTCATAGGGAAAAAGCCTGATATTGACACTGCCTTTTTGTAACGTTTGTCATTTTTTTTCCCTGAAAATAGCATGAGACCCCACTTATTTTTCGTTTTCATGTTTTTGTACGTATGTTCAACTACCACTTGATATATTTTGTTTTATTCAACTGTGATGCTGTTTTGAGATAGGACTAATTCAAAAGTTGCAGATTTTGAAACTTTTGAACATTTAACAGATTATATCTGCTAACAGCATCGATATCCCGGTAAAGTTCTATATTACTTAGCCTGTCCTAATAGTAAACTTTCATATTAAAAAAGAAATATTTTGGGATACTATTGCTTAACTAAGATAATAAGTGCAGAAAACGGACAAAAATGTCATTTTGATTGCATTTTGTGGCAACATAACAATGAAAATTAACAAAGCCCCATGGAACCAAGTAAATTTTACTAAGCATGTAGTGATATACTAACAGTTTATGACAAAATAATTTTATGATGTTGTTGCTTTCCAGAGATATAGAAATCCAAACATACTGGCATTTCAATTTTCATGAAAAAAAGGGATTCACGATCTTGAACTGTGACATTTTCTACAGGAAACAGAAATTCTTTCAGGGCTTCAAAATTGCACAATATTCATTAAATATGATCTACTTCAACATCAAAACAAGTAAGAAAAATCATGCGTTAAGCATAGAATATGAAACATTTTCCAACACTTCCTGTCTGTTCTAACAAAACTTCGTTATTTAGGGAAATAATCTCTCTGTTCTAAAAAAAAAAAGTAACTAACGCTGTCACCGCTGCCGCCGGTTTTGAATTTTTTGTGACCGGAGGTCTTTCTTCGTTAATATTAAGAAAACTATTCCATAGAATAATATGAAAATCGGTAGTATTATAGAGAAATGTTTGATAAACACGCTGATGCAGACAGTTTTCAAATCGAAGAATTGTTTTAAGAGATATTTAATGCTAAAGTTGGACAAAATCGTTCTACTAAAAAAGTTTCATAGGAGCAAAAACTATACATGGGAATTAAATCATTTTTAGATCATTTTATTCGTTAGAAGTTTCCGGTGAGTAGACTGCATTTATTTTTTTAATTTGACTAATTTTTTGAGGTTTTAATTCTATTTTAAATTCAAATTCTAGGGGGCAGGGCCACGTAGTGTTTATAAAAGTACTAAGTAAAAATTTTAGAAAACGAATAAAACATTTGAAAAACTGATTTCAGCAGTTACCATCCATAGAAAATATGAATTCCAATTCTTTTGAACATCTCTGAATTTGATCTGTAGGTTGATACATATGCTATATAATGGGGAAATTTAGTTTAGCAAGAAAACGAATAACAGGTTGAAATTTCTATTTCAGCAATTTATACTAATAAATGGAAACATACTTGTATACTTTTGTACAACCCTGTAGATAACCTAGTACCTTTATTACACGCCACTATTTAGCTAAAGTATAATTCAAAGTAAAACACTCTTAAAACTACTGGAATCACATTTTCAGTAATTATCATTTATAGACGGCCATGTATCCAATTCTTTGCGTGACCCTGTATATAATTTTATCTACGTTATATAATTTTATCTACAAACATATCTTAGTAAACAAAATGCAGTTCAGCGTAAAGATGCATAACTCATTTAAAACCACCTTTAAGCAATTTACGATCATACCCAGTAACCATTACGAATTCTTTTGTGTAGCCCTGTATATGAATTACAGCATTTATACACATCATATACAATGCATAAATATGGTGAAACATAAAAGCGCATAACATAATTAAAAATGCATTTCCACCAATCATCGCTACCGTACAGTACTTCGGATACAATATAGTATCTGAAATCTGTTGTGTGTCCCTGTAAATGCTATGCAATTCGTATTATACGTGAAAAATTTTATAGTAAACCTCAGAGACGTATATAGATTCCATTATACGTAATTAAAATACGCCGGAAAAATTTCGCTCCACCCGTATAACTTTATGAAACGGAATTTTTTTGTGTGGCCCTGTAAATGAAGAATATTTATTATTTGAAGCGCATATTCTACGGAATGCATATTTTAGTGCCCTTGATAAATGCATATAAATTTTATTTTGTTTGAAAGCATGTAATATCATTAAAAATCATTTTAAACGATTTTTTCCCATAGGCCGTAATGTAACGGAAAAGTTTTGACTGCCCCTGTAAATGAACTAAACATGCTACAAGCTTCATTTTCAATAGGGTTTGTGCTATAGTAGGGGTCACTAACATCCAAAAATTTCAGAATGATCGGAGTATATTTACGGGAGTTAGAGCGCGTACAGTCGGAGAGACGGACAGACGGACAAACAAACCGAATGCATAAACACTTTTCAACTTTGTTGGAAAGTGTTAAAAATCAAATCAATTAAAAAATACAACTATCAAAAGATCAATTTTTTGTCTGAATTTCAAAATAATAGCTCTTAATAACAAAAATACAAACAGGTAAAAAGAAGTGCAGTTTGCTGCAAAAGAATGAGAAACTGAATGAGGTTTTTTTTTTTTTTTTTTTTTTTTTTTTTTTTTTTTTTTTTTTTTTTTTTACAGTACCATTAATGTAACTGTACGTAAGATCCGCTAGTAGCACGAAAAATGTCGAGCCTGTACTCGATTACCCTCCAAGAGTTTTATAACATTTGCGGTGTAATAGTGAGGATTGCTAATTGTATAGTTTTATTTTCTAAACTAGGGGGGTCGGCCCCCTACGAGCTACGCTCGCCAACCCCCGTCCAGACACCGCAGACTCTAAATGCACGCTAATTTGATCGGCTTTAAAAAGATTTCGAAAGATTGAATTATAATTTAAAAAACAGTGGCGATCTCCCTATAAACGAATTTCTATTCATTTCTCTTTGATTGGGGTATTTTAACGCCAAATCCGCTGCGGTACTACTTGATTATCCTGTCGACCAATTTCGCCAAATTATATAAATCGCCAAACCACTCACCAAATTATACAAATTGATATAATTTTTATTTTAAATAACGAAAGAACAAATAAATTCGTACAACATTAATAAAAACACAAATAAAACGTCGAAATAAAAATAACTTGATGACGTATACACGTGTAACAACATTTCAAAATAAGCTAATATAAAAGGAATTAAGTAAAGAGAGTCTTTGTCTCCTGGTATTTTTTTACAAAGTGAAAAGAAAGTTCTTTTAAATGAGACATTTTAAATTAATTCTCAAAATATCAAATAAATGTCTAGCGCAATTTCTAAATTTAAACTTTTTTTGCAATATTATTTTGTGTTCATTTTATTTAATAACTATAATGTGACGTAAATATGACTTAATTTCTCCTAAGACTTCTAACGCATGTTAATGAATTTATTATTTTACAATATCCTTTCTCTTTTAAAATTCACGTGTATACTTTTTATGACGTAATTTTTAATATGTTCTTGCTTTTTATACGTAATTATTTAATTCTAATTTGAAAGTTTTTTTCCTGTTTATAATAGTCACGTGTAAATAAATTTTTAATTTGAAGCAAACATTATTGCTTGCGCTTTTTATACAGTTGGCAACAGTTTAAATTAGTACAATTTTCAGAAATCTTTAAAAAATATCTCTAGAAATGCTGAAAATTTGAATTTAAAATAGAAATAAAACCTGAAAAAATGAGTCAAAGTAAAAAAATTAATGCAATCTGCACTTCGGCAAATTTTACCGCATAAAATGATCTAAAAATGATTACACTGCCATGTATAGATTTTGCTGCTATAAAACTTTTTTAGTAGAACGATTTCGTCCAACTTTAGCATTAAATAACTCTTAAAATAATTCGTCGATTTGAAAATTGTCTGCATCAGGGTGTTTATTAAACATTTCTGTATAAAACCACCGATTTTCATATTTTTGTTAATATTAACGAAGAAAGGCCTCCGGTCACAAAAAAATCAAAACCGGCGGCGGTGACAGCGGTAGTTACTTTTTTTTTTAGAATAGAGAGATAAACACTTATTTATTGAATAATTAATAATTTAATAAATAAAGTCTCAGACTTCTTCATTCTTTTGCAGAAAACTGCATTCAATTTCACATGTTAGTATTTTTGCTATTAATGTTTAGAATGATAAAGACCTTTCTCTGACACGCTGTATATAATGCTTGCAGATTTTTGCGATTCATTTCAAATTTTATAAAAATCGAATCAAAACATAAAAAGAATTAAAAGCTTTTTTTTTTTTCATTCCATTATATCGTATCATACGCAAATAATTCAATGATATCTAATGATAGGGAATGATTATAGATTGAAATGGTCATTACATCCTATTTAAGATGGAGTCCATTAGTTCCGTATGGTGTTAATGTATGGTGTATTCTCACAATTTTTTGACTTTCGGGAATAAAAATCTGGTGAATTTAAACTTGCTAAATTAAAATTTTAATCTAATAGACGAATGCCTTAATGATTCAAAATAAGGAAAAATGGTCAGCAGCAATTTTTTTTTTGTTTAAATGAGGTTTAAGTTAAACTTGCGAGTTTAATTTTCCTTACCATTTTACCACTATAACTTTTTATTTTCTTCTAAATTTTTACTTATATTAATTTGCATAGTACCCACACGACATTCAAATAAGGAATAATAACAATGTAGTACATTTAATATAGAATTTTTGTATAACATTGTCTTAAAGGGATGTTAAAGAAGGGACGGTAAGGTAAAAAAAGGGGACGGTTTAAATTACCACCTATTTTTAGGCAAATCATGTTAATACTAAGTGATAGCCGCAATGTTCATTGATTTTTAGAAACAGTTGTTAACATTTGATTCAATTATTTTTTTTTATTTATTTACCTCGAAGAGTGCAGGAATAAACCTTGGGGATGGAAAGACTACCAATAAAGCCACGATCTTGAAATTGATATTAAAATGCTGATTTAAATTCTGTAGTAAATTTCCTGTCAAAGCATTTTAGACATTATTTCTCTAGCATACTTCTGCATGAGAAAAAACTTTAAAAAATTTCTGTGGCTGCTTCTGAAGTGATTTTCTGTATAAGTTTAGCAAGAGGGACGGTAAGGATGAAAAACCCAGGGACAGAGTTAAAAAAAATAATATCAACCGTACAAATGTGTGCAGGTTAATTTTTTTTCTACATATTTATATAAAACAATTGTCCCCCCAGTTTCGGAAAAAAATTGCATAGAATTACTTTTATTGAAACAATTTCATACAGACAGTTCCAAACTTAAAGGCATCAGGGACACGGAACGGTATAGGAGTTTTCCTGGCATTTGGACCCGCAACATCGTCCAAAACTTATTTATCTTGTTAATATTGTCATGCAATCATGCAATGGGATATTCCACAGTATATACAAAAAAAAGTGTATTGAAATAAATATTATTATTCAAGGACATAAAAGTCAAAAGATTGTGAGAATGCCCCATATATAATCGTAATAAATTTTGTCCAAGATTTGAAAATTTATAAAATTAATTATAGTACGAACGCACCTCATTTGCCACGTTTAACGCAGAATTGTCAACTTGTTCATTTTTTAAACTCGATAACACTTACTGTATTGCAATATTCTGTTAAATCATAAATGCCTGTAAACATATGATACAACAATACCTATTCAGAGTCTATTAACTCTTTGAGTAATGTCCGGAGCGTATACGTCCTTGAGAACTTATTTTTAATCAATTCGAACCATTGTAAAATGTAATGTCTGTCATACACTTATACTAGGATTTCCTCAATAGAAAACTACCACAAAGAAATTTGTTTGTAGATTGTACTTTGTATTACTATTGAATTTGTAAATAGGCGCTTCTCCGGTATGGAATTATTTATAATGTAATACTTTTCCTTTTCAGAAATAAATCAGTTCAATCACGCTATTAAGAATTACATATTAAAATGCACACAGGGTAAAATAAAACTAAAAAAATCTGTAATTGTGACCTTACATCTGAAAGTTTCATTGCTTACATATGTAAAGATGTATGGATTTTAGGGTTGCCGTTTTGAGAGAGTCAACTGTACTAAAAAAAATTAGGTTTTTTTATAAAATAAAATATATCTTTACTGTACCTTGGCCATGAACACTGATAGATTTTAGTATCATCTACTTTAAACTTCTGTTTGTCCTTTCGAACTACAGCTGTGTAATGTTCCCTTGATGTAAATTTACCATGATGAAATATTGCACCTGATAACGTGTAATTTATATTGCAAAATCTTATTTTACTTTGTGGAACTCCTGTCAGTACAAAGCCAGTATTTTTCTGCATGTTTGGTTTATATTCTTAATGGTTTGAATTCTTGCATTTTAATTAACACCAAAAGTCTTACAATTTTTCAACATTGTATCAAATAGGTATGTTAAAATTGACGACATGAAAATCTTTTTTTTTTCCCTCATAAATGCATGTAAAATAATATTTTTTCACATTAAGATCCACTTTTGGTTCCTTAAACCGCTTTAAATAAATAAAACGACTCAAAGTGTCACAAGAATTTATGAAAACAATGTGTGTGTATATTCCAAGATTTCACAACTAAAATCGAGTTAAAGAAATTTTTTTAAATGTGAACTTTTTAACACTATAGATTATTCATAAACATGATACTGATAGAAATAATTTATCTAAATGAAATTGTTTTAGTCAAAATTTCAATCATTAAGGGTAAAACAAGCGATATTTGGGAATTTAAGCATTCCATGTTCTTAAGCTCTTTTTTTTTTTCTGAGAGTAAAAATACATTTTGACAACATGTTTGTAAAAAACTTTGAAGCAGGGTATGAAAAAAAAATCAAAAAATATTTAAAGCTTTCTTTTAAGAATATTAACTTTAGAATTAAATAAAAACAAGTATCTTACATTTGCAAAAAAAGCTGTGCAAATCAACAAATTTCGCTATTTTTCTACATTTGATCAACAAAATTCACTATTTTTTCACACCCGATTAACAAAATTCTCTATTTTTCCATGCCCGATCAATGAAATTCGTGATTTTTCCATGCCCAATCAACAAAATTCTGTATTCTTAACACTTTGCCGTCAATAAGATTCGTAAGTATTTATTCGCTTGGCTCCTGCAGGGGTAATTCGGTTCAGTTGACTTGTCGCCAGCCGTTCTTGACATTATAGGGAGATTATAAATTGTTAAGTTTTACTAATCTCATCGTTAGTTCTCATAAGTTCTCAGCCCTGTTCCCCTACTTTCATGAAATTTCGAAGATATACGTATGTAAATAAATACAAAATTTGTTTCTTTTATATATTTGTTTATTTGCATTTTCTTTGGTACTTAGTATTTCTCTTTCGTATGGTACGCAGCAAAACAATCTCCAAGATGTAAGGCAACTCCACAAGACTTGCACATTAAGTTTGTTAATTTTCTTCTTTTGTTTTTGGAACATACATGACAGTTTCTTCGTTTTCGTTTATTCGTTTCGGAAATAAGGACTAGTTGGTGTTGCTTTATGTGACCGGAAAGTCTGTCAATCGGATCATGACGAGACGGACGCGATGTAGTGGCAACTTCCAAGTTTTGCTCAGAAGCAGGTACATGGTCTTTTATCCACGAATCGCACATTTTCAATATAAAATCGTGAACTCGGAGACCCTTCTGTTCTGTATTGAAATATTGACATGTACGGAATGCATTAAATAATGCGCAATTAAAAAGGTACATGCAAACTTTTGTTGACCATTTTATAGATTTTCTGTATATAGGGTAATGACTCAAATATTGGTCTGCCCTATCCACTCCTTTCATGTATATGTTATAGTCAAATACGCTTTCAGGTTTTTTTTGTGCAATTAGTTTTTCTATATGTTCTTTGCGTGTTAATCAAAGTAGCATTATGTATTATAGAGATCATTCGTATCGTTTTAGTTTTCGAGGCTCTTCATACCTGTGCGAGTACTTCACCTTTCCGTTGATGACAAGCTTCAAATACATTGACATTTGCGAGCTTTAATTTTTCCGGAAATCCTCTATTTTGTCTTATTGTTCCACAAACTCGAATTTTCTTCTCAAGTAAATTCTCTGCAAGTTCTACACTGTTGTAATAATTATCCATGTAGAGGTGGTGCACTTTCCATAGGAAGGTGTCAATAGTTCCATTGCTGTTTTTGCTAAAGGCTGTCCAACGCCGGAATATATCTTGAATGAAGAAATGTATCCCGTAATCGAATCACACATCATCCGAATGAGTATGCCATATTTCATAATTTTCGACGGATTGTAAACTTTAAAATTTAACCGTCCACGCCACGGTATCCTTCCTTCATCAATTGAAATGTTTTGACTTAGATCAAAATTTTCTTTAAACTTTTTGGAAAAGTCATCAATTATGAATTGCACTTTGAAAAGCCGGTCGGCATTATTCGGTTTATTGTTGTTGTCAGAAAAATGTAAAAATGATAATATTTGTCTGAATCGGTTGCGGGACATCGTTTTGCGAAATATTTGGTGTGTCTATCAACGGATTCATTGACCAATAATCATCGATACTTGCTTTTTTTACAATACCCATAAGGATAGCAAGCCCAAACCATTTTCTAAGTCCGAGTGCCGTAACATCCAAAAATTTGGCATTTTTTTAATCCTGTTTACTTTTAGCGCAATTTTGACTGTGGTACTTGTTGGTTTCATTGCAAATATATTCAAATAAATCCTTCCCAATATATAATACTGTGATATCCTCGATGCTCTGCGTATCTTTGGGAAATATGTTTGGACCCGGAGATCCTTCAAATTCATTATTGATCCTCGGTAAATCAAACTCTGACCATTATGCACTGTCTTCTTCGTCTGACTCATCCGAATCAGTTGGCAACCGTAGCATTCGCCGAATTCTTCTTGGAAATATTTCCCTATCTTCCGACGATTCTGCTTCACTTTCACTTTTTTTTATTTTCAATGTCTTCCCAATCGACCAACTTGTTCGGAACGTCAAACAAGACGATCGTGCATTCGTCGTAAATATTTGTATCGTCTCTTTCGTCTGCCATGATAAAAGGGCACAATAACTTATACAAATAAAAAACTTGATGACTTGTGTAACTTATTGTTACCGAAACAAAGCACCAGCAGAAAGCAAAATATACTAAAGTGCTGTCGCCGACCACTGAGCGACACTGTGCTCACGACACCAATTCAAAAGTCTATCACTTCTATCAAAAGTCTATCACGATACCACTTCAAAAGTCTATCACGTTTAAAACACACTCAAAACCCTCCAACAAGTCCATACTCTCCTTTTTGAACTCAAAAAAAAAAAAATAATCCACGTCTTCAGCCTTCCACACATCCGTTCTCTTCGCTTCACTTCATTCCCTTTGCACATCGAATTTCTTTTCTCTTCGACTCGACAGCACGGCTTATCGGTCTAGAACAGTCGAGACGCGACAGCACGGCTAATCGGTCCAGAACAGGCGATCATCAGTTGACCATTCTAGGCGTGGACAAATGCTGGGCCAAAACTAGTCCGGCAACTCAGGAACAGAATGGTCTTCGAGTTTTTCTTCGGTCGTTACAATGCTATGCACACGACACCACTGTGGTGTCACCGGTCGCTGACCGCTAGTTTGCGCACTTCACCACTGTGGTGTCGCCGGACGGCATAGTGTTTCAACAGACTAAAGAAATTTTCAATTTTCTCCAAGCAAATTGACGAAATTCAAGATTTTCTCCCGCGACCTATGGACAAAAATCTTATTTTTTTTCAGTTATAAATTGACAAAATTCTCGGGCCACACGGTAACCCATCTTGGGTCACAAGTTGTGCATCCCTATTCTGGAAGATCATACTCCACCCCGCCACCCCCAGTTTTTGAACAAAGAAAAATATGATGTTTCTCATCGAAGCCGCATCATAAAACCATTATTGAAAACACCATATTCTTCAGTTTTAAGTGACTTGTATTGTTTGTGGTTTATTCAATATATTTTAATTTAATGTTTGTTCATTATACAATTTTAGAGGTAAAAAATGAAAAAAAAAATAGAGTTTATCTTCTGTATAAAGGCCAGTTGATGCCGATTTGGAATGCAATCACTTTCTACGCCAAGGCTGTCAATCCAAAATTATATGTGTTTGCCAAATTACTTACATATTTATCAACAAGATGACAGACCGGCCCAGAAGTAGAACTATACTCAGAAATGGAATGTTCATGAAATTTTAAGCAAAATTTGTATTATTATATAAAAGTGAATAAAACAAGCCCTTTACTCAAAACAATACTACCCATCACATACTTCAAGGGGGAGGGGGGAGGTGCCAAATGAAGATATTGATTGTTTATAGTTTCATACAAAAATGTATGTATATATGAAGTAACAAGATAAACGCAAGCTCATGTTAAACTTAAGGGAGCGTTCTTTTCAAATTTGTGAAATTGAAAGTAACTTAAAAAAAAAAATCTGCAACCAAAATCGAAAAAGTAAACACTAACTCGGTTAGAATTCAATCTCAGCTTTTCTAAGCAAGAAAAATAATCATTTAAAACTATTAATGTGTAAGGGAGAAATTTTTTAAAGTACGCTCCCATAGGTTTAACATTAGCAATTCCAGTTTCTTCTCATGACTAGTGCAGATTCCTAACATTCAAGTTAATGTTAATTCTATGAGAGTGTTGTTTACATATTTCTTGCTGGCATTTTAATTATTATTAAAATGATTTTTACTTTTTACTTTTTTTTTTTTTTTTTTTTTTGGATAGGGTAACTGTGGTTTAAAACTTTAATTGCGTGCAAGGTAGGTGGGGGTGCCAAAATCCACGTTCGCCCCGGGTGCAAAAAAAGCTAGTTTTGGCTTTGGGTACAACGTTTGGCTAGTTAAAAGCCAGCGAGTAACGTAAACAAACTTGCATTACAAAGTAGGATGATATTCTGTGGACTAAAATCTCCTAATAAAAGTAACTGATTTTGATTTCATGTATAATTCAACATTATACAATTTTACAAGTACATAATAAAAAAAAACTGAGCTTGTCTTCTTTATCTAGGCTAGTCAGTGATTATTTGCACACAGAAGGAGAATTTTCAATATCAATCTGCAGCAAACCAAAATTTATCTGCGACACAACAATACTGAACCAAGCTTCTATAATAAATACTCACAGTAACCCATAAAATAAGCAAAATTTTCATTTTACAAAGAAAATTAATAAGAAACACAATAACTCCTAAAACAAAGTAAATTTTTAGTGATTTGTTTAAGCTCAGTATTTATTTTTAAGCTGGTAGATTGATCTGCAAGTTCTAAAATAATCTGCAGCGCTGCTGCCGTGATGTACAGTTTCTGCTATAGAGATTTGGTACATGATCACTTTCTACGCCATTCATTCATATCATTGCACAAAAACACCTATAAAACAAAAAATATTTCTTCTAAATTTAAACCTATTTTAAATTTCATAATGATATTCCAATAACTTTTTGAGAAATCATGTTTTGCGTATGGAATTTTCACCAAAAATAACTTTTCCAGAAAATGCATTTAAAGTTTAGATTTATGTTTTACTACAAGAATTTACAGTACTATACATCCAAACTTCACTGTTTCTACAAGTCATACTCATTTTTTTTAAGTACTGGCCCTTTCTTTATCTCTAGAAGGTCATATCCCCCCCTGCCTGCCGGTTCTGCAACAAAGCAAAAGATGACGTTTCTCATCGATGTAACTGTTATCAACACAATGTTCTTCAGTTTTAAGTGACTCGGATTGTTTGTGGTTTATTCAATACTTTTTAATTACATGTATAATCCAATATTATGTAATTTTACAGGTAAATAATGAATAAAAATAGAACTCGTCTTCTGTATCTAGGCCAATCGGTGCCGATTTGGCATGCGATCACTTTCTATGCCATGTTTTCACAATAGTGTAAACAGCAATTTCATAGTGATATTCCAATAACCTTTTGAGAAATCATGTTTTGCGTATGGAATTTTTACTCATTAGTTTAGTTTTTACTGAAAATTACATTTTCCAAAAAATGCATTAAAGTTGAGATTTATGCTTTACTACAAGAATTTACAGTAATATACATCTTAACAACTTAACTTCATTGTTTTTATAAGTCATACTCATGTCCCTTTCTTTATCTCTAGAATAGGGGTGCACAACCTTTTAAGAAGAAGGGCCACTTAAAAAAATGTCTGAGTTGTTGAGGGCCACATCAGTAACATGGTGAAAATTCTATTTCGGAGAGGTGATCTATGCCTTATAATCAGATAAAAAATATGGTTTCAGAGGTTTTACCCCTGTAGGTTCCCCTACCCTGTCAACATATCCAATTCAGTTGGCAAAGATATATTAATAGTTTAGGTTTGTATATATAACAGATATATAGAAAGGATCATTTTGAAGGAGTGATAACATTTCTTGACTTTATTCAGAGGAGTAAATTTAGTTTTATTAAAAGTACTAAAAAGAAAGTGGCTAGTGCCGAAAACTTTATGAACGTAGGGAGGAGGAGCCGATCAATGAAATTAGAGATTTTTCCATGCCTCATCAACGAAATTTACAATTTTTCCGAACCCGAACAGCAAAATTTGCGATTTTTTTGCGCCTGATTGACAAAATGTTAAATTTTTCCGAAGCGGTTAACAATATTCACTATTGTTATGCACTGGATCGAAGAAATTGGCTATTTTCCCACACCATACAAAAAAAATTTGCGATTCCTAACTGACACGCCCGCGGTAAATTGACAAAATTCATGTTTATTTATTCGCAATAGACTCACAATTTTTCCACAACTGATCAATGAAATTTTCAATTTTTCCAAGCCTGATCGACGAAATCTGCGCTGTTTTCGAGCCCGATCAACGGATTTAGTGATATTTCAGAGCCTGATTATTCGTACGATTATTCCGTGCCTGATCATTGAAATTAGTGATTTTTCCGTGCCCAATCAACGAAATTCGCGATTCCCAACTGATTCTCATGAAATTTGTAATTTTTTCCGAGGTAAATTGGCGAAATTCACGATAAACAGACAAAACATATGACTTTTCCACTCCTAATCAACAAAATTTGCTATTTTTTCAGACCCGATCAACGGAATTCACAATTTTTCCCCGTTGCAAAGTGACAAAATTCGCAAATTTTTCTCACAACTTACGAAACTCACTATTTTTCTTCAGCCGATCAACAAAACTTGCAATTTTTCCTCACGTCATCAACAAAATTGATGTTTATTTTCTGCCCAATCAATGAAATTAGCGATTTTTGCATGCTCGACCAACAAAACTCGAGATTTTTCAGAGCCCAATCAACTAAATTTGAGATTTTTTCGTGCATAGTCAACAAAGTTTGCAATTTTTTCTCGCCGGATTGACAAAATTCGTGATTTCCCCTTACCGAGCAACAAATTTCGCTATTTTTCCGAGCACGATCAGGGATGACAGGGATGACCGCCACGGGAACCCAGCTTTTGCTTTAGAGTATAAGTGCAATCACGGGGGGAGATCCGAGCACGATCAACAAAATTCGCTATTTTCCTCATTTGATCAACAAAATTCACTATTTTTTCACACCCGATCTACAAAATTCTCTATTTTTCCATGCCCGATCAATGAAATTCGTGATTTTTCCATGCCCGATCAATGAAATTCGTGATTTTTCCATGCCCGATCAACAAAAATCTTATTCTTAACTGACTGACGAAATTTTCAATTTTCCCCACGCAAATTGATGAAATTCAAGATTTTCTCCTGCGACCTAAAGACAAAAATCTCAATTTTTTTGAGTAATAAATTGACAAAATTCTTGGGCCACACGGTAACCCACCGTGGGCGACAGATTATGCATCCCTAATCTAGAAGATCATATTCCGCTCCTCCACCCCAGTTTTTGAACACAGCAAAAGATGATGTTTCGCATTGAAGCCGTATCATAAAACTGTTACTGAAAACACCATATTCTTCAGTTTTAATAGTCAAGGCAATAGGGAATTGTAGCTAACAAAATTAATGGTAGTTCTGAAAATCGGCTTATTTTATGTTTTTTGGGTCGCTGGATTCGAATTTGTAACTTCCCACCAAAATTTCCCCCGGCAACCCACCCTCCCCACACACATTTTGGTAAAAAGCCAACCAAAAAAGGATTTTATTAAAAAAATCAATTTGTTTATTGTTTTAGGGAAAAGTATCTAGAAATTCATAAAGTAGACAAAATTTGCAAGAAATTATATATATGACATTATGATTTAGGATGAAGGGGAAGGGGGGATCTGCCTCGGAACATGCGCGCGATGCTGCGTGGACTAAGTTGCGCAATTCCACTTAACCACTCACACGTTTATATTTGCCCTCCCATCTCCCCTTCTAACTTTTCTTATAAGTTTTACTTTAAGTCTTTTGGGTCGCTAAATCCGAATTTTTAGTTTACCCCCAAAATCCCCCCCCCCCGAAAACCCTCCAAAATAGTTGTTATTAACTTAAATTTCTTATTGTTTAAGGGAAAAAGCATTACGAAATTCCGAAACTAGACAAAATTTGCAACAAATGGGATATACGAGATTATGACATAGGATAAACGGAGAGAGAGGGGGCTGCCTCGGAACATTCCCCCCCGCGCTTTTTTCAAAAACCAATTTTTTTCAAAAAATCAATTTTTTAGGGGTTGCCGTGTAATATTTTGGTGGGAAGTTACAAATTCGGATTCAGCGACCCAAAAAAATGAAGTGAGTCGAAATCCAGAACTAGCATTAATTTTTCCAGGTAAAATCCCCTATTGCCTGGATTTCATAACTTAGTGCACGCAGCGACGCAGTGCATGTTCAGAGGCAGCTCTCCCCCCCCCCCCCTCGTTCATCCTACGTCATGATGTCATATATCCTATTTGTTGCAAATTTTGTCTAGTTTCTGAATTTCGTAATGCTTTTCCCCTAAAACAATAAGAAATTTAAGTTAAAAACAATGATTTGGGGGGGGGGGTGTCGGGGGGAGAAAATTTTGGGGGGAAGTTAAAAATTCGGATTCAGCAACCCAAAAAACTTAAAGTAAATCTTATAGAGAAAGTTCGGAGGGGAGATGGGAGGGCGAATGTAAACGTGTGACTGGTTAAATGGAATTGCGCAACTTAGTTCACGCAGCACCGCGCGCATGTTCCGAGGCAGATCTCCCCTTCCCCTTCATCCTAAGTCATAATGTCATAGATCTAATTTGTTGCAAATTTTGTCTACATTCTGGATTTCTAGATACTTTTTCCCTAAAACAATAAAAAAAAAATATTTTTTTTTAATAAAAACCTTTTTTGGGGGTGTATTTTACCAAAATTTGGCGGGGGGAGGGGCGGGTTGCCGTGAAAAATTTTGGTGGGAAGCTAAAAATTCGGATTCAGTGACCCCCAAAACATGTAGTAAGCCTTTTACCAGAATTGTACCATGAATTTTGCTAGGTAGAGCCCCTATACGGTCTCTATTGCCTGGACTAAAAGTGACTTGTATTGTTTGTGGTTTATTAGATATCTTTTAATTAATGTTTGTTCATTATACAATTTTAGAAGTAAATAATGTAAAAAAATAGAGTTTGTCTTCTGTATAAAGACTAGTTGGTGCCGATTTGGCATGCAACCACTTTGTACGCCAAGGCTGTCAATTATCTTTTAAGGAATTTTTTCTTTATTGCATAGGGTACCTGTGGTTGAAAACTTTAATTGCGTGCAAGGAATGTGGGGGGGGGGGGGGCAAAATCCATTTTCGCCCCGGGTGCAAAAAAAAGCTAGTTTTGGCCTTGATACACAACGTTTGGCTAGTTAAAAGTCAGCGAGTAACGTAAACAAAATTTCCATTACAAAGTAGGAAGACAATCTGTGGCCTAAAATATCCTAAAAAAAGTAACTGATTTTGGAGGGAAAGGCGTTTTAGCCCTTAGATTACCCTCCTCCCTCATCCCCTTCACATTCAAATCAACATACCCAATTAGGTTGGCAAGACAATACCAACATTTTAGTATGTGCAAATATCACAAATTTTCTTTTAATCGCTTTCATTTTTTTCGCATTCTATTCTAATACTACAAAAAAAAAAAAAAAAAAAAAAAAAAAAAAAAACACGATTTCTCTTTCCCCTTTATTTTGATCTCAAATAACAATCAAGTAAGTTGAACATCCATTGCACATATCATTGGTGTTGGAATTTAGTTTGTTCCAAGTTGGGAAATTTTATAATACCCCCACCCCCCAATACGTATCTGTCGCTACGCACCTGCAAATCGATAAGGAAACGACGAATTTAAACAATACATCCATCATTATAGCGAATTTCTGCCCGTTAAAAAGTAAACAAACAAACGTGGATTAGGATTCAATTCAAGATTCAATAAACGATTCAAAATGCGAGCTACGCTCATAAAAAAGAAATTCAAAATAATGTTTTTTGAAAATTGAAAAAAAATTATAAATAACAATTATATTTAATCCATATAATTAAAAAAAAATTCCCCATTTTAAAAAATGAATCTAAATATTTTTCGACAAAAAGCAGAAATGTGAAATAATAATTTCTTCATAATAAATAAGATAAATCATATGAATCGAAATTTGATTTAATAATATAATTTAATATATATTTGATTTAATAATTAAATAATAATATTTTAAAACACATAATACTTAATATTTTAATATTGAAAATTTTAATATTTAAAAAAAGATATACTGCCTATATTCAGATTTTTAACTGTAACCTAGAATACCTAAAATGACTTTGCAAATTTTGTTTCTGATTATATTCTACCTATTCCAACCCACAGTAATTTGCTCTAATTGGTCAGATGGATTAAGACTCCTCCAACTTACGAAGTGACGTCATACATACTGACTAATCACAGACGAGGAAAGTATCAGAGAGATTGTTGACTTCTGAAAGGTTGACTGTTGCATTAACGGGAAACGAAAATGTAAAAAATAAAACGAGTTTTCCAAGATAAAAGATATGTCTTATTCACTCCATCTTAATCAGATTCATATAATATATCAATTTAAAGAAAATCCTCCCAACCGTTTTCCAGATTTCGACATTAGGTTTTTCTTCCATCGCGTTCTATAGATTTTGCTTTAAAAATGGCTATTTAGATCTCAAAATATACTGCACGAAGAAATGTAAAAAATTTCAGAATACGATTAGACTGCAGATATAAGACTGTTCTAAAAAAATCAGAACAATAGGTACTATATCTGCTGAGTTATTAAAAGGCAGCTTCTCTCGTTTTCTTTGATGTCGAGTTAGTCGTATATATGAGTTCAGCCATCTACGAATTCTACGATAAGATTTTAGGCTTAAGGCTGCGTCACTCGGAATACTACCGTCTTCCATGATTAACCACTATAAAATAAAGAATTATTTATTATTTTGTCGGACGAGTAACTGAAGTGCCGAAACTACATCCACATGTTGCATATGGTGAGGTCGTTATGTGTGCGTGCCAGCTTGGAGAAAAAGTTACAATTATGTCAAAATGGCTGCTGTCTCACCGTGTACCATGTCTCACTGTGTACTACTCTCCCGTATAGTAAAGAAATATATTGAAAATAAAGAGATATATATTAGGATGAACTGTCGCCAAATAATAAAGTTATCTTTTTTTTTTCCTTTTGAATTGGTTAAGCGTACACTTTGTATAGAAAAGAAATATAAATTATATTTTCAACATGGATACAATACATAAATTATTTATTCATTCCCGCAATCTAAAAACATACTTATTATATTTTTGCCCACAATGACTTTTCCAGCATTAATTGGTATTAATATGCAATGTCTTTGTGAAAAAATGAAGCAATCTAATATATTTTATCACAAGAACCATTTTGTTTTGTTTGTTTCACTGTTGTTCAGTCGTAAACATCCCAAAGGAATGTCTTCATCATTCCATCGTTCCAAAGAAGCTTGTATTTATTAACTTGCATATAAAGATTTGATCGAGATGAACTCTTTTCAATATCACTCATATTTCATAGCTTTCTAAACGAAAACGAAATGTATTGGTAGTCAAATTTATTGGAAGATGCAATTTATAAAGAAACATATTATATATGATGGATGGACGCATTCTAGTTTAAGTCTTCAGTACATTCTCAATAAATTATAAGTGTCTTGAAGTTATATTCAAAGCATACTAAAACCATTCACACTACATTTTTGGAAATATTTGTACTTTATGTTTCATATGTATATATTAAAAACAGTATATTTTAAGTGTAATTTTTTAATTAAATCTAATACCGTTTTTGCTCCGGGCTGGTGATGGTTCATTCAACGTCTCATAACTTCGGAGTCGATAAAATGAGTATCAAGCATGTTTAGGAGCTAAATACTGAAGGTCCCACTTTAGGATGACCATCTGACTGACAAGGAGAGGGCCAACCTTGTTAATCACAGATTTTGTTTATTTTAATATATGTTGTAGGGTAGCGACTCCTTAGTGTCAGGTTCAACGGATTTGATCCAACGATCCTTAGTTCTGGAGAAACCGGGGGTCTAATAATAGTTCACAACTTAAATGCTTACTTTGCAACCGCAATGATAGGTTGGTCGTAGCTCACTTGGTACAGCGTTCGCTGGCTGATTTGCGGGCCCGGCTTCGGTACCCGAACGAGCTACATTTGTTTTATAAATATACTTGTAATTATAATTTAATAATTTCAATTACAAATTGTAATATCATACATTAATTATAATGTTAACAAACTTAAATTTATCATTTTTTATTTTTAAACTATTATTTCTCATCCTTTAAAGAGGTTTAAAAAGAAACTGGATCTATTATTGAATGATAAAAATTCCAAAATCGTGACAAAATCTGTTGTGGTGCCATCTAGTTATAATAAAATAAAAGAATATTCAAATAAAATAAAAATAAAAGCAGAAAGAAGATAAAGGTGAAAGCAAAATAATTGAAAGCGCAAGCATACGTATTACAAATTTAAAAATGTTTAATATGCAAAAAATCGGTTGATTAATTCTGATGCTAATTTTTAATATAATTATGATTGTTACTTTAAAAACAGAATAATAGTATTATCGCATTGACTTCCTTTGTTAAAGCAATGCGTAAATAATGTTTCTTTAAAATCACGAATTGACACAATTGCTCAATATCATTGTATCGATAAAGAATATAAGAAATACATTTTAATATTGATTTAAAAAAAATTAACAGTTTTATGATGATTTTTATAACTATTTAGTTAAACGTAAAAATTTAAATAGGTTAAAATTATTATTGATATACAGTATTATAAATTTTAATTGACAATGAGATCATTAATTATACTTACAAGTATATTTATAAAACAAAATATGAAAAAAAAAACATATGTAGCGCATTCAGGTACCGATCCCGTGCCCACGGATCAGCCGGCAAACGCCATAATAACTGAGCTACGACCAACCTATCATTGCGGTTGCAAAGTAAGTATTTAAGTCGTGTAGTATTATTAGACCCCTCCCCCACGGTTTCGCAAGAATTAAGGAGCGTTGGATAACATGCGTTGAACCTGACACTAAGGGGTCTCTAACCTACAACATATATTAAAATAATCAAAATCTGTGATTAACAAGGTTGGCCCTCTCCTTGTGAGACATATGATTTATTCCATTGTGATGTAATAAGAAAAAAATGGTTAGGCATTGTAAGTCATGATAATTAATGAATCGTAACGCAACAGGTTTTTTTATAATATCGTTTTTAATATTTAATTTTTAACCCCCGGTATGCTATTTCTTTCTCCCAGCTTATATTGTGTCTTCTTCAAAAAATAACGTTATGTTGTATAAGCCAACCGTAAACCAAAGAAGATGTATCATTGTACGATTAAATACTGTATAGCAGTTTTCTTAATTTCTAAGCATCGCACATTTCCAATTTTTATACCATCGTATTGGGGAAAAAAAGTACTTTTTAGTACAATTTGCTTGAAAACTGCATCTCCATTTATTTTTAAGATATTAATTTTTTTTTAGAGCCATTTGCTTAATATTGGAAACTCAAGTACTCCATTTCTGTAGAAAGTAAAAGAAAAATAGTAATTTTCCCCGAAAACCCATAGTAAAAAATTTTCCCATAAAAACTGAAACATGTATTTAAAATACGTCCAGTTTTGAAAAAAATATAAATGAATGATTTCTTGATAAAACATGGAGCTCTTAGAAATTAATTTTAAGTATCTATATTAATATTACAAACAAATGAAGGCATATGAAACATTAGATAGGTGATTTTTTTGTCGAGTTTCTTGAATGACGAAATCTCTTTTCTTGGATTTGTGTATTATTCAGCGATAGTGACGTCTTATGCGTACTGTAGATGTTGTTTAATACTGGATCGCAAATGAGGAATTCTTCAGCGGATGTGGATGACATCATCTTATACAAAATAAAATCGCTTGTTTTAAGTCTTAAAAGTGAACTACAGTAGAGTCCCGCTTAACCGAGTTATTTTCTTCTGATGGACTGATGGCTTCCATTAATATGGAACAACCATTATAAATGAAGTGTTAGGTGAAATTGAAAGGGCAATCGTAAAAAGTTAGAACTCAGATTTTCTGGTCAGAATGGGGAAAAAAATGGCTTTTTTTTTTTTTTTTTTTTTTTTTTTTTTTTGTCACCTAACACTTTATTTATAATGGCTGTTTCATAATAATGGAGCCATAAGTCCATTAGAAGAAAATGATCCATTCCATCTATAAGATTACTATATGTCGGTCAATTTTTAGATATTCGGTACTTCTTCGGTATAAGATAGACAAAACATTTCCTCGGAAATACAACGTTAGACAAAAGTATTGAGCACCGCATTTACATATTTATATTTCTAAAAATAATAATTAGATACAAATATTTAACTGCATACAATTATGAATTTTCTCTTTAAATGAAAATAAAAAAAATGAACTCATTTTTTAATAAAGCTTTTTTATTATTATTATTAAATAAATTTGTTTCCTTCGATTGAAATAAACTATTTAATAATTTTTTTTCATCTTGGGCGAAACTGAATTCTGAAAAAGCAGAATTCCTGTTCCCTAGTTATCCTTTTAATTTCTGCGGAGCTACGTGCACTAAGTAATGGAAGTCCAGACAATAGGGGATTTTACCTGGCAAAATTAATGCTAGTTCTGGATTTCGATTCACTTTATGTTTTTTTGATCGCTGAATCCGAATTTGTAACTCCCCACCGAAATTTCCCCCTGCAACACCCCCTCCCAAATTTTACCCGCTCCCCATAAATTTCATTTTTTGAAAAATTTGGTTTTTGAGAACGGCGCGCGGGGAATGTTCCGAATCAGCCCCCTCTCCTCGTTCATCCTACGTCATAATGCCATATATCCATTTTGTTGCAAATTTCATCTACTTTCTGATTTTCTAGATACTTTTCCTCTAAAACATTTAAAAATAATATTTTAAAAACAACTATTTTTTTGGGGGGGGGTTGCGGGGGGGGGAATTATGGTGGGAAGTTAAAAATTCAATTCAGCGACCTAAAAAACTGAAAGTAAGCATTATAGGGAAAATTCGGAGGGGAGACGGGAGGGCGAATATAAACGATGTGTGTGGTTAAGTGGAATTACGCAACTTAATCGACACTTTTTATCAAGAAATCATTCATTTATAATTTTTTCAAAACTGGACATATTTTAAGTACATTTTTCAGTTTTTATGGGAAAATGGGAAAATTTTTTACTGTGGGTTTATGGGGAAAATTGCTATTTTTCTTTTACTTTCTACAGAAATGGAGTAGAGTTGCCAATATTAAGCAAATGGCTCTAAAAACAAAACAAAAATTAATGTCTCAAAAATAAATGGAGATGCAGTTTTCAAGCAAATTCCACTAAAAAGTACCTTTTTCCCCCAATACGATGCAATAAAAATGTAAAATGTGCGATGCTTGGAAATTAAGAAAACTGCTATACAGTATTTAATCGTACAATGATATATCTGCTTTGGTTTACGGCTGGCTTATACAGCATAACGTTATTTTTTGGAGACGACACAATATAAGCTGGGAGAAAGAAATAGCATACTGGGGGCTAAAAATTAAATATTAAAAACGATATTATAAAAAAAGCCTGTTGCGTTACGATTCAATAATTATCATGACTTACAGTGCCTAACCATTGTTTCTTAATACATCACAATGCAATAAATCATATGTCTCAGACAGATGGTCATCCTAAAGCGGGACCCTCAGTATTTAGTTCCCAAACAAGCTTGATACTCATTTTATCGACTCCGAAGTTATGACAGGTTGAATGAACCATCACCATCCCGGAGCAAAAACGATATTACATTTAACTAGGACATCCCTCAGAGGGATTAGTCTGAGCGATATTGCTGAGAACATAGATTCAGATGGTCATCCTAAAGCGGGACCCTCAGTATTTAGCTCCCAAACAAGCTTGATACTCATTTTATCGACTCCGAAGTTATGATAGGTTGAATGAACCATCACCAGCCCGGAGCAAAAACGGTATTACATTTAACTAAGACTTCCCTCAGAGGGATTAGTCTGAGCGATATTGCTGAGAACATAGATTTAATAATAACATGTGGAAGGAAAGAAAATGAGATGTTTCATTGTCCATATACTGCGATAAATTGAAAAGATGAAAATAAAAGAATCGTAGAATTACAAAAACTTATATATAAATTCGCATACACTGTTTAAAAAAGTCCTTCCGGCCAGTGCCGGGAGGAAGAGGTAGCTTTCATATTGCTTATTTTAAAAAAGCCAAACTTATATTATTCAAACACACGAAGCTCAATTTAGTGGAAACCGAATATAGGAGATTCAATACTAATTTTTATCAATACTAAATCATTATGAATGAGAATTTCGCGAAATTAGTCAGCTTTATCCAAGCTGCTTTTATTTAAAGTAACTTATATTTGGCTGCCAAATTCGGCGATTTCTTAAAGTGCCTGCCATTTTAAGACAACATGGTGGATGAGGCTAACCAGTGATCTTGGTCGAGACCTTAGTAATTGCTGTGCACATGGTCACTCACATCGGAATCGGTTGATATATACGAGTGCTGTTGCAGGCAAAAAATCAGATTTTTCAAAATGTCACCCATATTAGAAATTGAAACTGCTATATCTGAGCCACTTTTTAAGATAAAAACAAACAAAAAATGCTCCTGAATCCTTATATCAAGGTCAAATACTTAAGAAAGAAACCTTTTTGAATTTCTAATTTTTTGCACCTCACTTTATATATAATATTTTAATTTAATGGCCGCCATTATGAAACAAGATAGCTGATAAGGCTGGCCAGCGAACTTGGTCGAGATATTGATGTATACTATCCACATGCCTTCTTAAATCGAAATAGGCGAATACGTGTGTTATAGCGTGACAAATACAAGATCGTTTCAAAATGTTAGCCATGCTAGAAATTCAAAGTGCTATAATTTAACCATTTTTTAAGATATAAACAAAATAACAAATTTTCGGAAACAAAAACTGCTCCGGAATCTTTGTATCAAGGTCAAACACATAAAAAAATCTTTTTCATTTTCCAAATTTTCATACCTTATTTTAAATTTTAAATTTTAAATTTATTTTTTTTAATGGCAACCCTTTTGAAACAAGATGGTGAATGAAGCTGGCCAACGAACTCGGTCGAGACATTGGTATGTACTATGTACAAACCAAGTTACATCCAAATCGGTTCATAAATACGCCTGTTATCGCGTGACAAAAATCAGGTCGTTTTAAAATGTCAGCCACAATAGAAATTCAAATTGCTATAACTCAGCCATTTTTTTTAGATATAGACGAAACAAAAACTGTTCCGGAATCTTTGTATTAAGGTCAAACACATACAAAAAAAATATTTTTCATTTTCCAATTTTTTGGTATCTCATTAATAATTTAAATTTTTTAATTTTTTTAAATGGCCGCCATTTTGAAACAAGGTAGCGGATGAAGCTGGCCAACGAACTCGGTCGAGATATTGGTATGTACTATGTACACACCAAGGTACATCCAAATCGGTTCATAAATACGCCTGTTATCACGTGACAAAAATCAGGACGTTTCAAAATGTCAGCCACGCTAGAAATTCAAAATGCTATAACTCAGCCATTTTTTAAGATATAGACGAAACAAAAACTGCTCCCGAATCTTTGTATCAAGGTCAAACACATAAAAAAAAATATTTCTTCAATTTTCAAATTTTTGGTACCACATTTCAAATTTAAATTTTTCTTAAAAATTTAAATGGCCGCCATTATTAAACAAGGATGCGGAGGAAGCTGGCCAACGAACTCCGTCGAGACATTGATATGTACTATGTATAAACGAAGTTACATCCAAATCGGTTCATAAATACGCCTTTTATCGCGTGACAAAATTCAGGACGTTTCAAAATGTCAGCCACGCTAGAAATTCAAAATGCTATAACTCAGCCATTTTTTAAGATATAGACGAAACAAAAACTGCTCCGTAATCTTTGTATAAAGGTCAAATACATAAGGAAAAAATATTTTTCCATTTTCAGTTTTTTGTACCACATTTCAAATTTAATATTTTTAAAAACATTTTAAATGGCCGCCATTTGAAACAAAATGGCGGATGAAGCTGGCCAACGAACGCGATCGAGACATTTGTATGTACTATGTACACACCGAATTACATCCAAATCGGTTCATAAATACGACAGTTACAGTGTGACAAAAGTCAGATATATATATATATATATATATATATATATGGATATATATATATATGAGGACATCAGAGGTCAAGGGGTACAAAGTGACAAAATTTCGATTTGAAGTAAATTGAGTTCAAAGAATAATTGTCATTAAATTTGAACATCAATAATAATTGAGTGAATTGAAATAGAAAACTGCTGCTTGTTTCACAGTGGCCTTTGAACTCTTATTTCAAAAAATGTGAAAAAAGTAGAGTACAATTTTCTTTAAAATTATAATTAATCAATATTGATCATTATTCGGCAAAGGTGGTTGATCTCTAATTTCCAGGTCGTCTGTGCACTTTGTTCAATTTTTTCAATTTTGTCACTTATACCCCTTGGCTTCTCGGGTCCTCATATATATATGGATATATATATATATATATATATATATATATATATATATATATATATATATATATATATATATATATATATATATAAATTTTGAACGGAGGGTGGTTTCGGGGTTTGGAGGTCATGATCGATGAAAATATACCACAATTTTTTGAAATCGCTTTCCTCCGAACGGCTGCAATAGGTAGCTTTTTGTAATGAAAGCTACCTAAAAATGGGAAATCAAACCATGCAAGACAGCCATGCATGGATATAAAATTGAAAGTACGCATTATATTAAAAGTAAAATAGAAAATGAAACACTACATTATCTTATATCGGAATTTTAACTGTAAAAAATGCTGTCAAGAGCATAATCAGACGCTCCGCACCAATTTGAGTAATTTTAAATGACAAATATATGATGTTTAAAAAGAATGGACTATAATTTATATGGTGTGTGCTCCCCCGGAATAGTTAATATTGTACAATATCTGTTTTACACTGATGCAATGAGGTTGTCGATAACATTTAAGGAATTCTCTCCTCAAAATCTGATATAGTATCAAAGTACCGAATACATCAAACGTGGCATGCGATGCTTCGTTAGAGTGTGTTTTAGATATGCTCGATCGGATTTAAATGATGAGTGTATGCTGGCCACTACATACGCTGTATTGTTTTGTTTTCAAACATATTCTGCACAAGTTGAGCTGTATTTAGCTTGTATTAGATAAAAGAAATTGGCAATGATTGCAACAGAAAGTATTACACAAGATCTGAATATATCGCCTGCATTTTATCCAAGTGTTTATACATACTTTAAATCATGAGTTTGATTCAATTGTGCAAGAACTTGACGCAAGTTAGACGTGTCTAAGTTTTTTTCGGTCTTCTGAAAAATCGTACTTTGAGGTAAAAAATCCCACTATCGCCTAAAGTACTCGAACGATTTCAATAGTTTTTTTTTTTTTTTTTTTTTTTTTTTTTTTTTTTTTTTTGTGGTAGAGTACAAATATACTATCATATGTGGCAGAAAGTTATTTTTTTTTTTCCAGAAAAAGAATTCTGAAAATTGAAAATTTCTGAAAATTTGCCATTGCTCCAAAATAAAAAGTTCTAGTTGCAAAAAAAGGTCTGTGAAAAGTCTTGAGCATAATCTAGTGAAGAGGGATTCAAAATTACATAAAAATCGTTCTAGTAGGTTCTTAAATCTACGCGTACTTCCCCTGTGATTGCACCCAGTCGTGTCTTCCCTAAAATTAGTCATTATGCAATATGGAACATAATTCCAAATGCGCAATTTTAAAAATCCTAAAATTCTTTTGAAATAAGTCAATGTAGCATAATTCAGTCGAGTGAAAAAATAAATATATTTTTTATTGGTTATTATATCGCTTACCCGCACGAGTAACACAACATTAAATATACTGCATTTCACAGTAAAGGCAGAAGAAGATTTATCATTTTAATTTATTGTAATGTAAAACTGTAGCACCTACCTCTACATGTAGCTGTAGAAGCGTGTATAAAACAGTAAATTCGTTAACAATCAAAACGCAGAATAGATAGGGCGGATATATATATAACTTTTGAGCTGTCAATGTGTCATTTGAATTAATTTACAAACCCATACATATTTATTCAGCAAATCATGCAAGCTAACATACGCCAATATGTACCCGATTATGAAATTTCACCAGAGTAAGTTAATGTATAAAAAATCTACTAATGGTAATTGAGAATATGACCTTATGATAAAATGTCTAGAAAAATGAATCAGATAAAAAATTCATATCACATTTAAAACGGCACTTCCCTCTATTTAAATTGCATGTTTTTGGAGGAAATGTAGCATTATGAAGTATTTAAAGTTGTTGTACCTAATAATTCCAAATTAATGGTAATTTAGATCGCTTTCCGCTCATTTCATCTTTTTAAATTTTAAATTTTTTAGAAGCCATTCAGAGAGACAATTTTATATTTTAAAACTAACCCGAAGCAAAATTTCAAAATTTTGGGCTCAGCAGTAACACAGAAATAGAAAATTTTCGAAAGTTTTTTGTTTCTGCAGTGTTTTATATAGCGACATTTTTAGGAATTGTTCTATTGCGAGAATATACTTCATGATAAATACAGCTATGTCAATTTTTATGTTTAAATATCTAACAATTCCGTTTACTTCGTTACTTAGATCATATTTAGATCTTTTTCCGCTTTGTTTAGTCGTTCGATTTTTTAGAATTCGTTCTACAACGAGCATTTACATATTATAAATTACTGCCATGCCAAAGTTCTAGATTCTAACTCCATCTCTTTCTACTTCAAATATTTTTAACCAAATGACATCTCTAAGTGTATGTTAACGTGTTTTAGAATTTTTCGGTGTTTCGACGCGTTTTTGAAGATAAAAGGGGTGAGTGGGACTTTTGTAGGGTCTTTTATAACCGCTATAATTGTCCAGCCGTCGTTAAATTTATATTATTTTATACTGCGGGCGTGCTAAAATAAGTTATATCTTTACGCCTTCAAAACGTGAAATATACTTTCATATGTATCTTGCCAGTAACATAGGACAGTTTTTTAAAATCAATTTAGTTTATCAAATTATTCAAGTTATAAAGGCGAACATAATCGTAGGATGCACATTCTAAATATACAGTTTATATAAGGAATAAATAATTTAAACAGACATTATAATATACCAACTCATTTAATCTTTAATGGCATTTTTTCCTCATTGTATACAGACAATCATAAAATTCACAGTATAATTTCTTTTCAGGATAAAGTATTATATATTAACCTATATATAATGACTAAAGGTAGGTGCACCTCCTATAACATTACTCACGTATCATTTCTTTCTAAAACGAGATTAAAATTCCCAGTAGTCAAAGTTAGAATAAAACGCAATTTGTTAGGAAACATGTATTATTTGAGACACAGATATTTTCCCTATCTGAATATTGAGAGCTTTAAATTATTACTAGATTTCACTTAGCATTCTTATACTGACGTCGTTAAATTTATATTTTATGTGGGCTGTAATAATTCACATAATTTTAGCTATAAAACTTTGAAATATCTCTTTCTTTTGCGTATATCTAAAAAGACCAAACATTTTTATGAGTTTAATACCAGATAATCTTTTATTTAATAACTTATACATCAACATTAAATGTCGGCGGTACCCCTTTAACATTGCTCATATTTCATTGCTCCCTATAAAAAGATGAAAATTGCCAGTAGTCAAAGTTACATAAAGATGCAATTTGTTAAGAAACATGTTTTATCAGAGGGGAGGACGTTATCGTATCTGAATCGTGGGAGATTTATATTATTTCTCTATTAGAAAGGCGTCGTTAAATTTCTACTAAGAGAGTACTATAATAATTTACATGTTTACTTCCTCAAAACTTGAAACATATATTCAATGGGCATTTGGCTAATAACATAAGATTAATGTTTAGCATTACTTACTTTATTAAGGGAAAACCCGACTGGGACGCCGGAATCCCTCATATTATTTTTACGCTAACACTTCATACTTTATTATATTTTTATATTCTATGCACCACTATATTTTTAAATGAATTTTGTAGCACGCACATGCCTAAAAATTACAAGTAAAAGTTTCTTTAAAAAAAAGTGGTGCTAACCGAATAAAATTCGTGTAATTGATGCTGGTCCCAAACTCTCGTGTGAAGTAAAAAGAACCGATAAGCGTTAAAACATTACCTCATTTATTACATGTAACTAATTTTATCCAAGTGTTTATACATACTTTAAATCATGAGTTTGATTCAATTGTGCAAGAACTTGACGCAAGTTAGACGTGTCTAAGTTTTTTTCGGACTTCTGAAAAATCGTACTTTGAGGTAAAAAATCCCACTATCGCCTAAAGTACTCGAACGATTTCAATAGTTTTTTTTTTTTTTTTTTTTTTTTTTTTTTTTTTTTTTTTTTGTGGTAGAGTACAAATATACTATCATATGTGGCAGAAAGTTATTTTTTTTTTCCAGAAAAAGAATTCTGAAAATTGAAAATTTCTGAAAATTTGCCATTGCTCCAAAATAAAAAGTTCTAGTTGCAAAAAAAGGTCTGTGAAAAGTCTTGAGCATAATCTAGTGAAGAGGGATTCAAAATTACATAAAAATCGTTCTAGTAGGTTCTTAAATCTACGCGTACTTCCCCTGTGATTGCACCCAGTCGTGTCTTCCCTAAAATTAGTCATTATGCAATATGGAACATAATTCCAAATGCGCAATCTTAAAAATCCTAAAATTCTTTTGAAATAAGTCAATGTAGCATAATTCAGTCGAGTGAAAAAATAAATATATTTTTTATTGGTTATTATATCGCTTACACGCACGAGTAACACAACATTAAATATACTACATTTCACAGTAAAGGCAGAAGAAGATTATCATTTTAATTTATTGTAATGTAAAACTGTAGCACCTACCTCTACATGTAGCTGTAGAAGCGTGTATAAAACAGTAAATTCGTTAACAATCAAAACGCAGAATAGATAGGGCGGATTGAATAAATTTACGCCTAGATAATTACCTCCGGATATTAAGATAATAAGAATGTACTTTGAGTTAACTTATGTACAACATTTTGTCACTGAAAGATTTTTATTTATTGGATTTATGACAAAGAATAATTGAACAATATAAGACTTTATAATGGACTCCCTAGTGGAGAGTAAAAAAGAAAACTGTCAAAAATGAAAAGAGAAAAGGTTCCATTACTTACTGAGAGGACGAAAGTACAACCGAAGTCTAGGCCTGACTACCTCACCAAAAAACAAAAGACGATTTTCAGTGGCATTACGTTTAAATTTAAGATACATAAAATAGTTACAAAATTAATGCACTAACAAGGACTTCTTTTAGAGTAACTAAAGAAGAAATAAGATAAAAAGAAAGATTAACTAGAAAAAGGGAAAAAAAAACAATTCAGGTTATTAAAAATTCATACTTAATATTTTTATTAATTTTTGTGATATTTGAGTAAAAAATAGACTTTGTACTTTTAAAATTTTAAAGAGTCATTCATTTATTAACTTATGTAGTAAGGATCATTAGAGGCAGAACTGCTTTAACATTTCTCAGATTTCATTGCTCCCTAAAGCGAGATTCAAATTGCCAGTAGTCACATTTATAGAAAGATGCATTGCTAACGCAATTTTTATTAATACTTCCTGAAATTATAATCCTATTTTTTTAATATTTTTGTTTAATTACAATACCAAAAAACGCAAACGTGAATACATTGAATTTGTAATTTAAAAATTTTTATAACATGAATTCTGAAATTAATATTCGAAAAAAAAAATATTAATTGCAACCTATAATGTTTTTGATAGGTTTATGTTTATGATGCCCTGCTTTATGGAAATTCTCAATTTCAAATTTTTCTTCCAAGTAGTTTTCGAATTATGAGCTAAAAACTTAAAAATGGTGGTTTTATTCTATGGTGTCCACAAAATCATAATTCGAAAAAAATATATTTTACTCATTTTAATGAAACATTTAAGATAGCAATAGTCGAAACATATGAAGCAGGTGAATTTGTCATATTGGTAAGAAATAATACATTAATAGAAGTGACATAGATCTTTTGTAGCATTTCAACAATCGAATACCGAACTTCAATTTGGATACAGCCCGTAAAATAGGGTCATTTTAAAATAATTAATTTCTCGAAAACTAATCGTACGAATTTTATGAAAATGTGGATTTAGGCTAATTAAATAATCTATTTATGGTGTCAGACCTTGTGTATTGCTATTGATAAAACAAAGTTTAGGTTCGTTTTGATATGTAGATGGCCCCCTAAGCAAATTTTATGTACATCGTTTAAAAGTAGACTGTATTTCCAATCGTCTGGTACCAGTCAATATCTTTCTTCTACAATAATTTGTTGTATAGATAGTAGTGGGAGTTTACTTTTTTTCCCACGGTTGTACATCTAGTGCTCCTCAACTTCCTTGCTGTCTGCTCTTTTTTTTCTGTTTGTTTCTACACGATTTCCTTAAAAATATGTGACCTAGGGTAATGGATACGGTTTTTCTGTGAGGTTTAAATAAACTTCTACTACCCCTATTTTTACTCGACTGCCAAGAAGGGCTATGTGTTTCAAGCGTATTTGGCTATGTGGATTTTTTTGTACCCTCGAAACATCCTAACGGCTGGATGGATTTTAATGAATGAGATCTCTATCGATTTGGCTTAACCGTTCGATAATTATAAGAAAGGTTTTGTTTATGTAAATTCAAAATGGCGGCCGTAAAATAAAAAATGGCGGTAGAGTCGAAAAAATATTTTTAAGCGCCACATTGAGTGGCATATCATTGGATAGCTCTTTCAAAATGAAGACGATGTTTTATTGACTATTTTACAGTCAGAAGTCCCGTTTATGTATTATACAACCTGTAATTTGTGTGGGATTTGTGTAGGTAGGATATCTAGCTCTACTGCAACTCTAACCATCATAGACATCTATAGGCCTCATCAAAACAGTGTTTATAGAGAGGAACGGAACTAACAATTAAACACAACTTAAAAGTCATCAGTACAAGTAAATAAAAAAAAATAGGTAAGTAATATAAAAAAAAATAGTTTCACACTGATGAGAAATAATTAGTTCGCTTTTTGCGCTGTCGGGATTTTTAATTTTATAGATTCAATTTTTACTTGTTCATAATTTTACTTTCAGTTATATTGGAAGTACAGGGTGTGGGATATATTTTTGCATTACACTTTCGACAATAACTCTGAAAATATAATAACTAAAATTAAAACAAATATATTTTTGAGTTTGGCATTACGAGAACTTTCACACGATATGCAAACAAAAAAAGGTTTTTCATGTAAGCTAATTAGCCACCCTACATGTTTCATAAATATATTTGTTAATCGTTCATAATCTATGAAAGGTACGTCAATAGACTATATTACCTCTAAGTTTGAACTTTTCACGTTCCATAGTTTACGAGAAAAACGGCTTTGACAGACAGACAGAAAGACAGACAGACACACGAGTTATCTTATATTAACGGTTCCGTTTTTAACATTTAATTACGGAAACCTAAAAGTCATTTTAATATGAAAATATAGAAAATTAATGTCTTGTAACACATAATACCAAAACAACAAATGACATTTTTGTTTCTTTTGTTTGCTTGTTTTCTGTTCCTTGAAATCTAAAACTGCACAACATCTTTTTAGCAGTATTGAATGTTTATTTTGATGCATGTTCGAAGGTATTTATGTATAGCATACCCTATCAATGTATTTCATCTCGAAAGGCTTATATATGAACAATAGTAAAACTCTGAATATAATTTCTTCTTCTTTCGAGATACACTCTTATTTATTAATTTTTATATCACGGTTTGATCCACAGGGAACTCCAGTCAACGTTTCCTGTGCTTCATTGCTTCCTGAAATAAGATTAAAATGGTCAGTAATTTAAGTTACAAGTAGATGAAATTTGTTCTTAAACATGATTTATTTGGAGAGCGGGGATTTTCGTCTTAAAATTTTGTGACACATATATTAAAAAACTTTATACAGATCCATTATACAGACGTCAGGAAATTTATTACTTAATTATTATAAAGTAATTCACAATTTTACTCTTTTTTGAAAAACTTATTAACCCTTTCAGTTCCATACATTACCTGTTTATGCTAAAATTCTGAAATTGTTAAAATTGGTTGATTTTGTACACGATATAAGGAATAATAAAAGATTTTATTTTTTATTATTTTAAATAAAATTTAAATAATAATAAAAATAATTATAAATTATTAATTAAATAATAAATAAAATTTATTAAAATATCTATATAAACTAGGCAAAATAAATTATTCAAGCATATTTTAACACAATATAAAAAAATAAAAACATTTATTAATTATAAAGTCTATATAAAGGAATGTTATTCACGCCTCTTTTTGCTCCGTTATTTGAAATAATATAGAAGTATCCAGATATATAGAAAAAAATTAAGGAATGCCATAATTCCATTTGGACTCACTGGGAGTGAAAGGGTTAAAATCTTCTGTAATACAAATCGAATTCTTCTATACCAAGTAAATTCTCCTTTCATAAAATAAACTTTGTAATTATAAACATCTACAAAGCAACTGAAAGTTAAAGAAGCACTTCATCTTATGTTAAAATTACATCATTGAAACGCGAATTGATACACGTTAATTATTTTTAACATCGCTATTTCTCGTAAGTTGTGCTAAAAAAATCAATTTGTTTCTCGCTATAGTCATAAAATGTTTCTAATGGGGTCCGGGGGTAAAAATTATTTAAAAAAAAATGCATTTTCTTATTGGCTTAAAAAATACTGAGTTTTTAGCGGTAAATACCGCAAACCTCATGCATTTATCTTCATTAGATCCACAGATATAGCACATATTTTCCTTGAGAAGCGACGCATCAGCTGCCCACTGACGAGAACTTTAGCTCCATTTATCTCCCAAGGAGAGGGCCAACCTTGGTAATCACAGATTTTGATTATTTTAATATATGTTGTGGGTAGAGAACCCTTAGTCTCAGGTTCAACGGATTTTATCCAACGCTCCCTAGTTCTTGATAAACCGGAGGGTATAATAGTAGTGCACAACTTAAATACTTACATATTAACAAAAAGAATAGTTTGGGCATAGCTCAGTTGGTACGGCGTTTGCTGGCTGATCTGCGGGCCCGGGTTCGGTACCCGAACGCGCTACGTTTGCTTTTCTCGTTTTTTGTTTTATAAATATATATCTAATTATAATTTAAAAATTTTAATATCATACATTAAGGTTAGTTGGGGTAACTGGACACACGAGGTAACTGGGCTATAGGCTATTTTATAAAAAACCGTTGCAATAGTTTAAATTGTAGCTTTTCTGAACAATGCCCTTTAACCGCTTCTTCCTAAAACAACGTGTGTCAACTCAATCATAACTCTCTCTTTGCTGTGATAGGTTGTGGAAAATTAACGTTTATTTTTTTTAAAAACAACGTCCATTTTGTTGAACGTCCTCGGCTTTTTATTAAAATACTGTAAGTACTTTTATTAAACAATCTTTTTTTAAAGATTGGGCATATAACTACGTTAATATTATTAGGTATCTATACATATTTACTTCATGATTCAAATGTAAGCCCGGTGTCCCAGTTACCCCATAAATCTTTCAGAATGGGGTAACTGGGACATGCTGGATCCAGTTACCCCAATAGTTATAAATATTTTTTTTCAGTTTCTCTTACAACGGGAAGTAAATTTCTCCATTGTTTTTTGCTCACAATAAAGAAAATTGTAGAATACATTATTAAAATTACGTAATAAAATTTAAAAAAGCATACTGAGTAATATCAAACCAAATTTCTTGACCCCTTGAGAGGAGGTGATGCCGTTATGGCATCACATGATTTTAATTTCTAATTGCCACATTGGTACCGGAATTTTATAATGAAAATTTCACCTTTACTAAATACGCGAAAATATACTTTTAATAGTTTACAAATTGATTCTCTTGTAAATACTGGTGTCATTAAATAATTTTAACATTTTACGAATGCTTAACATTTACCTTGCCAAAAAAGCGAGATAGCCAAACCTTGAAATTGTACGATACACAGGTGTCGCATTCTATAGGGAAACTTTTATTGTTCCTACCACTATTTTGAAAATAATATTTTTATCGCACCTTTCTTTAGACTATGTTAAATAAAATGATCATGAAGGTATCTGGTAAATCTTCATTAAGGGTTCTGGTAGGAACAATAACATTTTCCCTATATAATGCGACTCCTAGATACAGATAAAGTACTTAAGTACTTACGTACTTACGTAGCCGTTTGTTCATAGATTTACCTAGCTATTTTTTCCCTTAAAATACCCATGTGACTTTTATACTTATTACCTATACTAAAGTACATAAGTACTTCCTTAATTTTTATGTTTTTGGTATAAATAAATCTAATATTTTCTCTTTTAGCGCTTTTTTAGACACACTGACAGCAAAGGTTTCCCTTACAATGATCTTTATTGACACATAATTAACATGATCTGCCTGGTTTAATTTTTTTTTAAGTTGTAGTCTTGTAAGTAGTTACAAGACTTTTCAAACAGGACATGATATTCCATACGAAAAAAAAAAAAAACGCGTGTGGAACATAGACCCTCCTAGTCATCGCATTTTTATGGGGCAACTGGACCCATGTGGAAAGAAAGATGAAATATGCATATTTTTATATTTTTAACCATTAAAATGTAATTTTGAGCATTTCTGTCTGATAGAGGGAACCTATCTGAACAAATTTACAGAAGTTAAGACTTTAATTCAAATGAACATTAGCTTTTTGAAGCTGAATTGTCATAAGTTCCAGAGTTACATTGTAAAATCATGGCCCAGGTGCCCCAACTAACCTTAATTATAATGTTAACAAACTTAAATTTATAAGTTTTTATTTTTAAACTATTATCTGTCATCCTTTAAAGAGGTTTAAAAAGAAATTGGACCTATTATTGAACGATAACAATTCCAAAATCGTGACAAAACCAGTTGTGGCGCCATCTAGTTATGATAAAATAAAAGAATATTCAAATAAAATATAAATAAAAGCAGAAAGTTGATAAAGAGGAAAGCGAAATAATTGAAAGCGCAAGCATACGTATTACAAATTTAAAAATCTTTAATATGCAAAAAATCGGCTGTAATTTAATTCTGGTGCTAATTTTAAGTATAATTATGCTTGTTACATTAAAAACAGAATAATAGTATTACCGCATTGACTTTCTTTGTTAAAGCAATGCATAAATGATGTTTCTTTAAAATCACGTATTGACACAATTGCTCAATATCATTGCATCGATAAAGAATATATGAAATACATTTTAAAAGTGATTTTAAAAAAATTAACAGTTTTATGATGTTTTATACAACTATTTAGTTAAAAGTAAAATTTAAATAGGTTAAATTTATAATCTATGCACAATATTATAAATTTTAATTGAAAATGAGATTATTAAGTTATACTTACATGTATATTTATAAAACAAAAAATGAGAAAAAAAATGCAGCTCGTTCAGATATCTAACCCGGGCCCGCGGATCAGCCGGCAAACGCCATACCAACAGAGCTACGACCAACCTAACATTTTGGTTGCAAAGTAGGTATTTAAGTTGCGTACTACTCTTCAGACCCCCCATCCCCCCCCCCCCTCCGGTTTCTCAAGACTAAGGAGCGTTGGATAAAATCAGTGGAACCTGACACTAAAGGGTCTCTAACCTACAACATATATTAAAATAATCAAAATCTGTGATTAACAAGGTTGGCCCTTTCCTTGTCAGAATGAATTTTCACACGATTTGTCTACTTTAAAAGAACATATCTAAAGTTCCTTGCACGATATATGTATGAAATATTTAACAGATATTTTATGCTATATTTCCACAAACTTGTCTTCAAGACTTTTAATTTTGAGTGATAATTGTGTAAATGTGCTAATTAATGCAAAACTCACTCATAAAAAAAACTTCATTTTTGTAATTAAATTTTTTTAATCAAATTCATCATCAATATTTTAAGAAATTCTGAAGACAAATTAAAATGACACATTTTTTGTACACAAAAGTGTAAAAACTTTGTAAATCGAGTAAGTACTTCCAGAGTTATATCAAAAATTAAATACAGTAAACTCCTGACTACCCGGCTCGCGACTATCCGGTCCTCCGTACTATCCGGCGTATTAAAAAAATGAGGAATGCTGCAAGCGGCTAAGTCAGGCATGTTCCCGTTCAGGTGTGTGCCAGAAGCATGGGAAGCATTTCCAAACATAGTAACTGCAAGGTCTTGGAATATTCTTTTGGGCCAAAAACGTAAACATAAACCCGTGTGGGAAGCTGAAATGTTGAGATGAGAACGATAAACTTCTTCCGTTGCCGAAAAATATATCGGGCTCAGACGATGTCAATGCTGAAGACATTACAGAATGGATGGCAAACAACGAAATTAATGATTTAATTGAAAACGATATTGTAGAAGTGTTGACAGAGGTAGAAATATAAGAAAAAAAGATTAAAAGGATTGCAGGAAAAATCTAATCCCACATTCGCAAGGGTTCAAGACGATTGATGTGCAGTACATTTGTCAGCAGGAGTCGACGCCGCTCAAAATCATCTACATAAAATCTCTGACTGTGTTAGGATCGGAAAAGACCTTAAACGAACGTGATAATCGATGTCTAGCTAGAGTCATTAAACGCGATAGACGTCCGACGTTTCTTAAAATTGCTGCAGATTTTATGCCTAAGGCAAGAGTAATTTTCGAACTTTTAACGGGCCGTCATTGATATGGGCTTTCTGAGCAACAGGCCGACTCATGTACCGTTGACTTATGTACCGTACATGTTGACTCCACGGCTCAAAGCTTTACTCCGCACCCGGGACCACCAACTCCTCCATTGGATTGTTGAAGAAAAGAAACACGGTGCCTGGTCTGACAGGTCTCTTTTCTAATTGTATTGGGTAAGTCGACATGTCATCTATTTAAACAACTTCATGAATTTATAGACCCTTTGTTTCAGCAGGGAGCTGTTCAAGCTGTTGGAGCCTCTTTGATGGTATGGGCGTATGCTGTTGGTGTGATATGGGACCCCTGATACATCTACAGACGTCTCTGACAGGTGACGCGTATGTAAGCCTTCTGCCCGATCGCCTACACCCCTTCATGTCCATCGTGATTTCCAACTGATTTGGGCAATTTCAGCACGGAACTTCGACATACAACACGTTGCGAGTAGCTACCGAGTGGCTCCAGGAGCAATCTTCTGACATTAAAAACTTCCATTGTCCGCCTAAACCTCCAGAAATGAACATTATTGATTTTTTAACGATTGATTATTTAACGTCCATTGTGCATTTCGACGGACTTTTCCAGAAGGATATTGCGACACCCACGTTGAGAGTTGCTACCGAGTGGCTCCATAAGAGCTCTTCTTCTTTCAGACACTTCCGTTGGCCACCTAAATCGCCAGACATGAACATTATTGATCATATCTGGGATCCCTTGCAACGGTTTTTTCAGACGAGATCTCCACCACTTCGCATTCCTATGAATTTGCGGACAGCCCTGTAGGATTCATTGTGTGCATTGCTTCCAGGATACTTTCAGACAATATTCGAGTCCATGCCACGTAGATTTGCACTTAGGCGTGCTGTTGGGGAGCCCTATACGACATCAGGCAGATGTACCAGTTTTTTTCTTGGCGGTTGAGTTTAACATTGAAAGGTTAGACCACCAGGGGGAGCCAAAGCCATCCCTTCTTCCTTCAAATATTTTTAAATAAAAGATGTGAGTGTTAATTTTGGCGTCCCTTTTATAACGGCTATACTTACTCAAGTGTTGTTAAATTTATTCTTTTTTATACCACGGCCATACTAAAACAATTTACATGTTTACGCCCTCTAAACCTGAAGTATATTTTTCATATTTATGCTGCAAGTAACATACGATTGTTATTTTAAATCAACTTAATTTATCAAATTATTCAAATTATAAAGACGAACATAGTCGTAGGATGGACATTCTAAATATACGTTATTTTTTTACAACTATAACTTATAGAATTCAGTTGATATAAGAAATAAATAATTTTAATAGACATTTTATAATAGCAACTCATTTAATCTTATCTGGCATTATTAATTCCTCATTCATTTTTGTATACAGACAATCAAAATATTTGAAGTACAATTTCCTTTCAGGATAAAATATTATATATAAATGTATATATAAAGACTATATGTAGTTGCACCTCCTATAAAATTACTCACATTTCATTCGAGATTAAAATATCCAGCAGTCAAAGTTAGAATAAAACTCAATTCTTTAGGAAAAATGCATTATTTGAGAGAAAGACATTTTCCCTATCTGAATCTTGAGAATTTTGAATTATTACTACATTTCAGTTAGAATTATTATACTGACATTGTTAAATTTATACTTTATATGGGTCGTAATATTTCACATAATTTTAGCTATAAAACTTATATGGGCCGTAATATATCTTTTTTTTTGCATATATCTAAAAAGACCAAACATTTTTATGAGTTTAATACCAGATGAACTTTTATTTAATATCTTATATATCAACATTAAAAGGCTTCGGTCACCGTTTAACATAGATCATATTTCATTGCTTCCTAAAAAGAGATGAAAATTGCAAGTAGTCAGAATTATATAAAGATGCAATTTGTTAAGAAACATGTTTTATTTCAGGGGAGGACGTTTTCGTATTTGAATCGTGGAAGATTTATACTATTATATCTATATTAGAAAGGCGTCGTTGAATTTGAACTGAGGGAGTACTAAAATAATATACATGTTTATTTCTACAAAACTTGAAAATTATATTCGATGCCCATGTGGCTAATAACATAAGATTAATGTTAAAAATTACTTTATTAAATTAGTTACTATGCAATATGGAATATAATTTCAAATGCTCAATTTAAATAAACCTTAAAATTCTTTTAAAACCACCCAATGTTAATAATAATTCAGAGAATTAAAAAAAAATAGATTTTCGGGCACTCTATCGTTTCCCCACTATTAAAGTTACGCAACTCGAAAATACTACATTTCACAGGAAAAGCAAACGAAGTGTTTAGCATTTTAATTTACCGTAATATAACAATGTAGCATTTACCTGTGATTGCAGCTGTAAAACCGTGCAGAAAAGAGTAAAATCCTAAAGATTTAAGAAGTATAAGAGATAGGGAGGATTGAATAAATTTACGATAATTACCTCCCTTCTGTGGGGACAAAGTGACATGTAGCGTAATCTAGCATTTTTTAAGGATAAGCATACTTATGATATTTTCCCTCTAGCAAGACGATTGTGTCATAACTAATACTGCAGTACTATGCAAAATAAAATTTCTTGCTAATTGTGTCACTTTTCTTATGGGTGAGCTATATTTTCTATACCAACTTACTTATTCTTAACTGCAATATTTATTTTTTTATGTTTAGTATAAGTACAGTCTTTAAAATTGTAGTACAATTGCTTTATCATTCGCGATAAACTTGTATTTGTTACTCTCGGGTTTAAAAAAATTAGCTTTGCAAGTTTCGAGATATATAAGATTCAAACATTCTAAAGAAATTACCCAGCAACGAAAGAAACAGTGGGCCATCAGCTGGAAAAAAGATGGCAGCCAGCACTGCCATCAGCGGTAAAGTGCAATGGTGCCATTATTTAAACCAATACAAAAGTGTCCATGCGGAATGCAGCTGGCCCTTCAGTGATGGCCAACAGCAGATCAGCATTGGTATGCCATCACATTACTTCAATCCGGCATTTTTCCTGCAGTGCTAGCACCTATCCCACTCTTATTCCTTTGCTGGCCCAGCAATTTCCCTTACAAAAATTTCTTATAGAATCCTATAAAAAACAATGTATTATGGCCCTTTTTACTATAAGCTAGTTTGTAGAAACAGCTATAGAAATATCTGTAGAGTGTGTCTATAATAGAAATGGCTATAGAAATATTTGAACTTGCAGCGGTTTCCACGTGGTCACCCTCCCAAGTACTAACCGCGATCGGCGCTGTTTGGTTTTCGTGATCGGACATGAACAGGTACTTTCAGCGCATTCTACGATCGGTCGTAGTTTTCAAGCTCTCATTACACTATTTCAAGTTTATTTCTTTTGTGATTTACGTTCCGAATCATTAAATTGGTATAGAAATTTTTGTACTGTATAGAAATCCTATACATTTTATACGCTTTTCTTTATCATTGATTCTCAACTTTGTAAATTATGAAAACCGAAATCCTTTGTAACTTAATAAAACCAGATTTAAGGACGAAAAAATTCCGTTGAAATACAGAGTTTATTTGTTTATTCATTTACTTATTTAGTTTGTTGGTAGCACTGGTGCTATATTATTTACAGTTTAAAAAAATAGCTTCATAACTTAAATTGTGTTAAGGTATTCATTTCAGATTTGTGTCTTCGATGTTCGCAACGCCACCAATAGCAAGCGGTTCCCAGCAATAATACTGCAAAAGTTCGTGCACTTCCATGTAGTGGTTTGCAAGCGCATGTGATAAAACGGAAGCCCACCAGAATTTTATCTTATGATTTCCAACAGCAAAGTTGAGTGAAGTTGTCCAGCAGTGGCCATGCAGTGTTGGGCCATTAGCCAGCACTTCACCATCATTGACAGCACCTATTTTGATGCTGGCAAGCAATTTCCTCCTTGCTGGGTACAAAGAAAACTATTGCGATGACCTACACTAAAACATCTGATTGGTTAAAAATGGACTTTCAGTTAACTTATGTACAACATTTTGTTTTATAGGTTTGATTTTATTGGATTTATTTAGGAATAATAATGGAACAATGTAAGGCTGTTTGATTGACTTCGTAGTTGGGGAGCAAATTTAAATCCAGGCGAGATGTAAGTGACTTGAAGAAAAATGTGGTAATAAAAAAGGAAAAGTGTCAAAAATAGAAAGAGAAAAGGTCTCCTAGTTGCCGAGCTGACGAAAAGCCTACCGAACCTGACCTCTTCACAAAAAATAAGTTTCTCATTGCAATAAGTTTAAACTGAAGATACATAAACTAGTTACAAAAGTAATAGACATACGAAGACTTTGTTTAGAGTAACTAAACCAGAAAAAAAAAGAAAGATTAACTAGAAAAAGCTAAAACAATGGAAAAAGGAACAATGTGATCTCGTTGATGGATTACCTAGTTGCGTGGCAACTTGACATCCAGTTGATAGATGATCGTGTTGCAAAGGGCATTAGGAAGCCTTAAGAAAAATTTAATGTTTAAGTGGGGCTGATGGACACAATGAGAAAATAACTAAAATAGTAAAGATAAAGTGTAAGAAATTATATAAGAACATAAAGTACTTAACCCCCTCACTGACAAGCCCGTGTTAATACGTTCACAAAGCTCCAGGTTTCACTGCAATACAAGCAATATTTAAAGTAATATAATTGTATTGATTTAATGTATTTGAACAATTATTGAACAATAATTAGTACTTCCAAGGATTGCATTCATATTCGTTATTAAGTTTTTTTATAAAATGTTCAAAGAATCATTTTTTTTAGCATTTAAAACAAAATGCAGAGAAAACAACATTACAATTTTGCCCTTTTCCAAGACAGTCGGAGGGTTAAAGTTTAGAAAATTAAGGAAAAGGAAAAAAGAATGAGAAAGAGAAAAAAGTAAAAATTTCCATGAAGTTCCTAGTGGACAGGTGAAAAAGCTACTGGGTAATGTCCCATAAAAAAAGACTCTTTTCATAGACCGTACATTATTAGTTTAAACTTATAAAAGTGCTATAAATATAGCAGAATAGCAATATATATATATGTATATATATATATATATCTTACATATAACAAAACAGACAGGAAGTTAAGTTTAAGTGAAGGGAGAGGAAATCTCAGCCTTTGACATTAAGAAAAAGCATATAATAAGGGGGTAATAAATAGCATATAATAAATATTTAATGGTGTCGGATACCACGTAGTCGGGTAATTCCGCCGCAAAAACGACTCCTGATTAAAAATGCGTATTTAAATTTTTCTTTGATTTTTATGGTATAGAGTAAAAAAATAAATGTTTTATAAAAATGAATTAGACAGTTTTACATAAAAAAGCAGAGAAAATTGAAAAATGTAACTTAACACCATACTTTACACACGAACCATTCATTTATTAACTTAAATAGATCGATGGAGGCGGAACTGCTTTAACATTTCTCAGATTTCATTGCTCCCTAAAGCGAGATGCAAATTGTCAGTAGTCAAATATATAGAAAGATGCAATTTGTTAACATGTTTTATCCTAAAGGGCAAAACTTTTCGTGTTTCAATCTCATGAAATTAATATTATCCCCAAATTTTACTCAGAATTATTAAACTGGCGTAGCTTAATTTATACTGAAGACGGTAGGAAATAATTCACGTGTTGATATAGCCTTGATTAAAAGTATTGAGTATCATCATATTTTTTATATGTCATTAAAAGTATTGGTAGGATGAAAATATTTCATTGCACACAATTAGTGAATAAAAGTTTTAAGTTTTTCGAATTTTTAAACAATTAAAAGTCTAATTAACATTTTAAATTAACCCATTATTTTTATAAAGTGAGTTTATTTTTAAAATTAATATAATTTGTTTTTCTGGAAGATTCATTTTTGTGTACTACAAGTTAATAAATAAAAATTAAAAATTAGAAAAATTGTTACAAATAAGCCAAAAGAGAATGAACTTAATCATCAGCGGCAAGAAAAAAAAGAAAAGAAGCATCAAAGTAAAAATTGCATAAATATTTTTTTAATAATGAATCAATGTCTATCTTAAAATCACAAAATCAAAAAAATCAAAGTAATAAAATCAAAGTAATTTTATAACTACAATGCATGATGTTAAAAAAACTCCCTTTCAATACTTCAATTTGGCGATTGTCCGGATTATGGAAAATTAACTGCTTTCATTTACGCTTGGTATAAAGCGCGAATTAGTGAATTTATTAAAAAATACATATTTTATGCTCTTTTTCGTTTTTGAGGTTTGTCAACAGGATATAAAAAAGCATTTAAATTATATATTCGGGATTTCTAAATTGTTTTCACACCCTATAATCGTAATTTAACTAATATAAAACTATTAATGATTAAAAGCGTACTAAAAATATTACACTCTTTATTTTTAATTTACATTTTACTGATTAAAATTTCTCATTGTAACTTTTTCAGTGCTAGTTGGCATGTTTTAGCAAATGTGGTTCGGCGCATGATTTTTTCCAGAGTTATTTTAACTCCTATATATTTGTAACCATAAAGCATATTTGGCCATTTATCGCCTACATTAGATACATCGCTGTAAAATTGATTGCCAATTTCTAATTTAGTTCAAAATTATTAAATCCATGTTTTGTCATCACAAATACACCTGTGTATATATTTTTATTATTATCTGACATCACGAATATGAGTGAGAAATCAATTTCAATATTTAGTCTTTATATTGCCGGACAGTAAGTTAGATTAAATGATTGTTTTGTGTAAAATCGTTTAAAAAAGTTCAATAAAGAAAAAAAATTAAACTACATATGTATTTCATTTAATTTACTTTATCACCGCATGTTAACAATTAAAATAATAAATTATTACACACACTATATTTGATCTCTTTTTTGGTTTAACGTTTTATGAAAATATTTTGCTTTATGTTTTTTACTGACGAAGATTAAATTATTTATATTTTCGCGCATTCCGAAGAATTATTGTAATTTACATGATTATCTATTAATCTTCGTAATAGAACAACGAAATCTGCACAAAAATGTCGTAGCTCAGTATTTTTTTCTTTTATAAAAAAAAAAGAGTTATTAAAAGGTGTAACATAAACTCCAGTGCGTTTTTTGCTTTCTATATTTTTTTAAGAACTGCAATAACATAAAATTTTTTTATCTATTTATTTCATTATTTACATCCCACTATTACTTATAAAGGTGTACTTTATAAAGGTTTAAACTATGAGAGTGATTGATACATTTGATAAATGCTAAATGTTTAAATCATAGAAATATATCCTTTTTGTGGATATAGCTAGTAATACTAGATGTTTTAATGATTTTAATTAGAAGAGAATCAGTTTATTAATGTATTTTAAGAATAAATGAGGGCATAGCTCCTTTAAACATCACTATTATTCCATTACCTCTTAAAATGAGTTAAAATTTGTCGTAGTGAAAGTTATAGAAAGATTCAATTTTTCAAGGAAATTTTTCGATCTCAGGGGTGGACATATTCGTAATTCAATATCGTGAATATTGCATTATCACTAGATTTTACATAGAATTATTATACTGGTGTCGTTAAATGTACAGTGTAGGCGGGATGAAATAATTCACACGTTACATGTCTAAAGCGTCGAAATATCACTTTCCTGAGATTATAGTATTTAAAGCTAAATATTTTCATGAGTTTAATCCGAAAGGAATTAGTATTTGTTAATTAACTTCTGTTCCATACAATAAATATATTAATTAATTTGCATTACAGACATATATGTCATTAAAAGTCCTTATCTCTATTTTAAAAGCCGAAGGTGCATATGGTACGCCTTCCATGTCCAAACTGTCGTGTCTTTAAAGGTTTTATCTCAGCTAATTACCGACATTTTTTTTTCAAAAAGTATTACCAACAATCCTTTCATAATTACACGACGATAGGTACATCTAGCGCTCCTTAATTCCCTTGCTGAACGCTCGCAAAGTTAAATTTGTTTCTATGCATTTTTTAAAAAAGTATGTGACCTACGTTAATCACTATAGTTTTCCTACGAGGTTTAAATAAACTTCTACTACCTCTATTTTTTTTTCATAATTTTACTTTCCGGAGATTCGGATATACGGGGTGGGTAATATAATTTTTTCATAACGCTTTCGACCATAACTTGTAAAATATAACTAAAATTAAAACAAATAGTATTTTTGAGTTCGGAGTTACGAGATCTTTTGCACGATACCGAACATGATATACAATGAATTTTTTTTTCAAGTAACTTAAATACCCCCCCCCCCTACATTGTTCCTAAATATATTTGTGAATGGTCCATACACTGCAAATAGAGGCGTCTTAAATTTAGACACATATGTGACTGAAAAAGAATTTCAGTCACTTAAGTGTCTGAATCTGAAAATTCAGACATAACAGACGTCTAAATTTAAGACACATAAATGTCTTACTATGATCATGCTATAAACGAACCGAGAAACATGTGTAAAGTATCCAACAACCGTCTGATTTTAAGACGATACGCTCCAAGCGATAGTTAAACATCATCTTTGGTACTATTCTTAACAGCCAATCAGAACGCTGATTTCCGCGCGTGTCATCTACAGCACCTTCATGAGATAAGAACAGAAACAATTAAATTTTCACCGCCGCCATTGCTTGGATTAAAAGGAAATGTGTTAATCTGGGTATTTATTGAACGAACGAGTAAGTCATATTTAATTCTAATATTTTATTCCGATAGATTTTCATCCCTTTGAATATGAGTGAAATCGTTTATAAAAATTTACCTCTTTTCTGTAGTTTAATGCTAAATTTTTGATTTCACTAACGGTCGTCTGTTATATGCCTTCTTAATGTAACGGAATGAAATATAATTGTTTTGAAAATTAAATAGCAATGCTGTAATTCTATTTGCTTGACCTTTGTAAATAAACGAATGAGTGATAGTTTAATCTTCATTTTCGATAGGGTGATGTGAAATAATTATAATTTGTCTTTGCTCAAAAACAAAGCTTGCAACATAGGTTTGAAAAGTTGAATGATTCATCGCTTCATTTATCAGAGATAAAAACATTAAATTGAAGCCATTGTGGAGAATTATATGTTTTGACGCCAAATGGGCGATAACGGGACAGCAATGGATCTATTGTTTACGTAAGGTAACCCCTCTTGGGCTCATCGCGCGCGCTCTCTCTGTTTTTCTTCGAGATGGTGTTGTTGAAAGAATACTCTGTTTTTAAGAACGCGTTTCGCTTTTGTAAATAAAATGTATTATAGTGTATAATAGATGTAAATATGTGTCTTCCAATTAAAAGAAGAGAAAATTTGATATCCCGCGGAATTAATTGAGTAAGTGCCAATTGATTTATTTTTAACATAGTGTTAGTTAATTTAAGAAATCCACTGAGCCAAAACCGGTCGTCACACTGGTGCATCGGCCGGGAATATAAATTGATAACTACGCTACTGGCATTTCATTAAACGGGTAAATTATTTAAAATTTCTCTTAAACTTACGATATATTGGAAGACATAATTCTTTGAATGAGTGATTATAAAGATGAATCAAAGTGAAGTTTTAAAACGAAACATAGCAAAACGCGGATCAATTAGAACCACAGTAACGAAATTGATAAAAAGGATTGATAGTGAAATTAAAAAAGAAAGTGATTCCAAACCGGAAATAGTTGAGGACTCTTTAGAAGCATTACTTGAACACAAATTATCATTAGAAAAATTGGATGAGTCAATTGAATCGGAAATTGAAACCGATAATTTAGAAACAGATATAGAAACTTCGGTAGAATATAAGGAAGCTATTGTGACTTGCAAATCTAGAGCCAGTAGACATTTGAAAAATTTAAACATAAATTCAACTATCACGAGTGAACCAAAAGTAACTACGCCCTCCATATCAGACAGTCAATTAAAGTCGAATACGAAATTGCCGCGAATTTCTTTAAATAAATTTACAGGTGACATTTGCGAATTTCAAGAATTTTGGCCTCAGTTTAAAGTTGCTATTCACGAAAATGAAGCTCTTCAGCAAATTGAAAAGTTTACTTACTTAAAATCTTTAATTTCTGATTCAGCAGCTACCGCTATTAATGGGCTTCCATTAACAAGTGAAAATTATGTAACGGCAATAAATATATTAAAGGACCGTTTTGGGAAAAGAGATGTTTTAATTTCCGAGCACACTAACAAATTATTAAACTTAGAAGCAGTACGAAGATCAAATGACATACATTCTTTGAGAAAATTATTTGATGAGATAACTATACAAATACGATGTCTCGAAGCGCTTGATGTGAAGTCAGACCAATATGGTTGCTTATTATTACCCATTATTTATAAATGTATACCGAATGATCTCGTATTACAATTTCGCAGAGAACAATGCGATAAAAAGGATGTTAGTGTAAATGATTTATTGTTGTTTCTGAAACGTGAAACAGAAGCGCGAGAAAAGGCTATTAATGTTACTTCTATCAGTTTTGAGAATACTAAATCCCATGAAAATAAATTTAAACAAAATTCTCCCAAACACTTTCACCAAGGAAAAATAAAAAATCCTTCGGCATTCACATTAAATACAATTACTGAAAACCTTTGCCCCTTTTGCTCTCAAAAACACGACGCAAATTCGTGTAAGTTAAATTTGGAACAACGAAAAGAATCTTTATTAAAACAAGCTAAATGTTTCAGATGTTACAAACGGTTCCACCGAAAACAGAATTGCAGAAACACTGAAATTCGTAGCACAATTTGTTTTTCGAGAACGCATCAAAATTCTCTTTGTAACAAAAAACAAAAAGAAAGATCATCGAATGAAAATAAAATTGACCTTCTTTCGACTGAGTGTGAACCGGGGGGAAAGGAAAATAAGAAATATGAAAAAATAACAGTTTCATCACTTTGTTGTAATCCAGATGAATATATTTATTTTCAAACATTGAAAGGAATTATGATTGGAAAGAATCAAAATATTAATGTTCGAATATTATTAGATAGCGCCTCGCAGCGAACATTTATTGGGAAGAATTTATCTAATCGTTTAAATTTAGAGGTGACAGGGCAGGAATCATTAAAAATTCATACCTTTGCTGGAAAGAAACCTATTGTTGATAATCATAATAGAGTAAAGATTTTCCTAAAAGACAATAATTCGGACAATATAATATGTCTGGAAGCGTTAGAAACGGAGAGAATCTGTTCCGATATAATACGAGCACCAAGTTCTGAGTTATATAAAAAAATTAAAAATATGGGTATAGAGTTATCAGACGTTTCTAATGAATTAGATGATGGTGATAATGAAATAGATTTATTGATTGGTAGCGATTACTATTGGTCAATTATGACAGGAAAATATAAACGTATTTCACCAACTCTTGTTCTGAATGAAACTAAATTAGGCTGGACACTTCACGGCAAATTCTCAGAGGAAGTTAATAGAAATAATTTAGTAAGCGCTATGTACATATCTATTTGGGATAATAATAAAGATGATAAAATTTCAGTTCAAATTGAAAAATTCTGGACTATAGAAGGGTTGGGAATTCAAGAAGATAATATGAACAAAGATTTGTGTGATAAACAAATACTAGAACAATTTGAAAATTCGATTGAATTTAAGAACAACAGATATGAAGTTAAACTACCTATGAGATATGATAATCTTGATCTTCCTAATAATTATGAAATTGCCAAAAAGAGAATTGAAAGTTTAATTAAACGATTTATGAATAATCCTGCATTGTTTAAAGAATATAAAGATACAATTAATGAATATAAGGCTTTGGGAATAGTAGAAGTTGTTGAACACCAGGAAATAAATTCGACCAATGGTAATTTGACATACTATTTACCCCACCACCCTGTGATTCGAACGGACAAACAAACAACCAAACTGCGCATCGTTTTCGATGCATCATCTCACGCTCCTTCTGAACCTTCTTTAAATGATATGCTCTTTCCAGGTCCGAATTTGAACTCTGATTTATTTGATTTAATTTTACAATTTTGAAGCAATAAGATTGCCGTAGTGGCAGACATTGAAAAGGCATTCTTGCAGATAAGCCTTGCTGAGACTGACAGAGATATGACACGATTTTTGTGGATGGAAGAACTCCCTCAAGATAAAAATGCTTCATTAAACTTTATAATTATGAAAATGTGCCGCGTATTATTTGGCGTTACTTCGAGTCCATTCCTGTTAGGAGCAGTAATTAAGCATCATGTGAAAAAGTATGCAACTTCGTATCCGGAAACTTGTTCCAAAATTAAATCTTCCATGTATGTTGACGACCTTTTGTTAGGAGCAGATACTGTTAGTGAAGCTTTAAAATTTTCAAAAGAATCGTTAGATATTTTTCAACAAGCAAATATGTCCTTGCGGAAGTGGCAAAGTAATTCTACTATTTTAAAGGAACATTTAAAATCATTAGATATGAATGTTTGCCCTGATACATCAGCTGATACAATTCCATTTAAAATCTTAGGCTTAATATGGGACACGGAAGAAGATATTTTTAGATTTGATAATCATAGTCTTTTAGAATTTGTTCATTATCAGGAAAAGTCTAAAGGAACTGTAATTCGTGCGGCTGGAAGAATTTTTGACCCCATTGGGTTTTTATCTCCATTCACGATTTTAATAAAAATGATTTTTCAATCATCATGGGAACACGGTATCGATTGGGACTAGAAATTGCCAGAACAGTTAGAGAAAAAATGGGATAATTGGTGCTCACAGATTCCATATCTTAGTAAAATAAAAATCCCAAGGTATTATTTCCAGGACATCGAATGTTTTGATAATGTAGAAGTCCACGGTTTTAGTGATGCAAGTATTAAAGCCTATGGAAGTGTTATTTATCTTAGATATAACAACAATAATAGCATAAAGACAAGTTTTGTTACATCAAAAAGCAGATTAGCTCCCATAAAAAAGTTAACTTTACCACGTTTGGAGTTAATGGGTGCTATGATTGGAGCTAGACTTGGAAAACGGGTAATGTCCATTCTCAAGATAAGTGAAAATAAAGTACACTATTGGACTGACTCGAACATCGTACTTCACTGGATCAAGAGTTCATCTAGTACTTGGAAGCCATTTGTCAGCAATAGAGTATCGGAAATACAAACTTTGACAAATCCGATGAACTGGCGACATTGTCCCGGTAGCTCAAATCCTGCTGACCGACTTACGAGAGGACTCTCACTTCTCGACCTCGAGAGCGATGATCTATGGTGGTCAGGGCCTCCATGGTTAATTAAGGATTCAAATTTATGGCCCAAGGAAGATACAGAAGTAGATGAAGATATTAAGCAACTAGAAGCTAAAGGAAAAGTAATTTCCCAAAACCTTTGTTCATCAGAACAACAGAAACCACTTATAGAGATTGGGCGTTTTAGTTCTTTATTGAAGGCAATTAGAACAGTGGCAAGAATTAAAAGATTTGTCTTCAATCTAAGAAGTCCAATTAAACATAAAGGTGTATTATCTGCTGAAGAATTGACAGAAGCTGAAGAATTATTAATTAAAGAAGTACAAATGAAAAATTATAAGGAAGAAATTGAGTCATTAGAAGAAGGAAATCCCATTAAGAAGACCTCAAGAATTTATTCGTTATGTCCATATTTGGATAAAAATAAAATTTTACGAATCAGAAGCAGACTTAATGAAGGCTCATTTAGTTTAAATGAAAGCAATCCAGTCATATTGCCAAAGAATGAAAAATTTACCGAGTTGCTGATTATGCAAGAACACAGAAAATTGTTGCATAGTGGAGTTTCTTTGACACTTGCACAAATCCGAAAAAAATTTTGGATTCCTCAAGGAAGACAATTAATTAGGAAAAGTGTCAGGAAATGTTTAATTTGTAAAAAATACAATGCGAAAGCAGCTGACCAACTAACTGGCCAACTTTCGAAGGAAAGAATATCAGAATCTCCTGCGTTTACCGTTATAGGATTGGATTTTGCAGGACCGATAATCGTAAGAACAGAGAATAAAGAGACGTCAAAGTCATATATTGTACTGTTCACCTGTGCCACAACAAGAGCAATACATCTGGAAGCAGCCAGGGATATGACTACAAAATCTTTCCTTTTGTGTTTTCGTCGATTTATTTCAAGACGCGGAAACTGTAAAATGATTTTTTCGGATAATGCAAAGAGTTTTAAGGCTGCTGATAAAGAATTACAACAATTTGAGAAAATCATTAAAGATCAAGAACTCCAGGATTTTATATCGAATAAAGGTATGACGTGGAAATTTATCGTCGAGCGTGCCCCATGGTGGGGAGGGTTTTACGAAAGGCTCGTAAAAAGTGTAAAAGAACCTTTAAGAAAAATTTTGGGAAGAGCTCTCATCACATTTGAAGAATTGGCAACAATCTTGACAGAAATAGAAGCCATAATAAATATGAGACCGCTAACCTACACAACAAGTGATTTCGGCGAGCCAGACCCACTTACCCCGGCCCATTTCCTTCAGCTAGGAAGAGAGAACATCAGTTTTCCTCTACAATTTGCCGAATTAGAAAATAAAATTTCTACTAAAAAAACTTTGTTAAGGAGAAAACGATATCAAAGTAAGTTGTTGAAACAGCTCTGGATTAAGTGGAAGGAACAATACTTATTGAATTTAAGTTCAGTTCATGAATTTAAAACTCCTGAAAGACACAAAAACTTAAAAATTGGCGATGTTGTTTTAGTAGATGGTACTGCTAAATCTAAACTGTTGTGGGACTTAGGAATAGTTAAGGAAGTCATTATTGGCAGAGATAAACTTATTCGTGCTTGCATAATAAAAACTGCTAAAGGACTGCTGAGAAAACCAATACAACTTTTGTATCCTTTTGAACTAGATATCTGAATGATAAGTGATTTCAGTACTTGATTTGAAATTTATTTTTTCTACTAGTGTTTGAATATGAAAGTGTGTTCGTTTTATAAATTCATGTTTGGAATTTTTTTTTTTTTTTTTTTTTTTTTTTGGGGGGGGGGGGGGTGTTTTGCAATTTGTTGTTTATTTAGTAAAAATCTTTCATTTATGCCTAATTGTACTTTATTTCAAATTGACAAGATAATTGAATTAATAATGGTATTTAATTTGTTTATATTATGTATATATAATATATATATATTCAGTTAATCTTATTCAGGTAAAATATCTGGCCAGATATGTTCATGTAGCTACATGTTGTAAGAGCATCATTTTTTTTTTTTTTATTGATCATGACTTTATTATTTTATGTTTAATTCTTTATACTTCAACGCCTGTAGATTGAAAATTTTCTATTTTATCATTTGAGTTGTCATTTAAGGTCAAGTTTATTATAAGAATGTTTATGTTGATTTATCATTATGTACTCTCATGAGTCCAGGTGGGGAGTGTGTGGAAAATTATATGTTTTGACGCCAAATGGGCGATAACGGGACAGCAATGGATCTATTGTTTACGTAAGGTAACCCCTCCTGGGCTCATCGCGCGCGCTCTCTCTGTTTTTCTTCGAGATGGTGTTGTTGAAAGAATATTCTGTTTTTAAGAACGCGTTTCGCTTTTGTAAATAAAATGTATTATAGTGTATAATAGATGTAAATATGTGTCTTCCAATTAAAAGAAGAGAAAATTTGATATCCCGTGGAATTAATTGAGTAAGTGCCAATTGATTTATTTTTAAGATAGTGTTAGTTAATTTAAGAAATCCACTGAACCAAAACCGGTCGTCACAGCCATTTGTAACTGTGTTTATTCTATGTTTGTTTTTTACTGTTTACTGACTATAAACGCTTGTAGTATATGACATCAGGCATTTATTTTATTTTTTGTTATTATTATTATTTTGGAGCTAAATATGATGATTCATATTTTTATGATATTAGGGAAAGTTTTCAGATGGAAAAAAAGCATTAATATTGTGAAATTTGACTGTATATATTGCAGTTTTTAATCACGGAACTAAAACTTTATAAAGATTTATTCTTATTGATTTTTTTAATTTATTATTGAAAATCGTAAATTTTGATATCCATTGTTTCAGATTTAAAATTTACCAAATTTCTAAAAATAGTATGAATTTTTTATATCATCCAGTAAAATTTTTGAAAAAACGGAGAAACATTTTATTCATATTTTGCAGTTTACGTTACTGTTTAGCAGTATAATTATAAAGTTTAATTAATATTTTTTGTGTTTTTTAAATTGGTATATTAATTTTTTTTTAATTTATATGCAAGCATTTTTTGCGATATTTTGATTATGCGATATATGATTTTAAATTTTTAAAATTGAGTAACGCGAGAAATAATTATTAAATTTCCTTTTACTGCAATCGAATTTGCAACGTTTCTGGTACAAGTAATTGTTGGCACTAAAAAAAATTACGCATGATAATTTAGACATAAATAAAGAGTTGTTTATGCCTTGATATGAAGTTTATGTATAAAACTGCCTTATATTTTTAAAAGTTCGTATTTACTTATATGATACAGTATTAAATATATTTTTAAGCCATTTAATAACTGCTTTTTTATGTTCAAAACGTTTTTCAAACAATTAAGAATAATACATATACTGTATGATATATATTTTTTTTACTTTCTATTTTCTTCTGTTTTTTTTTTCTATTTCTTAGATCAATATTTTCTTATCGAATATATAAAATGTATTTAGCTCATATTCAAAGGATACAAAGTTTACTGGAATAAAAAATAAAATAAATTAAATATGACATGTATCGTGTTGTTCCATAAAAAAGAATAATAATGATATACATTTTTAAGCAATAGCGGGTGAAAATTTTAAATTGAATACGGAATATGTTTAAAGAAAATTATACACATATTCCGAAGAATGATATATAAAATTAGATACCAAACTGGTGTTTACTTTTAACTAAACAATGAAAAATTACCACACATTTAAAAAGAAAAAATAATCTTACACATTTTACTACTTAAAATGACTTAACGATTTTATTTATATGTTCTTAAATGACATATACAAAAATGGCTAAGTTTTGAAATTAGAAGTAATTTTTTTTCTCAATGCTATTAAAATGGAATATTTATTTATTATTTTATTATTTACTCATGGTTATATAGCTGTTGTGATTATCATCAGATACATATGTAAAATTGCCTATGGGGCAAAATCTAATTTTTGAATTATATGAATTTTCCTTTTTTTTTTGGGGGGGGGGGGGGATTTTCTCGCCCATTTTCGCGTACACGGGATTTTTTAAATCTCTTTCGACATTCCACAGAGTATGATAAATATTTTGAACTTTTAGAGTAGGACAAGATAAAAAAAAATGTATATATATATATATATCCATATACCTTAAAAACCCTTAATAGCGGACACTTCGGGACCGCGAAATTTGTCCGATAATCGGAGATGCCTGCTTTTGTGAGGTAAAAATAATACAAATATGTATGCCTTGCGGATCACAAAAGTATTCGCTAAATCGAAGTATCCGCTATTCGGGAATGTCCATTAACCTCCATAACGGATACTCCCGAATACCGGGCATCTGTATTTAGCTAACCATACTGCAGGGTTGCATTTTTTGCAAAAGGACTCCTTGATTAAAGCATGGGTAGTGCCCCGTTCTCTTACGATTTTAGTTCCCCCCAAATTTCATGTGCAATATTTGCGAAGCTTATATTTTAAATCTGTTTCGAAATTGTACTGATTATAATCAATATTTTGAACTTTTAAAGTAAAATAAGATTAAAAACAAAATTTTAAAAAATCTAATATTTAGATAAATATTTTTTCTTTTTAATCTTATTCTACTCCTGAAGTACAAAATACTGATTATAATTAGTACAATGTCGTAAAAGATTTAAATTATCAGCTTTATGAAAATTGCATACTAAAATTGGGAGCACCAGAAAATCAGGCGGTATGGGGGTAGAGGGGGCAAGACAACGGCCAGATATTTTTCCAGTATTCAGCGTGGTCAAACATGGCTACATAAAATGCTTACAAAAATGTCTGCGATTCAGACGTTTCAAGTGTCTGAAAAAATTCAGACATTTTAAAATGTCTGAAAATTGAACACTCCGTTTCAGACACTTAAGTGACTGAATTTCAGACATTTTAATTTACAGTGTAATCTATAAATATGTGCGTCAATAGCCTTTACTACATCTGACAAATTTGAACTTTCCAAGTTCCAAAGTTTACGAGAAAAACAGCTGTGACATACAGAAAGACAATCAGACACCCGAATCATCTTATAATGGTTCCGCTTTTAATATTTAAGTACAGAATTCTAAATGCTATCTTAACATGAAAATACAGAAAAATTAATGCCTTATAAACACATAATACTAAAACAACAACAACTTTTTTCTTTTGTTTACTTGTTTTCTGCTCCTAGAAATCGAAAAATGAGCAAAATATTTTTAGCAGTATTGAATGTTTCTTTTGATGCATGTTCAAAAGATATTTATGTATAGCATACCTTACCAATGTATTTCATCTCGAAAGACTTGTATATGAACTATAGTAAAAGTCTGAATAGAATTTCTTCATCCTTCGAGATAAACTCTTATTTATTAACTTATCTATCACGGTTTGATCCACACGGAACCCCAGTCAACGTTTCAGATGTTTTATTGCTTCCTGAAATGAGATGAAAATGGTCAAGAATTAAAGTACAGATAGATGAAATTTGTTCTTAAACATGATATATTTGGAGAGCGGGTATTTTTGTCTCAAAATTTTGTAACACATATATTAAGAAAGTTTATGCAGATCCAATATACGGGCATCAGTAAATTTATTACTTAAGAACGTTAATACAATTCACAATTTACTCTTTAAAAAAATTATTAAAACCTCCTGTAATATTATTTGAATTATTCTATACCAAACAAATTCTATTTTCATAAAATAAAATTTTTAAATTTAATCATAAAACAACTGGAAATTAAACAAACACTTCATTTTATGATAAAATTAAATCATTGACACTCGAAGTGATAGACGATAATTATTTTTTACATCGCTATTTCTAGAAAGGTGGATTAAAAAAAATCAATTATTTTTTGCTATAATGATAAAACATAGATATAGTTTTTAATTTATGACTAATTATTTTATAAAATTTATTTACACTTTAATAATATCTTTAACTTCCTGCTTGATAGTGAAATCCCAAAAATTGAAAATAACTACCTGCTTTATACGAATACTTCCGAATTTCTGCTCTAGGTGTTTTAAATTTATGGTAGCTAATGGTATCTTAAATAGTTAATAGCATTTTAAAATTATTTGAAACGAAAATATAAGAAAACTTTATCATCTACCGCTCTAATACTGAGTTTAAATAATTTAAAATTTAGAAAAAAATTAAACTTTTTTATGAGTATACATTTTTTTCCCGATATGGATTTGAAATATATTTTTAAATTCAAAAGAACGGTATTTCATCATTACATTATATGAAGTTAAGATGCAATTTGCGTTAATCGTCGAAATTGGCTTTGACTATTGTGCCTTAAAGGCTATTTCGACAGTAACGATCGAGTTGTGGGGTGCGTCACTCTCGTTCTCTATGTTTTTGCCTCTCACATTTAATTTCGCACTGATGATGGAGCTTTATAAGCCCCGAAACAGCTGTATGCACCTTTTTTATGCATTCATTTGTGCGATCTAACGTTGCTCAATCACTCTTAATATAATAGCACAAAGTAAAATCCCACCCTTTTATTTGAATACACAAAATATCGTAAGAATTTAGCATTTCAAATGAGCTCTCAGTCATTAACTTATATAGCACGGTTTGATAGATGCAGAGCTATAGTCAATGTTATCCGTAATTTACAGCTTTTTGAAACGAAATTAAAATTTTCAGTTATCCAAGTGACAGAAAGATGTAATTTGCTCTTTAATTTAAGCAATGGACGCTGTTATATTTAGATTTCGTAGCATATACAGGATGTTGCTTCATGTTATTGAGAGCCTTTATAGTGGAGTCAGTAAATTTACATTTTACTCATGTTAAAATAATTCGCAGTCTTAAACCTTTTACCCTACTTAATACTTTTGGAACTGCGTTGTATCTGTTTCATAATAATGGAACTTAATGACATGGTTTTGTAGTAGCCAACGTAAAAATTTTAATTTCCAAAAATGACATAATTTTTCTAACGTCTTCGAAACGCGTAACACGTACACTTGCCGTATAATAAAATAATTCAAGGTATTGTACGTATGTGATTTTATTAGACACATCAATGTCTTCTATTGCTAGATTTAAAAAAAATAATTTTTAAAGATTCATTTAAATCTCACATTAAAAAAATTAATTTCTAAATTCCAATCTGTCCATTGAATTTAAAATCCATTATAATTTATTAAAAAAATAAAATTCCTTTAAAACCATAAATTTTGACATTTTTTATTACACGTGGAATTAAGCATTTTGATTACTTTTACTTGTAATCTTTGCTAAATTCCACATTTAATTAATTTTACACTGAAAATATATTTATATAGCATTACATGTCAAAGAAGTGCATTGGCACATTTATTGTGATTAAAGATTATATCCTCCCATTCTAATTATACTTTGGGACAATCCGTCACGGATATATAATAGCTATTATGGTGATGATATTCTGTATCGTGTAACGTAGTTTCTGATGTAAAATTTGAGGATAAAAAAAAAACATGTTATTACACATAAATTGTGTTTAATACAACTTTTCAAATATGGTACTCATTTCATCGCAATCATGAACACGGCGCAATCAATGATCTGGAATTGTTTGTGACACACCTAGAAATATTTCACAACCATCATACAAATACTGACTTCTAGCTTCACTCAATACTTTTCAGTAGCTGCACATGGCGTAACGTTTCATCTATTATGCTATTCAATTAATTTCAGGGTGTGGTCTGATTGTTGCACCGGGGTGTAGGAAATAGTGGCATCACATTGGAAATTGTGTGACTTTGAAACTCCATTATTATTCCGCCCCACCAGTGGCCGAGAGGTTCTGCTCTCGAAGCTGGTAGACGGGAGGTGCTGGGTTCGATCCCAATCGCGCCCGTCGGCCTAATCGTTCGGAGTTTTCGTGGTTTTCTTCGAGCCGTGGATCTTCCATGCGTTAATACGGATTAGGTTCCCTTAGAAAGACCCCCACGGAGGGCACTCCCCCCGGGCCTATATCCCTCGTGTAGATAATTGGCCGTCAAAAATCAACCCAACCCAACCCATTATTATTCCTGATTGCCTGGACTCTAAAACAAAAACTGTTGATTTATAGATTTTAGATTTATTGCTAAAATATAAGTTTACAAAAAAATAATTTCTCTTTTGATTTTTGTAAACTTACCAATCTTTTGATAATTTTTTGTAATATGTTGTATTCTTTTAATTAAACGTATTGAAAAATGCTATGTACGTGTACGTTTTGGTAAATTATTCAGAAAAGATATCTATATTGTTGGACATATAACAATCAACTTACGAATCGGGAGTGTCACACGCAGTTTCTTAATAAGTCCAGACACTGCGGATGAAATAAAATTATCTAACAAAACATTTTTACTTTCTTCTATCTTCAATAGAATAAAGTACTAAAATCGAAATTTTTGTCGAGTTCTGGTTTTCGACAGATTTACACGTTTTAGGGGTCAGAAATCCCAGAAAACATGTTTATTCGAAATGTCTGTCTGTCAGACCGTTTGTCCGTCTGTCCGTGTGTCCGTGTATCGTCATTCTACCATCGAAAAGTGTATGAAGTTATGCATAGAATTGAACCAAATTGTTTGTGCATATATTTTGCTGTGGTAAGCAGGTCCTTCTCCAATTTAGAAATAATCTGTCTGAAGGGGGTGCTGTAATAGCAATTTTTGTGCCATTTTCATTATTGTACCATCGAAAAGTTATTCATAGAATTAAACAAAGTTTTTTGTGTATGTTTTTGGCTATGTCCACCAGGTCATCCCTGCATTTGAAAAACTCTGCCGAAAGGGGACGCTGTAATAGCTGTGCCATTTTCATTATTGTACCATCAATAAGTATACGAAATTATACATAGAATTGAACCAATTTTTTTGTGTATGTGTTTGGCTGCGGCCAGCAGTTTCTCTTTGAATTGGAAAATATTCTGCCGGAAGGGGTTGCTGTAATAGCGATTTTTGTGCCATTTTCTTTAATTTACCATTGAAAAGTACATGAAGTTATGAATAGAATTACCCAATTTTTTTGTGTATGTTTTTGGCTATAACCAGCATGCCCTCTTTGAATTTAGAAATATTCCTACATAAAGGAGTACTGTGAGTTTCATATAATTTTCTGAGTTTTTCGTAGTTCTGCTGTCTATCGGTGGCTCGTGTAGTGACGGAAACTCGCTTCCTGTTAAGCTGGCTATTCGCAAACAGCTGATGTACAAAAGAATAACGAAAAACTATTGATTTTAATATATGTATCATGATGGAGATTAACTTTTTTTACTCCCAGTAATTGACTGAAGCAGAAATTTAAGATGAAAATCGAAGTAGGTGTAGTATTGAACTAATAATATTGTAGTATTTCGATCTGTAACTACTGTTAATATTAACTGAAAGTATACTGAAATATTAATATGCATGAGATATAAGAAAGTTTTGGATTGGCACATCCAACTAGTTTAAAGAAATTGACGGTATCCTAAGAATAAAACCATACAAAAAATTAAAGTAAAACTTTAAGTTTGATTTGACTTCAGATATCTTACGCAAAAAAAAAAAAAAAAAAAATTGAAAAGCAACAGAAAAGTTTACGAAGAACGAATGTATTGGCTTAACAAAATTTCGGAAATTTAATATTAATTATTGTAAGGCTCTTTACCTAGGAGGATAGAATCGACTGAGCTAGCAGTATAGAGTTCAAAGTGTTCAAAAATTATTTATCGTCTGCCAAGGCTCAGTGCGAACATTTTTGTGTAAGTTTAATTTCTAACAAATAGCAACGTTCTTGTTTTGTTGATATGTAATTTTTTATTCTAAGAAAGTGTAAAACCAAGAGGGTTTATAATTAAACGTGTGATACAGTTCACTTTGTTATTTATTAAGTGTTGTGAGTTATTGACGAGTTTGTGTTTGTTTAAATTCAACCAGCGCGCTACACAAAGTTCGGCATGCGCAAAACATTTTTGAAAAAAAAATTGTCAAATTTAATTTTCAAACAAACTTTGAAAACATGACAAACAAAGACTTATCGAAAAAGATTAACGGATTGTATGTAATAATTAGTCTTATAGGATTAAAACATTCTTTGCTTGATGCTTTAAAACTGGGTGATGATACCTGAGATGATTAAGCAATGGAATGAAAGAGAAGTTCTTTCCGAAAGTGAATTTTACTAATCAATAATTATTTTCACCTAATAGCAAAAGATTTATTTCTTTGAAATGCACGTGCCTAATTACAGACCATGAAAGCGTACTCGGATATTTCTTAAATTTGTTTACCTTAGTAAAAATAAGTCAAGAGAATTTCTGTTTACATTTTACTCGAAGATAACTTAAAATAGTAACGCAAATAATCTTTCAGATAATCCCGGATTTTAAAAGAGATATTAAGCATTTAGTGAAATCATTTTTACATTTTTTCAAAGAATTACGTAAGTAAATATCTGTGTTTTTAAAACAAACAAAGTAACTGTAAATATAAAATTGTTAACATAGCAGACCAAACTAAACATGTTAATTTCTCCGCTTCGTATGATGTTAAGAGATGATTAGTTGCTACTGTAAATAAATAGATTCCTTTAAGTAGCTTAATGAAGTACAGAAGCAACTTGTGATACAATTACAAAATAACGAATATTTTAATGTATAAAATAATATTTAAAGTACTATTTTTAATTTTCTTGTTACAGAATAGTGTGTTAGATTTCTTATATTAATCCCAGAATAATATTGCATCTTATAGATGTTTGTTCTGTCACTAGAACTTAATTAAATTTCTAACAAATGGAACTATATACACGAATATATAAATCTTTACAAACATACACAGATAAATATATATATGAATGTGTATATGTACATATATACCTATATATATGTGTCTGTGTTCGTGCGTTCGTTTTCTGTTAATTATGTATATAGGCATGTGCAAATTCAAAAAAATTACGAACATTTCTATTTCCATTTCATTATCAAATTGCTGCGTGTAGACGAAACATTAAACTGAAAACTGTGTATTCTATAATTCCCAACAATGGTCGATTTGCATGCAACTATACCGATTATAATATACGTTTACAATACAATACACAGTACAATACAATACAATACAATACAATACAATACACAGACTTCATCATTTCAAGCACGTAAAATATATACAGGGTGATTCAGCTCGTCGGTGACAAACTTTAAGGATCGATAGAGCACACCTAGACGAACATTTTTGAATAGGGAATGTAGGGTCCCTGACGCGATGGTAAGGCGCTAGGCGCTTTCGAAAATTTGGGTGCCGAAATTCGAAACGTCATAAAAACTAGGGAAATGGTTAGATTTTCTTGCTTGTTGCGTCGAAATGATTCTGTTTGTTTAGACTTTCTTCAGTACCAATTTGATAAGCGTATCTCTTAAAACATGGATAGGGGGCGCTGCAGACTTTGGAGAGCTAGACAACAACTTTAAGCCCGTTATTTTGATAATTTAACACATGCTCGCCAAAGTTTATACTCTAACTTAAAGTTTGAACCCAAAAGTAGAGCCCTGCAAAAAGAGTAAGAGCCGGAATAAAATGTCAAAGTACAGGGTGGTCGAAACTCGAAGGCTCCTAAGAGATAAACAAACAGATTTCTTGACTTATGGCATGCATTTTCATGATTCTGTTTGCTGGGGCTCTCTGAAACTCAGTTGAACGGTACAAAAAGAAACATCGATAGGGGGCGCTTTGGGCAAAAAACATAATTCGTTGACATTTCGGACGCTAACTGGAAACGGGGCGCTACGATCAGTTAGTAATAATGAAAACACATTTTCTACCTCTGCTCAACACTTTTGAATAAATTTAGACCAAAAACATCAATGATACTGGAAATTTATTTACAAAAAATAACACTACAGAAGATGCTCGAAATTTCGACCTTGGGCCATGATGCAGGCTTCGCACCTCCGTCGCATTGAGGAGTGTGTGTTTCCAACAATGCCAGGAGTATCTCTGATCTGCCCTGCAGCTGCCACAATGCGCGCCACAAGTTCTTCAGCACTGCTGACAGGTGTATGGTATACCTCGGCCTTCAGGTAACCCCAAAGGAAGAAATCCAAGCAGGTGAGGTCTGGTGATCGGGCAGGCCAGTGAACTGGACCCCCACGCCCGATCCACCGCTGGCCATACCTTGCGTTTAGATGGAGACGCACGTCGTTCGTGTAATGGGCCGGAGCTCCATCGTGCTGGAACCACATCTGGCGACGCGAACCTTCGGGTACGTGCGCCTCATCCAGAAGCTGCGGCAGCACTTGATCCAGGAAAATCAGGTAATTTCCACCTGTCAGCCGTTCAGGTAACAAATAAGGGCCAATGAGGCAATCCCCCAGAATGCCGGCCCACACATTTACTGAGAAACGCTCCTGGGCTGCTCGGCTTCTGGTTTCATGTGGATTTTCATCACACCACACATGACTGTTGTGGGCGTTCCACATTCCCTCCCGGCTGAAGGTGGACTCGTCCGTAAACAAAATGCTGTTTACAAAACGGGGATCCCTGGATCTCATCGCCAAGTACCATCTTGAGAATTCCACTCGAGGGCCAAAATCCTGCTCTCTGAGCAACTGCACCCGCTGGATGTGGTAGGGGTGCAGATTCCGGGAACGTAAGATGCGCCACGCAGTTGCTTGCGAAATGCCAACATGTCTGGCGATATCTCTCGTGCTAAGACCTGGGTTGTCCTCAACCAGGTTAAGCACAGCCTCTTCGTTGTCGGGGGTGCTCACTGATCGCTCCCGTTCAGGCCTGCCTCCGTCGAAAGATCCCGTTGTGGACAACCTCTGGTGTACTCGAGCGAAGAAGGCATGGCAGGGGATTTGCCTGTTGGGGTAACGCTCGGCGTACAACCGCTGAGCGGCTCGTCCATTACAACCAGCAGCGCCATACGCCAAATGCATGTCAGCCAATTCAGAGTTTGTGTACCGTTCCATCCTACTACCGATCTGCAGACAAGTAACCCGAAGCTTAAGTAGGTACCGCACGTTCAAAAGACGTGTCTGCGCATACAACTACGTCATCTCGCGTTGTCGTCTACGCATTACGTATCTTTTGCATATCGATATGGTACGATATCTTTTGCATAAATGAGCAAAAAGCACCTTATGTAAATTTTATTGCGCGCATTGTGCATGATTGAAACCAGCTATGTTTGCTAAAAAAAACAAACAAACTGCAGTTTTAATAGCTTCTTATGATAAGTAAATTACTCTCTTGTTTTGTTTCTAACTGATCGTAGCGCCCCGTTTCCAGTTAGCGTCCGAAATGTCAACGAATTATGTTTTTTGCCCAAAGCGCCCCCTATCGATGTTTCTTTTTGTACCGTTCAACTGAGTTTCAGAGAGCCCCAGCAAACAGAATCATGAAAATGCATGCCATAAGTCAAGAAATCTGTTTGTTTATCTCTTAGGAGCCTTCGAGTTTCGACCACCCTGTACTTTGACATTTTATTCCGGCTCTTACGCTTTTTGCAGGGCTCTACTTTTGGGTTCAAACTTTAAGTTAGAGTATAAACTTTGGCGAGCATGTGTTAAATTATCAAAATAACGGGCTTAAAGTTGTTGTCTAGCTCTCCAAAGTCTGCAGCGCCCCCTATCCATGTTTTAAGAGATACGCTTATCAAATTGGTACTGAAGAAAGTCTAAACAAACAGAATTATTTCGACGCAACAAGCAAGAAAATCTAACCATTTCCCTAGTTTTTATGACGTTTCGAATTTCGGCACCCAAATTTTCGAAAGCGCCTAGCGCCTTACCATCGCGTCAGGGACCTTACATTCCCTATTCAAAAATGTTCGTCTAGGTGTGCTCTATCGATCCTTAAAGTTTGTCACCGACGAGCTGAATCACCCTGTATATATATATATATATTGATAAAAAGGTGTTTGCGTCATATATGCAGCAGGAAGAAAATGACATATATATTATAAATATTGCAGATTTTCTAGTTTAAAATTGTAAGGTATAAAAATGTACCTTTATGAAATATCTATTTCTGGACGCCCCAGCCTTTATAATTTCCCTAAATTCATAAAGTTTATTTCAGAAATAGCCCCGTGAAACAGCTCAAGTGATAAATCCAACTTTCGTATAAAAAGTTAATTCAACATCAATATTTGCCGGAGGTTCTACAAACAATTTCTGCTATCTGCAGTTTTGAAAGACAGAAGCAATCCATAATATCGTCTTTTAAATCTCACTTTAGAACTACTAGCGATATTCTGGTATTTGCGGGTATAGAATACAGTGATACAAAGGGCTAAAAGAAGCTTCAAAGCCCTCTCTGTGTTGCTAGACAAGCAAACATTAAGCTTCTCGATACTAACAGCTCCTTTTGACACCATATTGAATACTGTAGTAATTTTTGATACCAAACGGGAAATGATTCTGTCAAGCAGTTTAGAAAATATGCAGATGCAAAATTTTAAACGACTAAGTTAAATTCGTTGTTAATAGTTGCCATAGACTCTATAGAGATTTTAGTTTTTTAAAAATAACTCAAAGTGTACTTGATGAAATGATTTGAAATATTGGATTGCTTAATTAAGAAACTTCGAAAAATCGACTTCTGCTAAACTTACAACAGTTTACCATAAATATTAACTTCAAAAAACTTTTTACACTAATTTTGTTTAATAATTTGATTCTGTAACCTTTTTTTTCAAAAACCGATTTCTAGAATCTTTAAATATGTTATTCAAAATTATATTCGCGAAATACTTTTTTGAGATTTTCTTTATGAATTATCCCCAATATTTCAAAACGACTAAAGAAGAATTTGTCATTAAGAGTTTGAAACAATAAATCTTCTAAATTATTAAATTATTTGTACAAATGACTTCTAATTTGCTCCCCTAAGGTAATACTTTCGGGAAAAAGTATGCTGTCAAATATGAGTGTTCGTATTAAAAATTTAACAGTTTTGTGGAATTTCAGAATGCAAACGATCGTTTGAATTTAAATTGAAATAATTCTATATTTCTAGTTGAAAATATTTCCTTTTGGGTGGGGGACGATTTGGTCATTACAATATCTGATTATTGAAACATCCCTAATATATGGGATGTTCTTTATTTTTGTCCGACTGAAAATATTTATGAAATATTGAAACACATAACAGCATGTTTCTGCATATCAAACAGCGCATTATACCACTTACAATAACGTGCTACTATTGTTTTATGCCTGCTTAATTATAAATGGACACATGGTATTGTTCCTAATGTTAGAGACTCTATCACTTGGTGCTTTTTTATAGAAATGTTTGGTATAATTATTTAAATGATCGTTCTCGTCAAAAGTGATGTTCTATAATTTTTGAATGAATTTTAGATTGCGAGATAAAACACATAATTTTTGCCTTTTTAGTTAAACAGTAAGTTAAACAATGTACTAAAATATATATAATATTTTTTTATGTTATTAATACACCTAGTTAATTAACCTAACAGCTTACCACTCTAACGCTATATCTGAGATTGAAGTAGTTCAATATTTTTTCGCGTGCAGCATCTTATATCAGAAATAAGAAAACAAAAAATCACTGCAATTTTATTTATTTATTTATTTATTTTTTGTATTTTACTTTTCTAAATGTAAATTAATGGAACATATTTAAAGAATGCGGTTTTTATCACTTGAGTTATACACAATAAAAATGCACTGAAAAACGTTATTTTGTATTTTATAGCTAGACAACTTAAGGCCAACTAGTAATATTTTTATTCAACTATTTATTCAACTATATTCAAAAAATTGCACAAAAAGACTGAATCATAAAAGATGAAATGGGTGATGGTATTGTGATCGAATAGTGAAACAAATGATGCAAATAGAAATGAAAAGTGATCTGACCTATAATATAACAAAAGCGGATAAAACGTTAGACTTGAAAGGGACTTCTTTCTTTTCTCAACTGCTTTTTCACATAGCCCTGTAGACATTTGAAATCATTAATAGGTGTTGTGAATTCAATATTTTATTTTTATATTTGTTTGCTTATTTAAATTATATTATAATTTTTTACTTTAAATTTCAGGAAATTGAAAAAAGGGAAGAAAATGACAATTGGTTCTAAATAAACATATTCAGGAGAAAACAAATTTTATATTTCATTCCATAGTATATTATTTACCTTTAGCAGGAAATGTATACTCATAAAGTTTAACTCAAGAAATACACTGAAAAATAAACTAGAAAAATTTAGTAAAAACAGAAGTTTCATGTCATGAGAAAACTGCATTTCCTTGCTACTAACATATTAAAATGTCTTGCGATGTTGAGCGAAGACAGTTTCTCATTTATTCATGCTACTAGGATGGAAATGGATCTTAACGATAATAAATTTCATACTTCGTCGTACAGAACTCTAAAAGATTTGATCTTCCTATTAAATAAAAAAAAAGCATTTAAATAACAAATGATGATTTTTTGGAGTTATTTTCTGAAATATACAGGGTGCAACATGTTATCTATCGTCGACCTTTAATTTCTCAACCGTTGGTCGTAGACATATAGTTTCAATTACAAAAACGTTTCAAATGAAGTAAATAATCATGCTATGGCATTATTTAAAGTAAAAAAATCAATTTTATAAAAATTACGAAATCTAACTTTTTATACAGTCCCCCAGTCCCTAAAGTTATATATATTAAAAGTTTACACATATCATAACACATATAACACAAAAAGTTTGACATCTGTACTACAAAAATTGACAGAGTTATTAAATTTCAAATTTTGAGATTTTTGCACATGATTTTGTCTTTCATTGAAGGATCAGTTAGCTGAATTAAAATAATTCGAGATCAAATTCCGGGTGCTATGTCCTTTTTACGGCGAAACCACCTTTATCCGGTATCGCCAAATCGGGGTATCACCGAAGAGGGTTATTTCATCTAACAATTTGAGCTGGCTTTTAGGGGTCGTATACAAAGCGAAGAATGAAATATTGAAATTAAACAGACAAATAAATATCAATTGATTATAATATCGAAAACGGTCTACTATAAAAAATATATAAGTAAAACGCCGCAAACTATTGGGGATACTGCTCAAAGTGTTCTCCATTGGTGGCAATGCACAATGGATTGCGTGCCAGTAATGAGTCTTGGACACGTTAGAACATGGCAGGTGTGCAAACTGTGCAACAATCAAGAATGATGCGCTGCATCAGATAAACCTTAGAGGAAATCTCAGTCACATAGACTTATGCCTTTGATGTAATCCCAGAGGCAGAAGTTCATGGAAGTCAAGTTCGGTGAACGCGGTGGCCACTCTACCGGACCACCATATCCATGGATCTGTTGACCGAATTCGGTGGTCAAATACGCCCGGACCTTTGATGTTTTATACGGAGAGGGCTCCACATGTTGAAACCACACCCGGTATGCTTGTCGGAGCGCAACACTTCAGTCACGTACCAGTTACGTACCGTGTTTTGTAGCAGATCCAGGTAACGATCGCCCATTAAGGTCTCACCCATCGTAGAAGATGGGCCCAACAATCTAGGTTCCCCATATAACGCACCACACGTGTCGTACTGTCCGGGAGATGTGGAGGTTTACAGGTCGCATCATCCTTTTGATTGTCTCACAGTTTGCACACCTGCTATGCTCTAACGTGTCAAGGACGCAGTACTGTCACGCAATCCATTGTGCATTGCTGCCAATTGAGAACACTTTGAGCAGTATCTAGTAGTTTCCGGCGTTTTATGTATTCATTTTTTATAGTAGACCGTTTGCGATATTATAATAAATTGATAATTATTTTTCTGTTTAATTTCAATATTTCATTCTTCGGCTTGTACACGACCCCTAAAAGTCAGCTCAAATTTTTAGATGAAATAACCCTCTTCGGTGATACCCCGATTTGGCGATACCAGCTAAAGGTGGTTTCGTCGTAAAAAGGATATAGAACCCGGATTTTGATCTCGAATTACTTTAATTCAGCTTTTAACTGATTCCCCAAAGAAAGACAAAAAAATGTGCAAAAATCTTAAAATTTGAAATTTAATAACTCTGTCAATTTTTGTAGTACAGATGTTAAGCTTTTTGTGTTATATGTTTTATGATATGTGTAAACCTTTACTAAATATAACTATAGGGACTGGGATACCGTATAAAAAGTTAGATTTCGTAATTTTTATAAAAATGATTTTTTACTTTAAATAATGCCTCAACATGAATATTTACCTCATTTGAAACGTTTTTGTAATTGGAACTATATGTCTACGACCAACGGTTGAGAAATTAAAGGTCGGCGACAGATAATATATTGCATCCTGTATAAAAGGAAACAGACACTGCTATAAAACACTACGTTCTAACACAAAATCACTCGCCTTCTAAATACAGTCATTATATTGAAAACGACGTCTAGAAATTTCAAATGTTTACCTTTAAGTTTAATAGCATGTTTGTATATTTTTTTATTCCGAATCGACAGTTACTTTCAGTTGTAAAGTGGTTCACATAATTACTAGTGCTGATGCTTGGGTACTGTAATAGGCATGTAAATGATTTCATACGATAAATCAAGGTCTCAATCTACTAATTTAGTAAAAAAATATTTGATGTCACATTCCTAATTCATTCTAGGAATTCGTGTACAATTTATCGGTAATAAATATGTTTTAGCGATATTTTGTGCGGGCTAACTTTACAATTTCTGAAATGTGACGATATTGGGGAAATTAGTTTAAGTTTTTAAAAATTATTTAAAAATTATAAAATTATCATTCCAACACGAACAGATCAATCGAAAAATACGTTTATCTTATACTATTGCATTTTGAACTACATACCATGTGTCCTAAAAAGGACTGACTGATTTTAAAATTCAATAACTTGCAAACGGTGACAGATATTAAAAAAATTCTTGCAGGAACGTTATGCATGATGTCAGGAGTTTTTTTTGTACAATGATTCTCGAATTTAGTTCAAATTACAAACATTAGATGGCGCTGCGAGCAATATGAGCTAAGTCCAATCCAAATATTTGGTACTTCGGAAACCACAAAATACATTTTAATCTTTATTTTTGGCATGGGATAAGAGAAAGGCAAAAAAATACGGCTTGCATTTAGCGCCTATTGCCTGCAGCTCCATCTATTGTTTGTAATTCGAACTAAATTCGAGAATCACAGTAAAACAAAACTCCTGAAATCATGCATAAACCTCCTGCAAGATTGTTTTAAATATCTGTCTCCGTTTGCGAGTTATTGAATTTTAAAACCAGTCAGTCCTTTTTAGGACACCCGGCATATATATTCCGGGTGTCTCATAAATTCTTGGCGTTAAAAAAATTCATGAAAATTGAAGTTATTTTTTTATTTCGGTTTTAGATAAAATTTCAAATCTAATTGTATTGGTAAAAAAGAAAAAAAGTGCTACTTTTTTCAATAGATAGTACTACAACATTCAACATTGAAAAATTTTGTGCAAAATAATATTTATTTGCATGCATGTATTCACAAGCTCATAACAGTTAGTTTTCTATGTGACCGCAGTCATAAGGAATTATGGTAGCCATGCTGAGTAATTGAAGATCGCTACTTGAAAATTCTAATGAAGAAAAATATTCCTAGCTTATTAGAATATAATCTCTTATGCACAGTAACTTTCATTCATGATGGGGCAACTCCTCATATCAAGTGTTCAGTGATGCAGTTATTGACAAGCTCATTTAAAGAATGGATAATAAGTTGTTACAGTAAAAATGCCTCCCTTGCCCACCGGACTTGCTACCGGTTGATTTTTTGCTACTGCATTACGTACCGTTTCGAGTATACCTCAGTCATCAGTCTTCCTTACTGGAGTTAAAGGACACAATACGCCATGAAATCGCCTGCATCCATCTGCATGTTTACGGTGTTTTTACTCACTTGCAAAATATGATTCCTTGTGGTAGCCGACAAGCAGAATATTTACTGCTATAAGCTCCTAAATATTTGGGTAGAAATACACGTAACTTTCTATGAAATTTTGTGATGTGAATTCTGAAACGCCCTCAATTGACAAAAAAATTCCCTAAAATATTTTTCATTACCAAACAAATCCCTCAGCATGAGAATATTTATGTCGGAAACCGCATTCAAACTATTTCGCCAACGTTTATTAATGTTTTAAATGTTAACAAATTTATGGGACAAGCGGTATGTATTTACAGGAAATACGTTATTATAGATTTTAAAATTCCTTTATTCAAATCTTCTTAATATTAATATTTTGTTAATTTTGAGATGATTTTACATATGTTTCAAACATAAATTTCGTACACACTCTGTATAAGTATGTAGAGGTATTTGCAAGTGCCTATTTTAAAAGTTTATAATAGAAGTTAAAATAGAAATTACACAGGGTGTTAAAATGGAAGTTAAAATAGAAATTATACAGGGTGATACTTGTGTGTATATATGCACTCTTAAGACATTTTCTATCTAAAAATAATAAAACTTTAACCTCCTCAGACCCAATATATCCTATAGGATACACATCTTTGCAATTTTATTTCACGTTAATGTTAAAAAAAAAGAAAATTGGTGTGTATGGAGCCTTACAGATCGCAGAACTAAATAAAATAGCAATTTCTTTCTTATAGTGCTTTTTTAGCGAGATACGTGTTATATCAAAATGGCTTGCAGCAAAAATGCACGAAATTTACAAAAACGAAAACGAAAACGTAAACAGCTTTTCATAACGTTAAAATACCATTTATAGAGTCCATTAGAAATAAAAAATTATTAAATGTATAATTATTTCACATTTTGCATTGTTTTTTCAATGCAATGCAAAAAAAAAAAAAGTAAAATAAAAAATCCTAAAAAACTGTCAAAAAATGTACTTATTGGGTCCCCATGTATCATCGAATTTTATGTACAAAAAATATATTTTAATTTTTTTCGCTTTTCAATCTTTCTTAGTTATTGGTTTGTTAATATAAATTCATAACTGAAGTTAAAAAATATATAATAATAAACCCTGGGGTCTGAAGAGGTTTTAAGCTGATACCTTTTCTGACCTGTTCCTTATCATATCTCTGTGGAATTTTGAAGACATTAAGAGTTTCAATGAATTTAATATAGTATTTATTTACTTATTTGCTTACTTTTAACTACATTAAAGTTTTTTCTTTAAATTCAGGAAACTGAATATAGTTAAGAAAATGTTAAATCGTTTCGAGCATTTATGTTTAGGAGAAAAATGGATTTTATTTGTTGTTTTAAACTATATTATTTACCTTTATCAAAAACTTTATACTCACCTAGTTTAACTCAAGAAATGCATTGCAAAATAAATTAGAAAAATTGAGTACAAGACAGAAGTTTCATGTCATGAGAAAATTACATTTCCTGGCTACTAACATATTAAAATGTCTTTCGATGTTGAACCAAGACAGTTTCTCATTTATTCATGCTCCTACGTAGGAAATGTCTCTTAACGATAATAAATTTCGTATTTCTCCGTAAAGCACTCTGAAAGATTTTGCCCTCCTATTAAATTTTCAAAGAAGAATTTAAATAACGAATGGTTTCTCCTAGTTATCCTTTAAGTATGTAGAAGGAAACAGACATTGTTATAACACATTATCTTTTAACACACAATGATTTGTCTTATAAAGATTTGCATCGCATTGAATACTACTTTCTAGAAAAAAAATATATATGTTTGTTGCTAATTTTATGAACAAATTGTAAAATATGATTATACATTCGTTAACACTTTCCGGCACTGACAAATTCTGTCTTAATATGCTGAAATTATTGACTGACACAGGAATTTACAAACGACATTTTTAGAAATTAAAAACTTGTTACTTTAACCCTTTATCTACTGACGGTAGGGGAGACCGGGGCACATTTTCCTTAGGGGCAAGTTTTCCAACTCGCTTTAGTTTTTAAATGAGCCGCTAGGTGACGCTAGCGAGTGAACTGGCTGAAGTGGCAACATCTTACACAACATCTACAAAAGTTATAGCTTAATAGCTGCTGTCACTTTTTCTGGAGAGCTCTTTTTTTCATTTTTTCAACGGTGAGTAAAATTTTAGGTCTTTATTAAAACGTAAAAAAACGTACTAGCGTTAAATTTACTGTTTTGACATTGCATACACTGAAAAAGGGTTTCTTTCTTCAGGTAACTATGCGTTTGTTATATGGGTTTGTTATATGATAAATGGCCTTCAAGAAATCTAAATCCCGGGGAGAGAAATGTCGAAAATGAGCCTCTAGTTGATCCAAAAAACATTCTGCTTCCACCCTTGCACATTAAGCTGGGATTAATGAAGAACTTCGTGAAAGTCACGAACAAGGATGGAAAGGCTTTCCAGTACCTTAGAGCGAAATTTCCAAGACTGACTGAATCAAAGGTTAAAGAGGGAATCTTTGTGGGCCCTCAAATACGCACAATAATGAATTACCCTGCTTTTGATAAAGTTTTGGAAGGGAAAGAGAAAGCAGCCTGGGAAGCCTTAAAAGGTGTGGTACGAGGATTTCTAGGCAACAGAAAAGCCGAGAACGATCAACATTTGGTGAAACAGCTCCTACAAAAGTACCATGACCTTGGATGCAACATATATCTGAAACTTCATTTCCTCCATTCCCATTTTGAGTTTTTCCCTAAAAACGGTGGAGCTGTAAGCGATGAGCACGGTGAAAGGTTTCACAAAGATATCTCTGTAATGGAACGCAGATATCAGGGTCGTTGGGAAGAGTCAATGCTGGCCGACTACTGCTGGACTATTACAAGAGATGCTCCGGCGTTGATATACAAGAGGCAATTCAAAAGGAAACATTTGCAAAAATAGGCTAAAAACAATCATTGCTTTCCGAAAAATGAACATTGTTTAATGAAACATGCCTATTGTATTGTATTTATTACATATGAATTTTTTTCTTCTTCAATTTCCTTTTAAATCGATGTGAGGGATGTTGTGTGCCTTTCTGCAGTGGGCTGTATTGTATCTTGAAAACAAGAGCTAATAAAAAAATTTCATTTAGATATTCGTTTTTTTCAACCCAAAATTAGTAAGAATTGACTATCTAGAACCAGGAAACTGACAAAAATATTTTTTTTGTTGGGTAGTGTAATCATTTGATTTTCTAAAGTAAAATTTATTTCATTGCTCTAGCAATCAACAATAATCCAATAACTGCTCCTATTCCATGTGTAATATATATATATATATATATATATATATATATATATATATATATATATATATTGCTTATATCATTGAATTCTGTACTCTTGAAAACGTAATTTAATATATAAGTTTTTCATTTTTTTCGGAATCCATATTCTTCTTTTTTTATTCTTCCTTATTAATTCTTGTATTTAAGTATAAGGTACTTTATTTTATACATACAGTTCTATATTATAGGTTCGTGGCATCCATTTTTATTGTCAATCATTCACAATAATGCGGTTTTTGATGATGGTTGGTAATGTTTACTTAATAGTTATATATATATATATATATATATATATATATATATTGTCTTTTTAACCCATTAGTGCCTGCATTTTTTAAACTCAAAATTGTGCTTAATTATAGTAAATAGTGTAAAATGAACGTAAAAAGTAATAAAAAAATTATCTTTGAAAAAATACTTATTTATTTAACATAAAAAATCTAAATGTCCGCATTTTGGGACATTAGGCACGAAGGTGTACGGGTTTTCTCCGTTACTGTCTAAGCATTATATCTATGTTTTATGCCATTTATTATGTTTCAAAAAAGGTTATATATAATTCGAGTTATTATTTGACTATAAAATTTCCTTTTTTATTACTATAAGTGGGTGGGGGGTCAGCTCAAGAACAAGACCCCCTTTCTCCTCACCATTAGCCATTGGCATAGCAAAAATTTATATAGTAAAAATTTATAATAATCAGTTATTACTAATAGAGTATATATACCGTATATACTTGCATATACGCCGACCCATTAACTTTTGAATGCAAAAACTCGCGTATGTCGACCCCCTAACATTTTACTTTAATTTCGCACGAAATCAAACCAAAGATTTCACTTACTAATGCGAAAAATTAGTAAGTAAACAAAAACAAATCATTGAAATTTTTTTAATAATAAATTATTATTATTTGTATATTTTATTATTTATATACATAAAAATTAAGACTTTTGCAGTATTCGAAGGTTTTTTTTTTTTTTTTTTTTTTGGCTTATGTAATTGACTCGCTTATAAGTTTACACCCCAATTTACTTGCAGAAAATTGTCAAAAATTCTTCGTTTTACACACGAGTATATATGTTACAGTAGAACTTCGATTATCCGACCTTCGTATAACCGAAACTCTCTGTAAACCGATGTCAATATCCTGAATAAAAGAATTTATTTCGCCTTTCTTCGAATTCCATTGAAATTAGCTTGAGCTCCCGCAAGATCCTATCCCGTGAAGATTATACCCCCCCCCCCCCTGTGTACACGCCCTGTTCTAAACAAATCAAATTATTTTCATGTATAATTTAAATTTAGATGTTTATTAAGCAGTTTAAGTAGTCCTAATAGCAGTTCGATAACGATGTTGCATATTAAACTAGATGATTATTGATAAATTCTCAATTATCTGGAAATTTAATTATCCGCTGTCAGTTCGGACCAATTACGTCGGATAATCGAGGTTCTGCTGTATATATTTTAGATACCTTAGGATGTCAAATATTAAACTAAGTACAAAACATAACGGTATGATATAAATTTTTACTAATCCAATAGCTAAGGGTAGAAAGGGATGGGTGTCTTGTTCTTGAACAGAGCACAGCCCCTGTTCCCCCTATAGTAAAGAATATGTAACAAAGAATAGCCAAATAATAATCCGAATAATAATTTTATAACCAAATAATAATCCGACTGGTATGTAACCATTTTGTAACAAAATAAATGGTATAAAACATACATTTAATGCATAGACAGTAACGGAGAAAACCCCTACCCATTCGTGCCTAACGTCCCAAAATTGGGACGATATATAAAGGTTCAAATTCGAGCAAAAAAATAGAAATCTGAAAAAATGCAAAAATACGTATTCTAAAATAATGTTTCATCTTATAAATAATACCACTTTTAAAATGATTGAAAAAAAAAATAAAAGAAATATCTTACCTTTTCTTACGCGCCATTTTATTTCAAGCAAATCCAACTTTGCGCTAAAACAAACATTTATTTCACCTTTTTATTCTTAAAAATGCACTGCCATATATGGATAATTATTGAAAACAAATACTAAGGATATATTTTACTAAGTTTTGAAAGGATATCATAATTCAATTTGTAATGAGAATTTTTTAAAGAAAACGTCCCAAAATTAGGACGCCAGGCACAAATGGGTAAAATACAAATATGTTAAACCGATATGTAATGAGTATGTTATAATAAAAGGGTTTTATTAATGTATTAACTTGAGTCAATTCATAACATATTGATCTTCCAATTATTTTATTCTATGTTCGTGAAATACAATAAATCTGTAAAATTTTAATAAGAAATCTATTGTAATTATCATTAAATATTCGGTATTTTAATTGTAATTTTTTATTCAAAACTGTTTAAGCGTTATATTCTTTGCACTTTAGAAAATATAAAATAAATAATATCCTGGAAAAACCATAATCGTTTCTTTAAAAACCCGCATGGTCTTTTTCTAAAAGAAGTAGGAACATTGTTTTCCTCAGAACAAATAACGAATTTCCAACAAATGTCTTTTTAGTTTTTTCATTTTTCATTTGACTCCTTTTGCTTCGTTTGTTAAAAAGAATCGTTCTTTAAATTTTTAACTGCGCCTTTACAATATAAGTTTTTTTGGTTTACTCATACATATAATGGCCTAGTTTATTTTTCAAATCATAATATATATTTTTTAATTTCATTCAATCTAAACAGAAAGTGATTATTTAAAACTATAATAAACATTTAGTTTAAAAATGGTTTTGGCTTTTGTAACGTTTACATATATTTCAATTTTATATTACAAGGTGTAGCTATTAATTTTCTCTATTACAGTACTTTTATTACAATTAAAATTTCGTTGATTGCTAACGGGTTTTGGGGTGGTCAGTTATATGTGCATATTATATCCGTTGTGTGTTATTCATGTTTTACTTTCTTGAAACACGCAAGCAAAGAATGAAGCAGAGAATAATCGTTTAATTTTGCTTAAAATCTAGAAAAGTGATAAAGAAATACGTAAAGTATTTTAGAAAGTTTACGGGTATGACGCATTATCGAGTTGTTGCATGTTTGAATGGTTTGAACGTTTTCCCGTAGGTGTGAAAAGGGTCGAAGTTGATCCCCACACTGGGCTACCAATATCCGTATGTACACCTAAAACGAATGAGAAAGGCTGAAAATTTGTGATTTTTGATCAACGACTGACTATTCTACTACTCGCAGAAGAACTGGATATTTTTATGAAGATTTTGGCAAATGTTGACGCAAGACCTAAAGCAACCCAAGCGAAATATTCGTTCCTCACTGCATATCAGAGAGAACATAAACAAATGATAATGGAAACTTGTTGTGTTTCCTAGGTAGAAAGAAATACAAAAAGTAGTCAGATTACCGAATATTGATAAACTCCAATAAAGAGCGAGGTCCGAAATTAAGAGGATTCAAAAAGATGACTTTTGACGTTGTTTCAGAAAATTGTATAGCCTTGCGTACGGAAATTGCTCCGAAACATGTTAAACATTTATGAACTGTACATTCATATTTCAGAAATTATTTCACCAGTCCTGGAAATTAATATTCACAACTTGTAAAAATAACATAAAATAATTCATCTTGCTAAATAATTATAATTTTGCATTTGAATTAACTTTTGCCGAAAAGGAAATCGTTAAATAATTTCAAATAGATAATTTTAGAGTACGTCATTTGCTTTTCTAATTGTAATATTTACGTGTCGTGCGCAGTTTGCTTCTACGCTAACTTCCTTCATTCACGTGATATGTGTAAATATATTAATATTGCATAAATTAACTGTTAACATAATAACTGTTAACATACCTTTCAATAGATTTTAATTTTATGGGTTCCTATCAAAAAGTAAAAATAGAACCGTTATAAAATCAATCGTGTTTCGGTCCGTTCAAACGCCACAGTCGTTTTTCCTAAAAAAAGTATATTGAAAGTTCAAACTTTGCAGCGTAATATATGCTATTGATCTACATATTATAGATTATTAACCATTCACAAACATTTTTTGTTAAAAATATTGGGGCTGGTTAAATGTCTTGGAAAAAAATTCTATATCGTGTGGGGTATCTTTCAAACGATCTCGTAACACCGCACGCAAAAGTATATTTCTTTTAATTTTAGGTATTATATTTTAAGATATATCGGTGGAAATGTTCTGTAAGAATGTGGCTCTCCCCACAATTTCCGAATTTACTGAAACTAAAATTCTGAAAAAAATAGGGATAGTAAAAGTTTATTTAAATCTTCCAGAAAAACTATTGTGATTATCCGAGGTCGCATAATTTTTGACACCCGTTCCGCACAAAGTTTACTTTGCTAACACTCAGAGGGGTGTTGAGCGGCATGTATTAATGCGGAATCATCCAAAATTTTTGGTAGTGCTTTTTTAATGATTTTGTCTGTAAGTAGTCGAGAAATTAATTAAAGACCTATCTTGAAAAACGTTTCACGGAGCAACTCTGTGACACTCTTTCGAAACACACTTTATACAATTCCAAGATTAAACTGTTGATTTAGTAATTAATAACTTTATTGTATGGAGCCCCTTGTGTCGCACTTGACAGATTATTGCCATTTGTATAGGTTTAAATATTTTAAGTAGAAAGTAATCATCCTAAAAATAGTGATCAGAGCAAGAAAGGTTAATCTAAAATACCTTTTGCCTGAAGGTATAACAGGTGTTCTTTTACTCCACTAACAATATTTCTACATAATTACATATTTCAGATTCATTCAATATAAATATAAGCATATTTAATAAGAAAAATTAGACATATTGTCCATGTGTACAATTTGTTTTATTTATTCTGGATTTTTTATGTTTTAAAAAGATTATTTTTATTTCTCTTTTTATTTTATTTATTGGAATTATTATTATTAAGTATATTATTTCACTTTTTTAACAGCATATATTCCACTACTCTTTGAAACTAATACATGTGTGAATAATAAATTAGCTAATCAAAGTACAAGTACAAGTTTATTTGAAGGATTAATATTCATTTATTAAGATAAATATGGATGCTTCCCTCATTTACATACTCATTAAGCATAATACTAACGCTTAAAGCAATAAGATTTCTTTTGAACACCTACAAATATATTAAATCATTTCACTTCATCTCAGTTATTCTGTCATTAGCGCAATAAGCTGTATATCTAACTATCTTCAGTAAAACTGTAAAACCTCTACTAATTACTACCATTTTATAGACAATAAATTTTTAAATTATTATAAAACGTTTAGATATATATTTAAAGCAAAACAAGTTTTGAAACTAAAAATAATCCCCCCCCCCCATCTTATTAGAAAGTAACATATATACTTATTCTAATTATAGCTAAATAGTTCTGGTAATTACCATATGAGGTATACGAAAATTCTCATATATGACAATGTGGCAAAAACATAAATTATTTAATAATATTGTAACATCAAGTTCTTCACCTGCAATTTCTATTTTGTGGTATTATTAATATAAATTTGCATGCGAGTTTACATTGATAATGACAGCAATACTTTGAATTATCTCTTAGATTGCATTTTTCGAAGTTAATATTTTTATATTCACAAATTTTAATTTATATATGAGAAAAGTTATGATATTTTTTGCTTCAGATGTTGGATAGAGAGCAAAAAAACAAATCCTGTAAAAAAAAAAAAAAAAAAAAAAAAAAAAAAAAAAAAAAAAAACATTAGTGCCGCTACATTATTATTGAGACAAACTGATATTCAAATTTTAAAAGAGTGTTTATTATCAAAATATCTAGAAGAACAGGGATGGAACAGTTCGATTTCGCCTACATTAATCTACACGAAGTAATCAGCGCTCTATAAGACAAAAAGTGCGAAGTTACTAAATTTAAGACTAAATTACGTATAGAAAACTCGCTTCTAACGATCACAAATGGCTTTGAGGTTGAACTCAAATATCGCTGCAAGTAATCTTTTAGCTCACAAATTGAATGAACTTGATTTACGTCACAAAAACTATTGACCAGTGGGTTGCCGGAAAGTTTCATTGGATGATGGCTAAATTTCATTATTACCCAAAGTGGCAGCTTCTACTCAAGTAATTTCTATACTTCCGATCTCATACATTACGTGTCACATTTTAATTTAAAATAAAATATTACCATAAGATGTAATTTCGCAGTCCTCTGGGAGTCAGGTATATCAACAAAAGATCTGCCTGTACAACTTCTCAATACCTGTGATACCAATTCTCAATTTCACTTTTATGGTTTTCAAATTGAGCTTAATACCCTAATTCGCGTAAAACTGCAGCGATGTCACTAACCTTTGATTGAGAGAGCCACAAAATCATTTTAGAAAATCAAAGCAAAGAAGGATAGCGGTCGCTTTTATTTATATATGAAAAGAAAGTTCCCATTTAAAATATTACACTCTCTTTAAAAGAGTCGAGTCCTCTACAAAGCATCGTAAGAAGTTATCGAAAAAATCTGAATATTTTATATAGAAAAAAAAAATAATAAATATGTTTTCGCAAAGAAAAAACCCTTTCTTTGAAAGTTGAATATCTGAGTCTTCCCTTATCTTTCAGAAAAAGCTGAAATTACTCTATAAAAAATTGAACATGGAAAGAATCTATATATTTTTAGTATTGTGCTATAAAAACTCATCTAAAATACAAAAACCTTTTAATTGTATTTCTGCTATTCTATCTTAATAACATATTTCAATTTCAAGACACAAAGCCATGCAAAATACAGTATCAAAAAAAAAAAAAAAAAAAAAGAGCTGTGTTCAATCAAATTTAATTGAATAACATACAGAATTAAAAAAAATAATATGGGACAAAAAATGAATAGATAAATCCCAGTTTTGGTCCATCATAGCACCAAGAATTGTTTTTAAGGCTTTTCATTAGTTATATTCAATTTAGAGTCCAAATTTTCTGTTTCTATAATCTTTGTTTCTCTTGACGTTTAAACACTTTATCTATTTTATATAATATCAAAATATATATTCTTTAGCGAATTTTAATATATTTTGAAATTATTTTTACATTTTCAATAGGTTGTTGAACCTAATGAGAACGTTTAAAATAATTTAATTTTCACTTTTTTGTATTATCATTATTACTTTACAAATGTATTCTAATGTTCAAATAAACTAAAGAGTACTAAAGGGAATATTTTACTTTTTACTGAGAAAATGAACTCCATATGAAAAGATATTTAATTTGTAACAATTAAATTGTTTTATTCTTTTATAAGGCAGCAGGTGTATCTCTGTAACAATTTTCCATCTGAGAAATATACTTTCGAATACATACGTAGCTAAATTTGATAGGAATTGGAATTTATGTTTAAAACAAAGGTACAATCATACTCTGTTGTGGAAGATGGTAAATTTGTACTCTAACATTATTAAAACACAGCAGGTGCACCTTAAATCAAGCCACCGTTGGCAAGAATATTATTCTTTATTGTGTTTTTTATTACATACAAATATGCGACTCATAGCTGCTCTTCGAAACTGTTCTTTTAAGATAGGTAAAGATAGACTTAATACGTGATTTGTCATATTGCTAACTAAGCGTAGAACCAACATAGTGAAAAATATCGAAGCCGGAAATCGAATCAGGAACCCTTGGATTAGCGCTCCAAGTGCTCTATCATTTAAGCCACGAGAATGACATGCAGCTTCGCATCTCTCACTCATATATACTGGTAAGGCTGCAACTGCAGCATATGTGTTCACCGGTGCCGGGTTAATTTGTGTCTTATGTTTCGCTGCAGGGTTGTGTACTCATGCAGACTGTTCCTTCTTGTACTGTAGTTGCATCGTTACCAACATACATGAGTGAGAGATGCTAATCTAGATATCATCCTCGTTGCTTAAATGGTAGAGCACTTAGAGCGCTATTCCAAGAGTTCCGGGCACGATTCTCGGCTTGGTCATTTTTCACTATGTTGGATATACGATTAGTTAGCAATGTGATAAATCACGTATTAAATCATCAATAATTTTAAGCGTAATTTCACAGCTGAAACAAAATTGGAAAAATTAATTAAACTTACATAGGTAACCATATTTTCTAAGCGAATAAGGTGAAACACCCAGTTGTTGACACCTAACCGGTAATTGAGGCTGTAGCACAAATCTAACTCAAATAAACATTTTCTTGTAAAATTCTGAAAAGTAATGCCGTCTAGTGGTAACTTAGACACTTAGTTTTATTTTGGTTAAATTTATTTCACAACACGTAGGCCAAGGTATTTTCAATGAGGAGGAAACTTTTAAGAGATCCCAAAAACTACTATAATGATACACAATTTTATTTCAAAAATGTAAGTAGTGGTGTCTTTTTACCAATTTGTTACGCAACCATACCAAACTTTTCTTAAAATTATGCATCTAGAAATTAGTTAAAATATGTCTATGACACATTATGTTCATGATTTCTAGATTATATGATAGTTATTTAATTTAGCTTAATGGGGATGCCAGTTATTGGTTCCAGTAATTTCATTTCATCAGTCACCCACGGAGGTTTTAATTATAGATAATATTAAAGAACGTTGATTTAAATCATTTGAAGTGTTTAAAAAATCACGAAAATAAATTAAATTTATCTTACAGTCAACAATATTAAAATTTAAGTTGTTCTACCAGGGGCTGACGCTTTAGGACCTTATACCTGCTTATACCTGCGTTATTGGATACCTGCATTAAAACATGAAAAAAAAAAAGAATAGGTGCATGTGCAGTTTGATATCATAGATAATTAAAGTTTCGGTTTTTTGTTTTTATAACAGAGATCAAAGTATTCTTAAAGCATGAATTCTTTGAAATATAAATTGACCTTTTTATATTTGGATGTAAAATGTAGACACTGGTTCACTTTGTGTAAGTTATTGTTTTAAAAAATAGGGTTTGTGCCAGTTACTGGAGTTTTGGGCGATATTTAAGAAAAAAATATTTTTTAATAGTACAATGTATAATTTTTTAACATTTTGTCAACAGTAAGGTAGACCGGGGCACATTTACGCGGTTTTTTTCCCAATTAATTTTCTAATTTTTATGTTTTAACTTAGAAATTTTAGAGACTGTGGCGTTATAAAGCAGTTAATAAAGTATTCAGTTGCTGCCCTATTTGCGTTTTTAACCGTAAAAAACGATTTTTAGGCCCAAGTCTTTTGCGTTCCGGGAACTGAGCAAGTTTACGCATATTATAAGTGATACCTAGGAGTAAGTGAAATAAATATTTAATGAAATTGAAATGTTTTATTTATAACTTAAAACACTGTTTAAAAAATAATTAGAATTAATTAAAGAATATTTTATAGACTAAACTGAAATTATAGGGCTTATTGCTAATTAATAATAAAATCAGTTTTGTCATCTTCATTATCACTGTTACGGCTTACGTTTCAGTACACACTTACATTTACTTACGTTTTGATTTCTGGAATATCCAAACTGAGCCGTTATGAGACCTGGCACCACATCTTGTACTGGGGACTCTGGAGTCGATGGGGCCTCTGGATCAGGAGTTGGTACATCATCAACCAGCGAAAAATATATTTTTTTTTTAATTGAAAAGGTATACATAACCAAGTAGGCTCTAGGCTAAGTAAGAAACCTGTTCTGCTAATAACTGCGATTCACTCGACAAGTAGCTGCTATATTAGGGGATTAATTAAAATATTTCCCCACATTAGTCTGATGAAAAGCCATAAGAGCTTTGACGGTAGACCGTGTCCTTCAGAATAACATTATTGAATATTAAAAACCTTCCCCGCAACAAAATATAAGGCGAATATTTTGATACCTTAACCGTTGAAATCGGTATTCAAATAACGGTGTGCGGGACTTCAATTAACAAAAACGGCTTTGCATATTTTTTAAAAGTTTATATGTGTGAACTATTAAATTTGTATTTTGTATTGTAAGTTGGTTTCATAAAAAACAAGTTAAAACTACATAAACTGTTTAATATTAGAGGAAATTTTCAACTTACATTTTCATTCTCATTGTGTGTTTTAAGGTCCTCGTTACGCACGTTAGCTCATTTTTTCAGTAGATACCCACTGTCTGGTCATTCAATCCATAAAGTTTGGCAGCCCCTAGAATAGTGTTTTGACCAAGTCTCACTTGCAGAACGGCCTTTTCATTATTTTGGCATCTAACATGGTTTTGTTTGTTTTTTAAACATGCCTTCCCATCTGTAAAATAAAGAAACTTTATTATTGGCTGAATAGTCTATAAAATTAAATCTGAACTGACATGAAGACAGAACTATATGATTGTACGCTATAAGAGACGAATCTGTTACTCAATTAAATATTAAATGATGATTTGCAAAACTAAATAGCCTGAAAATACTAAAAAGGATTCAGACAGTACGGAGCAAAAAAGATTCAGGGGCACGTTTATGCAGAAAGAACGTGCGTGAAGTCCCCGATGCCAATGCGTAAATGTGCCTCATCGCCATGTTTGGATTTATTTTTAACGTGCAACGAAAATTAATAACATTTCTGTTCATACAAATAAAGTTCTCAAAAAATGATAAATTTCTGCTAATGTTCATATATCTGTTTATTCTTAACTAAGTATTATTGGTTCACAATAAGTTTCAATAAATTCAACGCAAAATTTACACTCCTTGACAGAAAACAGGTTATCATTTCCGCATGCTAGACCGAAGCTCGACTGACACTCAAAAACAAGTGAGGATACTCGCTAGGGAGCAGAATCAATCTGTCATGACTGGTAGCGCGCCAGTTATAACTCGTTTCGGAAAAAGTGCACTGCGTTAACGTGCCCCGGTCTACCATAAATTTTTAATGTATCTCTACTATCCTTTCAAAAAGATTATAATAACTATAAAATTTATTTAAAATTTTGTAAAAGTGATTTGAACAAGAAAGAATCTTTAGGGCGTCAGTTACTGGGAGGTTTCACCCTATATTAAATTAAAATATGAGCAATTATTAAGATTTATAGCTATTTCCGGGAGTACTGGTAGTGTAAGTCACATGCTACGATTTTTGTGTACCAGAATTTTAGAACAGAAACATGTGACTCATTTTATGGGAAATATCTCATTGTTTGAACAAGCCCAAGCAAACGTTTTGAAAATAACGGTGGCCAACAAGCATAGCATTTATCAGCTATATAACTTACAATACGAAAACCCATGGAACTAACTATATATATTAATTTTTTACTAATTTAAATACGTAGCATAGCATTAAACCTTAACATAATTAATTGTCTTGTGTACACTTCTAAGTAGTTTTAAACATTTCGCATCGTCTAGGTGTTTCTCTAAGTAATTAGCTCTGAAAGATTCATTAATGTGTTTATCTTTAGAGAATTTGTAAAGATTGCGCCGAAAACTATTCGAATACTTTTTGAAACAACTGTTCGTTTAAATTTTGATCAGAATTCTGGAGTATATAAAACTTCAATAAATAAGACGTTACTTTCTATTTCCATATTAAAAATTATTCAAAATGGAAAAACTCCTGAAATATTAGAATGAGCAGCATAGTAAACAAATGATAAAATATTAAAAAAATATTAGAATTAGAATATTTACAAATTTTGCGTTTTATTATAAGGATATTATACACATGCTTAAATTGGACGCATTTGTTAGTGGCATTTCACAATTATTTATTAACAAATTAGTATTTATTAACATGTAAAATGCAAATTACTTGTTTACACCAGTGTTCTTCATTGGCAATTTTATTCAAGATATACCTCCTTTGCAATTTCTAGAACTTTCTCTTTTAAGAAATAAAAAATGAAAAAAAAAAACGAAAATATTTAAAATATGTTTAAAAATAGAGCATGAAATTAAAAAATAACTTTAACGTATTTAAAAAAAAAACGATGCAATCGTAGTTAACCCCTTAACATACGAAATAAGTTTCAACAGTCTGAGCTTCAAAACGTAAAAAGAATGAGCAGACTTCGAGCCATTCTACGGTTCGGTAAATCGGTCCTAAGTTGTTCCAAAAGTGCACGACTTACGGAAAGTGAATACATGTGTAAGATACAACTGGTTTAATTTTGTAGAATATTTGATAAGTAATTACAACCTGATGTAACACTTGTGGTAGATATTTCACAAAAGATTTATCATCAATCATTAAAATATAACATAAATCAATAACTAATCGCTTGTATTTTTTTCGTACAGAACGTACAGGGTGTCCAACGAATAAGACACTGATTTCAAAATTAAATATGTCAAAAACAAAGATCTATAGAATTATGCGGTAAACGGTTTGTTTATTAGCTAAGCTGTAAAAATGTAATACAGATGTTTCAAAAATTAGTTTAAAAAACCGCTAACGGATGGCGCTGTAATCGCAATGTCTATAAATTGTGCTTTGAAGTCCAGAGCACTAACGTCTCATTCCTGGATGGCTTCCTATGGAAGAACGAAAATTGGGAAAGACCGCTTTTCCGTTGAGGTGATGTGCAGAAGTGGAGACATCTGGTCACAAAATTATTGCATCAGCTTCAATTTTAGAGAATTTCAATTAACAGAATTTTCAATAAAAAGTTTAGCAATCATTATATAAGAATTTATTATAATATTTTATTTTGGTAATGTGCAGAAGCGGAGCTATGTTTTAACAGAATTGAGATTTGTTTCAAATTTTGTTATAAGCTATTTCGGTCCGGATACCACGATATCAGTATCTCTCTACTATGTCTTTTCTCTCCTAATTGGTAGATCGTGGAATCGAATCGAAGTAGAGGAGGATTTGAAAAAAAAATGGAAATCTTTACTTTTTAATATTTATTTAAACTGTGAAAAAAGTTTGAATAAAAAAATCCAAAGTATCTGGTTTTAAAATTTAATTAAGCTAAAAGAAACCCCTTTTTTAAAAATCATTGAACGTTATTTTTTTTTAATTGTAGAGAATAGTTTGAATGAAAAAAATACAAAGTTTCTATTTTTAAAAACTTAATTAAGTTAAATAAAAAATAATTTCAATTTTAAAAACTCGTTTACATTTTTTTATCATTGAGCACAGAAATATGGTGCAGCTTCTAGAGATAGGATCCGAAGTGTTGGAAAGGAATGCAGCATTCAAAATACTTTTGCTTTGACGTTGATGAAATGAATTATCATCAATTCCTTTTATAAAAGAAACAATTTAATGCATAATTTATGTCTCTAAAACTTTGTTTACAAAGAAAAGAAATATATGTGTTGTGCTAAAAGTATTATGCCGTGATTTAAAAATAAATGAAAAATGCAAAATTACTTTTTTATTTAGAATAATTCAAGTATAAACAATAATACCAAAATGTTATGCCGTGATTTAAAAATATAAAAAATAAATAAAAAGTACAAAATTATTTTTCTAAATATATGTATTTTGATTTAAATAATTATATGGCATTAAAAATTGAATTTAATAAAATATTTTAATAAGTTTTTATATAAGGATTTCTAAACTTTTTATTGAAAATTCTATTAATTGAAATTTTCTCAAATTAAAGCTGATGCAATAATTCTGTGACCAGATGTCCCCACTTCTGCACATCTCCCAAATGAAAAAGTGGACTTTCCCAATATTCGCTCTTCCGTAGGGAGCCATCTAGGAATCGGACGCTAGTGCTCCGGACTTCGAAACATAGTTTACAACTATTGCTATTACAGAGCCATCTGTTAACGTTTTTTCGACTAAATTTTGAAACTTCTGTATAATATTTTTACAGCTTAGCTAATAAACAAACCGTTTACCGCATAATTATATTGATCTTAGTTTTTCAGATATGTAGTTTTGAAATCAGGGTCTTATTCGCTGGACACCATGTATAATGTCACCACTGTCACTTTCGGTAGAAGAAATATCAACATAAGTCTCTCTGTTCTCATCACAAAATCTTCTTTTTGAAAACATCTTGTATACTTCACTAATATTTAAGAAAATGTATTTCAAAGTGCAAACGTGACCAATAATAGCATGTAACTGATTATGATACAAAGATATAAAAATAATCTATCACGAGGCTAGTCTGTGCTGTTTGTGGTGGCCAAATTACAAACCGCGAACGTCGCATCACGCTCCATACCCATAATATTTACATTTGGTCCGACTGATGTACTACGGGCTGGGCCCGTGATAATCAGCTTTGGACCGAGTACAAGACCACTTGTCTCATACGTAGTTGTAGGTTAAGGGATTAAATATCCTTTTAAATGGACATTCAATACAGTATTTTAAAAAAAATTCATACTGTTGATAAAAATAACAAACGGCAATTTGTTATACATATATATACAGAGTGAACCAAAAGTCTTGCCCTGATTATAATTAACCATTAAAAATTAACCGTTTGTATAATAATGCAACTTGATGTATCATTGGATAGGTTAGATTCAGTAGTTTTTTGTATGCCATAGATGGCGCGATTGCTCCTTCAAGAGTGACTCAGAGAACGAGGATGTTATAAGGAAGACATTTTCGGCCGAAATGGCGTCGATTCAAGAGAAAGCTCAATGTGTGTCTTGGTTTCACGAAATCCAATCGCCCATTAATGTTCAGCGAACATTTCTATGTTGTTATGGATGCACAATCATTAAACCGAAGATATGACAGGTTTAAAGAAACAGGTAGCGTTGATGATCTGCACAGAAGCGGCAGGCCTATGTAAGTGAAGCTACGCTTGTTGCTTTAAACCTGTAATATCACAGGTCTATTGATTTTGCATCAGGACGTTTACATCCATAACAACATAGAAATGTTCGCTGATAATTAATGGGCAATTGCGTTTCGTGAAACCAAGACACACATTGAGCTTCTTCTTGAAAGAACGCCATTTCGGCCGAAAATGTCTTCCTTATAAATTCCTCGCTCCCTGAGTCACCCTTGACGGAACAATCGTGCCATCTATGGCACGCAAAAAGCTACTGAAACTAACCTATCCAATGATACATGAAGTTACATTATTATACAAACGGTTAATTTTTAATGGATAATTATAATAAGGGCAAGACTTTTGATTCACCCTGTATGTATGGATATATATATATATATATATATATATATATATATATATATATATATATATATATATATATATATATATATATATGTATAATCCAAGTCTTTGTGTGTCCCTCTCAATTTAGGTAGGACCGCCTTATTGTAATGAGTAATTGTTGAAAATTACTAATGCAGGGTTACCACAGAAGCGCCCAATGTTAACCAACTTGACGAAATATTGCCAGATTTGATGAAATATCACCAAATTTGGCGACAAAGATAAGTTATCATATATGAAGCCACCTTGGCGAAAGCAAGCTAATATGGCGAAATACCCATTTAAAACCCTTAATATTTCATAATCGAGGTCACCGCAAATTAATTTAAATTCCTCGATTTTAAGGGGTTTTATTTTCCAAATCTATGGGTGAGAATTTAAACTGTAATATACGAAAATGTATGTCCTTACATCTTCATCCAGATGCTACTCTTAACATAACAGCTAATAGACGGCGCTGTACTGTCTGAACTTCTAACTGCGCTATTTTAATGTGTTTTAGGCACTTTTACGGTATATGAGCCTTGGCGAGATAGAGAAAAGGAAATTTGGCAACATATTTTCAAGCAACTAATTCACTGCTTCATCATTTTTCAATATTTATACAATTTATTTAATATAAAGAAGCCATTTAAATAATTTTGTATACAGACTTAAGTTAATTGTATATTAAAAAACAACAAAAAACAGCAATAATATAGATATAAATAAAATGTTTATAGAATATATAAATAAACTTAAAAGTTCATTAATTTTGTTTTAGTAGCTTTTTATATCCTTTGGCAAAAAATCTCACTTCTCAAGCTCAAACTATGACAAACTTTAAAAAAGTACGTCAAGGCCCCTATACTGGAAAAGTATCGCTCTTTAAAAAGTCTGATACAAAAGTTAAATTTTCGGTATTTTTCCAATTTAGGCGTCTTGGCAAAGAGGGAAAATTGGCAACATATTTTCTGGCAACCTATTCGCTGTTTCATTTCATATACACAAGTATTTCCTTTCAATATTTATACAATTTATTTTACATAAAGAATCCATATATATAATTTTAAAATATAGATATGACCTGTAATCCGCAAAAAGCCTCAAATTTTCAGAACACTTGGAACCATGCTGTGCGGATTAGTGGTCTTCTACTAGTTTTTCATAAATGGGCCTCATTTTTAAAATCTGTTATTTTTATCTATCATTGCGGAACAAGCAAGAAAAACTCATATTCTTGCACATGTGTTGTGTATATCTTTATATGTTATATTTCGTCATTTTTGACGGGCTATCTTTCTAGTATTTATATAAATTTCGACAATATAAGCAGTACATACAGAAACAGGAAGCTCGTTTCATGGACACAAATATATCAACTTCACAACAAATAAAATACAATCAATTTTGTTAATATTTTTTTTTTCGGGAAAGTCACCGGATTTTTCTATTAAAATGATTTTTGTTCAGAGAATGTAATCAGTAAATTAGTGCATTGTTCAACTCTGTAATTTTCTGTGTGCTTGTTTATAGTGATACGATAAAATAGTTATTTCTTCATAATAAAGGGAACGATTTTTTTTTCAACTGGATTAAATCATAGTCGAGGATGGAGTAGCACAGTTGACGTTTATTCCAACAGAGCGAAAAATGTCCAGACCAGGAATCGAACCTGGATACTTGGCGTGCCGTGCCAATGCCTTACCGCTAGGCTAACCGGACGATACCTGGCTGACATAATTCACTCTTATTTGTTGGACTTGGCTGCAAACTACAGTGCTAGTTTCATTCATCCGAGCTATAACTATAGCATTTACATGATGAAAGTGTGTTTTAACACGGAAACTCCTGTATACCATGTATTAGGTCATCATTCATTATGACCTAATACTTGGTATACAGGAGTTTCCGTGTTAAAACACACTTTCATCATATAAATGCTATAGTTATAGCTCGGATGAATGAAACTAGCGCTGTAATTTGCAGCCAAGTCCAACAAATAAGAGTGAATTATGTCAGCCAGGTATCGTCCGGATATCCTAACAGGTAAGGCATTGGCACGGCACGCCAAGAATCCAGGTTCGAATCCTGGTCTGGACATTTTTCGCTCTGTTAGAATAAACGTCAACTGTGCTACTCCATCCTCGAATATAATGTAGTTGTTTCTTATTTTCTTGCTTCTTCGTGCCGTCTTAATCAGATATTTTCAAAATTTTATGCATTGAATTTCGGAGTGTGTATTTATGTAAAATGCATGCAATTAAGAAATAAATAACGACCAAAAAAGAGAATTTTATTTATATTTTTTATTATGCTGTAAAAAAAAAAAAAATCTTTTAACGGGAATATTCATTTATTTATTTATTTATTTCGAATGAAAGGTTAAAACAGAAACTGAAGTAAAAATAAAGAGTCTTTGGCAGTGGCTAAGAATCTCATGTCGTTAATTCTTTTAAAAGATTCTGCCATATCTTTGCTGAACAATATTTAATAGATTTTTGTTTGAAATCGAATAATGCTTCCCCTTCTGATGCTAGCAAAGAAGCTTTTAGAACATACATTCAAAGTTTGTGTTTTGAACCATTTTTTTTTATTCTTTTTTGCGCGAAAACCCTGTATTGCGAGAGCAGCCGACAACAATTTCATATAACTCAATAGGTAATATATTTCACTAGATTATTTTAACACAATTATTCTAATTGGTAAACAATTCATATTAGATGTAAATTTCCAACTGGGCGAAAAATGTCCGGACCAGGATTCGAACCCGGGATCTCCTGGCTGAAGCCGCCAGTGCTCTGCCATCTGAGCTATCCCGGACGATTCTGGTCGAACTTTTTCACCCAGCTAACCTTGAAGATTACAGCATCTGGTCTGAAACCTGGTTCAGCTCAACAGAATATATCTCAGGTAATGGAACTCCAGAAATCGCTGGATACGAAATTACACTAGATTATTTTAACACAATTATTCTAATTGGTAAACAATTCATATTAGATGTAAATTTCCAACTGGGCGAAAAATGTCCGGACCAGGATTCGAACCCGGGATCTCCTGGCTGAAGCCGCCAGTGCTCTGCCATCTGAGCTATCCCGGGCATTTTTCGCCCAGTTGGAAATTTACATCTAATATGAATTGTTTACCAATTAGAATAATTGTGTTAAAATAATCTAGTGTAATTTCGTATCCAGCGATTTCTGGAGTTCCATTACCTGAGATATATTCTGTTGAGCTGAACCAGGTTTCAGACCAGATGCTGTAATCTTCAAGGTTAGCTGGGTGAAAAAGTTCGACCAGAATCGTCCGGGATAGCTCAGATGGCAGAGCACTGGCGGCTTCAGCCAGGAGATCCCGGGTTCGAATCCTGGTCCGGACATTTTTCGCCCAGTTGGAAATTTACATCTAATAGGTAATATATTTATCAAGAATCCATAAAAGCCGTTCGTTTTCAAATCACGTCAATAATCCTGTCTGCAAATTTTATTATTTTACGCTTAGAAAGGATCTCGTACATTTGTAAATAAATTTTGCGTTGTTAAACGGAGAATCAATATTTTTTTATTGAGAACTATGAGTGAGTAGAGAGGATGAAAAAATTAACAAAATAGAAAAAAATATCTGTGTTTCTTTACAATGATAACCTTGTCAATGTTAAATTATAAATAATTTTTTCGTTCTTATTTTTTTTCTTTTGAACTGATTGGATTTTTTAAAAAAGTTAGTAATCGACTACAAATCATTATCGGAATAAAGCTGTCCGACACATGTACTTATCTAGTGAACCTTTTATATTGTCCATTAATAATTTTTATTTCTTCCTTATTAAACGTGGTTTCTAAAAAAATAAAATTGCATTTTTTCGAAAAAGACATTATAAATATTAAAATTGTGGTGAAGACTAGAAATAATTTTTCTGTTCTGGGCATCCTGGTATCAGAGTAAATTATTCGCTTACGGAATTTGTTTTTTAAAGTTTGTAACTCTAATGGTGATTTTTGTTTGAAATAAATTGTCAATTTCTCACACCAGAAACGTAGAAAAACTGATGTTTTATTAAAAGGGGGCTAAACTGTCATTTCTCTTTACGCTGTTTTCAAGTCTAATGGATGTACCTGTAATGATTACCTTGTCAGTGTTAAATTATAAATAATTTCTTCGTTCTTACTTTTTTCTTTTGAACTGATCAGATTTTTTATAAAAGTTAGTGATCAACTACAAATCATTATCGGAATAAAGCTGTCCAACCCATGTACTTATCTCGGGAACTTTTATATTGTCCTCTTTACGCTATTTTCAAGTCTAATGGATGTACCTGTAATAATAACCTTGTCAGTGTTAAATTATAAATAATTTCTTCATTCTTATTTTTTTCTTTTGAACTGATCAGATTTTTGATAAAAGTTAGTGATCAACTACAAATCATTATCGGAATAAAGCTGTCCGACCCATGTACTTATTTCGGGAACCTTTTATATTGTCCTCTTTACGCTATTTTAAGTCTAATGGATGTACACTGCAAATAGAAGCGTCTTAAATTTAGACACATATGTGACTGAAAAAGAATTTTAGACACTTAAGTGTCTTAATCTGAAAATTCAGACAGTATAGATGTCTTAATTTAAGATACATAAGTGTCTTACTATGACCATGGTGCAAATGAACTGAGAATAATGTCTAAAATATCCGCAAACGTCTTATTTTAAGACACTTCATTGCTTTAAACGTGTTTTAATTTAAGACGGTTTGATTCTTCCGACGCAACAACCACCAGGGGGCACTCGCACTCCCAGTTGCGCACGCGCTTTAGATGTCTTCCTTCGAAGTGGTATACGTTGTAATTCAAACCAAGTTTGTTTTTATGTACGCGTGTATTTTAATTCGTTTTTTGCGAAATATGAAGTACAGTGATTTTAATTCGTATTAACTTGGATTATTTATTTATTGAATACATACATCTGACGTGTGTGCTCGACATCAAATGTCTCTTAGAAGCTGTCGTCGATATAAGGGCGGGATAGACACAGAACAGAACGCACCGGTTACCGGTTAGACGACGGTTGAAGATTACACCCGGAAATTCTACAAAGCGTGTGCAATAGGCTTAGTGTTAACTCGTATTAATTTATATCAATAATATTGTGTTATTCATCTTCGTCCTGTCGAAGCTGGCAAAAAAAAAAAAAAAAACTAGTTGGATGTGCCAATCCCAAAACTTTCTTCTATCTTATACATCTTAATATTTCAAAACCTAGTTACACGTGTTAATACTTTAATATTATTAGTTCAATACTATACCAACTTTGATTTTCATCTTAAATTTCTGCTCAAGTCAATTAAACGGGCTAAAAACGAGTTAATCTATATCATGATATTTGTTAAAATTATTAATTTTTCCTTATTATGTCGTTATCAGCTGTTTGCAAATAGCCGGCATAGCAGGAAGCGAGTTCCCGCCGCTGCATGAGCCGCGGATGCACAATAGAACTACGAAAAATCAAGAAAAGTATACAAAAATCGCTAGCACGGAACCCCATTACCGCGCAATATTTCCAAATTCAAGAAGAACCTGTTGGCCAAAGCCAAAAACAAGAACAAACATTTTGGCTCAATTGTATGCATAATTTTATACGCTGTTCGATGGTACAATAATGAAAATGGCACAGAGATCGGAATTGTAGCGCCCCCTTCTTTCGGAATTTTTTCAAGTTCAGGGAGGACTTGTTTGCCATAGCCAGAAACATGCACAAAAAATTTGGTTCAATTATATGGATAACTTCATACACTTTTCGATGGTACAATAATGAAAATGGTACAGACATCGCAATTATAGTGCCCCCTTCCGGCAGAATTTTTCCAAATTCAGGGAGGACCTTCGTGACATGACCAAAAATAAACACTTAAAATTTGGTTCAGTTCTATGCATAACTTCATACACTTTTCGGCGGTACGATTTTCAAAATGGCACAAAAATTGTACAAAAATCGCTATTACAGCGCCCTCTACGAGCGATTTTTTTACAAATTAAGGGAGGACCTCCTTGCCATAGCCAAGAACTTAAAATTTTTTTTAGTTCAATTCTATGAAGAACTTCATACACTTTTCGACGGTGCAATATTCAAAATCGCACAAAAATAGCTATTACAGCGCCCCCTAACGGCGAATTTTTTGCAAATTCATGGAGGACCTGCTTGCCATATCCAAAAACTTAAAATAAAAATTTGGTTTAATTCTATGCATAACTTCATACACTTTTGGACGGTACAATATTCAAAATCGCACAAAAATCGCTATTACAGCGCCCTCTACCGGCGAATTTTTTCCAAATTCAGGGAGGACCTGCTTGCCATAGCCAAAAACTTAAACTAAAAATTTGGTTCAATTCTATGTATAACTTCATACACTTTTCGATGGTACAATATTCAAAATCGCACAAAAAACGCATTTACAGCGCCCCCTACCGGCGTATTTTTTCCAAATTCAGGGAGGACCTGCTTGTCATATCCAAAAACTTAAACTAAAAATTTGGTTCAATTCTATGCATAACTCCATACACTTTTGGATGGTACAATATTCAAAATCGCACAAAAATTGTTATATCAGCGCCCCCTACCAGCGAATTTTTTCCAAATTCCGGGAGGACCTGCTTGCCATAGCCAAAAACTTATAATAAAATTTTGGTTTAATTCTATACATAACTTCATACACTTTTTGATGGTACAATGGCGACAGACAGACGGACAGACGGACAGACGGACAGACGGACGGACGGACAGACGGACACACAGACAGACAGACATTTTCTATAAACATGTTTTTTGGAATCTCTGACCCCTAAAACATGCAAATCCGTCGAAAACCGGAAGTCGAAAAAAATTTCGATTACAATACTTTCTTCTATTGAAGATAGAAGAAAGTAAAAAAGAAACTTTTGTCTGGCAGGTCCTGTTTTGAGGATGAAACATCTCATTCTTTAAATATGGCTAGTCGGATGTATTATGGTATTACCTTTTAAACTGGTGCAAGTCTTTCTCCCTCACTGTGGTTGTGGTAGTTTTTAAAATTTTAAATCGAGGAATTTTTCTTACCTCTTGCAAACAGCGATTTAAGTAAGTGTTATAATTTCTTTATAGTACTAAAATTAGTGTCTTTTATGATTTTATTTATTGTACTAAACAAAATCTTACATGAAATTTAATTAGTTTTGAATCTTTTTGCAAAAAAAAAAAAAAGTAATAATAAAATAAAATAATTCTAGAAGTATATATTTTTTAATTTCTGACGTTGTCTTTTATTACAAATTATGTATTATTTATTCTCATCTTTTTTCTCAAATTTAAAGTAATAACACCACTAAAAAACAGACATATTTAAAAGTTAAGTTCATTCCCTTGTTTTGTTTTGTTTTCAATATGGCAGTTCTTAGTTTCAATGACTAATGCTTATCTCATACTAAACGACCACAAGGAAATAGAAAAAAAAACTTTGAAAGATCTCCTAAAGCTTTCTTACTTCCTAGCTAGGGATTACAATCCCGGATTGATATCCCGGGATCCCGCTTCAATTTTAATCCCGATTTTAGGGATTGCCTTTTTTTTTTTTCAATTGAACAATATTTAGCTGAAACTAAAAAATATATTTAGAGACTTTCGCTTTTGGAAAAAAAAAATCAATTGATTTTTATGAAATTTATATATAATTGAAAAAGAATATTTATCTCAAATATTTCTTAGATATATTTCTAAAGCTATTAAATCTTTTACCGAGTATATTAAATGTGCAAAGCTTTTGACTTTGAAACATAGATGTAACCCAGTCAGGAAAAAGGAAATCATTTGTTTATTTTGATTTTGCTGCGTGTAGAAAATATATTTCACTTCGAAGGTCATTTTCCCATTAGACTTTACTGATAAGCATCGCAAGTGTGTATCATAGTGATTAAGTGGTAACTTCTTTTTCTGAGGCTTTATTTTGCTTTAAAGATATCTAATGAAAAATGTTTAATAGGAATGATAACAATAAGCCAATGTGGCAATATAAATTTTTAAAAAATCTAATTTTTAAACGATAAGGATTTTCATTTTTTTTTCGGAGAGGGGGGGGGGGAGATTTTTTATGAAATTTTCGTAAAGCTGATACCTTAAATCTTGCACTGATTATAATTAAAGTTTTGAACTTTTAGAGTAGGACCAGATTAAAAACACAAAATATAAATAAACAAAATACCGAAGTAATTTTTTTTCTCAATATTAACCCTTTGCACTCAACGGCTCCGGAGCGGAGCCATTTAAAATTTATCTTCAAACTCGAGGTCTCCGCTACGGAGACAATGCAAATAATTTTGTGATACTATGTAATCTTGGCTTTTCTAGACAGGTATCACAAAATTATTTGCATTGTCTCCGTAGAGGAGCCCTCGAGTTTGAAGACAAATTTTAAATGGCTCCGCTCCGGAGCCCTCGAGTGCAAAGGGATAAAGTAGAATATTTATTTATATATTCATAGTTGTGATTATCATCTGATATATATGTAAAATTGCCTATGTGGCAATAAAAAATTTTAAAAAATCTATTTTTAAATTATATGAAGTAGAGTAGGACAAGATTATAAGAAATATATATATTTATCCATGTACTTTAAAAGCCATCAATATCCCTTGCCGTTGAATTTGTCCGATAATCGCAGATGTCTGCTTTTGTGAGGTAAAAATATACAAATATGTATGCCATGCGGATTAAAAAAGTATTCGCTAAATAGATGCTTCAGCTATTCGGGAATGTCCATTAACCTCCACAACGGATACTGCCGAGTACCGGACATCTCAATTTAGATAACAATAATGCAGGGTTGCATTTTCTTCAAAAGAACTTCTTAATTAAAGAATGGACATACTGGGCCGTGCCCCGCCCCCCTACGATTTTAGTGCCCACAAATTTGATGTGCAATATTTGTAAAGCTTATGTTTTAAATCTGTTTCGAAATTGCACTGATTATAATCAATATTTTGAACTTTTAAAGTAAAATAAGATTAAAAATAAAACAAATTTAAAAAATCTAATATTTAGATAAATATTTTTAGTTTTAATCTTGTTCTACTCCTGAAGTTCAAAATATTGATTATAATCAGTAAAATGTCGTAAAAGATTTAAATTATCAGCTTAACAAAAATTGCATACCAAAATTGAGAACACCAAAAAAATCAGGTTGTAGGGGGGGAAGGGGGAGGGGGCAGGACCCCAGCCAATATTTTTCCAGTATTCAACGTGGTCAAACATGGCTACGTATGATGCTTGAAAAAAAAATGGATGCTATTAAGACGTTTGAAGTGTCTGAAATTCAGACACAAAAAATGTCTGAAAAAAATCAGACATTTTAAAATGTCTGAAAATTGAACACACCGTTTCAGACACTTAAGTGTCTGAATTTCAGACATTTTAATTTAGAGTGTACCTGTAATGATAACCTTGTCAGTGTTAAATTATAAATAATTTCTTCGTTCTTATTTTTTTCTTTTGAACTGATCAGATTTGTGAAAAAAGTTAGTGATCGACTACAAATCATTATCGGAATAAAGCTGTCCGATCCATGTACTTATCTCGGGAACCTTTTATATTGTCCACTTTACGCTATTTTCAAGTCTAATGGATGTACCTGTAATGATAACCTTCTCAGTGTTAAATTATAAATAATTTCTTCGTTCTTATTTTTTCCTTTTGAACTGATCAGATTTTTGAAAAAAGATAGTGATCGACTACAAATCATTATCGGAATAAAGATGTCCGACCCATGTACTTATATCGGGAACCTTTTATATTGTCCTCTTTACGCTATTTTCAAGTCTAATGGATGTACCTGTAATGATAACCTTGCCAGTGTTAAATTATAAATAATTTCTTCGTTCTTATTTTTTTTCTTTTGAACTGATCAGATTTGTGAAAAAAGTTAGTGATCGACTACAAATAATTATCGGAATAAAGCTGTCCGACCCATGTACTTATCTCGGGAACCTTTTATATTGTCCATTAATAATTTCTATTTTTTTCCTTATTAAACGTGGTTTAAAAAAATTGCATTTTTTACGAAAAATATATTATAAATATTAAAATTGTTGTGAAGACTGGGAATCCTTTTTCTGTTCTGAGCATCCTGGTTTCAGAGTAATTATTCGCTTATGGAATTTGTTTTTTAAAGTTGTAACTCTAATTGTGATTTTTGTTTGAAGTAAATTATCAATTTCTCACACCAGAAACGTAGAAAAACTGATGTTTAATTCAAAGGGTGCTAAACTGCCATCTCTATTAAAGCTGTTTTAAAGTCCAATGGATGTACTTTAGGACACAAATCTGATTTTTTTTTGGAAACGCGTGAAATCCGCAAGTGTTATTATTCAGAAACTATGCAATTGACTGGCGTTTTCCTTTTATTTATTTATTTATTTTTTTTTATTTATTTTTTATTTTTTTATTTTTTTGGTGAAGGCAGAAAATGTTTCATAAAATACTATCAAAGTTCGAGTTTTAAATCGAATTCCCAGGGAGACAGAGGGGGATACGAGATAAATATTCGTTTCTTGACAACAATCGGTTATAACTTAATAATATATTTAGCAAAAACTGGAAAACTACATTCCATAAAAAATGTTTTTATATTCAGCCCTGCCAATTTTATGCATTTACCCTTAAAAATGAATCCGAAAATGTGCCAGAAAGATTGAGTTTTTGAGCAGGGAATTTCAAAGCTGCCTTGAAAGAAAGGCTTAAACAAATAACAATCTAATTGTAAAAATAATATGAAAACGAATTGTGATTATTTTTTTAAAGCAACAGAAGAAAAGCACGGATTCCATTTTTAGGATAAAATAAATTATTTCAATATTTAGACCCGTATAATATCTTTCAACTTTAATTTATTTATTATTTATTTATAAATATTTTATTATGTCAATTGCTAACATTTATTCATCATAAACAATAAAATAGATTGTATTATTTTTGTCTCTTTCTCCGATATCGAAATCATGAGATAATTCAGAGTTGTGAAATACGAGCATGGTTCAATAATTATTGTCCCGAGTGTGTATAACATATTTGTACTGGGATGGTTCATGTGGGATATTAAAGCTTAATGTCTTATAAGCCTATAAGCTCAATTTTAGATCAGTAGCTGTCATATTAACACTAGTGTAAATGCCCGTCCTAGGATGGTGGTTAAAAATTGTGTTTTTCACTTAAAATTTGAAAAACTGATAAAAAATAATTGACAATATGGAAGCATTTAGATGAGCAAGCTCGACTAATTTATATTCTAATAAACACACAATTAGCATTTACAATATTTCTGGGTAAACCAGGTTTTTCGGCTAATACACTGTTACAAAATTAAGATTTCTTAATAAAACAAAAATTTAACAAATATGCAATAAAACTGCGTAATTAAAACAGTCTGCTGCAACTATTGAAATACTACTACTTCTTTTTAATAACACTTTGAAATAGTGTTTTTATCGTTTACCCCCCCCCCCCCTCCTCCAAATATTTTTATATGTACATTGATTAAAAAATAGGCAACCCGGGTTGAACTCCATTCGAAAGAACGGAGGGGAAATATTGTTAAAGTGTTTTTCACGCCTATTGGTGTTTTTCTTCTGTTTACCCGCGGCTGACGTCCCGCAGCAGAGGTGGGACAGCTTCAAGTGATGTCATTTATGTCGTCTTCTTTAATCTTCATAGCTCCATAGTTTAATTTTTTTTCAATGAATCACAAAAGGAATGACTCTCTACCAAAGCTTCTTATTTACGTTTTACGCACGGAGTGTGCTACGTTTGTTTTCTGAAATGGCTGCGTAAATCATTGAAATTTTGTTAGTTTTGTATCTTTTATAGAAAATTATTTTGAACAGAAGGGATTTCAGATAAAAAAGATTTGTATTTAGGCGGATAAGTTTTCTCATACACATCTGAAATCAAAATTAAGCCTAACGTGGCTCCATCTTATAGGAGACTAGAAATATTAATGGGTTCGCCCAGGATGCGTTACACTGCCTTTTATTATATAGAGATATTTGTTTACGTATTACTTCTGAGAGGTAGGAACTAGCTTGAAAGGGGAGGGTTGTTGGGGGGAAAGGCTGGTTTGGAACTTATGGGGCCAAATCTGTGATATACTTGTGGCAGTGGACGAGACATGTTAGCATTACTATGATCCCGAGTCCAAGCGACTGTAGCCACGTCTCATTCCTTGTCACAAATCTATCACAGATCTGGCCCCATACGCTCCAATCCAGACTCCCCCCCCCCTCCTTCAAGCTAGGTGCACACCTCTCGCACCTAAAACGGTAAAAAAAAAAAAAAAAAATCATTTAGCAGCTACTGTTTTGAAATTGAGCATATATGCATCTAAGTCGTTATGCTTCAGTATTCCACATCAACCATCGCAGTACAAATATTTTATACACGTTCGGGACAACAATTATTGAATCACCCTCGTATTACTATGGTCACGACATCCTGCGAGATTCCTGGAAATGGAAATATAAGGATTGAGTTCTACAGTCTTACTTCTACCCACACATGACCGCTGCTGTTATAAATATGGTGCAAAAATTGCAAAACTAAAAATTTTAAAAATCATTATGACAAATATGTAGCCAGTGCAATTTGATGTTCGATTATATGACTATTTAAAATTTATTTTGGAACCCAAATTAAATAATTCTGTAAACTGGTACTAAAATTAATTCTTTGAAAGTTTAGAAAATTAGTCAAAGACTATTTATTGAACACTATTTAAAATCCATACTATCCCAATAAGGATATATACTTATACTTAACTCAAATGAAATAAAATTTTATTTTATACATATTAATGACTAATTAAGAGGAAAAAAGTGATATTATATATATATATATATATATTTTATATGAGATATCATATGTTGCGAAAACGCAACGTCAGTACAAACTACATTTTTGCTGCATGAAAGTCTTTGAAACGTTTATTATGTTGCCGTACATTACATTTACTACACATAGTTATAGTTTGACGGCTACAATACCTATATCTTGGATTATGGAATTTTATGTCACCCTTTATAGTGCAATTATGAACATTATTATTCGAAATTTATCAATAAAAATTTTCAAAACTCTTCGTATCATTTAATTCATGTTTTTAATTTTTGTAAACTGGAATGAATTAACTTTTTTTTTTTTTTTACTTAAAAATAAAAGTCTTGTATGCAATATGTAATAGTAGATTTGTTAAAAAAATATTCTCAAAAAAAAAAAAAAATCGCAGACATAATGTCGCGAAAACGCAATGTGTGTCTTTAATGGGTTAAAATGATGAGACAAAATTAATCTCTTACTGTAATTGAAATTCTTGAAAAGCTAAGTAGAATGCAGAAAAGAAATGCAGCATTTCTTCGGTGAATGATAAAAAATAATACAAGACAAATAATTAAAAGCTTTAAACAAATAATTTTCAATTGATCGTCATAAACTTCAAAATATACTAGAAGCTACAATCCAGAAAATACAACTGAAAAAAAAGTTATGAGAAATGTACAATAAAATGAAGATTCAATCTTTGTTTTAAAATTTTCAATTTAAAATTTCGACGAAATGTTAGAGAAAAAAGCTATAAACTTTTTGTACGGCATACTTTTGAAGTTGTATATTTATTTTTCTTCTATTATAATAAATTAAAATAAATAGATAATTTAATACATTAAATCTTTAATTTCAAATAACTAAGCATATTTCGTCAGAATCAGAATTTAAATTTTAAAACAATGTGACATTTAATAACAATAATAAAAAGGAAAACTTTAATGTTAGAAATAAAAATAAAATAAAGAAATAAGTGTAGGCGTTTCAAGCTGTAAACAAGCTCCTCATCGGCACAACTGTCAATCGAAAACAAAGCCATTATTTATACATTGTTTATTATTTCAAATGGATATTTTGAATGTGAACATGTGTAAACAATCCAGACATTTGCAATCCAAACAATATGTTTGTTTTCGGTTGTCAATTGCACTGATGAGGAGCTTGTGTACAGCTTGAAACTTCTAAAGTAAATTTGTTTTTGATTTTATTTTGTACTACTAATGTGTCTTTTTATCGTTGGTGTTATTGCTTATTAAAAATGTGTTATTAAATGTGTATTTTTTTCATTCTAAAATGTTTAATTCTTTGCAACAATTAACAAAAAATATCTAGTTACTATTTTAATGTATTTCAAAGATAATTAATAATATCTTCATAAAACTTTAGCGATAGAAAATATTTTTTTACTAAAATGAAGTGTTCTTGAACACTGAGATGATGGAATAGATAAAGAAGCAGAATTTTCACCAAACTATAAATAAAAAATGAATAAAAATTTCGAAAGCTTTAAGCTAAATATTTTTCAATAGCCTTTAGCATGATGTTTTGTTTGTCATAAACTCGAAAATATGCGATCTAAATAAATGTTTCAGAACGTTGCAGCTCTATAACGTAAAGCGAGGAGAGCCTGCGCACATTTCAAAATAATAATAATAAAAAATCTAAATATTAATATTTTGCTAAACTATGCATGAATAATTTTGACTTCATTTGTTTTTTATGCACTTCCATTGTTATTTTGTTGTTATACTGTAATTTAATAGAACAGCAGTAATAAAACCAAGAAAACTATTTTGCGAAATCTCTCCTTACAGGGTAGGAGAGAATGCGCATATGGGTAGGAGTGATTGTGCACATAGGATGAAGAGATTGCTATTAATAATAACTACAATTAAACTGATAACAATAATAATTACACTTAATCGACATTGTTGAAAGGTTTTGTGAGTAAATATTATTGTATTAGGAGGGAATATTTCAAACAAATGTTTAAATAATAAGTAAAAGAAAGAATTTTAACAACAGTTATCAAAATTATTTTAAGAAGATTAAAATATCAGAAAAAGCAAGTCCTACTAAGATTACAAAATAACATTAATCTAGTTGATAACACGTTTAACTTGAAAATTACTTCATTTCCTTTTCCACAGTTTCATTGTATTTTGTTTGCTAACCGAAGTTGTCGTTGTGCACAATCGATGCACTTTTTGTTGTAAATCGTGCATCTTTCGTGCAATCACCTTCAACAAGCAATACATTGAATCCAGTCAGTTGTTGAAGTTGTCTCCTGGTACAATTACAGACATTCAGTGCACTCATCCTCATTGAACTTCGAGTTTTTTTCCTTGAGTTTTTTTATCCCACTTTTTGTGGAATCACCTTGTCTTCAGCTGTATTTTTTTTTTTTTTTTTTTTTTTTTTTTTTTGTAGCGGCATCCTTTTTAAGTCTTTTTTTCTTGTATATTTTGTGGATCAGTTACATTAGTTGCACTCTGTTTCCTTTTGATTTGGATGACATTGCACTACTTGGAATCGGTGAAAGCTTTTCCAAAACATTGTATTAGAAAATTTATTTTAGTTGCCAAAATTAATTTATTAGCAAATTAATTGTTCATAAATTAAAACATATATACAATTTAATTAAATTATCAACAAAAATATTATTAATTTATTAACAAAAATAATTACATAAAATTAATTTAATAACAACTGTATTATTAATTTATTAATAAAATTTTTATCTGCAAAAGCATTTTTTTTTTTTTGCAAATTAATTTGTTGCAAATTTAGTTTTGATATTTATGTGTTTTTCCGAAATTATTTCAAAATTGATTCATTCATACCTTTCACACGTAATTTGTAATTCATACAAATTTATCAATAAGCTGCGTAATCTCTCCTAGCACTTAAACTTATGGGGAAATGCGCCATCCCTCCTAATTACCAGATGCGCAAACTCTCATATTTTGCTAGGAGAGATTGCGCGGCCTTTTATTTAAATATGGCCACTTCTAAAATGAATTGTTGGTGTTCACATACTTAGTTCCAGTTAGTATTTTATAAAAAATCGTTAAGTTTAAAATATTTTGCATTACTGACGTTCTATAAAAATTCTGAAGAACAGTTATGAAAATTTAAGGACTTTGGAAGAACAAAACAAAATAGCGCTGTTTTATTCAAGACGCTTGGAACAATCAATATGCAAATTCATGTAGACACTGCACTAATGCTGCTGTATAACTATCTGGAGTCGATGCGTGCGCACTCTACTCCTTCCCGTCGAATCTCTTTGTGCGCAGTCTCTCCTACCGCGCGAACTCTCCTCGCTTTACGTTACTACTAGAATATTTTGTTACGACTTGGGATATAAAGTTGCAGGGAATAAAAGAAAACAATTTTAAGCCACAGAATAAACCGAGTTAATTTGGAATACATCTAGTTTTTTATGACTATATGGGAAATAACCTTAAAATTTCAAATTCATAAAAAAAATCAGTATATGTTAATTACAATTTAGAAAATACAATTGAAAAAAATAAAGTATGAGAAATGCACTTTAAAATGAAAATTCACTCTTTGCTATAAAAATTTCTTTTTAAAATTGCAATGAAATGTTAGAGAAAAAGGCCATTAATTGTTTATAAGGCACGCTTTTGAAGTTGTATATTAATTTTTATGGTATAATAAATTAATATATATATATAATTTTAAATTTTAAATGGTTAGTTTCAAGTAACTGAATATATATCTTCTGATTCAGAATTTAAAATTAACAAAAGAGTCATTTAATAATAATAATAATAACAATAATAATAATAATAATAATAATAATAAAGGAAAACTTTAATGTTATAAACTACCAAAAAAAATAAAATGAAAAAAGAAATCAATGTAGACGTTTCACTCTCTATACAAGCGACGTATCGATACAATTGTCAATCGAAAATAAAGCAATTATTTACGCATTTTTTACTATTCCAAAAGGATATTTTTGAATGTGAACATGTGTAAACAATAGCGTTGTTTCTGATTAAATATTGCACTGACGAGAAGCTTATTTACAGCCTTAAACGTCTACAGTGATTTTCTCATTGTATTTTATTTTTAAATATTAGTGTGGGGTTTTTTGTTTATAAGTCTGATATTAAATGTTTAATCCTCTAATTTCCACTATTACGGGAAAAATATTGTTTTGGTTTATTTATGTTGTTTTGGTTCAAGTTAGGCAAAAATATGAAAAAATGAGATTTCATTATATTTGAAAGTATTTCTGTATGGTAGCATATATGCTACTATGGACAAATTTAGATGAAATGTGGAGGATTTTACACTATTTTAAAAGCATTTTATTTTGAGAAAATAATTATAATTTTACATGTTGTTTGACCTAAAATAATTTCCCTCTTTGTTTAGCTCTCTCTCTCTCTTTATATATATATACTAGCAAACGCCGCGTCTTTGCTCGCGTAATAGCTGAAATATGCCAAGTGATATTTGCATGATTATTTTTTATTAGAAGAACACTTTTTAAAATAATTCATAAATTACGAATTAAGCCACAGTTTAACTAAACTTCATTATAAAAGTGCAATAGACAGAAATGAGATTTTAATTAATAAGGAGAACTAAAACTAATTCCAATTAAATGATAATTTAGAAAGAATTTTGAGACTTTTATGCTCATTTCATACACTCATTTCAGTATTAATTTGAAGTTTTGAATTTTTTAGAAACCATCTTAACACATTTACATCTTGAAATTAACCATCATGTCAAATTCCAAGCTTCTTGTCTAACAGTCTAACACCTCTCTGGTGTTAGTGGCACCAACATAAAATGCCGAAACAGAGTTGAAATAGAATATCTCGAAAAATGTTGAAACAGAGACTTTTACCATTAATTTGCGAACATTAACATTGAAATCAGGTTGTTATTTCCTAATATTCTATAGAAAACAGAATTTAGATGTTTTTAAGGGGTCAGGTAACCTTTGAAGCGTCCAAAAATCGAATTTTTTTTTAAAATACCTTACAAATAAATATGATTCTTTGGGAACATTTAAAATCAAACCCCATACCGAAATTCGCATTAGATTAGAAGTTATGTCTAAAACACTTTGAGCTTTTGCTATATGATCAACGGGTTTTTCAATCTTTAAATCCAATTTTCTCAAAACAGCGATTTTGATCATTGCGCGCACGATTTCTGAAAAGCGGTTGCCTAGAACTTCACGAAATTTTTGGTGGATGTATTAAACGCACAGAAGCACAAAATGACCTATTATTATGTTTCTCAAGTAAGAAGTTTAGAATTCACGGCTACTTTTGTATAAAAAAAATCTCGATATTTCGAATTACTTAATTTTTTTTTCTCGAGATCTACAAGTTATATTTTTTTCATTGTAGGTCATTTTGAAAACACTTTATATCTGTACTCATTAAAAAAATCTTGGCTTGTTTCAGCCATTGAAATGGAAAAAATCATGCGCGCAATGCATGCAAGAATAATTCTTTATTCTAAAATTGTATTATCTTTAAAAATAAATTTAAAAAAAACTATATATGTGTATAACTTTTCTAATAACTTTGATTGATAAAATAAATCGTTCCTAACATGCGTTTTCAATTTTATAATTAAAAGTTACTTAGTTAAAGAATGACTGCAATTCTTACAGAGGTCACTTTTCCATGTACTTTATTGGTTCAAAGGTTACCTGACCCCTTAAAGGCTTTCTTGTTGTTCCTGCCAAACAGGTGGCAGTGACACCGGCATAAAATATAGCCCGTATAGGATCAAGGAATATCACTCTTGATTCGGAACCAATAACTTCTGTAATATGTTTATTATTTCCTGAGATTCCATAGAAATCGTAACTTAGGACTCTTTTAGAATGCTTTTCGCTCCTTCCCTTCGCTTCACACCTTTTTAATTTCGAATTTATTTTCGATTGTTCTTAGAGCACGTTTATATTTTATAAGTAACTAGCGTGCTACATTTAAAGTTTCTAGCCTCTTCAGTACCGCAGGAATCGCAATTTAGAAAGATTTTGCTACTGCAACCCTCGACATAAAATATAGCTTATGTTTGAGCAGATTCATCACCATCAATTTGCAATCATTCTGTTTGAAATCGGTTTCATATGTTCTTAGAGATCATTTGTATCTTATAAATAACTGCCCTGCCTAATTTCAGGATTCTATGCTCTTCAGTAACTCAAAAATCGCAATTTAGAACGTTTTTTGCTTCTACAATCTCTAGGTGGTAGTGACACTGACATCAAATAGAGCCTACGTTGCAGCAAGAGCTGTCATCATCAATTTCCAACCATTACTTTTGAAATATGTTGGTTACAATCTGAAATTACGTAGAAATCGCCATTTAGAACGTTTTTTAAAACACTTTTTGCTCATTTTCACACCTTTTAAATTTCGATTTTTTTAAGAAATGTTCTTACAGATTATTTATATCTTATAAGTAACTACCATTCCAAATTCCATGTATCTGGGACCTTCAGTAACACAAAAATTGCAATTTCGAACATTTTTTGCTCCTGCACCCCATTTAGGGGTATTGGCACCGACATAAAATGTAGACTATATTGAAGCAAGGGTTGTCAGCATCATTTTGACACCCTTATTTTTTAAATCGGTTTGGTACTTCCTGAAATTGCGTAAAAATCGCCATTTAGAATGTTGTTTAGAACGCTTTTCGCGCATTTTCACCCCTTTTTAATTTCGTTTTTTTTAAGAGATGTCCTTAGAGATCATTAGTATCTTACAAGTAACTACCATTCCAAATTTCATGTTTCTAGGCCCTTCAGTTACACAAAAATCGCATTTTTAGAACGTTTTTTGCTCCTGCACCCCCTTTTGGCCAGTGGCACGGACATAAGATATAGCCTATGTTCTAAGTTGGACTAACACCATCATTTTGATACCATTACTTTTGGAATCGGTTCGATAGTTCCAGAGCTTACCTCCGACAAATAAACATTTTTTTTCCTCTTTATGAGTATACTAGCAAACCCCGCGGCTTTGCTCGCGTAATATTTGAAATATGCCAAGTGATATTTATATGTGTAATTTTTATTAAAAGGTACTAACTAAATTTTTACTTATTACTTTAAAGAATAATTCAAAAATTACTATTTAAAACACAGTTTGATTAAACATCATTATTACGCTGCATTAGCCAGAAATGAGACTTAAATTAATAAAATTAAATAAATGATAATTTAGAAAATATTTTGAAACTTTTATGCTCAATTAATACGCTTATTTCAGTATTCATTTGAAGTTTTGAATTTTTTAGAAACCATCTTCTTACATCTTAAAATTAACCATCATGTCAAATTCCAAGTCCTACCACCTCTCTCAACATAAAGGGCTATTGTTGAAATATGAACTGTCACCATTAATTTGCCAATATTAATTTTGAAATCGGTTTGTTATTTCTTAATATTGCACAGAAACGTAATTTAGAAAACTTTTAAAGGCATTTTTTAGATCTTTGTTGTTCCCGTGAACCCCAGGTGGTAGAATCATCCGCATAAAATTTGCCTTCTAAAGATCAGAGATTGTTATCATTGATTCGCTATTATTACTTTTATAATCGGTTTATATTCCCTGAAATTGCATAGAAATCGTAATTTAAGTGTTTTTTAGAACGCTTTTCGCACCTCCCCTTCACTTCATCCCTTTTTAATTTGAATTTTTTTCGAATGTCCTTCGAGTGCATTTATATTTTATAAGTAACTACCATGCTAAAAAGTTTCTAGCCTCTTCAGTGTCACAGAAATCACAATTTAGAAAGTTTTTTGCTGCTGAAACCCTCTGGTGGTAGTGGCACAGACAAAAAATATAGCTTATGTTTGAGCAGGTTCTATCACCAACAATTTGTCACAATTATTTTTTAAATCGGTTTGGTATTTGATAAGTAATTGCACAAAAATTGTAATTTGGAACGTTTTCAGAACGCCTTTCGCTCACTTTATCCTTTTAAATTTTGAATTTTCTTTCGACTGTTCTTAGAAAGCAGTTGCATCTTGTAAGTATATACCATGCCATATTTCAAAATGTTAGACCCCTCAGTTATGCAAAAAACGCAAATTAGAGCATGTTTTGCTCTTGCACCCCCAGATGGTAGTGACAGCAATATAAAATATAGCCTATGTTGGAGCAGGGACTGTCACTATCAATTTCCAACCATTACTTTTGAACTAGGTTTGGTATTTCATGAGATTGAGTAGAAATCGCAATTTAGAACGTTTTTACAACGTTTTTAGAATGCTTTTCGTTCATTTTCACCCGTTTTAAGTTTCGAATTTTTTCGAATCTGTATTTAAAGATCATTTATATCTGATAAATATGTACCTTGCCTAATTTAAAGTTGCTAGCCCCTACTGATCACAAAAATCGAAATTTAGAACGTTTTTTGCTCCTCCAACCTCCAGATGATAATGAAACCGACATGAAATAGCGTCTATGTTAGCACCAATTTGCCTGCCATTACTTTTGAAATGAGTTCGATTCTTCCTGAGATTGCTCACAAATCGTTATAAATGTACGTTTTAAGAATGGTTTTCGCGCATTTTCATCCCTTTTTAAATTTCAATTTTTTAAAGAAATGTTCTTAGAGATCATTTATATCTGATAAATATCTACCATGCAAAATTTCATGAATCTAGTTCCTTCCATAATTCAAAAATCGCATTTTTAGAACGTTTTTAGTTCCTGCATCTTCTCTGGGGGTAGTGAAAACAGACATAAAATATAGCCTATCTTGGAGCAAGAGCTGTCATCATCATTTTTACACCATTATATTTGAAATCGGTTCAGTACTTCCCGACGTTGCACAGAAATCGCAATTTAGAATGTTTTTTACAACGCTTTTCGCGCATTTTCACCCTCTTTAAATTTCGATTTTTTTTTTTTTTTAGGAAAGTACTTAGAGATCATTGATATCTTATAAGTAACTACCATTCCAAATTTCATGATTCTAGGCCCTTCCGTAGCACAAAACTGCAATTTAGAACGTTTTTTTCTCCTGAAACCCCAATGTGCTAGTGATGCAAAAATAAAACAGAGCCATGTTAGAGCAAGCTCTGTCACCATCAATTTGCAACCAATAATTTTGAAATCAATTTGGTACTTCCCAGAATAGAGTAGAAATCACCATTTAGTATGTTTTTTAGAACCCACTTCGCGTATTATCACCCCTTTTAAATTTCGAATGTTATATGAACTGTTCTTAGAAATTCTTTATATCTAATAAGTAACTAATATTTCAAATCTCATATGTCTAAGCCCTTCAGTAATGCAAAAATTGCATTTTTAGAAAGTTTTTTGCTCCTGCACCCCTTTGGGTTAGTGGAACCGACATGAAATATGGCCTATTTGTAGCAAGGGTTGTCACCATCATTTTGACACCATTATGTTTTAAATCGGTTTGGTACGTCTTGAGATTGCGTAAAAATCGCCATTTAGAACGTTTTTTAGAACGCTTTTTGAGCATTTTCACCCCTTTTAAATTTCGAATTTTTTAAGAAATGTTCTTAGAGATAATTTATATCTAATAAGTGACTACCATGCCAAATTGCATGTATCTGGACACTTCAGTAACACAAAAATCCCAATTTAGAACGTTTTTTGCTCCTGCAGCCCCTTTAGGGTTAATGGCACCGACATAAAATGTAGGCTATGTTGGAGCAAGTGTTGTCACCATCATTTTGACACCATTATTTTGGAAATCGGTTTGGTACTTCTTGAGATTGCGTAAAAATCGCCATTTAGAACGTTTTTTAGAACGCTTTTTGCGCATTTTCACCCCTTTTAAATTTCGAATTTTTTTTTTAAAGAAATGTTCTTAGAGATAATTTATATCTAATAAGTAACTACCATGCCAAATTGCATGTATCTGGACCCTTCAGTAACACAAAATCGCAATTTCGAACGTTTTTTGCTCCTGCACCCCCTTTAGGGTTAATGGCACCGACATAAAATGTAGCCTATGTTGGAGCAAGGGTTGTCACCATCATTTTGACACCATTATTTTTTAAATCGGTTTGGTACTTCCTGAAATTGCGTAAAAATCGCCATTTAGAACGTTTTTTAGAACACTTTTTGCGCATTTGCACCCCTTTTTAATTTCGATTTTTTTAAGAGATGTCCTTAGAGATCATTAGTGTCTTATATGTAACTACCATTCCAAATTTCATGTTTCTAGGACCTTCAGTAACACAAAAATCGCATTTTTAGAACGTTTTTTGCTTCTGCACCCCCTTTTGGCCAGTGGCACGGACATAAGATATAGCCTATGTTCTAAGTTGGACTAACACCATCATTTTGATACCATTACTTTTGGAATCGGTTCGGTAGTTCCAGAGCTTACCTCCGACAAATAAACAATTTTTTCCTCTTTATAATATGAGTATCGATAGATGAGTATAGACTAGCAAACCCCTCGGCTTGCTCGCGTAATTGTTGAAATATGCCAAGTGATATTTGCATGACTCTTTTTTATCACAGAATACTTTTTGAGATGATTCAAAAATTAGCAAATTAAGCCACAGTTTGACTAAACTTCAATATAAAAATGCAATAGACAGAAATGAAATTTTAATAAATTAAATAAGAATAACTAAAACTAATTCCAATTAAATGATAACTTAGAAAGTATTTTCAGGCTTTTATGATTATTTCATACGCTCATTTCAGTATTCATTTGAAGTTTTGAATTTTTTAGAAACCATCGTAACACATTTACATCTTAAAATTAACCACCATGTCAAATTCCAAGCTTCTTGTCTAACAGTCTACCACCTCTCTGGGTGTTAGTGGCACCACATAAAGTGCCGGAACAGAGTTGAAATAGAATATCTCTAAAAATGTTGAAACAGAGACTGTCACCATTAATTTGCCAACATTAACATTGAAATCGGTTGGTATTGCCTAATATTGTATAGAAAGCGGAATTTAGATGTTTTTAAAGACTTTCTTGTTGTTCTTGCCAACCAGGTGGTAGTGACACCGGCATAAAATATAGCCCGTATAGGATCAGGGACTATCACTCTTGATTCGGAACCAGTATCTTCTGTAATCGGTTTATTATTTCCTGGGATTCCATAGAAATCGTAATTTAGGACTCTTTTAGAATGCTTTTCGCTCCTTCCCTTCGCTTCACCCCTTTTTAATTTCGAATTCATTTTCGACTGTTCTTAGAGGACATTTATATTTTAAAAGTAACTACCGTGCTATATTTAAAGTTTCTAGCCTCTTGAGTACCGCAGAAATCGCAATTTAAAAAGTTTTTTGCTCCTGCAACCCTCGACATAAAATATAGCTTATGTTTGAGCAGTGTCTATTACCATCAATTTGCAACCATTATGTTTGAAATCGGTTTTGTATTTCATACGATTGCATAAAAATCGTAATTTAGAACGCTTATAGAACGCTTTTCGCTCACTTCATTCTTTTAAATTTGGAATTTTCTTTCGACAATTCGTAAAAAGCATTTGCATCTTTGAAGTAATTACCATTCCAAATTTAAAATGTTAGACCCCCTCAGTAACACAAAAAACGCAATTTAGAACATTTTTTGATCATGTAACCCCCAGGTGTTACTGACAACAACGTAAAATATAGGTTATGTTGGATCGGGGATTGTCACCATAAATTTGAAACCATTACTTCTGAAATCGGTTTCTATTTCCTGAGATTGCGTAGAAATCGCTATTTAGAGCATTTTTAGAACGCTTTTCGTTCATTTTCACCCCTTTTAAATTTCAAATTTTTAAGGAACTCTTCTCAGACAGTATTTACATCTCATAAGTAATTACCATGCCAAATTTCAAGTTGCTAGCCACTTCAGTATCAGAAAAATCACAATTTAGAACGTTTTTTAAAATGCAACCGCAAGGTGGTAGTGACGCCGACATGAAGTAGATTCTATATAGCATTCTATAGGAGCAAGGGCTGTCATCATCAATTTCCAAACATTACTTTTGAAATCGGTTGGGTACTTTCTGAGATGCGTAGAAATCGCAATTTAGAACGTTTTTTAGGACTTTTTCGTCCGTTTTCACCCCTTTTAAATTTCGATTTTTTAGAAAATGTTCTTAGAAATCATTTGTGCCTAATTTCAGGATTCTAGGCCCTTCAGTAACACAAAAATCGCAATTTCGAACATATTTTGCTTCTGCAACCCCTAAGTGGTAGTAACACCGACATTAAATAGAGCCTATGTTGGAGCAAGGACTGTCATCATCAATTTCCAGCCATTACTTTTGAAATAGGTTGGGTACTTTCTGAGATTGAGTAGAAATCTCCATTTAGAACGTTTTATAGAACTCTTTTCGCGCGTTTTCACCCCTTTTAAATTTCGAATTTTTTAAGAAATGATCTTAGAGTTCATTTGTATCTTATAAGTAACTACCATTCCAAATTCCATGTATATCTGGGCCCTTCAGTAACACAAAAATCGCAATTTCGAACGTTTTTTTGCTCCTGCACCCTCCCCTTTAGGGGTAGTGACACCCGCATAAAATGTAGCCTATATTGGAACAAGGGTTGTCACCATCAATTTGACACCATTATATTTGAAATGGGTTCGGCACTTCTTTAGATTGCGTAAAATTCGCCATTTAGAACGTTTTTAGAACGCCTTTTTCGCATTTTCACCCCTTTTAAATTTCGAATTTTTGAAGAAATGTTCTTAGAGATCATTTATATCTAATAAGTAACTACCATGCCAAATTCCATGTATCTGGGCCCTTCAGTAACACAAAAATCGCAATTTCGAACGTTTTCTTGCTCCTGCACACCCCCCCTTTAGGGGTAGGGGCACCGACATAAAATGTAGCCTATGTTGGAGCAAGGGTTGTCACCATCATTATGACAACATTATGTTTGAAATCGATGTTGTACTTCCTGAAATTGCGTAAAAATCGACATTTAGAACGTTTTTTAGAACGCTTTTCGCGCATTTTCACCCCTTTTTAATTTCGATATTTTTAAGAAATGTCCTTATTGATCATTAGTGTCTTATAAGTAACTATCATTCCAAATTTCTTGTTTCTAGGCCCTTCAGTAACACAAAAATGGCATTTTTAGAACGTTTTTTTGCTCCTGCACCCCCTTTTGGCCAGTGGCACGGACATAATATATAGCCTATGCTCTAAGTTGGACTAACACCATCATTTTGATACCATTACTTTTGGAATCGGGTCGGTAGTTCCAGAGCTTACCTCCTACAAATAAACAATTTTTACCTCTTTATAATATTAGTATATATATATATATATATATATATATGTTACATTATTAGTTCTAATTCCGCGATTTCCTTATCTTACTGTAAATTACTACTTTATTTTTACTAAATCCTTATCCTTAAATAATCTCTATCGTTAACACTGTTTAATTCCCTTTAATTTAATGTCTCACTTGTCTTAATCGCTTAAATATTACGCTTTTAGTATTCTTAAATTAAATGTTCCATTTCCACGCTTTTTTCTTTCGAGAACATTCTTTTAGATTCCATTTTTACTTTCCCGCGCATTTCTGAGGTTATCCTTTTTCCCTTCAAATTCATCCGCGTGCTCTGTCCGCACACTTTATATGACGTGACATTCTTAATTATTCATTGGTTGAGAGCGCGATCTACGTCATATTTGTATTCTTACACGTGAGGAACAAAAAGTTGATACTCGCTATGTTTCAGTAGTTTTTAAAAGATTTGAGTCGATTTTCCAGTTTAAATTCATCCCCTGGTCACCGTCCTTTTATTCGATTATCTGTAACTTTGTTTAGACCTAATTACTACTACGGAGAGATAGCTAATAAATAATCTTGATGGAAACTGCGCCATTTTAAAGATGTTCTAATAAAGTGCTGAGCTGATCTTATGTGTCGTTTCAATTCATTCTGGGGAAACTTCACGGAACGATGTATTCCATAGTCTTCACTCGACTACTGAAATTAACAAATTGTTATACTAATAAAAAAGGTTCGAATAACCTGTTCTGACCACTTCTATTATTGCTGTATGTGATCCACAACTACTATCAAGACATCTAGCACTGCATTTTCAACATTGCACTACTGGTAACATAACAACCAGTTCTTTCGTTCACTAGTAAAGCCTTCCAATGTTAGAATAATCAAACAATTCTATTCTAAAATCATAACATATATATATATATAAATAAATTGATTATATAATTTTATTTTTACGCCATTTATTCAATTTTACACAATAATAGTAATAATAATAAAACCTCATTTTACTTTTTGGTTTTGTGTGCAATCATATATGTAGCGCTAATGTAATATGTAGCGAAAAAAAAAACGGTTATTTTTTTTATAGATGGTGGTTTGTTTCTCTAATCCATATAAAAATAAAATTTTGTAACTATGTCTATCTTTCTAAAATATATAAACAATTACGAAGGTAGAATCGAGAAATTTTATATACAGGAGTATTAAAATATACCTGAGGCAAAAAAAAAAGCAACCCGGATTCTAAAACATTAAAGTTCGTGCTTTATTTAACAAAGACAAAAAAGTAACAGCCATTTCCTATAAGACTTCCTATTTGTTTGCCAAAAATGCACAATAAACACAGCAATCAATTAAACATAACATATTGTAAACTACAGTGCATTTTATCTGTGTGGGATGAGGCTAGTGTAACATATACTACATAGAAAAAAAAAACATTTAAAATATAATATACTTGAATGATGCGGCTGAAAAAAAGTTTTATACATGGAATTCATGTTTATATTTATACGTAGAAATATAAAATTCAAAATATTAATTCGGATTTACTTCATTATTTTCTGTACTTATATATAGGATGTCTACAAATTTGTTGGGCAAAAAGAATGAATTATTGCATGGAAGTGACCGGAAAAAATTCAATACATATTGTTGTAAGATAGAGAAGTAGTTACCGTTTGACATTATCACCATTATATCGCCGCACTTGCACAGCAGAATGCGTTTCATGAAACCAAAGACAGCATTGCGCTTTTTCAGCACCGTTGTACGTCTCCATTATCATAATGCCCAACAAGAATGATTACCGCTCGCTAAGCAATAGCGTCAGTCATGAGACCTAACGTCATTTATGAATAAACTTCGGCACCACTAGTCTGACTTTCAACTAGTTAACTTCATTTAATATTTCGGAAATTTTTAAGAGGACCGTGGACCTTTATTAAGCAAAAATCGAACCCAAAATCGACATTACTTTTTTTGTGTATTATTGTCATCAAATTTGTACAGCTTCATTCGTGGAATACCACATGTAGATGCGATTATTGTACGTAAAGTTACAAGTGCTTTAATTTTTTTTACAAACAATTTTTTGGTCTTTTAGTATATTTCAAATCTGTTTTTCTCAATACCGATGTGTAAGATTTTTGAAAAGATCCTTGCTACTTAATTTTTGATAAAGATACAGGAAATTGATAAGGAACAATCCTGATATTGCTTAAAAAGAAACTGTGTATGCATTTTAAAATTCGGCTTCATTAAGACAATAAAATTTGATTTTCAATTTACTATAAAGCAGAATTTGGATGAAACTCGATATGGAATTAAGAAAATAGCTCTAAAAAATTATCTATTTAAGCGATTAAAAAATCGATACATAGATTTTTTATAATGCAGTTTTGCGTAATTAAAATCCAAAATCGAGGAAATATCTAAAAAATTAATGTGCAAGGAACATATTAAAATTTCGTTTTAAACTTTTAATTTTTTTAAAAAGATCTTACAATTATAATAAGATTAGAAATGTCTGTTAAGGTGTTCTATAGAGAACACCTATTAAAAATTTCTTTTAATTTTCATAATAGAGATTTCAAATTTTGTGCAAATATACATTTCTCTATAAGTATATGGGGCATCCTCACAATCTTTTCACTTTCATGTCCCTGAAGAATAATTTTTTATTTAATACATGTTTTTGTTTTGTTTTTTAATTTCATATACTGGGGAACATCCAATTGCATGATTGCATAACAATATTTACTAGATAAATAAGTTTTGGACGATGTTGGGGGTCCAAATACCAGGAAAACTCATCTACCGTCCCGTGTCCCTGATGCTGATTTTTAAGTTTGAAGCTGTCTGGATAAAATAGTTTCAATAAAAATAATTAAATGTAATTATTTTCTGAAACTGGAAATATTGTTTCATATAAATATGTAGCAAAAAATTAACCTGCATACATTTTTAGGGTTGTTATTATTTTTTAAACTCTGTCCCCGGGTTTTAGATTCCTTACCATCCCTCTTCTAAAATTATACAGAAAATTATTTCAGATGCAGCCACAGAATTTTTTTCAAGTTTTTTCTCATGCAGAAGTATGGTAGAGAAATAATGTCTAAAATTCTTTGGCAGGATATTTATTGTAGAATTTAAATCAGCATTTAAATATCAATTTCAAGCACGTGGCTTTATTGGTAGTCTCGCTGTCCCCAAGGTTTATTCCTGCACTTTTCGAGGTAAATAAAAAAAAAAAATCTTTAATATAATCCAATGTTAACAACTGTTTCTAAAAATCAATGAACATTGTAGCTATCATTTATTCTTAACATGAGTTTCCTAAAATAGGTGGTAATTTTCTTTACCGTTCCATCAACCATTTCGTCCCTTTTTTTCAATACCATCCCCTTTTTTTACTTTACCGTCCTTTCTTTAACACCCCTTTAAGACTATATTATACAAAAATTCTGTATTAAAAGTACTGCATTGTTATTATATCTTATTTGAATGTCCTGTGGGTACTATGCAAATTCATTATAATTAAAAATTTAGAAGAAAATAAAAAGTTATAGGTGTAAAATGGTAAGGAAAATTAAACTCGCAAGTTTAACTTAAACCTTAGTTAAATAATAAAAAAAAAAATCGCTGCTGACCATTTTTCTTCATTTTGAATCATTAAGGCATTCGTTTATCAGATTAAAATGTTATTTTAGCAAGTTTAATTTTGTCAGATTTTTTCCACAAAAGTCAAAAGATTGTGAGAATGCCCCATATATATTATATATACTTACGTTGAAATGTATATTTGCACAAAATTTCCAATATATATTATGGAAATTAAAAGAACTTTTCTTAAACGTCCACCTTCTCCTAACTTACGAAACAGCCCAACTAATTTGTAGACACCATGTATTAAAAATGAATTTCAATATTTTGTTTAAAAATGTAAACCCAAAAAGAATTTCATTTTATTGTATATGCAGACTATAAATTTCAACTAATTTATTACGAATTTATATAGTAACATGAACATGTGAATTAAGAGTAAAACATGTATCTTAAGTACAAATCCAACACTAAGAAGTGCAAATTTCCTTTAAAAATAATATACGAGGGTGAGTCGGAAAATAAGTTTCCCTTGGCAACTGTGGACAGAGGTGTGTATGAAAAAAAAAATGTAATGAAACATTAAATATAAGACGTAACTTTATTTTTCTACATAAGTGCCAAGTGAGTTGAGACATTTATCATACCCCTTTATAAGTTTCAAAAAGCGCTCTTTGAAAAAATCAGGGCTTTGCATCATTGTGTTCCCAGTAGATATGGAGAGAAAGTGTGTTGTGAATTCGTAGTCAAAACAGGAAGTGAGAGCGGTTGTCCGCTATGAATGGACACGTGGAGTATCGGGAGCAAAAACCCATAACCGCCACGTGGGAGTCTATGGGCCAGATGTGATGTCAAAACAAATGCTGCTTCCAATTCAGTGAGGGGCGGTAGAAAGTGTTGGACAGACATGGACCTAGACGGACGTGCACGGACACTACAGACGAAAGCAATGCTTGACTACTTCTTTGTAAGCAATACTGAAGTTACACAAGCCGTTCAACGCTTCTTTTTTATGCAGAGCCCTGTTTTTTTCTTGAGGGCTTTATGAAGCTTATAAAGGGTATGACATATGTTTCAACTCACTTGGCACTTAAGTAGAAAAATAGAGTTACGTCTTATCTTTAATATTTCATTACATTTTTTGTCTTTCATACACACCTCAGTCCACAGTTGCCAGGGGAAACTTATTTCCCGACTCACCCTCGTAATAGCAAAAATGCTACCATGGACTCACTAATGCCTGTCCTAGAAGTTCTGCTACCTTCATTTTAACTACTCATTTTACCATAAAAACCAAATTTGCATTGAACTTTTTTGTGCAAAGAATAAAAGTAAATCCTTTTAAACCAGTATATCATATGTATTTAATTTTATTCTAATAAAACATTTGAAAGTACGAGAAAAAATTTACCACTGTAAATGCGATTTGGAAATTTTGACATGTTGTTTTAAACTACTTTTTTTTTCTTATTAAGTGCTCCAGCTGCATTCAAAATACATAACTAATATTAGTAAAGGTACAATTATTGCTGTACTGACTTAAAATATACATTATTTATGAAATTTCGTGGTAAAAATTAAAGCTGAACTTATGGTAGCAGAAATGCTACCATGAGCATTGGGGTTATTTCTTTGCAACAATAAACAAAAAAATCTCGTAATATTTTGCTGTATTTCTACTGGAGAAAATTAATAATATATTAGTGAAAATTTATCAATAGAAAACTTTTTCTTGCTAAAAGGAATATTTCTTGAAAATAAATTTGAATGAAGCGAGAAAAAAAGCAGAATTCTTTCACTGAAATATAAATAAAAAATCAATGATATTTTCAAAAGCTTTAACCTAAATATTTTTCCAATAGCCTTCAGTGTGGCGTTTTGTTTGTCATAAACTCGAAAATATGCTCCTTGTTAAAATACAACAAATACCCTTGAAAAAATCCTGCTCATAAAAATGTACGATCTAAATAAATATTTCACAATGTTGCAGTTATATACTACTAGAAAATTTGTTATAGCTTGGAAAATAAAGTTGCAGGAACTAAAAACAATAATCTTAAGCCAGAGGATAAACCGGTTTCATTGGGAATATACATAGATATTTATAACTATATGGGAAATAATCCTAAAATTTTAAATGCTTAAAAAAATCGGTAGAAATAAATTATTTTTAAAGCATGCAAGTTTAAATTAAAATTTACGATGATAACATTTTGAATTAGTTTTTAAATTTTACTTTCATTCATATTTTTACCAGATTACCACTAAAGGCCAAATATAAAGTTAACACTTCATATCCCTTAAAGTTTTTATTTTATTAGACAAAAAGTTCAAATAATATTCTTTCACATGTGTAAATTTAATTTAATATGCAATCTTACTGTCTAAATGTAACGTTAATTATAAGTTCAAATTATGCGGTATTAAAATGCATTAGATACATATAATTTCACTTAAAAAACTATATATATTTAAATGTCTTACGAGAAGTTTTACAAATTAATATAAATTTAACTAAAATTTGTTTCTTTCAGTGGTTTTACTGAAAAAAAAAAGAAGAGGGAAAATAACAACGCCATTATTGCACTCTAGTGACCACGTAGTAAATGATTACCTACATCCCATTTAGTACAAAGGCCTATTAAATTAAAATATTAAAAAAAAACTCTAACTCTCGTTATAAAAGATAAGAAAAGAACAACGTTAAGGCTTCCCATTATCTATTATACTACAGAAAATTATTTTTAAAAAATAGAAAAAAAATAATTGGTGATAAGCCTTCAACACGAATAAAGAGAAATGTTCGAAATCTGTAACTGTAGAGAAAAAAAAAAGCAGTATACGTCAATTACTTTTTTTTTGGTTTTCGACAAATAAAAGTTAAAAGTTTTTTTAGAAATGCATAAGTAAATATTAAAAATGTATAAGTGGATGTACATATGTAACGGTATCAACATTTTGTTAATTTTGGACCTCTCCATCACCTTTACGATATCATATTTCATCATCCCACGACCGTAGCCCACCCCCCTCCCAAATGTTATCGTTATCAATGTGCAGAAAATATTTTCAACTTTGTAACTTTTACTTTCTTTTATCTTTACAAGAAGAAAGAAATGGATTCGTGAAAATTTTCGACTTTCGGTTTTCGATGGATTTACACGTTTTAGGGGTCAGAGATTCCGAAAAACATGTCTCTACAAAATGTCTGTCTGTGAGTCTGTCTGTCTGTATGTGACACAAATTTTGTGGGCGCTCTATCTCAAGAACTAACACACGGAATTTAATAAAAATTTATATTCAGTTAGTCCCTGATATAAGTTGGTGCTTATTTTTGGTGTAAATCGCTCAACAGGTGGCGCTGCTATGCAGCCTTTTTCACGATTTCCGCAATAGCTCAATCTCCAGAACTAATGCACGGATATTCATCAAACTTCAGAATCAGTTAGACCTTGAAATGAATTGAAGTTTTTTACATTTTTGTGAAAATCGCTCAACAGGTGGCGCTGCTATACTGCATTTTTTACGATTTCCTCAATAGCTCTATCTCAACAACTAATGCTTGTATTTTCAACAAACTTCAGATTCAAGTATACTTTGATATGGATTAGTGCTGTTTGTGTTTTGGTACAAATCGCTCAACAGGTGGCGCTGCTATGCTGCACTTTTCAGAATTTCCATTATAGTTGTATCTCAAAAACTTATGCAAGAATTTTCACCAAACTTCAGAATCAGTTAATCCTTCACATGAATTGACATTTTGGTGTAAATTGCTCAACAGGTGTCGCTGCTATGATGTATTTTTCTGAAATTCCACTATAAGCATATCTCAAGAACTAATGCACGAATTTTCATCAAACTTTAGAATCAGTTAGCCCTTGAAATGAATTGACATTTTATACAGATTGGTGGCGCTGCTACGTTGTCTTTTGCTATTTCCGCAATAGCTCTATCTCAAGAACTAATGCTTGGATTTTCAACGAACTTCAGATCCATGTATACCTGGATATCAATTAGTGCTATTTATGTTTTGGTGTAAATCACTCAACAGGTGGCGTTTCTATGCTACATTTTTCAGAATTTCCGCTATAGCTCTATCTCAAGAACTAAGGCACGGATTTTTATCAAACTTCATATTCAGATACATATAAATTGGTGCTAAATTGATGTAATTTCTTGTACTATTTAAATGATTTAATTGACGTGATTTATTTAGAAGAAAGTTTTGTGATGGCCACAACATACTAGTTTTCTTTTGTTTGCAGTGATATACAGATATGATTATACATTTATTAATCGCACACTTTATTGATTCAAAGGCAGAGGTCAATAAAATATTACCATTATTATATTGAAATAACTTTCTATCGAACAATACTTAAAACAAATAGCGACTATTTAAAGGTATTTAATAATTGCTTTTTATTACATAATCCATTCAACACCAATATCTTCTTGCATTTGTCTCGCAATTGGGGGAGAAGGGCAGGCAAATTTTCTCCTTAACAAAACAGGTGGAAAATATTCTTTCTCTTTTCTTTATATGCATACGCATGTGAGAGAAGAATAGGAACGCCAAACGTTGGAGTTTTACATATTTTGAAATTAAAGAACTGTATAATCATTTAATGATTTTAATCATAACTTTGCATTTTCTCAAAAAAGATAATTGACTAAAAAAAGGTAATAGACTATATTGTTGTAAAGGACAAGTTACAAATAAAAAGAGAAAATTTTGGTTGGATAAAAAAATTATAACCTCTCCCCTAAGAGACATCTTACGAAATCATGTACCAGACCCCCTCTCCCCATAAAGTGATAATGTTATACATGCACAGTCTCTAATTACACTTTTAGAAATGTAAAGCATATTTTTTATATTACTGTTTTTAGATTCTTCGTGACGGAGCTACAATTGTTAGGTGTTCTTCGATTTCGTTTCAAAGATTTCTTTTTTGCTACGGTTTATTTTGCATTAACGATAATAGACGATGCATTCCAAGCTTTTTAGACAAACGCATTTAACTGAGAAGAATCATTTCCCTAACGGAAAAGCATTTTTAAAATTGCTTCTGTAAGTAGAGAATTAAAGGAGAAAGCATAATAAAATATTTCACATTCATGCAATCAGAAATGATAGTAAAATGTACGAAATGATTCGTTAGAAATTCATAATAATATCATTTGTCTGCACAATTTTACAAAATCATAATTAGGTGTTGTATACAATGTATTTTAAACACTATAATCAAAAATGTAATAAAAAAGGCTCTGCAATATCACGGTTCTAGTTATATAACTTTAAGTATTATAAAAGTAACATTGACACAATTTATGTACTGTAACCTTTAAAATTTTTAACAGAAATATATTTATATAGAACAAGATTTTATTAGATTATTGGATTTATATAGATCAATTGCTAGATTTATATAAAACAAGATTTTATTAGATTATTAGATTTATATAGATTAATTGTTAGATTTATATAGAACAATTACCACTCATTCTCTAAAAATATTTCGTGTTGTGCTTAATAAACTACTCCCGTTGCAGTTTCTTTCGTAATAACTAAAAAGGAATTTCACATTAGGCGATACGAATTTTACATCTGTAAGGGGGGTAGGGGAAACTAGAATCAGGGGTAATTGGGATCAGGGGCAATCTGTAACAAATAAAAATAATGTCCATGCTAATTATGAATGCTGGCTAATATTCTGCACAAAGAAAAACGTTGTCCGTCAAAGTGATAATGTTTTAAGAAAAAAGGTGCTGTGTAAAAAAATTGTGGGAATATTAAAATATAAAATGTTTTTACAGGAAATAGTTACGTTTTACAAAAGACGTAGCATAAAGTTAATAATCTGCATGATTCTAATTATCCCAGAAATAGGATTTTTGGGGTAAATAGGATAGAGTCTTAGGGTTAAGGGTAAATTGGGATTGAAATTTTGTCTATTTAAATCAAGTTGTGGTTTGGAAAGCATTTTTGAATCTTTCAGTTTTCAGATCCTGTGAATAACCCGTAGTTTAGTCAATTTTACTGCACATTTTGTGTTAGCAAAACATTTATTTTACATTTTTATTTTGCATTTATTCCAAAATTTTGCCTTAACTGCATATGTTAGGCCTAATTAGGTCTCAACTCTTTCATTGTAAATGAAATTTTCCTCTTTCCCAACATATAATCTTTGACTGATAGTTTTTTCACCGTTGCTTGCATTTAATGTTATTTTGGATTTTTTTTTTTTAACTTTAAAAATTAGTTCTTTGGTAATACAATAAGGCTATTAATTTCCAATAGAAAGTTTTGCATTTGATTTTGTTTGTAGTCAGAGTGTAAAATATATGAATATTGAAAATCCATTAAAAACAGTTTTTTTCAGCGTGCTTATCCTTCCAATGCTGTATCTCTGAGAATTGTTGTAGTTCTAAAACAAAAAAAATATCTTGCTGTAAAGCCTACACCGAGATCTTTAAATCCCATTTATCCATGAGTGTGCATCTTGTATGGCACGAGAGAAAATACCACTGATCCCAATTATTCCATGAAATATGGTAATTTGGATCAAAGAGGCATTTTTAGAAATAGACGCTTGTACTAGGTAACATGGTATATTGATAATAATTCTTTACCCATTTCAAGAGACAACTACCTACTGAGTAAAATTATACATAACATTAGTATGCAGACCACTTCATTTTCTGGCAATAAATTGTCAAAGTACAAATTGTCAAATTTGTACAAAGCGCTAATTATCCTTACCTCACCTAATATTTATATACTACTGCAGACAAATATAATAGAAAGGAAAAGATAGAGGACATTCCTAGTGTTAAATTCATTTGCAATCGTTGCAAAACAGATTGCACTGGGAATTGTTTTTTAGGCATAACTAAAGAAGTACTGGACAAAATGAGATATAATTTTGGATTCAGATATTTAATACTCCTGGAAATTGATTTATGTTAAAGTATTTAGAAGTTGCAACTCATATTTTTCTTCAAAATTGATTTCGAAAATACATGCATTTGAAATAAGTTGTCGAAAAAAATAATATAAAATTTAATCTAAACTTACCTTATGCATCATTTAGGCCCTTCAGAGATGAGTAATGAAAAGTATAAACATATGTTGTGTTTAATAGTTGCATTTACTAAATTAGTGTGGTTGTATCCCGGTAAAACGACTTCTGTTTCCAAAGTTACGGCAACAAAGTATTGTTTTTGGCAATCCGTCAACTATTTTCAGTTATAAAGGACTCACCATTTTCAAATACGGAATTTGGTGAATATTTTAAAGAAGAAAATATCAAACGCGTGACAATTACAACTGTTCTTTACCATGCTAATAGTCAGGCAGAGCGACTCAATTCCACCGTAATTTCTGCAACCTCCAAAATGTCGAAAGACTAACCGAGCAAATGTTTCAATCTTATCTCTAAAATTCAGCACGTCATTAATTCAACTTACCAACGAAGCTACAAGATAAGACCGTTTGATTTACAAATTATTCAGCTCTTAAACAGTAAAATCGAAGAAGATTTCATGAAAGATACAGATGACATACGCAAATAAATAAAAAAGAATATTCTCAAAATTCAAGAAGAAAATCGTAAGCACTGTACCATATGACGTAAGAAACCTAAGAACTACAACCTTGGTGAACTCGTCGCGATTAAGACCAAATAAAGACCAAGACTAAGTTCAGAAAATCGCAACTACCGAAGGACCGATAAACACTACCAGTTGCGCTGGTCTATGAAGCTTTGGCACTTCAAATATTAATGTTGTGACCCACTGAACTTTTTTTCTTTTCTTGTTGTCTGCGTTCTAAAATCTTAGACGCAAATGATTTTGAAGAAGTTTCCCTGTGATGTTACAGTATTTTAATGGTGAACTAAAGAATCTGTGTGATGTTGAGATCATTTTTCTTCTCTAAGACTATTTACATTTTTTTGTTTTTATTTCATTTCAGATTACTGACTGTGTTTTGTCATGTCGCTGAGCCAGATCCTGGTTTCCGAAAGGCCGCATGTGGCGTTCTGTGATACACCTAAATACGGGATGAATGCAACCGCCACTAGTATCACTCAAAAATTAGAAGAGACTTTCTTCGAGATTAAGCAACGAATGCAAATAGGACGCTGTGGAATGTAGGTGGAAGAACTACGTGCTAAAAATATCAGATTATTTTTTCATAGAATTAAAACGATCTTTTACATGATTTATAATAAAGTGCGAACTCAGATTGAAATATTTATCTAAAGAATACGTGGATTGATCAATATGAAACGACGGTAGTTAATGTGTGTGAATAATTCGTGTTCTATGTTTTGTTTTGCCCTTTCGTGTTAATAAACGTGAATGTTCATATCTAATCAAATGCCATCTCTATTGTGGTGCCTCATATATACATATATATATATGTATGAAGGTTATGTTTAATTAATGGTTATATATATATATATATATATATATATATATATATATATATATATATATATATATATATATATATATATATATATATATATATATATATATATATATATATATAGTGGTTGAAATATTTTATTGAATGAAACGTTTACTTGTTTGGTATGTAAAGGTAAATGTACTGAAGTATCCAAATATAACATCAAAAGTAGATCTTCGTAACGAAAATTTCATAGATTATCACAATTTTAACATGGATACAGTACCCTAAACTAACAAGAATATGATACATGATGTCAGAAAACGGACTTCACTATCATAGTTAGCATGCAGAGAGCTGAAAATTCAATTATTACTGTTTCTGTTCAGGAAAACATATTTCAGTTTGTGGAATAATGTAATTAGTTGTATTTTGATTTACAATCCAGATATTGGTCTTGTAGCCCAGGCAAATTAAAATAAATTCGCCTTTAACCCGAACAAAATTGTAATAGAATCTCGGTTAACTGATTTTTAATCTGTAACCATTACTGAGAAATATTACCAAAATCAGACAAAATCCGAACACGGTAAAATGGACTGAATTACATGTCGTTTTACGTTGTATTACTGTATAGTTTTTAGTAGCTGCGGCAGACGACAGAGAGCAGCACTAAACAATTTGGACTCCTCATTCTTTATGAAATAATTGACTGTTCTATAATAAATAAAATTTAATTAGTTATTGGTATTATTTTTATTTTCTAAAATCCTTTTTATGCTTTTCCCTGTATATATGTATACTAATGATATTTTTTTTTTCGTATTAGATAACTTTATTTACTTCTGTACTCATATGTTTCTCCGGAGTAGTGATGTAGGGTAGGGGAGTACACAGAGAGACGTGACACACAGTGAGACAGCAGCCACTTTGACTCATAGTTGTTTTTTTTCTTCAAGCTGGCATACACACATAACGACCTCATCTTATGAAACACATGGGTGTAGTTTCGGCACTTCAGTTACTCGTCCGACAAAATAGTAAATAATTCCTTAATTCATAGTGGTTAAATTTACATAAACGCCTATTTTAGAGTTTATTTCCTTTAATATGACATACAGATATACTTAACCAAACCTAGCTATATCTAATAATAGACTATTTCACAAAACGACATAATCTTTTTAAAGCGATGAAATTGATGTAACAGATGTGGTATCCATTTTGTTACAACGTAACGAAAGTACACAGTGAGACACACTGTTGTGGTGCAAAGTGAGTCGTGTCTTATAGTATACCTATTATATGGTTCTGATGTTAAAAAAGTTATTTATTAATAAAAGAAGGTTTTTCTCTCTCTCTCTTTCTCTCTGTGTGCATGGGCGTTCGATGAATAGGGAAATTTACTAAACGTAAGGGGCTGAAAATTTGAATGAAGGTAGCCCAAGGTCTGCCATTGTACACTCGAGGTTAATATTTTTAAAATCTAGAAATATTAATTAGAAATCATAAACTGCTGAAAATTATTTATAGAGTGTAAAAATGTATGATTTATGAAAATATATACATTGTCTCACTGTGAACTACTTGTGGTACACAGTGAGACAATTTTCGTTACTCCGTTATGCTGCTTATGTGCTTTTATAAATAACTTTTATAAAACCATTTATACATTAATGTGTGGCGCATTTATGTAGCTTAAAGATGTAGCAAAATAAAATCCAAAAGAATAAAAATCATCGCCATTTGTTATGTAATAATAATTTTCGTCTCACTGTGCACTACCCTCCCCTATGTATTGATTTTGTGAACGAAGTGTCAATTCTAAATCTCGATTCTATTAAAATCCGAAAAGACAAGTTTTAACAGTATTTTTTTCTCAGTTACAAATCTTTATTATTTAAGTAATTTAAATCTACATTCAAATCGCAAGTCTGCAAATAGTTATTTAAGTAGATTCAACTTTTTAGTTTAGCTATTCGCATTGGAATCTTCTTGGAACAAGACTGGAAGTCTACAAATGTAGGCTCGTATTTCTAAGATAAAGGTACTATAATTTTCGAATTATTCTGATGTTATATTGTAAATCCATATTCTCTATTCTCAAAATCTCTATAAATGTTATTAACCCTTTACGTCCCAAATTATGAATTCATCAAAACTTCCTCTTCTAAAGCATTTTTCGTGAATTTTTTGAACTACCTTAGAAGATTTACACAATCATTTAATAAATTTTAGAAGGATTTTGCCAATTAACGTTAATTAATTAAATTTGAATTTATACGAATTTTGTGCAATATTTATAGCTCGACTCAAATATTTTATTTAAAATATTTTTTTTAGTATTTTGTAGAATTAGGAAACGTACAAACATAATGTTTTTACAATAGAAATATAGAAATATTGCCGAACTGAACCCTCCACCCCCCCCCCAATCTTTCAACGTCAAGAAAGCTGAAAAGATGCAAAGGCAAATAAATCACCTTTTTAAAAATATTTTTTTATGTGTAACCCATAATGCTTTTGGAACAAGATAAAGTAAAGTATCTATAACTCATTCTAAACTGTATTACTACTAATCGATGAATTAAATAAATCTTATAACAAGTTATATTAATGGTACTTTAAACTACCGTCGGTGCGTAAACGGTTAATTTTCGATATTTGCATTTGTGGTATTATAACAATTAATTTCAGTTTTGATTTGTTTCAAACTAAATTTACTTTAAAAATGGACGGTACTGAATTTTGTGCGATTTGTGAGAAAGAAATAAACAATGGACAAAACGTAGTTAAAATTTCGTAAAATGGAGCAGATGGTATAAATGAAGCCAGCCGAAGCAGTAAAAGCGATGTAGTTGCAACTGCTGGAATATGTGTCCATGTTTTGTATCGGAAGGCATTTACATGATAAAATGAGCATTGGAATTACAAAGCGGAAAGCTAGCTGTGGAGAAATACCAAGGAAAAGTATTCGTTTAATTGGGGGTCTAGTTATTAGTGCTACTCACTTTTTTATTTTGTGAAAAACTTTTCTTCTAAACATAAACCTAAATCAGAATATCTGAAAGTAAGACCTACACAATATTCTGAGGCTGTAAAAAATTCTGTGAACGGCGCTGTGATGAATGGTCATTTAAAGTTGGCCGGTTGGATTATTACTGAGATGATCTTTTTGCTGCAGATTGTGTCTATCATAAATCATGTAGCACACATTTTCGTAATGGTAGAATTATTCCTCGCGAATATTGCTCTTCTAACAGATCATCAGGAAAAGGGCGACCAAATAATAAAGAGCAATATCAAGCATTCCTACGTACCTGTGAATGTGAACCTTGAAGACAATAATGAAGAGCAAATGGTTACTGGAGACCTCGTTTCCAAAATGGATGAATATCTTGAAGGATGCCATAGCAGTGCATACGAACGAATACACATGAAGAGAAAACTTTTAGAACACTATGGGGAAAGTATTATAATATCGGGTGAAAAAGGGAAGTCAGATATAGTACCCCGGCACGAGACAGCAAATGAAATTCTTCGAAGTTACCAACAAAAGTCTTAGGATTGCGATATTCAGTTGCAGAAAGTTCAGTTGATAGAAACTGCTGCAAGGATAATTAAAAGTGACGGCAAATCACTGAACATGTCTAAAACTTATGAGTATCCATCACCTAATGACCTCACGGAGGAGAGAGCTTTGGATTACATACCTAGTAGATTGAAATTGCTATTATCAAAATTATTTGTGGGAAAGGATATGTCCATGGAAATCAGTGCTGTTGGTCAGACAATTAAGCAGGTTATTCGAACAAAGCATTACTATGTCCTCTACAAATTGGTCTGTCCGTCCAGCTTCACCATAACAACAGATCAAGATATCTTATTGACATTCTTCACAATCTTGGGTTTTGTTCATACACAAGTTTGTTGTAACAAGATTCGAAAAAAAATGCTGCAGTATCAAGCGGTTCCGCTTCTTTGAGTATTGCAGAAAACGCCACATTACTTCTAGCAGCAGATAATGTCGATCACAATACCTGCAGGGTATGATTGCTATAGTAACTTCAAATGGAAACATCTATCCCACTGTCAATAGGCGTAATGTTGGCGATATTGATATTAAGAACCTAGCCAAAGTTGATATTGTAGAATACAGACATGCGAAAAACATTCTGAAGGATATCTTATTCTGTAAACTTCCAATACTACCGAATGCTTCGGTAAATAGTTTCAGTCTTTTGTGGCAAATCTCAGCATCCGAAAGACAGGGCCCAAATTGGTCAGGCGCTATGCAATTAATTCATTCCAAATCAAACATTTCACACCCAGGGGAATCATCTATCTCATTTCTTCCTAGCAGTGATATGGCAGTCGGCGACATGACTTGTATTTTTTCGACACTTATATATCTTAACAAAGTAGCATACGATCATAACGTCCCATGTGTAGTTACTTTTGATCAGCCTTTATTTTGGAAAGCTTCCCAAATCATAAACGGGCCAACAGATCTTCAAGATTTTATTTTAATGTTGGGAACATTTCATACTCTAATGAATGTCTTAGGTGCGATCGGAACTCTCATGAATGGTTCAGGATTATTAGAAGTACTTGATGAAATCTATGGATCAAATACTCTGGTACATATGATGACAGGGAAAGCTGTTTCTAGGGTAACGCGAGGACATATGCTCGTAGATACAGCTCTTAGTTGCCTACTAGTTTCAGAAATTTTTCCTCGCAATAAACATGGATCTTCCCATGACCTAGTAAAGGAAGGTTGTGATCTCTTCGAGAATATTATGACCAGCCAAAAACAAATGAAAGAGGTTGAACTGTTTGACGCGGTATCTCAGATTGACATCGCTCTGGAGACGAAGAAAAATCGCTTGCAATCTTCTTCGAGAAGAAGTAAGCTCTGGATTGAATATCAGCGAATAATCAGTGTTGTAAGAACCTTAATAACAGCTGACAGGATTGGCTTTTGGGAATTGCACTTGCGTGCTATGCTTGAGATTCTCCCAATAATAGCAGCAGCAGGACGTGTTAATTATTTCAAGTCACTATACCTTTACTTACAAAAAATGTTTAATCTGCCATCTGAAAACGCAAAGGTGCACAAAATTTTTGTAGAATGTAGTGGATTTACGGAAAATCAAAGGGCTACATGGTTGTTTTCAATGCCTGTTTGTTCGATTTACAACTTAGCTATGCAGGAATATGGAGGGGATTTTATGCAAAGTTGTGAACAAAACAAAGAAATAAGGGACTGTAGACAGAAGAGGAACAGCAATGACATTTAAAAAGGGGCCAATGTACTAGAACCCATATCGCCATTTCATTCTGATTCTACTCTGTGCAATATTGTTACAGGCGTAATAGTTGAAAACGAAGTTAATGTTGATGAATTGCACATATTTGGTATGAACATCATCTCCAAAATGATAGGGAAAGATATATTTAGGTATTCGGGGAAAGGTCAGATAAAGTGAAATCTCTAGGATCTGCTGCCGCCATCTGTAGTAACAAAGATAACTTAGATATACAAATAGATCCAGCGCTTCTCTTCCAAAGAATGATGACTGTTGCCACTTGTGGTGAAATAAACCTCGGAAATATCATGCGTTATGAACTGTGTGCGAACCCTGCAGCTTTATTTGAATCACCAAGTATGATGAGAATATCAGACAAACCACAATTAGTTCAGGCACTAGTTAAACACTAGTTAAACAAAAGTTAAACTAGTTAAACTAGTTAAAGAAAAATTAAACAATAATGAATCCGACAACGTGGAAAGTACAGAATGGTACATTTTGGATGGAGGAGCTCTCTTCCATCGCATGTTTTGGTGTAACAGTGACAACTATGAAAATATTGCTATATCGTATGCTGATTTTATTATTAAACAATATGGAAAAGCTATCATTGTTTTTTATAGTTACATTGGGTTCCCAACGATCAAGGATGTAGCTCACAGACGACATTACAAAAAAACAGTAGAGATATTAATTTCAGCCCATGCATGAAGTTTATTGGCAAAAAAGAAGAGTTCCTGACAAATAAAAAAAAAAAACAAGCAAGCAATGATTTCTTTCATAGGCGAATTGCTTAAGAAACAGAGTTGTACTGTTCACAACGCAGACGGGGATGACGATATAGACATTGTTCGTACTGCAGTCTCATCTTCAGAGCATGCACATACCACTGTAATAGGTGAAGATACCGACTTACTAATTCTCCTTCTTTACCACGCAAAGCATAATGGCTTCAAGTTATACTATCTCAGTGACATAAGACGAGAATCTGGTTCTAAACCAGTCTATGATATCTTCAGCATGCAGTCTCTGTTAGGTCGTGAAAATTACAACTTACTTCTCTTTCTGCATGCTTTCATGGGCTGCGATACTACACCCAGAATTTTTTCGATTGGGAAATCCTTAATAATTCTCAAACTGATGAAGGAGACATGACTCCGTTCTATTCCAAAAAGAATTTTCCTCAAATTAATGTCTACATTCAGATATCGCTGAGGCTGGGAGAAAAGCAATGCTTCTGTTTTATGACTGCAAGACATTGGAATCCACAGCTAAACTACGTCACCAAATGTTGGATGGGAAGGTAACTACTGCAAAATCATTTGTTACACCTGAAATTTTGCCTCCGACCGATTCTTCTACAAAATATCACAGCTATTGCACTTACTTACAAATAAATATCTGGAAAGCTACTGAAGAAAGAAACAAGCCAAAAGAATGGAGCTGGTATGTAAAAATTAACTCATACTACCCAATATTCTGCGACTTACCACCAGCTCCAGATTATCTACTTAATATGATTCGAAGTTCTTGCAAGACAAACTGTGCTACTTTACGATGCGGATGCAAGCGCAATGGATTACCCTGTTCTACAGCTTATGGGGCGTGCCAAGTCAATGGATGTAACAGAAATTACCTAACTTCTAACTATGAATATGATGAAAATGATGAAAATTATTGATAAAATCTTTTTAGGTGCGTTCGTAATTATATAAATAAGTACCACCTATAGCCGTCGTTCAGTCCGCCCGTCTGTCCGTCTGTCCGTCCGTCTGTCTGTCCGCATGTAACAGAGCAAAAACTACCCAACCGAATAGTCTGAAATTTCAAATATATGATTGTTGCAAAATTTTGTCGAGCCATTTCCAATTTTATGAAAATCGGATGTATAGTTTAATTACAGGGACAGTCAAAAGTTTTTCTTTACATTACGGCCAATGGGAAAAATTATTGCAAGTGCATTTTAATGATATTAGAGCCTTCCGAATGATCTGAAATTTTAAAGATATAACTGTTGCAAAATTTTGTCGAGCCATTTCAAATTTTAGGAAAATCGGATGTATAGTTTAATTACAGGGACAGTCAAAAGTGTTCCGTTACATTACGGGGAATGGGAAAAAATTATTGGAAGTGCATTTTAATGATGTATCAGACTATGCGCTTTATGAAGTGCAAAAAATTATACATTCAGTACAATATGGGGTGCAAAAAATAATTATAAAACTAGTTATAGTACGAACGCACCTCATTTGCCACGTTTGACGAGCAATTTCCAACTTGTTTTTTTTTCGGAGCATTTTTGTAAAAATGAAATTAAGCAGTAATGTGTAAGGAATTATAGATTTTAGTGTGCTGTTTAACGTTTTTTACTATACTCCAATGTTAAGCTGTGAAAATAAAGCGATGTATTTTCTTAAGCGATATGTTATTTGCGTTAGTTCCAGAAAATTCCTCCACCATTTTGAAACCTGTATATAGGGGTGTTCCCGTGTTCAGATTTTGTTGGATTTTCAGTATGCTATTCAGAAATAGTTCCTGATTAAAAAACTGCGTAAAAAGCTTCTATTACAATTTTGTCTATGTTCATTCACAAAATGCCTGGACTATTTTCTTCGGCAAGACAAACGATACATTCCTAGAAGAATGCTCTGGTTAATTATAACAAACGCATTTTTCGTAAAAGAAAATGTTTACTCAAGGAAATAGATTTTTAGAAATTTTTAGGTTAGTATAAATGAAACACATGTACGTCTAATAAATTATTTCATATATTTCCATTTATAAAGAATTTATATTTTACTATCAAATTAGTCATTTCCAAGTTAATCTCATTAAGATTTTAACTCGGAGCGATGCTCCTTATAATACAAATTAAATTTTAGGTTCGGTTGAATAAAGATGAAGCAATGACCTAAACAAAGAAACTGAACTATTTTGCTAATTAACTTCCTCAATGAATATTCAGTTCGCTATTTTAAAACCATGTTTTATTTCAAGATTTAATTCTTTTATTTTTTCTCCTTCCATAATAGGATATTTTTCAGCAAATATAAATGCAAATACATAATTTGCATTTGAATTACTCTTTGTATCGGAATAATGACGGGCTTCATCTGCATTCAGAAAACGTGTAATTCTCTTTCATTCTATTATGTAAATAAATATAATCAATGGTTTTCAGTACAATAACTATTAATATATAGATTTAAATTTATAAAACTCTTGCAAATAAGCATTTGAAAAAAAAAATAATAAAAACATCTATCTCGTACATTTTATTGCTTCCATAGTCACTTTGATACTGTTTTCCATTATTATGCCCCCTCGATGTTCTCGAATTGTAGTTTGTTTTACTTTCATTATTCGCTTACAAACTTTTTACCAAATTGCCATACATTTATTTTATAGCTGTTTTTTTAATATTCCAAACACTATTAACTCTGTAATCCGAAAAATTTCGTAGTAAAATGTGTAAAAAGTAGTCTTTTCTTATTAGTCCAAATTTTCAGTTAAACACTTAAGTATAATTTTAGAAAATAAAATGGGTTCGGATTAAACGGAATTTGAGATTAGCGGGATCTACTATACTATAATTAGTGTTTTTATAAGCTATTAAAATATATTTATTTCTTTACAGACACTAATAAGATTATATAGATTATTAATAAAAAAATTAAGAATAATCATATTTCAGACTAGAAAACAATTTTTTCCAAATCATCTTGAAAAGGACTTTACATAAATAACTGTCCCCTAACTGGCTAATAGTAATATGTACTCATTTGCATCTAGCGCCCTGTATTTTTTATGTTACACACATGCATAAAAAATAGGCTTTGAAAAACCTATAAACACCGAAAACATGCGTGCATTTGAGAAAATATATATCAATCGTATGCTGTCATCTCTCGGTAATAGATAAAGGCATTTATAGACTATAACTTCAAACAATTTCCAAGTTGTAAAAAACAAGAAAATTATAAAAAATTGTTAAAATTCGAAACGTCCCAGAAATGGGACGCTAGGCATAAATGGGTTAAAATCTTGAAACATTTCCTTTTTCTCACAGTTATTGTAAGTGAGTTTAGATTTAAGTGAGTTTAGTTTTTACTCTAGATTAACAATAACTATTGGGACAATATATGCTTGGTATATTTTAAGATAAATACAGTCTTTTACAAAAGGATGTCTTCTGTCCGATTTTTTAAGCAAGCATCCAGGATAGAAACATCGGGTACTTTACATACCCTGTACTTTTCGTAAAAATGTGGCACAACTAGTGCAAAAAAATACTTGTATAAATACGGTAGTACCTGTTACATTACATTTATTATAGAAAAATGACTGTTAGAGCACTTCAGTGAACATGTGACTTGAAATTAATCTGTTTACATTGTTTCGTAATTCACTTTCGAGTGGAAGATAGCCGAATTAAAATAGTCCTATAGGATTCCAAGTATTTTTATTTTATGCATATTCATGAGAAATTAGAAAACTAACATTAGTAAAAGGTATCAAATTTTCACCTTCACACACATAAACGCGCAAAATACAGCTGTTTTAAAACGAAAGAAATTTCTGGTAATAACGCGAAATAAATTTAAATACCGTCATCTCAAGATGTCTCAAAATATGTCTAAGATAGCTGCAAAGAAATAGGACTAAAGTTTAATATAAAGGAGATTTCGAAAATTTTTAGTTAAGCGTTCATCATACAAGTTGAAATCAGATGAACTAAATTCAAAAACTACTCCTACTTTAGCTAAACTTCAATTTATACTAACTATCAAGAAAAAAAAAAAAAAAAAAAAAAAAACGCAACATCTCTTTTTTTCCAGGATCTATCCCACCTAGAAAAGTCTATTCGATTTTTGTCGAAATTTAATTTTTCCCTGCCTTCAAATGCGACCAATTAGCATTTTGTTTAGTTGCCATACGAACACCGTTGCAATAGACCGCAATGCAAAAATATACATAGCCCTTAGGATTTATCAATTCTGAAAAATATGTTGACTTTTTAGAAAAGAGAAAGACATTAGAAGAATGTAAGTGATAAGTAAAAGAAAACAAAAGGATAAAAAGGGATATTTAAGTAATAGCATAGAACAAAAACAGAAATTCTGGTTTCTTGCCAATGAGACAGTATACATATCAATCATATAAAAATGCAGTAATGTTTGATTTCGTGGTTGCAAAAGATAACGAATAATTACAAGGCCGTCAAGGACGCCCTTGTAATTATTAAGTTATGTAGTTATTAACCAACCGAAAAAATTTTGTGAAGTAAGAACTAAATTATGGACTTAAAAAGCGAACAAGAAGTCTCAGAAAAATTGGAAACGTGAAGAATGGCAAATTGATAGGGCTGTATTAAATGAAATGAAAAGTACAAAAGAATGAAGACAGAATTACAGCTTAACGTTTCACGGGATAACATTCTTCCAACAATTAAACGTAATTCAAGTCTTGTTTTTGGAAAAATGAAACCTACTCTGTGTGTGAAACCTAGACACCAAGAAGCACGATTGTAATTTTATCGCAATAACATGGTCACAAACTGGAAAGACGTAAGTTCCATCGTATTTCTTCATGAATTAAAGATAAAAAAATACAAACATTGCAAATGAATCTTTTATTTACCAGATTATTTTAAGTAACTAAAAGAAATTCCATCTCGACGGATATGATGATTTCACACATTACCGGCGAGATTTAAGAAAGTAACAGTGGTATTTTTCTAAAGAAAACTTTACAGGAGGTAGCTTAATGGTATGGGGAATATTTACTGTTACTGGTAAGCTTCAGCTACCCTTTACAATATCAAAAATGGATAGTATTGAGAACCAACAGATTTTGCAAGACTTCTTTATCTCGTATCTTCGCCGATCAAGGAAAGTGACGTTCACTTTTCAGCACGATAATAAATCAGTACATAGCTGTCGCAGTACATCTGATTGGTAGAAGCAACAAGAATTTAATGTTTTCAATTGGCCACCTTGTTACCCAGATTACAATCCTATAGAGAACTTGCGACGAATTTTAGTTCGCAAAATCTATGCCCACAAAAAACAACATGAAAGCAAAGACGAGATCCGTGAATAATATTAAAAGACTGGGATGAAATTGACAAACCTACGTTCATAAATAAGTCTTATTGAAAGCATGCCATCCCGGATTCTTCATATCATCCGACGACATGGACGTCCTTATTTACGTCCTTAATTAATAATTTCCTTCTGTAATAAAAAAACACAAACATTAACGTCTTTTTATTTTGGGTATGCATACTTTTGTATTGGCAAGAAACCGCATTTTCTGTATTTTTTTTTCTATGCTATTAATTAATTATGCATTTTTCCCCTTTTGTATTGTTTCAGTTATCACTTACATTCATCTGATATCTTTCTCTTTACACAAAAGTCTACATATTTTTCATGTCAAATTCTAAGGCGTACGCATATTTTTGCATTTAAGTGCATGATATGCAAATTATAGATTAAGATTACTAAAATATATTATTTATCCTGATATAAAAATAATTAATTTTAGATTTTACTTTAGATTTTCTTTAATAGATTTTCAAAATTAATTACAACCTGATTGTGATTGTCAGAATTTAATTATTTATTTATTATTTTGTCAAAGATGTACTTCTTTTTCAATAATAAAGTTATTTTTATAAATATTGAACTATTTTCATTTTAAATAATGTATTTTTCTTCAGAAAACTTATCTTAATAACGCATTCCCTTAACTGATTAAATATTCAGACAGGAATAGTTGGTATTTAAAAAAAAATAAGACCCGTGCCATTTAGCAACATTTTCAAAAGTCAGTTTAAAATAACGATAAATTTAAAATATTCTTTAATCGTTCATATGCAACACATATTTTTAAAAGATAAAAATATAACTTTTAGGAGCAAATGAAATGGTATTAATTGATATAACGATTTACCTTTCTAAATTTAAAATTTAAATTAGATTATTCAAATATAAAACATTTTTTCTAAGAAAATGCTTTATTGCATAAAATAATATATTTCAGCATAATAATTTTAAAATGTATCCAAAATTTATAAAAAACTAGAAGATTCATCCTCTATCATCCATAATTGGAAATTAAAAGCTACCATTATTGTTGTGAAAATTATCATCTTAGAAAATTTATAACTAATGAATATTAAACATCCAATTTCGCATATTTTCTTCCAATAAAAGTAATTTAGCACGGTACAATGCTTTAACAATAGGCAATATCAGATAAAAAGATACAATTGGGGTAATAATCTATTTTTAATTCTTTCAAAAGATTTTGGATAATAAGCCCCAGCTTGGACTGCATATTAAAATTTTCTTTTATCCAATTATTAAAAGATAAATATGCTGTGAAATAGATGTTTTCTCATTTCTAATTATTTGGACCGATAATTGGCTTTGGCAGCGATAATTAGCTCATACAAAATTTCTACTGCTTAATGAAATTCTTGTTCATGTACTTTTTTAAACACTTTCCAACAAAGTTGAAAAGTGTTTATGCATTCGGTTTGTCTGTCCTTCTGGTTGTCTGTCCCTCTGTCCACGCTCTAACTCCCGTAACTATACTCGGATTTTCAAGAAATTTATAAAGGTCATTTAGGGTCAGCAAAGCATGTTTGGTATTGTATATGAAGTATGTAGGATTAATCGTTCATTTACTGGGGCACTCAAAAGTATTCCATTACATTATGGTATATGGGAAAAAATTTTTGCAGAGAATTTTAATGATATTATGCTATTTCAAATGTATTGAAACTGATATAAATAACTGAATTTCCCTATGAACGTTAGAACAGGACATGCATAGCATTTTTTATTCATTTACAGCGACACACAAAAGAAATCGGTTACAGTAGAGTACAGTCTTTGATTAATAATTGCTGGAGTGTACGGTTTCAAATTCGGTATGCGATTTTAAATTTAAATAATTTTTGCATCTTACTCGTTATATATAAATTCTATACCTCAAATACAGGGCTGTAGAAAAGTATTCACGTACCGTTCTCCTTATTAGAGGAAATTGCTGAAGGTAAATTTTCAACTAAATTACACGTATCTCTTAAGTGAACTAAATTTTGGTATGCATGTAGTTAATAGATTCAAATATATATATCATATACAGGGCTGCTAAAAAAAATCGCATAATTTTCCGATTGTGTATGGGAACAGCTTAAATTGGGATTTGAAATGTACTGGGTGATTATAATTAAAGTTTAACTTTCAAAATGCTGTAAAAAAAGAACCACTGGTCAGAATGACTTCAAAATTGAAATGAATATACTGGGAGAAGGGGGAAACGGTGTGGCATAAGAAAAAAATGTTCCAAAGTGTCTCAATAGAAGGCGCTGTGAGCGGCATAACGAAAGTTGATTCGGCGTCAAGTGACATTTTTAATCGAAATACGACGGTTTTGTCATGAGTTGCACAGTAAACCAACCGTCGAATCACATTGGATGGGAAAAATCGGTTTAAATTGTCCTTGTGCCAAAAACTGCATAAAAAGCACATAATGATTCGGTTTTTAATTGTCCTTGTCCAAAAAAACGCATAAAAATCACTTAACGATTCGGTTTTTAATTGTTCTTGGGCCAAAACTCGCATAAACAGCGAACAATGATTCTGTTTTTATTTATTGCTAGATATGCGATGAGACAACCGATAACGATTATCGGTTTCAACTTCTGGCGGACAATGGTGGACAGCATATGGAACCTGTCTGATGCATGTCTAGAAATAATTAAAAACAGAATCATTATTCGCTTTTTATGCGGTTTTTGGCCCAAGGACAATTAAAAACCGATTTTTCCCATCCAATGTGGTACGACTTCCGTGGTGGATGGTCTTTCCACTAACAGTACCACAACCGTTGACTGATTTGGAAGTCATTTTTTTCCGTAAAACAACCGAAACACTCATGCACATTAAACAATACGGTTGGTTTACTGTGCAACTCATTACAAAACCGTCGTAATACGATTAAAAATGTCACTTGACGCCGAATCCACTTTCGTTATGCCGCTTACTGCGCCATCTATTGAGATGTTTTGCAACTTTTTATTTCTTATGCCATACCGTTTCCCCCTTCTTCCAGTATATTCATTTCAAATTTGAAGTCATTCTGACCAGAGGTTCTAGTTTTACAGCATTTTGAAAGTTAAACTTTAATTTTAATCACCCTGTATTATGCGTTTCATATGGTTGAATTAGGCATAATATTTTAAATTTATTAAACGGTGCAGTTTTGTTACATTATTCTTATTGTGTTGGAAAGTGATTCATAATCTATGCTTGACGCATGAATTATTTTTACTTGTTTTTGTATAAAGTTCAGAATGCACACTTGCTATTATTGCACTTTCAATGCGTTTCCTAATTCGTTTCATCGACTTCAAATTTTTAATGTATACTATTATAAAAGCGAAATTTAACCACTAAAACTATATTTACTTAACAGGTTTAACATAATGAATGACTGAAATAAAAAAAATTATAATTTCAAAATTATTATAAATATTATAGTATGTGATATATGGAAATAAAGAAGAACACCAAGTTTTTCTTCAGTTATAAAAGTTCGATGTGCGAACATTTCGTATCACGAAAAACACCTAATCTGTAACGAAGTTCGTTCCACAAATTTAGCAGTTTTGTACAATCAACAAATCTTAATGCAGTAAAACACAAAATAATAGAGCACTGTATATTTTACGGTGCATCAGTGCTCTATTATTTACTGTTTCAGTACATGAAATCGAAAAAAATATGTATACAAAAAGATATATTATATTACTTTACAACTGTGTTGTGTGATATTTATTTATAAGTAAAATAAATCATGCAAGTTTAACATTTTAGTTGATGTGATTAAATAAGTCATTTCTAAAACTATTGTACACTGTAAAAAAAAACAAAAAAACGACCAGGTCTGCTGTAGGAATCGGAAAAATAGTTGTCCGTATCGTACCGGAAATTTTCCGATCCAGCTCAGAATAAAATCCGTAAAATAGCGTTTTATTGACTATTTCACTTTTTTACGGATTTTATTCCGAACTGGGTCGGAAAACTTTCCGGTATGATAACGGCAACTATTTTTCCGATTCCTTCAGGAAAACTGGTTTGATGTTTTTACAGTGTAGAGGTTTTTTATTCAATACTACATTTCGTTGTAAAATTGTTATTCAACGTAAGTGTACTCTCGTAGACGAAATTTAATTTATTCGTTTCTACTCAAAAGGCACCGTTATACCGCATATTACAAAAACTACATTATTTAATATCTTACACAATTTTGCAAACACAAGAAAAAAGGACAAGCTGTCGCCCCTGTTCGAAGTTTTAGAGTGATGCAATGCTCTTTTCGTACACCTGCATTACGAAAACAGCATCATGTGACTTAAGTAGTCCGAAAAAGACCACCGTGTAACCTAGTGCGGCATTTTCTCTTTTAAACATTGCTTTGCAATTAGCTGGTTGCAGCTCTTGGTGTCTTTTGTGATATATAATTTCATTTCTGAGAAATGTATCATGCATCCAAAAGTTTTATTTTTTATTTCGAATATTACATACCGCAAAATCTATAAATTATATCAGAAAATAAATAGAATGCGACATTCACTTTTAGAAAGTTAAACTTAAAATTACACTATGTGCAAATTACAGTTAGCTGTCGACATCAACTACGTGAAATTGGAAAATATGACGTTAATAATAGTATTTTAGTATTCTCTGACGAGGGCTATGTTTATAGCAGAAAGTACTAAGCAGTAGTAAAGTAATTTAACATCTTTTTAAATATTTTTTGTCATTTTCTAAGTATTTTGCACATAATATAATTTTAAGTTTAACTATATCCGACATACAAACTTAAACTTCTAGAAATATAACGATAACAAAACTGTTTTTTACAAACTCTAACACCTATGTGAGGCACCATTTTTTATTTACTCCTGAATAATTTTAAAATTGTTCTAAATAATAAGACCTAGAAACAATCCGTATAAATTATAAGACCACAAACAAATGCGCCCTTTTTTATTGGTGATTCAATGAAACAGTTCATTGAACAATTTTTATCATTTGATTTAAAAAATAAGTTTAAGTTTTGAGTTTAGATTTGCAATTTCTTCAACGATGCAGCATGAAAAAGATTTGCAGAAGAAAGAGAGAAATTTAATTAAATAAAAAAAATTGTAAATCTGAAATAGACATAACTACTTTAGTGAAATATTCTAACTCTCCCCTGTTTTCCACATTTTGAGTACCACTATTCCAGAATAGATACATTTGGTATTTTTTATGACAAAATTTTTCGTTTAAATATAGTGAATATGTCTATTTGGAAAGAATGTCTTTCAAAATGAGGAGCATTTTGAAGGTATGGATAACGAACATGTAAATTTTACACACCTTGGAAAAAATCTGCATGTTAACTATTATTGATGTTATAATAGGACAACAATTCATGCAATAATTTTTATGATTTGATTAAAGAAAAGTTTTTTAAGACCTCCAAGTTTTCCAGAATAAATAAATATGTTCCTTTTTAGGACAAAAATGTTTCTTTAGATAGACCGTATATATCTGTTGGGAAATAAGGTTAATTAAGTTAAATGGGTCTTTTTCAAGATATACACGTCGAGCACACGCATTTTACGCTCTCTCAAAATAATTCTTTTTATCTATTATCGATTTCTTAATAGGATAAAAAAAATTTAATTTGAGCCAAAAAGAAGGTTCAGTTTTGATTTTCGTGTTGCGATTTTTTCAACGATTCTGCATAAAAAGGAATTATCATACAAGAAATAGAGAAGAGATTTATTTAATACAGATGATTGAGATATTCAATCTAAAATTGCAGAATTATGTCTTTAAATATAGTGAATAAGTCTACTTGAAAATAGTGGTGTTCAAAATAGTTTTTAGGAGTTATGCATGTTTAGCGTGTATATTTTATTCACCTTGGTACAATACAAATATTACACGTAACAAATGTTAGCCGTTATATTATATAAAAGTTTAAAAAAAAACAAAAAAAAAACTTCAAACTTAACAAATAAAAGAATTACTTTAAAATAATTATCGTAAGTAAAAACATTAATTTATTTAATTTTTAAACCCGTTTCTAAAATCTGTTATTACAAAAGAAACTAAGTGTAATAAGTCTTATTTTATAAAATATTTTATTATGTGGTTACTTGGATTGTTAAACGATCCTTTTATTGTATATTTGTAAGGAAAACTTTAAAAGGTTTCTGGAATAAAGGTTAATGGGTTAAAAATATTACAGCATTTATTATTTTCTCCTCTTATAAATAACCCTAAAATCGCACTTAGAAAATATTTTCAATATTTTGTTGTTATGATATTTATTTAACTTCGCTGAAAAACGCAAACTAACAGTTTTTCATGCTGATTCGTAACTTGAACTATATTCAAATGTAAAAGATATCTTGAATAAATGGGAAAAATGGAACTTTTATTGACGTAGGTGGTCTTACTTGTAGCATAAAAAAAAAGATTACAAACAATAGAGTACAGTTTCAGAGAATCTAATTTTTCATTCTGTATAATTCACACATATTTGTTTATTTTGTTGTTCTTATGAAGTATGACTGATGTATGTTTCTATGGTAAAAAGAACACCAAAATATAACTTTTAAGACTGGAAAACTGTTATAAAGTAAATGTATACTTGTAAAAAGAAATACTTTCATTTCGGTGTAAAAATGATAGCAATAGTGAATAATCCATAATTAGTAAAATAATAAATGTTAGAAAATTTCAATAAATTAAAATTTTAAATTTTAAGACATTTTTTTAAAACTTTTTTCGCAACCATTAATTTAAATAAAAGATGTTCTTTGCTGCGCAATATTTTTTTTTTCGTTTTTTCTCATAATTTTTTTCTGCATTTAGATTGTTATTTGATTAATTTTTTGAGAATAATTTCACTTTATTTTATTTATATTATTTTATATTATTTAAGTCTTAGGCGGGGATAAATTTTTTTAGTATACCATACGTGGAAGTTAGGAAAACCGCACGTTTTTACTTCTCAACTTCAACCGCATTTGCGATGAAACATTGCCGTAATCTCTCTGCATATGCATTAAATGACCATGCAAAAGGTTTATATTCATTAATTCAGCTGAAATAAGGACTGTTAGAGCGTAAACACGCCATGGGTTCGCAACTTTACAAATTAAACCTAGCTTGTCTTTATAAAATGCTGTAAAAATTAGTTATTTTCGAAAATACGTCAGCGCATAATGGCAGTTTTTTCGTCGGTAATAAAACGCATCAAATTAAGTAATTAAAAAACACTTTAATATCGTGTCTGGGATGCAAACTGTGGACTATTCGCATTTACTTTTATATGCAAGATCTCGCCATGATACATCGCGATTGTCATAATACTCCCAGAATTAGTCTATTGCGGACAGTTAGTATTTGCTGACGCACATGCTGACATCTAGTGAGTTCCATGAATACAAAAACAGTTTATCGCAAAAAAAAAAAATTAAAAAAAAAATGCGTGGGCCATGGGATTTTAAAATATTAATATACTAGACAGTCAAATCCGAAAAGTAGCTCAAACAGCAAATAATCCTACACTGAACATCGACAGAGAGTCACAACCCGACTACTTTTCGCCTAGTCGATTTCAGTTTCCGAAGTCGACAGGAATATATCTTTTTCTGCGCACGTAAAATCTTTTTTGGACTATCGAGTTCCAAATAATTTCGAATCAGTTTTCTAGCATTTGCCAATCAGTTTTCGAACATTTGGTCACTTGGTAATCTGTACATTACGATATCATAATACTAATTTTCTCACTTTCCAAAATAAAAAAGTTATTTACTTCTGTATAAGAAAATTAACATCATATCGTTAAAAAATATATGGAGGAGCAGGTCCAAATACCGACTAGGGTCCAAATACCAGCTACTAGGTGTTATGAGAACTGAGCGCAACGCAGCCCAGCGGTGATAGACAGAATTTGTTACTTTAATTGAGAGAAGAAGGTTGCGAGCTGTTCGTCGCTGAAGTCTGTCTCATTCACAAACAGCAAATGCTAAAGTGTCAAAACGACGTAATCTGGAACATCAAATGTTTTCCAGATGTGTGTTTCTCATTCCTTTTTAATTATACTGATTGTATACTAGCTTGAAATGATGATTAAGTTATTTTCTAGACATATTTAGCTCTCAATTGCCGCTCGCACGTTACTGGTATTTTATTATATGATTGAGTAATACCGGTTTTAACTTAAACATAGCAGTGGTCCGATACCGGCTACCAAGAGTGGTCTAAATATCGGCTAGCCAGTATGTAAACCTCTCTCGGTTCCTCTGTTTCAAGGGAAGGAAAAAATGAATTTAAATAGTTCCATAATTAATAAATTTATTTAAATGGTTCGGAAATAGTTCCATTCCCATTTCGCAATATGAAAAAAAGTAATCTTGACTGTAATTCTTCAGGAGCGATACTGGTTACCGAATCACTTTACAAAAAGCGTTATTGGACACTCCAAAATTGCCTGCAATAAATGTGAAGAGAACGAAGAAAAATGACGGAGGAAAACAGGTGAAAGGGGCAGAAATTGGATTCTTAAAAAGTGAAAAAGGAAAATATCCAACAGAGGAAGATGATGCAATTTATGTCTTCTGCATGGTGCTTTCTCTGCGGACAAGAGTAGGGGAGGGGATTCTGGGTTCACTGTTAAGAATGCAATATGTGGTCTATAGCGACTTCACCGACGCAGAGACTTATATTATGTTTGCGATTTTTTCCAGATAAAATAATTCTCATTTTAATCAGCAAGCTTTTTTTTACACGTTAAAAAACAAAATTAGAAACATAATGGAAAGTTGAATGTGAGAGACAGTCATTCAGAATTTTATATATTTGACAAAAATGCTTGTTTATTAATAATTACGTATTTTTCTGTGCATAAGAAATGTTATTAATCAATAAAATTTATTAAAATAATATTCTAATTGCCTAATAATTGTCAGTAGCTTGTGTGATCTTTTGAAAAAAAAAAAAAAGAAAAAAAGCTTAGGTAGCCGGTATTTAGACCGCATTTTCAAAACTCAAAATTTGAAGACTTGCGGAATTTCGTTTTTTATAAAGATAAAGCGTTTTTTAAACTGATTTTTTTCTCTAAGCAAGTGTAAAACATGTCAGGTACCCTGGTGTCACTTTTTCCTTTACCAATTTTGAAAATTGTATGATCTAGTTTGAAAACAAAAGTAGTAGCTGGTATTTCGACCTTCTCCTCTGTTAAAAACTTTTCGTAAATTTTCTTCAAATATCTCATTTCATTTATTTATTGTTCTACCACTGTATTTTCTTATTCCCTGAGTTTCACCTGAATGATTTCAGAAGAAATTGCTTTTATAACTCAGAAATTTCCAATTCTTAATTTAAATAATACATTTAGAATAAATAGTTTTTTGTTACTCTAAATTTCAAAGATTTTCTCATATTATGTATTTCCTATTTATTTTCCCATATCAGCAAAAGTGTTATATATCCGACATTTTAAATGTATTTATCTAAATTAACAAAACAGCCAGTATTTCTAACCACTTATTAGAAACACATCATTTTAGTCATAGATGTCAACATATTTTAATTATTCCAGAGTTATATTCAAGCCAAGCATGTTCAACATAGGAAAGTGTACGTATGCAAATGTGTTTTCATTCTATAAGCTAGGTATTATATTTTATTATAAAATTTTTGATTAAATAAAATTTCCGTTTGAAAATATCTTTGTCTTTGATTGGATTCCAGAATAGCTAACAGATGTTGGCATCAATGCTTTAATATAAAACGTTGAATTTATCAAAATATATATTTATGTACGAATGATTATACGCAATTATTAAAAAAAGCAAGCTTTTCAAATTATTAGATTTCTTTACACTAATTATCGTGCTATCTATACATTTTTAAAAGATAATTTTTGCTGATTTGTGATTATGCAATTTATTCTCCCCAAAAATCATTCATTCGGATGTATTTTTGTCCTATATTATTTTATATTGTACTTCCTTCCACTGTATGTTTATAAAAGTTCTGTCCTTGAAAGAAAGAGGAAAAGAGGTCTTGAAATGAGGATTTTGTATTGTTGCGTGGTAAGATCATCAAGAGTGTTTGTATGTTTACGCTACTTGTTGCATTTCACTGAATGGAATGGTTACGACGGAGACAAATGATAAGCTCCCAAAAAATGACTCAATTTTTAACGTTCCGGGATACCGACCGATCTCATTTTTTGAATATCCGACAATAAATTTATTTTACACATTAATCCGATTTTCTGCCGACGTTTGCCTTTGCCATATAACTAGAGAAATCGCTAGTTTTGCAGAGACTATATGGCTTCAATTTCTCTGTTCGACCAATGTTCATTTATTGACAATTCTTTTAATAGCTTGTTGGAAGTGCTCGATACGTATAAATGTACAATATTTGAAGCCAGGATATTTGATATTTTACTTATGACATGGTAAATGTTAATTTGGTCAGCGATACTGTGTTTCATTGAATTTAGGTTATGTAGTAAATGAGCAAAATAATCAGAAAAAAATTAAATTAAAAGAATATAGAAACAACAAAAATAAAAAATGAAAATCTATATAATTCAAACAAAATATATCGAACAACTTCATGAAAATAATATGTTCAAAAATGTTTCGATTCTTTTCGCAGTGTTTGGGATATAATACTATATTAAATATGAGTGTTATTAATTTTTAACAAATTTTAACGTAATTTTTCCAAGCTAATACTATAAAAATTAAGAATTCTAATGAGATTTTGAAATATGATTATGATTCAAATAAAAAAAAAATGCAATACAGAGATTTAATATGTAAACATAATAAAATAATATCTAACTATCTAAAGGGAAAATTAGATAAGAAACACGCATAAAAGGCTGCAGAAGAAAAAATGTAGAGTTATATATAAAAAACCAAATTCCAAAGAATTATAAATTGTAAAACCTTTTGATAACTTCATCATTCAAGACCCTCAATTTAGACGAAAATGTAAATTATTTCTCATACTACAATGCTGGCCATCCAAAATACAACACTAAGAAATACAAGAGATGTCAGTGCACAATTTATTTTAGAGATTACATATAGTATCAGTATTAATTGATTCCAAAGATATCCTTCTTCGAAATGAGGTAGACCGGAAAATCAGTAAGAACTGTTACCTCCACGTCTGTCAATAACCGCTGCTACACACCGCGGCATGTGTTGTTGGGGAATGACATCTTACGCTGCCTCCACACGTAGCCAAAGTTCATCGTGATACTGCAGGCAGAAGCATGATTCATCCAAGACCACAATGTTATTCCATTCAGATGTTCATCTCTGCCGTTCAGTGCTGATTGTAAACGCATACGCCTGTGCTTTAATGTCAAAGTTATGCGAAGCAATGGACGCCTAGCGGACATTCCACTGCACTGCAAACGACGTAGAACTATTCGAGCGGACAACGAGTTCTCCGCTAGAGACTGCATTCTTTGTGTTATGGTTGTGAATGTCAGTGCGTTCCATCCGTGCCATGCGAACAATATGTCTGTCTTCCCGTTGGGTGGTGTGAAGAGCCGGGTTCAATCGCTCATGTCTGTCTGTCGTTCTGTCCTGCATTCACAGACTCCATATTCCATGACTGTTGCTTGTCTCCATCCAATACGATGGACAATTTCTCGGAAGAATAATCCGTAATCTCTGTATGCAATGATTCTGCTGCGGTGGAAATCAGAAACGTGTTCGAATAGTGCTCGTTTTTTTCTACGATGCATACTGTATCTATTGATACACAAAATCGAAAGAAAACAATTCACGTTCTTCAAAACGACAATCTTTCTTCTCTTTACATTCAGATTGTAAGAGGCACTACAGTCGCCAATGATGAGCGTGAGCTCTGAAATCGTACTCATTTGCATGGTGTAAGTTTCACGCTGTTTGTTCGATCCATTCATGGTGTTGTATTTTGGATGGCCAGGAGTGTAGCTAAAAATGTACATGCAGTAGAACCCTGTTTTTACATTTTCAGAAGACGTCATAGAAAAAATATAAATTCCAGGAAATTACAGTATAACTCCGCTTGTACACCGCAGAATAAAACAATGATCAGTATTTTATGTGGAATTTTCGACTTATATAAAAAATAAACAATTCTGAGTTTTAATCAAGCGGAAATTTCTGTGCTAAAACACAGATGGAAGGTCACCCCTGCGGTAATTCTGCTCTGTTCTAAATTATAAGGGACATAAAGAAAGAAGGTACACTGCCGAAAAACGTAAATTCGAAAATCGTAAAAGTGGGACTATACCACAATTTCATCTCATCACACACTTATATACAGGCTGGTGATAAAAAACTTCCCCGATATATGTAACCCTAGCGACATTTTAAAATAATAGAGCTGTCATGGTTACGGTTACAGTAAAACAATGTAGAAAATTTTGAATGGCAACACCCTTTTGTTTCCTGCTCAAATTAATCAGCTCACTGAAAAACAATAAATGGCGTTAGAACGTTATACGTATGATTCAAATTGCTTGTGTAATATCGTGTCACTCAATCCCAATCAGTTCCTATGTAACGTAAGTATTTAGCACTCTAAAAAATGATTACATTTTTATTTTCTCTATGTGTACACAAAAACAACTCAAAAACACATTTTAAAACAAATCTTACAACATTACTCAATTCACAAATAAAAAAAGAATATTGGCTACTGAAAAACATGTCTTGTAGAAACTCCTTCGTTCCTGGCATATCGAAAACGCGCTCCTTCGGTGCGATAGTGAAGTCAGCCAGACGCAAGTTAAAAGGACTCCAATTCAGGAGCATATCCGGCTTTTGCATCTCATGGTGTAACCACAGTTTTTTGGGGGGTTTCGAATCTTACGAAAAATAAAGCATCCCCAGTGATATTTAGGCATAAAACATTTGCATAAAAGAGCATTGTACAGGTCTAATGGCAATTCAAAGTCGAGGTGAACTGACGCACTTTGCATAATTCGCAGGAATAGATAGTAGAAGCAGCAATCACAGAACACCATATGCAATTCATTGCGTGTAGAAAATTTTAAATAAACGGTGTGGGAAGATTCTTTCTTCTATCAGTTGTTTGTACATGCCAGCAAGAGGAAAGTTAAAATAAAAACACGAGGTAAATTGTGTCGTCTAGTTTCAAAACTGGCCATCTCCAGAAAATAAAATTTTGAGAAAAAGCTGATTTTTTACCATACTTAGCAAATAAAGTTTGGAACCAAAACTCTTCAGTTTTATAGTCATTAGGGCAGTATATTTGAAAACACGAAATAAAGTGGCAGGGGCACATGAAGGGAAGGGGTTATTTAGGTCTTTGTTTTGGATTTGGCCACCTTTGCAACTTTCTTTGGAGTTGGCCGGTTTTGCAACAAACCAGAAATTAATTTTTGCTAAATTTAATCTGACATTGGGTTTTTATGGGTTGCAAATACACAAACATGTTTTGTTCAGCTTAATGTTATTTAACAAAAAGAACTTTAGGAAAGGTATTAACGTAAAACGACTTTTACACAGTTACTGATTGTTAAAACTGACTAACAGTTAAAACTAACTGACTAGCTGTTAAAACTGATATGAATGTCACTAAACAAATGATTTAAATGGCATGATGCTATTTTAAATAAAATTATTAAATTTTAAAAAGTTAAACAAAAATCATACTATGTACATGTGCATAGAATTTCAAACTTTAGTGGTCTCATTGTTTTCGATAGTCTCACAAATTTCGTCATGATGGTTTCATCCATGCGTCTTCTTCTTCATCATCTTTGCTTTCTGCTTTTTAAGCAGCTGATGCCAATATATATTTGTAAAAAAAATAACTGCTAGCCAGCATTCCAGTTTGGTACGAAATGTTTCGTCAGTAAGTTTTGGACATCCCGAAGTTTTAGAGGCTTCACCACGATATCCGGAGCCACGTCCTCGAGCTTGCTGTTCATAATACTTCTCTTACTCTTGACAACAGACTTTCTGAATTCTACATCAGATTTTCAGAAGACCTCCCATTGCACCAACAGCTTATTTTTATATTCTGTTATGATTTTTTTCCCGTAGGAGCAAATTTGAAATGTCACAGTGCAGGTGGTTTGGGGAAGAAATTGCTGGTCTTCTTCCAAACATGGTCGGTCTCTTCCCGACTTGAAAACTGTTCCATATTCAGATAAAATTTCTTCATACTTTGCGGGCTGAATGAGGGATTCGATTTTCTTCAATCTCCTTTCAATTTGAGCTGAAACACGGTTGGAGGGATAAAAGAATACTGAATCAACGTAATAGTTATTAGATTAATAAAATACTATGGCATCATGATAATTAATTAATCAAAATATGCTAACTATGATGCTATTATGTTATCAATTAATTATGTATTATATTATCCCCATGGTGGATTACCCATAAGGAAACTTAGGCTATTGCCAAGGGGCGTAAAAAGGGTTGCAAAATTAAGAACTTTAAAGTTTTTTAATTTAATGAAATAAGAACAATTTAAAATTTTAACGAAAAGTGTTAAATAAAAAATGAATTTGTAATAAATACATTTAAAACAATTTTTCTACTTCTCGATACACCAACACAAAATTCTCTCAGATTTTAAATGTAACAAAAGCCCATTCATTTCAAATGTACAATCCTCAAAATATTAAAATTTATAAAGCAAAATTTAAATGTATTATTAATTAATTAAATAGATTAAAAAATTCTTAAATTTGAAAAAAAATCACTTACAGTTTTATGAAGGAGGGGGGGGGGCGGAAAAGTATTTTGGCCTAGGGCGTCAAAAAATGATAAATCATTCCTGGTTATCAAGAGGTGTACCTTTGAATTTGGGGTTTTCTCCTTTACCACGTCGTAGATCCTCTTTGCCGCCTCCTTGGTTGATTAGTAGACACTTCTTTCAGAAACACTTAGAGAGAAAACAGAGATAGTCGGAGAAAACACGAAGCTAAATTATTAGAAAATTTGTATGCACAAAGGGGAACAGTCACAGGCGAGAGAAAACACGATAAAGTTAATCTAATGAACAAGTGAGAAGTTATTGTGGGATCGAGCAGAAGCGTCATCTAGCGGATATAGAGATGGCCGGTTTTGAAACTCACCGGCTGAAGGATTTGGCCGCTTTTGCACCACATCATGATTTTCAAACGCATACAACACAGGGATTGACAGGTTTTCGCATGGTTTACCGTTTCCAGATGATAGAAACCTTTATTTAGAACTAAAAAAACTGAAAAAACACATTTTCAATTTTTGAGGAGTTGGCCGGTTTTGCAACTAGGCGGCACAATTGATAAAGCTATTTTATCTGAACGGGCACAATGCAGTTGTTTTGTAATGCTAGTTTATCGCCGAAATCGTAAGTTACAACGAGACCCATGTTCCGTAAAAACTGTACGCGATTTGGTGAAAAAATTTGAAGAAACTGATGCACATGTTATCGACCATGATCCGCATGATCATCTGTTCCTGTTGAAGTTGTTGCGGAAGTGTAAGGTACCTGTACCCAATATGGACACCCTAAGCAAAATTTATTTTTTCACCAACGTGTACGCGTCATAGGACTCCAAAAACATATGACCACTATCCCTGGACTGTTGACTATCATTATTAAAATTAGCGACCTTATAATTATTCTGGTTTAATTTTAATGATAAAAAAAATGTTTACAAGTGTCCATATAAGGAATCACCTGTACCTCTTATGGACATGGATGAACATATTAGGGACAGGTGGTTCCTTATTGACCTACTACACAGGTTCCCTTGGAAGAGCCACTCTTCCAAGGGATTTTAGAGGATAGGGGATAAAAGAAATATATCTTAAAGTATTGCGGGGGAGGGGGGCACGGTAAATAACTTCAGAACATGCACTTTAGAAGAGGGGGGTTCCTTTTCGATTGTGGCTCTTCAAAGACCCATGCAAAGCACCTCAGTTACTACAAAATATTATGAAATAATATAGTTGGATTTGCTTAACTTTATTGCATATGTCTGCATAATTTATATCTGTTATTACTCAGTCCTCACAGGATGGACAAAAAAAAAACTTCTTCATCATGGGCGGTAAATCCCACACAGTCCCCATGGACATATCTGCCGCATGTGATGCATAGCCGTATGTCTGCAACGGCATCAATACTGCATAAGAAACAGTACCAGCTCTCCTTTGTTGAGGAAGTCATATCGCTGGTACCTGCGATTTCGCCAACAGATACCATACTGAGGAATAGCTTCTTTTGATTTTTCTGAAAGGGCTTTTTGGAGGATTTTTTTTTTGGAGGATTGTTCAGATGACATTAAACATATATTTTACAAATTTGTGAATCTGAAGATTCACTTGTTGTATTTCCAATATGGACATAAGTTGTCCATATTGGAAATCGGGCATAGTTTTACTAAATCTTGTAATAAATAAACAAAGAAAACATTTTTAAGCAATATATGCAATAGCAATCGAAAATATGTTTTATCAGCTTTCTAAAACACCCCACTTTTCAATATTTAAAGTAATTTTACCATATCTAATAAGAATTTAAATTTACCCGTAATTATGATCAGCACACCGCGAAAAAGAAGTTTCCTTCCAAATGGCGAACAAGTCAGTTTTTTGCACTTTCCAGGCTTAATTATCTTTTCAACTGCTTTTTTTCACGGACATGTAGCGCCATATCTCGATCAAAATTGTTACTTTTAAAGATATTAGGGGTGTCAATATTGAGAGATCTATCCATATTGGGTACAAGTACCTTATAAGATGGTCACTGCAGATCCATTGCATACTGCAAAAGGTGTTGCACGCAGTTTGTTTTTACAGAAAACGACAGTCAACAAGATTCTATGCATTATTTTGTGGATAATTCCCTATCGATTCCAGCGCGTCCAGATGTTGCAACCTGGAGACGAGCAACAGCATTTGGACTTTGAAAAATTAATTTCTCATCAGATATGATGAAAATAACAGCTGGCCATTTTCAATATTATGGCCGGATGAGACACATTTATCTTTAGCTGGGAGCGTAAACTCCAAGATCTGCGGTCACTGAGATGATGAAAATCCTCACGATGCGACACCAAAGTCTTTACACGAAGCTAAAGTGACTATGTGGTGGGCATCGCAAACACATTTGTTCTCGATCCGTTTTTTCTCGAGGAGGTCACTTCCACAGTTACAAAAAGAAAACGTGCACTATCATAAGTGGGAGGTATAACTCTGTATACATCAATTTTATAGAATTACTTAATTCCTGAATATCAGCAGCGAAATGTTTTTACTGATATTGTATTGTTGCAATATGGCGCTCTTTCACATGTCGCCACTTCTGTTCGACAAGTGCTGCAACAGAACTTTGATGATAGAATCCTCTCTTGTCACTTTGCAATTTCGTGGCCAGAACGATACCCCCGACCTCAGGGCCCTATCTCTGGGGTTATCTGAAGTCAAAGGTGTACATATCAAATACAAAAAAATTGTCAGAATTGAAAGATACCGTAAAACGTGAACTTGTACAGATTCTTTCTGCGATTTTACTTTCGGTACTTTTGTCAACAGTTTCACGCATGCAAAGCGTTATTATCTGCGAAAGTGGGTATGTTGAAAACCACTAATTCAAATAAATGTTTTTCCCCCTTCTCTCTTGTGTTGTCATTGGTGCTTTACAATGGTCTTTTTTTGCAAGTGTTTTACGCCGGACATTTTCATCGTGCGTGTAACATTCCAACGCAATTTATGGTTTTTCAATGCACTAAAGAATTTGTAAATAGAAAAATGGTAGTTGGCATTCGAAAATTTCGAAATATTTTCACTGTAACCGTAACCGTGAGAGCTCTATTGTGTTAAATCATCACGATCTCGAGCGCATAGAATCAAATAAGAATATCTAAAATTTCATTTCGATTGGTTGAACGGTTAGGCCGCTAGGAGTCTATATATCGGGGAGTTTTTTTTCGGGGAGTGACCACTTTGTATATATCAGAATTAGAATTTTGTTTTCTCTTTATCCTTTTTACAATAGCATGCATTTGGAAAAATAACTCATTCCGAGTTTAAAAAGTACGTTCCATTCTATTCAAATGCTTGAAATTGTTAAAACTGATATATTTGTAGATATTTTATCAAACAGACGAGCTATTAATATAACGGTTAAATTTCTTTAATTTTTAAAAGTATCTTCCGATGCTGTAGATAAATCTTTTATACTTAATCTCAGCATTCTCAAATATATATCATGATTTTTAAGGAGTGTTTTCTTAGAAAACGTAAATGCATTTTATATTGCAGCACATATTTGAAAATATCATAGAAATAGTCATTGAATCTGTTAACAAGTTATTTAAATTTATTGCTACTATTTTTAAGATATTGCATCTACTAAACACGTTTCACATTCTTCCTAAACTAATTATTTCCTTGAAATGCAGAGATTCAAGTTGTACATTTTTAATTCCAAGACTAGTTTATTTTTGTAAATTTAGAAAGACTTCAAAATAAATTTAATTAAGGAGTGACTTTGGTGAATGAAACTACACCTACTTCTCTTTTAAATAATTTATAACATAAATAACTTTTCGTAAATTAATGATTGAAATATTTCAGATAAAATCTATATTTTTTATTGATATGTTATATTAGCATCCATTGCTCCAAAATGTCAGAGCTTTGAATCGCATAAAAAGTATACAGTATTTGGCAGTTAAATATGATATTATTCAATTATTACGTTTTAGTGGCGCAAAGTTTGCTTTAATTGCTCTTTATCCTTTACAAGGTGGGATGATCTAGCCATTTTATACGCATATAAAGATTGAAATTCGCGAGTTCTACGTTCGCCGTTTAATTTATATTCAGCACAACGGATCTCTGTATTTAACAAAAGCCAAATTGGTTCCTTCGTCTTAGGAATATCGATAGAATAATCTCCTTTTTCAACCCCATAACACAAACGAAGAATAACTGTTGAGGAAATGAGTGCTTGGAATACCCATAGAATAATCTGCTTTTTCCACCCCATAAAACAAACGAAGAATAACGTTTGGGGAAATGAGTGGTTGGTAATTTTCAAACATTTCTCGTCTTTCACGGGCGATATGTTCTGGCCAGTATTTAAACCATCTTCTAAAAAATAATCTTCCTTTTTAAAGTATCTTAGATAACAGATTTCCTCAAATAATGATTAAATGCTAACGTATCAATAAGTGCCTCCATTCATCAAATTTGTGCTGTCTGCATTGTTTCGAAAATCATTTAAATGAAAATATCCTCTAAATAACGAACTGTTCTAGAGATAAAGTGGCCAAAGTGAGAACACCTTTAGACCAGTGCTTGCAGGAACATTTTACACAGCTAAACCAAGTGATCTGCGTATAAAAATAGCGTATGTAGCTGTTAAAAGCAACTAAGTATCAGGAAATCACTAATAGTTAGTTTCATTGTTAGTTATTATTATTAGGCTTATATTGTTATCGGTATCAGAGAGGTTTTTTTCGGAATTTCCAAATCGTAATATACGAAGTTTTATGGATTTTTTGTCCAAAATTTTGGGAATTCCGGTTGATTAACATTTTGGCTTTTCAATCCTTAGCAAATATTTCTCCCTATCGGTTACAAGTTTAATTATTGTGTTAATGCCAGTACTTGTTTCAAAGTTGTTTTTCAAAGTACTTGTTTCCAATATCGTTTCAAAAAATATAATGTTTTTCGTGAAGTGAAGTAGTATTAGGGTTCCAACAAAATCATATAAGCTCATCTTTCGCATTTATGCATAATGCATGATATAAATTTAATCTGTCTCATGGCATTAAACATGTAATTCGGATTTTTTATTATCAAATTGTTTGATAGAATTCAAACTAGTTTAAATATTGTTCATAAAAAGATTTTTTTTTTTTTTTTTTACTTGCAGAGACATAAAAACATTCCGTTGAATAAAAATTGAAAAAACGGTATAAAACCGCCTTTTAACCAGGGTTATTAAAGAGGTTCCTTTTTAAGTGTGTCTCCGTGGTCCGATTAATTTTGGCCATATTTCATTATTTAAACTGCTTGTACTTATTATAAATATTAGTGGAAGTTATGATAGCGTTATACAAATATCAAATTTGCTCCCAAACTGAGCTCCTTTTCTCTCCTTGGTGTTTCTGGTACAAATAAAATTTTTCGTTCGTTTACATTTTGATGGTTTTTACTGATAACTCGTTGCTGGATTAGCCGACCCTGGTCCTGTTCTAGTGTTCCGTTTCCGGACAAGCTCTTTTTTTTATAAAATGATCTTAATTTCTGTATGATTTTGTTTTGAACACGTTGCATAAATATTTAGCGTCTGACAAAATTTTTCAAAGTAAGCAGTTAACTATTTCTACCTAACACAATGTAAAGACAAATTATTCATGCAAGAGAGTAACAGCATTTGAGGATACACTCAGGAGTAGAAGTGATTTTATAAAATAGTGGGATGAAAATATAGACATACTGAGTTTTACAATTGCTTCATAATGCAATTTTTATTTTCATGCATTTCATTGTAATTAAAATATACATTATAATTAAAATTAATTAATTATATTAATTGTAATTAAAAATTGTAAATAAAAATTATCTATATTAATTATTAAATTTAAAATTAAAATGGAAGATTAAATAGGATGAAAATTAAGAGATAGTAAAAAAAATACTAGAGGAATAATTAATTTAGCGATTTATGTTTTTGTTTTGAACATGTTGCATAAATCATAAGTGATATACATAAGTCGTATATTCAAAGGACTCTTTACTTTACTTCTTATAAGAAGCTGCTGTTACTTGATGAAAGCGGCGTATAACACAGGAAGTTACAAAAGAGGGAGGCGCAAGAGTGAGAGGAGTTAAAGAACACACAAGAAATATCATAATGTACAACAAAAGCGGAATATTTGCTATTTCCCTGGATTTTTTTTAACAAAAGACTATAAATACATTTTTCATAATTATGCGCAAATGCTAGATAAGATTTTAGGATTATATGTACTTGCTTATTAGATGACAGATGATCACAAGTGAAGTGTACGAGGTGTTGCTGTTACATAACCGGACTTACGTCAATAAAACTTTTTATTCTTCACCAATTAAATCAGAAGCTTTATCGGATGCAATATACTCTCCTTGGCAATCCCTTCACTTCAATATGCGAACTTACGACTGTGCGAACAAAGTACTGCTTCTGTTAGCATGTTGAGAGTAACCTCCGCTTTTGATGCGACCGATTCCGTGCTCTGAAATCATGCCCTCTCCAGATCCTATTTGGCCTTTTGTAATAAACAGAAGCCACAATGTAAAAAAAAAAAAAAAAAATTCCTGCCGGCTCGGGCCTACAGGCGGAGGTAGATTTCGAAGTTAAGTGCTAAATTCACCAGCAAAACTTAAATCAAGATTAGAGATAAAACCAGTTCCTTCACTAAAAATCAGTTCTAGTGAGCTAAACATTTTGTGAAAATTCTAATATACACGAATACACACACGCATGTCTATGGAATATGTTTAAAAAATAGCTAAAGCAAATTCATAAACCTCAAAGTGTTAAAAGAAAATAATATTTCCATAGTCGGGTTTTTATCATGTTTTAATACGTTTCTTCAAACTTACATGACGTTGCATATTCACCTGCTGAGGTCCATTTTATTTCCAATATGACGCAATATTTTTTTTTTTTTTAATTCGTCAAATTATTTATTTCATTTTGAGTTTTCATCCGGAAATCTTGCTCTAGATAAACTTATGACGTAATATTCAATTTGTTTTCAATTCGTAAAACTATTTATTTAATTTAATTTTTCACGTGAAATTCCTGCAATAGAAAGCAATTGTTGTGGTGAGAATTTTATTGCTTTTCTTTAATTGTTGGCAACTGCTATAACGAAAAATATTTATTTTTTCTTGCCATTGTTGTGTAAGAGCTGGTTTTATCAGAATCATGTTAAGACGGTATTCAAATTTTCGAACCCTCCCCATTTCCATTCCCTTGGGTCGATTTTGCCCATTTTCAATCCCCGCCGAGTTATTAGCCATCTTAAAGTTGTTGGCGAGTTGGAAGACGATCCGTGCAAAATTGCGACTTTTATCGTGCGTACAAAATTTAGTACATACATACATACATACATATATATATATATATATATATATATATATATATATATATATATATATATATGTGTGTGTGTGTGTGCGTGTAAACTTTTTAGGTGGGGGTGGTTTTGGGTTCCTAGGGTCCTATAATGAAAAGTTATGAAGGAATTTTCCAAAAGTCGCACCATGGTAACGACTGCAATAGGTAGTATTTCTTACGAAATCTACCTAAAACAAAATTTAGACAGCACAAAGTATTGTTCATCTCGCACTCAAACTCCATCACAGTTGAACGTGCTGTAGCGTTATTTGATTTCTTGACTATATAAACATGAAAAATAACAGTAGATGCGTAAAATTAACAGCACAAACTGATGCCGTCCGAATTGACAGCGTATTGTGCTGGCAAACCTACAAGGTTTTTTTTTTTTTTACAGTGCACTTGTGGTTACGTCGGAAAAGTACAGTGGATATTGGACATTTGAATGGTGTGCTTTTCATAGAACCTCTTCCCAGATAAATGGGAATTGGCTAGCATATTGTCCTGGTTAAGAATCCAGGATTCTTCATATTGAACGTTACCTGAAAATCTCGCGGACACTCTTTCTCGATTCCTGTAAAATCCGCATGAGCTCGGGCACTCATATGACAATTTTCACTGATAAACTGACCAATTCTTTGAATGTCTAGGTCCCTTTTTGAGTTGTAAGGTCGTCCATGGTGCGTCCATCGTCTCTGGTGGTTTCTCGTCCCTCTTTAATCTTCTTAAATTACATATAAAACTTGAATGCATGATAAACAGTCATGTTCATACACTTTTTTAACATAGCATGAGCAACTGTGGAAGTTTTGTAAAAAAACTTCACAAGAAACTTGAAGATAACCCTTTGCTACATCATGAACACTTATCGTTTTACAGGCAAACCACTGGCGCACTGTTCAATCTGAGCAAATGCTACACTTAAACTAAGTGACACATGACATTGACGTTTAGAAGGGGATTGCGAAACACCATGTCAAAGAAATTTCGACAGAACTACGCTTGCTGCAGGTTGGTAGCATCATCAGTCCGCTTATTTTATAGCCGAACCTCGTATATTTCATTAAATAATGAAAATATTGAAAAAAGAATAAAATATTGCTTTGTTTGTAAATTAGTGTTTGTAAATTAGTGTATATGTCCAATAAATATTATCCTAATACATTGTTTCCAATTTATATGCTCTCAAATAACACTAGCCAGCAAAAGGGTTGGGTCATTTTTTTCCGCATTTGACAATGGATTGCTATGTATTTATTGCGCTAAATCCAAAAATTACCTTCATATTTTACCAACATTTCTGAATTTTTTGAAAATCGCGAAATTTTTAATTTTTTCGAAAGCCGAAATTTTGCAAAAATCTGATACTATAAATTAGATGTGAATTTTTTTTACATAGTAATTTGTTCATATTTTGGCTTACACTATACATTTTTACAGCTATACGTGTAAAATATTGTGCATTTATAATTCTTATAATTTCATTTCCATTAGTGGAAGTTTCTTTGAACCGCTGATACTCCGACTCCCGCTTTTCCTTTTATATTCTTTATGGAATTCATCATGGTGTCCTCTTTTAGTTTGGTGGTTGATAACTCTGGAAATTTGTTGCAGATCTGTTTAAAACATTTGACTTCTTTTGATAGGGCTCTGAAAAATTGCTTTGTCAGATTTTCGCTATTTTTTTACCTTTTAATTTTGAAATTTACGATTTGAGAAAAATCCTGATGGGATAATTAAAAATGAAAGGAATTTTCTGATTCAGCGATACGAGATACTTAAAACTCGAATATCAAAAGTAAAAAAAAAACACAAACATCACATCTGCTATTTAGTATGAAAATTTCACTATTTTTGGACTTTTCATCTTTGAAAGTTTCGGAAACACCGCTTCACCTAGTGAGCGGGTAAAATTCTAAAAGCCATAACTTAACTGCAATATATACATGCATGTCGGTTATAAATGGAGTTCATTTTCGGAATCAGTGCTAAAAAAAAAACCAAAAGAAAATGCAATTTAACGAATTACAACGACCATTTGGAAAATGATTTTTCAAAGACTAAAATTTCAGACATAAAAAATCGCACGGAGTTAATCATACATTACGTACGCCATGGATTACATTTTTCGGTACAGTAATTTTTTTAATTTCTACGGAGCTGGTCATACATTGCGTACGCCATGGATTAAACATTAATATTCCTGGACCAATTTTAAATGAAATTTCATTTTTAAACTTCTAAACACCCCACAATATTACTTTTTATATCGTCGTATAGAGAAAAAATGCATTTTAATTGCAATTTGTTTGAAAGCTGTATCTCTATTTGTTTCTGAGGGGTTTTTTTTTTGTAGTTTTTATTACTTTTTTGTCATAGTGGCAACAGAAGTATCCATCTCTGTTGAAAGAATAGGGAAAATACAGATTACTGTATAGACTAATCATAACACGAATAAAATGCTGGATTCAACTAATAAAACGCTTCAGATATGTTTTTGATTTCCTACCCTGACCGAGGACAATAACCATTTTTCCAAATGGTTAAAATTACATAAAATATATTATCAAAAGTTCAAAAACACAGTCATCCCAGGCTTGTGTAATTGATTTGTGCTATATACATTTATGAAAAAATTAATTCCCAAGAGTTTCTACAGATTTTAGAAATATGTATAGCTACACCACTCATATAAATTATACAAAACGTGAATAATGAGTTTCCTTCGGACTACGTCTGCATCATCATTCTTAACCATGTGGGATTAATATAGTTGCTTAGAGTTGCTGTTAGTAGAAATAAATCCAGAAGTGAGTCTCCTGTGTAAAGGCATGTATCAAAGATTAACACATACGAAAACTGTGAAATCTGAGAGGCGGATAAATATATTAAAATTTACTATCGTATTTAAGGGGTCCCAGGACTTGTAAAATTGGAAAAAAGGGAAAAAAACAACGTTTTCAACATTTAACATCTTAATACGTGTTTGATTTTAAGACACAATTTTATATTGGGATAAAATATATGAGTAGGTTCTTTCATTTGAGGCATTTAAAAAATTGGAAGATGCAGAATTAGCATTTACAGGGGGCTTTCAACTATCACATATTTTATGAGCAGAAACTTGGCACGACAGATTACGCGCAGGATTATAAAATAAATTTTACAATTAGAAGAAAATTTTTGGGCCTACTTATTCTTCAGAATGCATTAATTAACATGAATCTAAATAAATTTGTATTTAAATCATTTTTATATTTTTAATACAAAATTATATTTAACTGATGCAAAATTTATAAAATGTCAACAGTATAATCACCTAAAAAACATTTTTTTTTGGAAAATAAAAAGGAAATTTTAGATTCAGTTCAGACAGACTAACATGAAAAATATGTTTTGAAAATTTCATGAAAAATTATTCAGACGTTTTTGAGATATTGTGCGCGTTACGCCCAAAAAACGTCATTTGGAGAAAATTTACTGCCAATATTACAGAAAAAAAATAACCGGTTGCTTTTTACTTAGGGTGACCTGTCCAGTAGTTGGTCAGATAAAGTCAGTTCTAGGGGGTTTTGTTATATTTCCTTCCTTTTAAATTTTAGAATTAAACTAACATGATTTCCACAACCCTTAATGTATAATAATAATGTATAATAATAGTATATATAATCCTATAATGGACAAACTAGTCAAAACTCAAACTAATCATCAATAACTAAATAGGCATTGTAAAATATTCAAATCGAATTTCCCAAACTGGAAATATTGATAGAAGTTTGCAAAAAAAAAAAAAAAAAAAAAAAAAAAAATCAATTTATTAAATAACAACGACCATTTGGAAAATGATTTTTTCAAAGACTAAAATTTAAGACATAAAAAATCGTACGGAGTTGATCATACATTACGTACGCCATGAATTAAACATTAATAGTGTTATTACACGTAAAAATTCCACGCGACAGAAATCGCCTGCAACTCGTACGTAATATCCACCGGAAACTTATGTATTATCCAAGCATTTCATTGGCTGATGGGGAAAAGGCTTTTCCATCGTCAGATTTCCAAGAAATCTGACGGCCAATTTTAAATGAAATTTTTTCTTAAACTTCTAAACATCCCACACTATTACTTTTTACACCATCGTATAGAGAAAAAATGTACTTTTAAATGCAACATGTTTGAAAGCTGTATCTCAATTTGTTTCTGAGTTATTCATTTTTTTTTGTAGTTTTTATTACTTTTTTGTCATAGTGGCAACAGAAGTAATCATCTCGTTTGAAAGTAAAGGGAAATACATATTACCGTATAGACCAATCGGAACACGAATAAAATGCGGATTTAACCAATAAAAACCTTCAGATATACTTTTGATTTTCTACCCTGACGAGAACAATAACCTTTTTCCAAATGGTTAATAAACTAACGGTCTCCAACTAATCAAAAAATAAATGTTTACACTTTCTAATAAAAAAAGGCCTTCATAAAATGGCTTCTCCTACAGCGGGCAGCTGACAATTAGGTAATAACATGTGCACTAACATTCAAACAAAAATACTATGTCCAAGTGCCACGTATAAAATTCATTTCCGCCTGAAACGGCGCAGTTTTTCAAACATTTGATCAGCTAATGGAAGGGTTAAGTTAAATAATCTCTCTATTCTAAAAAAGAGTACTAACGCTGTCACCGCCGCCGCCGGTTTTCAATTTTTTGTGACTGGAAATCTTTTTTTTTTTGTTGTTAATATTTAGAAAAATATTGCATACAAAAATATGAAAATCGGTGATATGATAGATAAATGTTTGATAAACACGCTGATGCAGATATTTTTTAAATCGAAGAATTATTTTAAGAGATATCTAATGCTAAATTTGAACAAAATCGTTCCATTAAAAAAGTTTTATAGGAGTAAAAACTATACATGGGAATTTAACCATTTTGAGATCATATTATGCATTAGAATTTCCCGGTGTGAAGACTTCATTTATTTCTTTAGCTTGACTCATTTTTTTTATGTTTTATTTCTATTTTAAATTCGAATTTTCAGCATTTCGAGAGATATTTTTTACATATTTTAGAAAATGGTATTAATTGAAACTGTTACCAACTGTATAAATAACGCGAACAATAATGTTTGCTTCAAATTAAAAAATTTATTTACACGTGACTATTATAAACAGAAAATATAAAAAGCAGGAACTCATTGGAAATTACGTCATAAAAACTATATTTACACGTCAATTTTAAAAGGAAAGAATATGTAAAATAATAAATTCTTTAACATGCGTAAGAAGTCTTCAATAGGATAAATTACGTCACATTACACTTATTACGTAAGATGAACAAAAAATAATATTGCAAAACAGTTTAAATTTAAAAATTGCGCGAGACATTTATTTGATATTTTGAGATGATATTTTCGACTATTTTTGTTAGGACAGCGCAAATAATATTTCATTTCTAACAAAAGTATTTTCACGTGAATATTAAAAAGACAAAAAATAGTTTGGTGAAAATTTCGTCAGATTAAAAGCGATGCATTTAAAATGTCTTATTTAAAAAAAACTTTCTTTTCGCTTTGTTAAAAAATACCGGGAGACAAAGACTCTGTATACTTAATTCATTTTATATTAGCTTATTTTGAAATGTTTAACTGATTTTATTTAGTCAATGACGGAAACAGACATTGTATCTTTTAGTAGCATTTGATTTGGCCTTAAAATTCCCCAGTCAAAGAGAAATGAATAGAAATCCGTTTATAGGGTGATCGCCACTGTGTTTTAAATTATAATTCAATCTTTCAAAATATTTTTAATGCCGGTCAAATTAGCATGCTTTTGCAGTCTGCGGTGTCTGAATGGGGGTTGGCGAGTGTAGCTCGTAGGGAGCAGAGCCCTCTAGTGCTATAAAATGTGATAAAATATCTTTATCAAGATTCACGATCGTTTCGTCGCATAAACGGCGACATTTTCAAAATCATTCACGATAGAAAATATTTTCACATAATTTAAAAGCAATAAACATAGTAAACAATGTCACGAGACAAGATGCATAATGAAAAATATTGCAAAATATAAAATAAAAATAAAATTATCTTGGCTAGTTGCGAGCGTGGATTAATTTTTATTATTGTTACTAAAATTACATAGAATCTCTTTCCAAATTTTAGGTAAATCAAGGGACACTGAATCATTGCAAATATTCTTGTTGCGTAAAAACATCTCTATTGATTCTCGGATTATGGATGGTAAAAAAAATCTTGATACATAAATTAACTTGCTATTTTTAAAGTCGATCTGTAAAGGTCCATCGCTGTACAATCTGGCCAAAGCTGTGGTTCTTCTGTTGTATTTGATGCCTACTATATTTTCTTTGATTCTAGTTTTAAGTTTTCTACTTGTCATACCTATCTAAAACTGCTTTGTTCCATCTTCTTTGGTGAAAATTTTGGTTTTTATAAGGGAAGGGTATTAATTACTGTCGGTGTCATCCTATTTAGCTAGTTTTAAAAGAATTGTATACTTTGTATATACCGTAATTTCCGGCCTATAATCCGCGGATCAGACAAATGTGTTTGGACCCAACTAATTAAATCGCGGTCAATATTTAACTTCAATTATTAAATAAAATTTCTGGGTCAAAACATGATTGTTTGATCCGCAGATTATAGGCAAATTACGGTAAATATTTTTTGTATAATGCTGTGAATTTATTCAACTTAATTCTAAACAAAAGTTAAAGGATTTATAAAATAATACCTATTTGCTTATTATTTATTGAAAGAATAGCGAAGTAAATTGTTTCATAAAAAGTTTAAAAGAAAATATCACAGAAAAAATTAAATTCCGAAAGCATCTATATATTTCAGAAGTATGTATAACCACAACAGTCCCTACAAATGATCAAAAACTAGACTAATGACTTCCTTTCAACATACTTCAGCATCTTCATTTTTAACCATTTGGGATTAAAACTTTTTCTTAGATTTACTGTTACTCAAAGTTAATCCCATGCGAATGATTGGTAGAAAGGGAGGCTTGAGAGACTGGATACCAATGCATAGAGATGTATAAAATGTGACATATTATTGAACACCGTTATATATGCAAGCCAGGTAGATTTTTAAAATATAATTATCAATTTAAAAAAGATAGGAGGGATTTTCTTGTTTCAAGTACGCCATGGAGATTAGTTAATTTTGATAAAATCGTCTTATGTTTGAATAAAGTCAGTAAATATAATTTTTCAAGACAGCTTATATATTAATTTTAATATTTTTCATATATTTCAATGATTTAAAAATTAAGCTATAGTAAAAATAAATCTATTTAGAAAATATTTAAATAAAAGTAAATTGTCGTCGAATGAAAATGATTTATATGCATTTATATATATTTTAATTACACTGTTTATTCTTTAATATGTGTAGATTTAAAAGAAACTTAAATATTTTTTTTCGTATGTACTCCAGTGTATCAGTATTTATTACAAGTTTTTAATTTCTAATAGCTAAGTGTAATAAAGTAGGATAAACATACAATTTATTAAAGAATCTATATTTTCTTTTTCTCTAAGGGATATTTTAAATAATCCTTTTCTATGAAAAACTGTTTCCGAAAAACTAAAAAATATAGCAAAATATTTTTCTCTTTTGGAATACGCTTAGTTGAATACTGTAATTCACAAAAAATATGAAAAAGAAATATTTTTCACTTACAAAAGTTTACTTGCAAAATCATTTATTTTATTTATTTTTCTATATTTAATTTTTAATTAAAAAAATAGAATAAACAAAATTAAAGGTACGGTTTAAACTAAAAAAAAATATTTTTTTTCTAGTGATGGATTTATGAGTAACGTGCCAAGTACTAAACAGTAGAGCATATTTCATTTTTATTAGAAATTGTTTTTCTGTCTGTAATTTACTTAATGATGTTTGCCTATTTCATTTAAAAAAAATTGTTATATAAATTTAATCTTTTATATGTTTTAAACTATTAAAATGAATTTGCAAGTAACGTTTTTATAAATAGTCTGAGACATTGTAAAAATAAAACATAAAATTATATTTCAGTACAATTACAGTACTTAATAGTAATCCCTTAGGACATGTTTAATTTTTCATTAAATGTACTGCGTCCCTCTTTTGCCGTCTTAATGATTTTTCTTTTCTATGCATACCTGAAACGTTTTCATATTTATTTTTATGATTATAATAATTTAAAGTTTTGTAAGTGGTGTTAAATGCTTAACATACAACCCACGACTTTGTTTTTAAAGACACGTTTTATTTTTATGCGACACATAAAAGCTGAAAAATACTTTATCTTTCTTATCATGAAATAAATAATGTAATTATAGATTAAAAAATTAAGTTTTATAATAGCAAATTGAAAATTTTATATTATTTTATAAAATTAATAATACTGCTAAATGTTCGATGGGTATTTATGCGTAAAACATAAAAATCTAATTTTGAAATATAATATAAAAGAAAAGTATTTATATTTAATTGATTTTAAACGGCATTATTCTAGTATTTTAAAAAATCTTATCTAATTAAATTAAAGTTATTCAAGTAATTGAATATAATAATAAAATGTTTTTTATACTTGAAGCTTTGGAAAGTACTTGTTTTTTACTATTAGCGTTGTTTTTTAAAATGTAATGGCGTTTTGCAGTATACCCAGTATTAAAAAAGACACATCAGCCTTTATTTTCTGACCGTGTATGTTAAAATGTCAAAAATGAGATCAAAGATGTCATTAGACGGGGAATATTACTTATTTCAGACTACTAGTATCCGTCAGGCCGAAATGTCGGAGCATGGAGGCGCGTAAACTTAAAAGATATTATTTTTAAAATGTTTTATTTTCTAGATTGCTGTTTAATAGTATAAAAGTAAGTTTGAAATAACAATAGTCGATACCTCATTTTAAAGTGTTTAACTCAGTCGTCAGTTGCCTCGGGTAATGCACAAATTCTAATCTGTCAGCAAGTGCTCCCATACTTCTAATTTGGGTAAAGCCTGTCCTTAGCAAAAATTTCTTCCATTAGAACTTTCTCTAAATGACAAACTACAGTAAAATTACATAAGTTGTTTTATGTGACAACACCTTTAGAGGGATATCCACAGCAGTTTTTGGCAATGTTAAACTCGCGGATCTATGTATGGTGGCAAGATATCCAACAGTTAAAGGTAACTAACTCCATATGAATGAGGCTTTTTCTTCTTTCCAATATTTACAAATAGGTTTGATAAAAAAAATTACAGTTAGAAATGGCTCATGATACTCAACAAAATGAACTATTATGGCCTGTGGCAAACCTCGAGGTTGAAAACGTGGGCCATAGGCAATATCTTTTATCGTACTTACGTTAAACAATTCTCACTCCGTTCAGATATAATCATCATATTGATCAGGTATGTAGCATAATGCAGAACACTGCATCCAGCTGCTGAGGAAAGTCTAGACTGAAGCCGAGACGCGTGAGCATCTTCACTCCATCTTGCTATTTAATCATTGTGATCTGCTAAAATACTTGTTTATTGGTCCCCGCTTTGATTTAAGAAGTACTTCTTGATTATATTCTTTAGCTTGCTTGGTTTTGAGAAAAAGACATATGGCACCTTTAAATCATTCAAGTTAGCCGAAAACAGTATATATTTGCGTCGTTGCATAAGGGGTGAGAGGTAGTCAAAAACTTGACTCACGCAAAGTGAGTTCAGAGTCTTTCGGAACTGTGTCTGCTGATCGTCGTTTTGTCTCAATGAGTTTGTTAATGTGAAACATTTTTTAAAAGCTCTAAGCATTTTTTGTCCGCGAGGAATAAAAATGACATTTAAAGAATGTCTCTTATATAGAGGGGTGTCTTTTACGCGATGTAACTACCTAATACGTCCAAGGATTTAAACAAATAAGCCTCTAAAAAGGTTAAATGCTATCTATTTTACCTTCGCGATATCTTTGTTCAAGGTCAGCCATAAGACGACATCCTATCATTGAAAATTCGTGAATAATGAGAAATAACACTGTATCCATTCCGAGCTGCAGATGTATTGCTAACGTTTTAAATTAGCGAACTATTTAAAACACGTGTGTTCTTGAAGCACTGAGTGAGTTACCTTGTCTTTGACATTAAATGCAGCAGTACCTGTTAGTGCCAAAAGAATGATAGCTTCTGATCCTAACTGCTCTATGTTTGTTTTACTAATTTCTTTGATTTTTGTACGTTTTACAGCTCTTTCTTTTCCAATAATAAAAGTTGATTTAGGGAAATTTGTAACCTTTGTTTGCAAAGACAAAAGCTGTTCAGTGCATAACTGAAGGCAACATAATTTGTTGTTCTTTATAATAATTCAGAAATGTTAAAAGTAAAGAGAAACAATTAAATAAGAGAATCTACGGTAAAGATAAAGAATTACCCCGGATGTATTTGAGAGATTTCGATTTTTTTTTAATTTAGCTCCGATCTTTGAGAACTTGATCCATCGAGTTAGCGGCAGAAAACTTCAAAGCTTACTCAAAGACTTGCTCGTCTGACACAGCCCACACTTATTTAATATGGCAACAGGTAAAGTTATGTAACACGTATGTAACACACACTCATAGATAGTCTGCTATACTCATCTATCAAACTTGATACCTTTATTCATCTGAGTTTTTGTTACATCGTTATTGTGAAAATATTAGGAAGCATCTGGGTTATTTTTATGCGACTTCTCCACATAGAATTAAGCTGAATAACTTTATACATTTGAATTACTTTCTTTTAACCGTCATTTTCGAAACTTCTGTGCATAACGTTGCACATATAAAATATGTATATTTCTTAAAATGTACAGTAAATCTAGGCAGCATATTAAAAAAATCAGGGATTAATTTATGACTTTTAGTGAACATGATTTCTCACGCATAAGCGATCATAGTCATATACATTAACGTCGTATTTATCGCTAAGCTGCGCGACATTTCGACGGAATATAGTCAAATTTGGCGACCAAAAATATGTCGTCACAAATTAAGCCAATTTGACTGTATCTGACTAATTTGGCGAAATTTCCATTGAAATTCAGTACTGATGATTCTTCTCTAACCGGGTTCTTCGCATTTTAACTTCGTGTTCTCCAGTAAAATTAGTTAAAATCTTAAAACCAATAAATAGCGAAGCTACCTTTTCCAACCCGTACAGGAATTTTTTATTTTGTAATCTACATGTTTCTGTTTTCTAGGGTACATCTTGACAAAAGAAAAATGCTTATCTCATTTACTTCAAAATGTTCACTTGCATTTCAGTTGAAATATATTCACTTACGATGAATTAAAAAAAATGAGTAATCGTCAGTAATTGGGACAGCTACCAAATTGTTAAATTTGCGCATCAAACATTGCTCAGTAAATTATGAATTCGTCTACACACCCGATTACGAAAATTGCCCAATAGAAACATACATTCGTCTGAATACAAACATACATACATAAGAATACATACATATAAGTAATGCATACATGACATTATATTTTTCTCGATTTCTTTGAGTATCACTCGTAGCCATTCGACTAATGCCCAAAATCGTATTTTCCGTATTCGATTTTCTTTTCGTTTCTCTTAATTTAAAATTCAAAATGAATTGCATCGATTTGGAAGCTTACAAAGAATGAAAAGTTCGAAAAAAATAGTGGTTGTTACATACGTAGAACGTAAAACTTCTGAAAGGGGGGGGGGGGGGTAATCTATATCTCAGGTCACCAATGTATGAACATCGACTTCAACATTCGACTCCATAATGATCCGTATGAGGTTAAAATGCATGATTTACAGCAATGGAGCTAATGTTTTAATTAATAACGGTATGAATCTCGTCGAATTTCGACGAAAGTGTTTAAAAACGAACATACATAGGTTACTACTTAGTCTCTTAAAACAAATATTTTTAACTTAAAGTTATCAAAACACTAATTCCATGCACTTCGACTGTTCAAAATATTAAAAAATTAAACTGCATTATTAATTATACCTAATCAAGATATGTAATTTTGATGAAATTACCCATTAAGGCTGTTATGTTTAAAAGACACAGATGTCATCATATTGGAGCGATTTTTTTACCACGCTAATTCGGGGAAAATTTCAACAGCACAAACAATTAGAGAACCTGCAATGGATTACTACGTTGGAGTTTCTCTACAAACAATAACATACGGGTTACAATATCAAGCAAAATAACGACACTTTGGCGCCAGTTAAGTACCCGTTGCGTATATGACATTGGCGTGAGAAAAAAATCGCGCCAATATATGATGTCTGTGCCGTTTAAAATTCCCGATTAAAAATTTAAAAGGTACTTCTTAGTTATCCCGTCGACGAAATTACTGTTGCAAAATTGTAAGATTAAATGCCAATAATGGTCAATAAAACCATTAATTCGACGTTTTATTTGTAATTTTAATAATGTTTTACTAATTTATTTGTTCTTTCGTTATTTAAAATAAAAATTATGTCAATGTGTATAATTTTGCGAGTGGTTTGGCGATTTATATAATTTGGCGAAATTGGTCGACGGGATAACTAAAAAGTACCAATAAAAAAATTATTTCACCATAAGTTAATCATGGAATTATTTTTCGCGTAAAATCTAAACTTTGTTATTTTCACCGTCTAATAATTTGCATACGCATCTCTTATATTTATATTCACCATTTCAAAAATATTACAATGCGCAATATGTGATTAATACATATATTTCAAAACTTGAAATCAAGTTTGTCAACTACGACTTTGCATGTGAACATTCGCACTCTTGACTTGTGATTCTAATCTCTGTATCGGCGAGTAAAATTCCAGAAATTTTTAGAGGCGTCCGTAGTTCGTAGTAAAATATTTACTTTTATCAGAGAAAATGATCGTTTTCCTTTAAATGATGTCATTTTGCCTTATTGAAGCATTTCACCAAGCGTCTCAAACTCAATGAATGAAAAAGAATTGAATTATAACAGCTTTTTGCGGAAAACTTGAGTATTTTATTAAAGCATGACGTCATTTTCTGTTCAATTTTTTCAGAAAGTTTATTTTGAATTTTATGAGAAAATGGCATCAATAAAGATAAGCAAACCTTATTGTTTTTCCTTTCTTTACAACAATGGAAGTAATCCAATTGATACCATTTTGAAATAAATTCATAGAATTTTTTTAAATTTTAAATTTAAATATAAAAATGAGAATATTTGAAAAAAAATAGCTAGTGCGGGCAAATCTACAAAGAAACAGCTTTCATTTAAAAAAAAGAATTATTAAAATTGGTGCAAAAAAAAAAAAAAAAAAAAAAAAAAGAAAAGAAAATCTCAACGTACATGACTAAAAAAAGAAAGCCTTATCTCTCAAATATATAGAATTAAACTCACAATGTTATCTCTATGGGAAATTTTGAGCCGACGTTTCAGGCTGTTAAGGTTTACGAATATTTATGATTTTCAATACGCGCCGAGATTTTGGCCCTACCAACGTCCAGCTCATTTTTTGTGTCGATGCGTCAAATATTTTGGACGCTATCGTGTTAACTATAAGTGTAATTTTTGCTGGGAAGCCGGAGCTGTGCTCCGACAATGAACACTAGTTTTTAAATATGGGTTATCTGCAAAATATCTTCTATAAATTCCAACTTTTTTTATGGTAATGTGGCAAAGCGAAAGACAATCTTTTTATTTATTCCAGCAGGCGATGAGAGGAATTGAAACAACTTGTTTCCGATGTTGTTTTTTTATCGACGCTGCAGTTTGTGTACATCTTAATGTTGTCGGCGCCAAGATGTGTTTTTGTGTATTTGTAAAGTTTTAATTAAAGTATATTTTTCATAATGTCCGCATAAGCGCATTCTTCTATATGCCCACTACAAAAACTGGTGATCCTGTTTACACGAATGGAGGTGGACTTAAAATAATTTCTTCATAATGTATTTCTCTGCAAAGCTGTAAAGTTATGGTTTTCTTAAACAGGTATGAGATTTTCGAGGGTTTGCACCTCCCGGTTACTATTATTCTCTAAGGCTGTTCATTATTTTTAATTGTTTCATATTTTGAGTAAGTATTTGGTTTTGTTCTGATTTTGATATTTCTGTTGGTATTCTATTTATTTCTTGTTACTGTAAAGAATGCCTGACTATATTCCAACGGTGGATGATGCGGATGGAAATGTAAATACAGGATGTGGTAGAGTGTCGGTAAAGGTTCCTAATTTCTGGCCGAATAATTTTAAGTTATTTTTTGTGCAGTTGGAAGCTAGTTTTAATCAGCCGAACAAAGTAAATTTGATCATTTGGCGGCTTCATTGGATGTTGAAACATTATCGGTTGCAACAAATATTCTTTTTACACCGCCGGAGGATTACTATAGAGCTCTTAAAACACGATTATTATCGGAATTTAAAGTTTCGCAGAATCGGAAATTAAAGACATTGCTTGAAGATTTAGAACTGGGTGATAAGTCCCCCTTAATGTTGTTGCGTAAAATGAGAGAATTAAGTGAGAGTCATGTTGACGATGATTTTTTGGAAAATCGCAGGTTACCGGTGTCGGTGCAAACTATTTTGTCGATCAGTTCTAAGGGCTTAAATAAATTGACGGTAATGGTAGATAATATTTGTGAATGCACGCTCGCTAATGTTAATTCACTGGATTTGAGAGGGTCTGAAGAGGCGCAGCTTAATCAGCTAAAATTACAAGTTAAGGAACTTTCAAAGTTGGTTAGTTCAGGTTCTTATCCCCCTTCACCTAGGAAACCATACCGACGGAACTCATTTAATTCAAAGGACAGAGCACGTAAAGACGAGTGTCTATGTTGGTATCATTTTTTATTTTGGGAAAAGTCATGAAAATGTGTCTCTCGTCTGCTTACTAATTAAAAAACGACCATCGATCGCAGGAGTAGTGGCGACTACTGCACGTATGGGCTTGAGTCGCAGAATGTATATTACTGATAAAATAACACTGTCCAGTTATTTGATATACACTGGTAGTGATGTTTCATGTTTTCCTAAGTCGTTTTCTGTCAAGTGTGCTAGTAAGAGCGATTGTTCACATTGTATGCTGCTAATGGTACTAAAATCTTCACTTACTGTACTAAGCTGCTGAATTTGGATCTTGGATAGAAACGTAAATTGCAATGGCCGTTTATCGTAGCTGAGGTAACTAAACTGATTATTGGTGCCGATTTTTTGCAACATTTTGGTTTATTTGTTGATTTAAAAAAGCATTGTATATTAGACCCGGTGACTAATATTACTGCTCGTGGTCGCACAAGTCTGTGTGATATCCCAGTTGTTAAGACTATTCTTAGTGATTCTGAATATATCCAACTACTTAAAAAGTACAAGAGATTACTCAGTTGAACAATACGGACAATCGAACTATAAAACGTGCTACAGTACATTTCCCCCCTACTGTTGAGCCCCCCGTTACGGCTAGAGCTCGACGGTCACATCCAGCGCAACTCTGAATAGCTAAACAGGAATTTGATTATATGCTGGAGAAAGGTATTTGTAGACCATCTAAAGTTATTTGTTGTCCATGGTGCATATGGTTCTTAAGGGTGCGTCAGAATGGTGACGAACGGAAGATTAAAGGGCGCTTAATGGAATTACAGTGCAAGACAAGTACCCCATTTCTCGCATAAAGGATTTTAAATATATGTTAAAAGATAAAAAAAAAAAAAAAAAAAAAATCGAAAGGGGATCTAGTCCGGGCATACTATCAAATACCGGTGTTTCTCCCGATATCCCGAAAACTGTTATTATAACTCCTTTTAGTTTATTTGAGTTTCCATTTTTAAACTTTGGCTTATCCTCTGCGGCAAAGACGTTTCTATGCTTCAGAGATGAAGTCTTTCGTGATTTAGATTTTTGATTCGCTTATCACGATGACATGTTAATTGCGAGTGAAACTCACGCAGATTGGGATGCGGACGAGCATTTGGAGGAAGTTTTTAGGCGATTTCGAGATTACGGGGTTATAATTAACTTTTCAAAATGTGAGTTTGGAAAAAAATATATAGATTTTCTAGGCCACACTATAAATAGCCAGGGCAATATTCCGCACAGAGATAAAGTATTAGCGATTGTGGATTTTCCAAAACCAAAGACCGTTAGCGATCTGAGAAGATTTTTAGGTATGGTAAATTACTATCATACCTTTGTACCCTATATAGTCGCAATTTTGGGACAGCTGAATACGTTCTTAACCTTTTCGATTCGGCGGGTACGACGTATGTACCCTAAAAAAACTATCTCCAAACAACGGCTAGGGTACAACCGTCTGTACCCTAAAGTTCGCTTCCCCCGTTTGGAAGGTAGGGTAATCAGTCATCTGTCATCTCAGAGTTTTAGGGGAACGAGTCTCTTTTTTTTCCAGAGTGAAAGTAGGAATATCTTTTGCTTTGGCGCGGTAATGCAATAACAGGTTTTTGAATTGGCGATTTCTTAGGCAGAGCTCTTTTCTGTCATTCTATGATGATAGATACGTTTGCTAAGTAATATTGTTTTCTTCTTATTAAAAAAAAAGTGTAATAATTTTATTTCACCAACATAAATGCAAGATAGAAATGAAAATTTCTGTATGAGAAGATACCGTATTTCATTTAACTGACACACAGAAGAAAAATGTTAATTTAAGAGCACAAAAGATTCTTTCAAGAATCTTAAAACATGCAAAAGCTAGTAATCAATTTACTTCATTAACATAAACACAAGATTAAAGTGAAAACTTTTGCATAGAAAGATATCGTTTTTCATTTAATTTACACACTGCAAAAACAAAATCCTATTTTAAATGTACTGTCTATTTTTACCAGAATTAAAAAAAAAAGAAAACTGTAATCATTTTATTTCCCCAACATGAACACAAAATTGAAGTGAAAATTCCTGTATCAGAGTGGATATTTTTGCACTTTACTGACACTAAATAAAATGTTCTGTTAAAAGAATTGTTAAGTTACTGTTACAAAACAGTTACAGAAAGAGAGAGAGAGAAAAAAAATGTGTGTGTGTGCGTGTGCGTTCTAGAAAGGAGGGGTTAAAGAGAAAAAAAATGATTTTTTTTTCTCGAGAGGTGAGGTGAAATAATTTGTATGGTTATTGAATAAATTTTACAATAAATTCTCAAATAGAGCAGAAAACATTTAAGATTTTTAATTTTTTTAAACTGCATTGGGCGCGGGAGGGAGTGAAGTGTTATGTTATATTATGGTATTATTTATCACGCCCAATTATCAACACGAAGGATATGGGCCCGAATAGGGGGGGGGGGTTCTCCGTGGGGGGACTTTCTAAGGGAACCTAACCCGTATTTACGGAAGGAAATCCAAGTTTAGAAGGAAACCGCAAAAATTCCGAACGATTAGGCCGACGGGCGCGATTGGGTTTGAACCCATCCCCTCCCGTCTACCAGTTTTGAGACCACTGGTAGGGCAGGGAGTGAAGACAGAGATGCAAAGAATTTGAGAGGAGGGGATAATTCAAAAAATAAATTAATTATTTATTTATTGTTACTGCAAAATATTAAATATGTCAAAAAATTTAAAGTGCTATAAAGTTTAAACTATGCATATTTGGCACCAGAGAGCAGTGGGCAAAGGGAACAGCAGTAATTTTGGACAGAGTACATGATTGATTATTTACTGTTAATATAAAATACAGCTTTTTCTAGAAAAACAGTCCAGTAATGTGGGGTGGGGCGCAGTGGGGGAGAAAAAAAGCACGGCAGAGAAGAAAAAGAGCATCAGTAGACATATAAGGGCATTAAAGAAAAACTAGCATGTCTAATGCTAAACAATAAGTTTGGTAAACAAATTCATCTGAACAACGTTGCCAGTGCTCTTACAATATTGTAGAAATGTAGTTAACTTCACCACTTAAAAAAAAAAAAAAAAAAAAAAAAAAAAAAAAAAAAAAAGAGTTTTGGTAAAGTCTAGTTATTTGACCCGTTTTACTTTTGAGTATTTTTATACCTTTCATGCCTAATTATAAATTAAAATTAAGATGATCACAAACGTACTTTTAGTTGCCGACCTCCCGATTTTTTGAATACCTGTAAATTCTTACAAAAATGCTCGCTTTATTTAATTTCAGGAATTGCGCGATTGTATAAAACAAGTATTTCTGCACAAAAATATTCGTACTAAGAAAATCGGGATGTTGGCAACTATGAAAAAACACTTATTAAAAAAAAAGAAAGAAAGAAACCCGACCATGGAAAGGTTGGCTTATCTGACTCGATGCGATTCATTTTTCCGTGATCTTGACGAAATTAACTTTTTTTTTTCTTCTCCATCACTTAAAGAAATTAAGAAATTTGATTTGCAAAATTCCGCAAAAGAAAAGAAATCGCGGTCTTTCTTGAAATTAAACAATTTTGCGGCAGAATCACATGCCGGTGAAAGAATTAAAGAGGGAAAATGCTGAGAGGGATTTTCCTAATTTGTGCGCGATTCGCTCAATCTCGCACGCACTTGTAAACCCTGCCCTTAAATGAAAACTTTGCCCCCTGCCCCATCCTTAAAAAAAAAAAAAAAAAAAAAAAAAAAAAAAAAAAAAAAAATCTTTTGAAATGGCGCCCCTTTGACTGATTATGAGAATTAGTAATGTAAATATTCCCAGAACCATTGTCTCGTGCTTAATATCCCTTATAGAAGTTTTATGTTAAAAAAAAAAAAAAAAAAAAAAGTGATGATTTTTTTTTTCCAAATTTTCGGACTGATTATCGATTTTTTAAAATGATTGGAACTAAATGCTCTAAATTTGCGAACATTTTGGAACAGGGTTACCCCTAGCTGTTGGAAAATTGGCGCTGCGCTCTGAGAAAATACCCAACAAATTTTTAAAATAGCACAGCACAGTTAAATATTACCACGGCGGGATTGCAAGGTGCAGCGCCGCGCTAAATATGCAAAGTTTAACCACTTCACCGGCGATGGGTATGGGGAAACAGTGCTTTTACCCACGAGTTATCTCGGGGCAGCCGGTGAAGTGGTTAATATCTGTAAAATAACAAATAAAGTAAAATGACTTAAAAAAAAAGAATTTTTTAGGGATTTTTTGTTGTAGGGTGAGGGAGCGTGTTCAAAAAGGAGAGCATTTAAATGATTCTTTTTAAGAGGAAATTTACCGAAATACGGAAGATTGTCAGCTTTGTAATTACACATTTTACTTCTAAACTAAGCATAAAAAAGATTTAAAAGAACTTATCTCGAGAACGAATCTCGACGAACGAATCTCGATTATAATCAGGACTCAACTTATGCAGAGGTATGCGGGGCAGCTGCCCCTCGCTTCCCTTTTTATTGGGTCTCCATGAGAGTAATAATGATTTTCATTAAAAGGCGCCAAATGACCAAAATTCATGTATTACAAACATTTAGGAAGAGAGATCGGTCCCATTCACCTCTCTTCTTTCAGTACCCCCATGTATAAAACAAACTATATCATTAGAAAAACAATGATTGAAATTGTATTATAACATTTTCGAATTCTATTGTTTTCAAAATAAATCCTTTATCAACATTTTCCTCATAACGTGGCAAGTTTAAACCACAAATTATGACCAATTTGGGTCATTTTCCTTTAGAAATGTTATAACGCACGTATATAAGCAAAGTAAAAGTTTGCAAACAAATACTCGTATCAACCAAACAATCATTTTTTCCATTATTATCCTACTAACATTTTTTTTTTTTTTTTTTTTAAGTTGCGACGATCTTTTTGTGATACCCTGCATACAGCTGTGAGCATACCGGCTACAAAATTTATGTATACATACAATACGTATGAAGTTTAGTGCTAGCACTTCCACATTATTCACAAAAAAATCTATAGATAGAAAGAAGGAGACCCCCCAGAATGATGCTTGCCCCGGGGTTCTCCATAGCCTAAGTCGGACCCTGATTATAATACCCTCCCAAATGTGATTGCTTTAGCTTTAAAAAAGAAGGGTGGGTGATTACAATCAGGAATTTACGGTAACTATTTTTATGAAACTTACAAATTTTATTTTTTTATTTGGAATATTTCGTTTTAATTAACAAATTCCAAACTTCTTTAAAAATGTGTATTTAACTCCAGAGAAAATGGAATACAGAATTCTAATTTCTTCTATTTTTATCAGTGAATATTTGCCTAATTCATATAATTAAATTAGGAGAAATATAGTAGTTCATAATTTTTTCATTTACACTTAGGAATATTTCTGCAGTAGTAAATGTAATAATTCTAAATTCTTATTTTATAACTGGAATATCAATTACATGTTTTATTCCCATCATTTTGCAACACGCTCAAAAAGCACTGAGTTATTAATGGTTGTATTTTCTTTTTTTATATACTATAAATATATATTTTTTTGACATTGAACCGGTAAACGGAAAAAAAAGGATATATATATTTTTAAATAAACAAAAAATATTAAAATCAAATATATAATTTATAAAAAAACAAAAACAAAAAACAACAACAACTTATATTTCGATCAAACCGAGATCTTGTATTTTTAAAAAATGGAGATTGTTTCTACATGCTGCAATGTGTAAGAGATTTTCTGAATGAGTAACAGGAAAACGATTCAGATCTTTTTAATGTCTATTATTTTATCGCTTAGGAATATTCTCAGTATATTATGAATTAAAATCCCTAAATTTGCAGCTTCGCCAGTCTAAGTATTTCAAGTATTTTATGATTCAAAAAAGCTAAACCAGAAAACACAACTTCAAACAACAAAACATGATTTAAAATCCGTTTATTCCTTGATTATTAATGATATTTAATATAATTTGTGACACAATGTAGATTTTTTAATATTTAGTGAAAAATAAAATCAGTTAAAATATATGCCGAACGATCTGTATAATGAGCATTTGTAAAAATCAATACACATTTATTTATTCATAAATATATTATCACATAAAAGAAAAAAAAGATTTTCTCGGAAATATTCAACTGAAACTATATCCCTTCTAAAAGCGCGAAAATAACCGATTCTGAGGGAAAATTCCTCACCTCAGTCGAAAATACGAAGAATCCTGTAATTTTACAGCAACCCTTGTCAGAAGGAGTTGATTGACACTTTCCAGGAAGAAGAACAATGGATGCTCCCCACTTGACCATGTAGTAAAAGGGGGACGAAAGTTCTCCAGAACTCCGTATTTTGGTTTAAAAAACATTCAGCTTAACAAGTTTCCAAGAGGTTAAATTGGACGGAAAAAAGAAATAAAATAGAAATAGAGTGGGATACGGATGCAGAAGGTATTTTTGAACAAGTTAAAGAGGCTATGGCTACCGCGACTTTACATTATCATACTTTTCAAGATACGGAGCTTGCACTTATAAGTGCAAGCAGTAAAGTTGCAAACGGAAGATGGAGAGCTAAAGTCTATTTTAGATGGAAAGGTTGAATTTAGCAGGAATTTGTCTAAAGCACAAATGCCGGATGCTAAAACATCATTGTATTTCTAGTGAGGTAAATAGGTTTTATTCCCCTCAGGTTTTAAGAAAAAAGGTATTTGAGTCAATGCATGGGTTGTCGCATCCAGGAATACGGGAAACTAGACAATTAATATGTTCAAAGTATATTTCGCCAGGACTAAGGGTGTTGCTCTGTGATGTAGAGCATACATACCCTGTCAAAAGAAAAAAGTACAATTGTATGCTAAATCTCCTTTGATGCAATTTCTTTTCCCAGATGACAGATTTGCGCATATACACCTAGATATAATCGGTCCTTTGCCTTTAGTACATGGATTTAGATACTTTCTAATGATGATAGATAGGTTTACTCGATGGCCAGAGGCTATACCTATAGGAGATATAACTGCTGAAACTCTTACTCAGGCTTGTCTGCAGACACGGATTTCTCGTTTTGGTAACCCTCAGATGATAACATGCGATAGGGTAGACAGTTCATGTCCATACTTTTCAAGACTCTGACAAGGTTACTCGGCACTAATCTAACTATGACTAATTCATATACACCACAGTGTAATGGTTTGGTGGAGCGACTTCATCGATCTTTAAAGCAGGCCTTAATGTGCTATAAAGTTGATTGGTTCGAAGCTCTTACACAAGTTTTGCTAGGTCTCCAAACTACAGTACGTGAAGATCTTGGTGATCTTACAGCCGATTTAACATATGTAACCACCTTATGGCTTCCGGAACAATTGTATGAAGATTCATCCATGTTAAACCGACTATGTTATAGAGCTTAATGTTATTTTTTTTTATTAAGTTACAGAAAATAATGTTGCTTTGAGAACAAATTCGACCTTTCATGCATGACCAGTAAAAGATCAACGTTCCAAAAGAACTAAATAACTGCAGCCACTTTTTTTTTTATCCGGAGAGGTCCTTTCAAGAGGGTTCTATAACTTACTTATGAGGGTCCGTTCCAGGTTTTAAAGAGACTGGAAAAGGACTTTATACTTCTCATTCATAGTCAAGAAAAACTCATAAATATTGATAGGTTAAAACCCGCCTTTCTTTTGTCAGAATAAGAACTTGCTTCTTCGACCTGCACAACGAGATCTGGAAGGAGAGTTCATTTTCGTCTCCCACTGGTTGTGTAAAACTGGCGGGGAGTTGTGTAGCAAAGCGAAATACAATATTTTTATTTATTCCATCGTTTTCATCCGCAGACGATAATTAAGAAGAACTGAAACAACTTGGCTCCGATTTTTTTTTTTTTTTTATAGACGCCGGAGTTTATGTACATTCGAATGTTGTAGGCGCCAAGATGTGTTTTCTTACTTCGTAAATAATTTATTTTTAAAGTTTTAATTAAAGTGTTTTTTTTTTTTCATAATGTCCAGCGCATCAAGACAAACCTAAAAACCGTATATATTATACATTTTTTTAAATCTCTATAGTATTACAAAAGAAATCTTATTAAAGAAAAATCCATAATCTTAGATAAATTAAATTACCACAATAAGGGAAAAAAATTCTGGAATTACACCAATAATCCTAAAGGCAATTAACGTTCTATAAAATAAACGAAAAAAAAAAACTTTCCTTTAAAATTTTTTAAGAATTATTTACAAATATTGTCTAGTGATAAATTTCGATTTTCGTGAACAATACCAGAAGGTGGTTGGTTCACTGTAAAACTTCGAAAATCAAAATGTCAATATCTCGAAAAATAATTATTGGAATTAGCTGTAAACTTAGACACTCATGTTTTTGAAAATGCCCATTATGTTTATATAAAAATAGATGAAGTCTTAATTCATAATTTTTTAATATGAATTTATTAATATTTTTTATATTAAAATACTGGTAAATAAATATAAGTAATGCATTTAAGCCAAAAAGAAAATCCCTAGATTATGTATGTGGCCATTCATTGCATCTCACTGAAAACAGAATTTTTAAATCACGGGATTTTTGGGAAGTATAAACTAACGTTTGTCACGTGAATTTTATACTAGCATACTAAAATAATAACCTCTTCAAACTCAATAAATAGGTAACAAAAATACTCAAACTATATAATTTTTCGGCTTGATATTATCCAATAAATAAGTGTAAGTTGTTAAAAATGGGCATTAACCTCTGCAAAATCGATGTTGTAGGAAATTTTAATATTTAGAAAGACTCCTATTTCAATAATGTCTTTTATATCATAAACGAACTCTACATTCCAAGTCTAATGATAACTTTTGTTTGATTTTATCATAAATAATCTCAAAATAAATGCAGGTATATATTTTTTTCTTTATTCTAACCTATCACACAAAAAACGACAACGTGATCATTTTAAAAGAAAAATTCTATTATCTATTATAGTGTTTTAAAATGCCAGGCTGGATATAATAAATCGGTATACAAATTTATAAGAAATATTAAAACACTAAATCTGAATTAATTGTGCAGGCCATGTCGTCGCCTCAGAGCAACAACAAGGCATCGAAAAAAAGAATGAACATTTGTTTTTTGATTTATTGGTATGATAAACTGCTTCTACATCTAGTGTAATGCTACGACATTCTTTATGTCGTCACATCTATTTTATATAAAGCCTAAATTTGTGTTTCAGAAGTTCCAAAAGTCACCTTCACTTCAGTGTAACACTAGGTTAAATCAGTTATCTTACACTTTCGCCTAAGAACGTGCACCAAAATATTGAGTGTCCTACTTTTTGCGCTTAACATGCCATACTGTACTGCCTAATCGAATTCACTTGTCTGGATTGATCACTCTGTGTCTGTGTTAAGTATGACTGCAAAGTTGATGCAAATCTCATGTTGCAATTATTCTTTTACAAATGTTTTTTGTCTTTATAGATGATTGTTATTTCGTTAAAATATGAATAAAACAAATGCCCAGCGTGTGAAACCATTAACAAGAGGTGAGTATTTAGTTCAATTGGAAAATAAAAATTCTGTGTTCGGATCAAAATACAAAGGTTAGAGGCAAGATGTTATGTTATTCTACCAATTCAAAATACTCGAGGCTATTTTGGCAGCCTGACTTAAAGGGTTCAATTTTTCAAAATTATATATATATATTTCAAATGAAAATCAAATTTCAAAGTAATTGCTTGAGAAGCGCAAAGGCCAACACAATGAAGAAGATTCCATGCCGGGACTCAAACCCGGGCCATCAGTATCGCGCACTGACTTTATACTGACTAAACCACATGGAACGATACCCAGCTTGGAAAATTTCTCACTAGTATATGTTGGCAAGGCTACAAACGCAGCACAAGATGGAATATTAATAATGAGCCACCGACCTGGAGCGAGCACGAAACACAATTCCAGAGAGTAACATTCGCCTTGAATACAATATTCCATCTTGTGTTGCGTTTGTAGCCTTGCCAACATATATTAGTGAGAAATTTTCCAGGCTGGGTATCGTTCCATGTGGTTCAGTCGGCAGAACGTCAGTGCGCTATACTGATGGCCCGGGTTCGAGTCCCGGCATGGAATCTTTTTCACTGTGTTGGCCTTTGCGCCTCTCAAGCAATTATTTTGAAATTTGATTTTCATTTGAAATATTGTATTCAAGGCGAATGTTTCTCTCTGGAATAATTTCCATGTATTATTATATATATTTTTTTATATGCAAATTTTAATGTATTTGTTTCTGCAATATAATACTGTTTTTATAAAGATTTTTTTGGCGTAAAGGATTTTAAAACTTTATAAATATTGTTTAATTTTTCTAATTTAAAATTTTGTATATATTTAATTTTTCATCTTACTCATGAACCACCTGTCCGATTTCATTACTTTTTTCACTGTTGTGTCCAAAAAAAGTTTTCTTGTAATTTTGTCTTCAGAATTTATAAAAATTTTCGTTACCAAATTTATAATACATTTAAAAATGTAAAACAGAGTAATTTTGCAAGGGAGTTTTACATCGATGAGTATATTTTAAAATTTTTCACATGGATTGAAATTTTAACATCTTTTGACAATTTTAAATTCCTTCATTTAAGTCATAACATTTTTAGAATTTTAACATTCAGACCCTTTTAAACCTACAGTAACACACTCATTGAGAATTTTGTAGTATTTTCAATAAATATTTACTAAGATTTTCGTAATTGCCATTTTGAAATATTACTGTAAAACTTTTTTTTAGTATTTGTTTCATTCAATATCGTTGATGAGTTCGAAACCAGTCTACGCTACACTTCTTAATGATGTCTTCTATAAATATTTTCCGGATTTTTCCAGATAAACAACAGAATATGTTTCTGACCCGGTTCTGTGTTTTAGATATTATCAGAAATAGGAAACGCAACAGTAGGACAAGTGAATCTAATTTTTCTTCTATGATGTCAATTAATTTGTTTTATAAATGTCACCTTAAATATAACCAAAAGTTAGGGTAGTTACTAATTCTTTTTTTTACTTTGAGTTACCGCGTGAAACATTTAGCATTAAAAAAACGGCAAATTTAAAAATCGAATTTACTCGAAATTCAGTTTTTAATCATATTCTACTGTTTTAATGAGGCAACGATATGTTGATTAATTAGAATAATTAAATAACTCCTCATTTAAATAAAAGATGATAAAATGACAATGGTAAGGATTATTATGTATATTGGCTTTCATATTAAAGAGATACCGACGAACTACTTTCGGCCACTTTTTCCTGGTTCCACTCACATTTCCATTATTAAAAAATGTTATATGTGATTTGTCAACGCCGAAATGCAGTTGTAAACAATTAACATGAAGCAAACTGTATGGTTTTAAAGAGGATTTTTATAAAACTATTTTTAAAGCTTTGGAACAAATTAGCCCCTGCTAGGTGCTTGTTTGGTTCATTCACTTAGTTTCGTATAAAATGAATACATTTCATATGTAAATGAATACATTTTTATGGAAAACCCTTGCAAAAGCATTTGCTAATAAATTAACACTGCAAACCCGATAAATAAATATATATATATATATATATATATTTACATTTAAACACAATTAACCAATTGTTAATATTAAAGAAACGAGAAACAGTTTTCGTCATGGTATCCTCAGCAACTAGAAGAAAAACAGTTAATGATTGGTTCATTTTTGACGGCCGATTATCTACACTTGGGATATAGGCCCTAGGGGAATGCCCTTCGTGGGGGGGGGGGGTCTTTCTAAAGGTAACATTTGAAAAAAAAAAGTTATTTAAAACACGTTTTAAGAGATTTGGTTGTATAAAAGGCATTTCTATGTAATTGGGGCTATTTGCGGACCAAAACAGGCCTGGCGTAAAGTATCCCCGAAATACTAGTTTTCATGCTAGCTTTATGAAAACGTAAGCATTTTCTGCCAAAATAAAAAGTTAAAGGAAAAATTATGATCACACATGGGTTACAGGTTACAAAAGGTAATATTTTGACACTTACTTTATTTGTAGCTCTGATCAAGATTGTTTCACGGTAGAAAGTTTGGAGAGTTAAAATCTACACACGAAAACAGCTGTTTACAAATAAAAATAAATTACCCCCAAACTATACAAATACCCTATAATAGGGTATATATTATTTTTCAATGGCAAAAACTGCAAAATATCTTGTATTATTTGTTAAATACAAAGAACAAAATCTTTTCTTTATGGCTGGACCAAAGTAACCCTGCAAGGACCAAAGTAGCCCCGATTGACCGTAATGAGAAAAAAAGAAGTTCCTTAAATTACATTTAAAAATAAAATTCTAAGGGGATTAAGACATAACTTCCTCAGTTCAATCTTTATAAAACAGCTTTTTGATGGAACACATCGTCTGTATTGAAATAATTAAATCTCACGATCTAAAAAATTGTGCCAAACTCTCCAGTTATTCAACCATTTTGATATATTCCGTATTAGAACGGGACGCGGCAACACAGAAAATCACCTCATCGAGTTCATGGTTTAAATTCCAGAATTAATTAAACGTCGATTCGCATATTAAAACGCAATTGGTCTGCAAATCATATCTTGCTGGAAAACAATTGAAAATACGACTTCAGGGTTGACTCGTAGGTTTACCATTGTGTTTTCCTGCTGCCAGTCCTCCATGTTTTCATAAATTTGAGTGTAGGAAAACACAATGGCGAATCAAGTTTTAACTGGAATATCAGCCGTGAACTCAATGAGGTGACTGTCTGCTTTCGCCTCACGGTCTATATACTTGACCATCTTATGAGGCCTTCTTATTGGTCAGAATAAAGATAAATTACGTTTACGTAACCGTTTCCTTTTAAACATTTTGAAAGACTGGACGGTTTGCTGCAATGTTCACATAGTGTAATTTTTATTCGAACAAGAATGTTAAACAAAATAAAAATTAAACTTGTTACATTTAACTAGATAATTTTTCACTTATTCTCAAGAAAGATGTTTAAAAAAGAAACACAGTCTTTCAACTAGCTAATTATTAAGGCTGCAATTAAAATTTTTTAGATGATGCTAAAAGCGGCATGGATTATAGATGAAAAAAAATTATTTTTTTAGGATTTATTTTAATTCTTAAACGTCAAATACTCTTTGAATATATTAACCAGAAATTAATTCATTTGTGCATAAGTTCGTTAAATGACGTAATGTTTATTTCAGCAGAATCGAAATTTGAAACCAAATTTTGAAAGACAGAACTTTTATTGGCAAATGAAGCATTGGCAGTACATGACAGTAAAAGACAATAAGCATTTTTATTGAGAAAACATTGTAAAATAAATCATAAAGGCACACTAATACTCCAACATGAATGCAAGCCTATTACGGAAGATGAACTCCTAAACAATGCAAATAATTCTGTATTTGATTACTCCCATGTAATGTACTATAACAAATTGACAACGAAAAGCCTCACAAATGAATAATTATTCAAAATACTAATTTAGCAGATATGTAGTCGAAATAAGCATTTAAAGACTGAAATAATATGAATCAAAACTGTTGTTATTTTAATAATAGATAATGTTTTATAATCTTATATTTATAAATTTAATATTATAGTAGAAATTAAGAATAGAAATTAGAACAGCCAAACTTGATGGCTTAATATTTTAAAAAGAAGTGAAGTTATCATTTCTAGTTCCTGTGATGTAGATGTATTTCACATTAAAATTTCGAAATAAAACAGGTAAATATACGAAAAGGATATATCTTTAATATTTTATCTATTATTTTTAATTTTCGTTAAATTATATAGTTTAGATGATAAACGTAGAAACAATTGTGTCATGTGGTAATCGCCCTTCAGATGTAGTTTTCATAGATGTTGAAGACTCTTGCATTGTTGAAACGAGGTTCTTATTTTAATTAATAGTTGAATAATTTCAAGCATTTCGTGTACTCAGAAAATATTCAAGACAAAAATGAGCTAAATCTGAAAACTAAAATTGCTCGTATTGTATACAGAACAATGTTTTCAAAAGTAATTAAAAAATTGGTCATGTGATATAATTCTTAAACTTAAAATTCTTTCAATGTGTGCTCATGTTTTATGCACCCTCTTTTGAAAACCGTTTCATCAGGTATTACCACAGTTGATAAATACCGGCTATCCTAAAAAGGACTGCCTGATTTTAAAATTCAATAACTTGCGAACGGCGATAGATATTTAAAAAATTCTTGCAGGAGAGTTATTAATAAGGTCAAAAGGTTTTTTTTTTTTTTTTTTTTTTAAAGTGATTTTTGATTTTAGTTTACAAAACATAGATGTCGCTGCAATCAATAGACGCTAAATTCAGGCTCAATTTTTGGTACTTCGTGACCCATTCAATACATTTTAACCCCCTTTTTCCGCATGGAGAGAAGAGAAAGACCAAACAATCGAGTCTGTATGTATCGCCTATTGTTTACAGCGCCATCTATTGTTTGTAATTCGAACTAAAATCGAAAATCACTGTAAAGAAACTCTTGACTTTATGCATAGCCCTCCTGCAAGATTTTTTAAATATCTGTCACCGTTTGCAAGTTATTGAATTTTAAAATCAGTGAGTCCTTTTTAGGACACTCGGTAGCTGAATGTATTATCGTCAATAATAAGAAAATTTTTCTAGATACGTAGTTCTTATCTAAAAAACCTCCAAAAACCCTTCGAAAAATATTAAATTAACATTACTATAAAATAATGTATAGCAAAATGTTTCTGTAAAGCTTATTCCCTAGTCTTGAAACCCATCACGTCTGGTTTTACCTATCCATGAAAAATGTTCTATATTGGAGCGTGTGTGTGGGGGGGGGGGGGATAGAATGCACCGAATGCACAATACACTGAGTTGTTGCAATTCGCCAAGAATCCTACTCGCTGCCTATGAAAAAGGCAGAAAACGTATTATATTTTTGTGAGTTTTTTTTTTTTTTTTTTTTTTTTTTTTTTTTTTTTTTTTGTAATGAGCCAAAATATCATATAAAGTTAATTTCAATGCAGAACGTGATACAATTACATATAAGTCTAAATAGGGCCTTGTTTATTATAACCACCCTTTTTTATATCTGAATTCCAGTTATAACAATAATAATTCATAAAATGTATAATATCATGATTAGGTCATATCTCTTTAATCCTTTTTAAATCAAAATCAGGAAAAATTTGACAACTAAATTTTTCCCCTTACATACTCTTATTTGAGATGTTCTCATGAGTTCATTTTTGAATATTTGAATATTTTTTAAATAGTTTTTTTTTTTTTTATCAATATTGATCTTGATAAAGTAGCCAATTTTACGTAAGAAACATTTATAGACTTGATTAACAGGTATTTATATGTCTTTAAATTTACTATTTTTTCACTTTCAGCTTATTTTAACTTTATTTTTTTATATTCGATGGTTTTGTGAATTATAATCAACATTAATTAACGTATTTCCACCGGATCGTGTACGATCCTAAACATATCTTTACTAGTTCCATGAAATTCCGATCTTTGCATTTAATTGAATTGTATTTTCTTTTCTTTAAGGTAATCATCCAATGAAAATTTAAAAAAAAAAACTCTTTTGTGATTCCTGGACACTGATGATTACTCTAGTAAAGTTTGTAAAGGCACTTTAACGTTTTTCTTTCTCAACATGCATTTAAATGTGTCCGGGGGGGGGGGGGGGAATCAAACTTTTATTTCCTTTATTTATATGCATTCGTTAATGCATTTTTTTTCCTGAATAGTTTCTTTCTATTAAGATTACTAATCAAATAAAAGTTTTTGAAACCTATGAAGTTTAAAGAATTATAAAATTTTAAAACTTAAACTTATTTATTTTTTTATATGAATAGTAAATCTTTTGACCGATGTCATTACTTATTTAACTATTGTATTCTGAAAACTTTTCATGGTAATTCGTCTTCAAGATTTACAAAAATATCACTTAGACAATTTATAATAATTTTACTATTGAAAAAAAAAAAGAGATTTTTGAGAGCAATTGTTGCTTTGAGGAATATATTATAAACATTTTCATAGTAAATTACAAATGCTAAAGACAGTAGATTACAATAGAAAAACAACAAAAAAATCTACAAAATTCCACACTCTTATTTAAAACGAAGTTTCGATATTTTATTTCAAACATGACAAATTATAAAAAAAAAAATCCATTCTTAGACAAATGGACTTACGTTTTTATGTTACATTTCAGTTTTGGTTACAGGTAGGCCAAAACTGGTAGTAAACCATAAAAATTGTTATATTGTATGATGTAGTAATCGTATTTATACACGTATTTATGCACGGTATACATTAATTAATTAATTTAGTTCTGTAGTATTTATTAGCAAGAAAATTTAAAAAAATGCATTTATTTTTGAATTCGACGCCCCCCCCCCCTTCCCTTTAAAATACATACATCACTATGCAACACAAATAAAAGAATTCAAAGAATTAAAAAAGTTGAATGTGATAAGATCGTATTCGACCTTCGGCCTAAAATAGGAAGTTAGATGCTCGCTCGATTATTTATGACTCAAGAGGTATTAATTCTTACGGTAATTGAATATATTAATTTTAATTTTAATTTGTTGCTAATTTCCTTAGATGATAAATATGTCTAGTGAGTGATCATATTTAAAATTATGTTGAAATTTATTAAGTGAGCTGTGCAAGTCTGTTACTTATGCTTCACAGAATGATTAATTGCACTATTATTAGACGTTTTAGGTTGTAGGATAACGACCATATGACATAACTTTTAAAACATATTGAGATATATTATAAATTAATAACGCGTTAAAAATCTACGGAGACTCGGTGTCAGTTGAAATTATTTTTTTTAGTTGCGAATACTATAATATCTTTTTGATACTTCTTATAGAAACATTTTAAAATAATTTTTTTAAAGATATTTAGGGTATTTTCAAAACTTACAAGTTTAAATTTTCCACATTTGTTTATACTTTTCTTATAAAAATACGCGATAACTTTAAGCATTAAATTTCAAAGTTTTAATTTGTTGAGTTAAATATTAATGAAATGTTAAGCCATATCATATGCACTGGAGTAAATATAGTTGTAAATCACTATTTACTTAACCCATTAACCGCTGGTGTTGCGTTTACGCAACAGTCAAAGTAAATGCGTATAAAAAATTAGCTATCAAATGAATTTTATATTAATAGTAATTTTTGAGTAGGGTATATAATGGTTACCAATTCAATAGAAAATTATTTTCTTTCAAAATTTTTTTCTACTTAATAACAAGTTCGAAACTTAAAACATTTTTAAACGAAAACTTTCACGTTGTCTTTTTCGCAGAAGAAATATATTTAGACAAACGTAAGCTTTAGAGTAAATCTATTTTTAGACAAGATCAAAGTACATCAGAACATTCAACGAATCAGTTGCTTTCGTTTTAATGGGGGAAGAAGAGGCAATAGGTGTTGCGTTTACGCAACGTCAGCGGAAAAGAGGTAGTTCCAGTACTCACTCGTATCGTTCGACTCTGTGGATTTTTTTCTTATTCTGTGCTCACAGAAATGCTTCAAATACATATCTTACGTTCTTCGAAGGTCTTCAAAGAATTTTTAATAAAGATTCATATAGTTATGACGGGAACGAAACAAATATTATCGTTATATCATCAGAAATAGCAGAAAGTATTGATGAAGAAGGAAATAATAATATATCAAAAAGTGATAATGATATTTTACCTTTCGATACGGCTGGCGAAATTAAAATGTGCATGAAAAATAAGTTTGTACCCTCTAAAAGTAGTGCAAATCACACATACAAATAAAAAAAAAACTGGAGATTTGGAAAGGATAAAGGTAGAAAAATTGATTATGACTCAGCCAAAAAATGAAGAAAAAATAAAACCTTGACCAATGCGAGAAGGTATAAAGATTATGTTCGAAAATAAATAATGTCACTTAGATTTCAGACATGAAGTTGCATTGTATCTTTTGCAAACACCCTTTGAAAGTAAAGAGTTAGCCATAAACAAATCAGCCAAAAGAAGGCATAGTAAGTTCTCCATGCAAATGCCATTACAGACAGAATTTAACCCGGAAATTTAACCCTTTCCGTGGCAATGCAATTAAATTTCTAAAATGTTGAAATGAATGAATGACACCGGTATTTACGAACAATTACATAATAAAGGACAATTACTTTACCACAATTCTGGTGCCATTGTGGCATTTGGGAAATAAAATTAATTGGCTTTATAAACATACTACTGCCCCTGAAAGGGTTAATTGTCAAGTCCGATGACAGCGGAAGACTGCATTGTAAACAATGCCATAGCCAGAATATTTATCGCTTCAGTACATTTGTGATGTTGATTTACATCATAAGTGTGGCGAATATTTTGATACTTGAAACTGTTTTCTGGATATGATCCGTAATTTAAAAAAATAAAAAAGTAATAATTTTAATAATAAATTAATTACATTAAAGTGATTGCTTGCTGTCTAAATTGTAACAAAGGTAAAAAAAAAATCTTACAGTGCCCATATATGCGAGAAAATCCTGCTGATGCTCAATTGAACACAATAAACATCAGCACTCTTATTCCGCTGACGTTGCGTGAACGCAACACTCCATTTTTCGTAAGCTAACACAAATTTTGTTATTTCCACTATAAATTAATGTTATATATGTTCAAATGAATAACCAATATCATTTGTATAAAAAAAATTAACCCCTTATAGTTTTGGCGGTTAATGGGTTAATAGATTTTTCAAAAAAGTACAATTTACATTTTTGAAAACCTTTCTCAGTATTTAATAAAATGCACATTAAAAGCCGAGAAAATTGATAAATATACTTTGAAGTTTTAAGATTTGTAATGTATTGGTATATTAAAAACATAAACTGGGAAAAATGAATTTGTAAGTGATGATGATTGTAACTAAGGCTTTGATGTCTCACTTCCTTTAAAGCATAAAAGCTGGAAAAATTAGATGGTCACCATTTTTAAATACTAGGCCTATGCACGGGCACAAAAAGGTTTGCTGTATTAAGCGGATTTTTTTAAGCCATTGCACGGTCCCTCTAGTTTAAATATCAATAATTTTTAAAAGCATTATCCGGTTTATAAAAGTATTATCCGGTAAAAAGTCATTAAAAACATTTAGAAATAACAAGTGTCAAATTATCTGAACCGTACAAACACTGAAAAAAAAAATCGGACGACAGCCGCCTTGTTGTGTCAGATCCTAGGCCTTCTATTTAGGAGGCGATGAATTTGTTGACTGTTATATATAAATCTTATATACAGATTATATACAGATGTTAGCATATACGTCACAGTGACATACAGTGAAATATGCGCGCCACTTTTAGGTAGCTTTCTTTACAAAAAAGCTACCTATTGCAGCCGTTCGGAGGAAAGCGATTTCAAAAAATTTTGGTATATTTTCATCGATCATGACCCCAGACCCCGAAACCACCCTCCGTTCAAAATTGATATATATATATATATATATATATATATATATATATATATATCTGACATATGTCACACTGTAACTCCCGTAATTATGAACCGATTTCGATGTAATTCGGTGTGTACATAGTACATACCAATGTCTCGACCGAGTTCGTTGGCCAGCTTCATCCGCCATTTTGTTTCAAAATTGCGGCCATTTCAAATTTTTAAAAAAAATTTAAACTTGAAATGTGGTACCAAAAAATTAAAAATGGAAAAATATTTTTTTCGTATGTATTTGACTTTTATACAAAGATTCCGGAGCAGTTTTTGTTTCGTCTATATCTTAAAAAATGGCTGAGTTATAGCATTTTGAATTTCTAGCGTGGCTGACATTTTGAAACGTCCTGAATTTTGTCACGCGATAAAAGGCGTATTTATGAACCGATTTGGATGTAATTCGGTGTGTGCATAGTACATACCAATGTCTCGACCGAGTTCGTTGGCCAGCTTCATCCGCCATTTTGTTTCAAAATTGCGGCCATTTCAAATTTTTAAAAAAAAATTAAACTTGAAATGTGGTACCAAAAAATTAAAAATAGAAAAATATTTTTTTCGTATGTATTTGACCTTTATACAAAGATTCCGGAGCAGTTTTTGTTTCGTCTATATCTTAAAAAATGGCTGAGTTATAGCATTTTGAATTTCTAGCGTGGCTGACATTTTGAAACGTCCTGAATTTTGTCACGCGATAAAAGGCGTATTTATGAACCGATTTGGATGTAATTCGGTGTGTACATAGTACATACCAATCTCTCGACCGAGTTCGTTGGCCAGCTTCATCCGCCATTTTGTTTCAAAATGGCGGCCATTTAAATTTTTTTTAAAAATTTAAAATTTGAAATGTGGTACCAAAAAATTGAAAATGGAAAAATATTTTTTTCTTATGTATTTGACCTTTATACAAAGATTTCGGAGCAGTTTTCGTTTCGTCTATATCTTAAAAAAATGGCTGAGTTATAGCATTTTGAATTTCTAGCGTGGCTGACATTTTGAAACGTCCTGAATTTTGTCACGCGATAAAAGGCGTATTTATGAACCGATTTGGATGTAACTTCGTTTATACATAGTACATACCAATGTCTCGACCGGGTTCGTTGGCCAGCTTCACCCGCCATCTTGTTTAAAAATGGCGGACATTTAAATTTTTAAGAAAAATTTAAATTTGAAATGTGGTACCAAAAATTGAAAATTGAAAAACTATTTTCTTCTTATGTGTTTGACCTTGATAAAAAGATTCGGGAGCAGTTTTTGTTTCGTCTATATCTTAAGAAATGGCTGAGTTATAGCATTTTGAATTTCTAGCGTGGCTGACATTTTGAAACGTCCTGATTTTTCTCACGTAATAACAGGCGTATTTATGAACCGACTTGGATGTACCTTAGTGTGTACATAGTACATACAAATATCTCGACCGAGTTCGTTGGCCAGCTTCATCCGCCATTTTGTTTCAAAATGGCGGCCATTTAAAAAAAATTTTAAACTAAAAAAATTAAAATGAGATACCAAAAAATTGGAAAATGAAAAAGATATTTTTCGTATGTGTTTGAGCTTAATACAAAGATTCCGGAACAGTTTTTGTTTCGTCTATATATAAAAAAATGGCTGAGTAATACCATTTTGAATTTCTATTGTGGCTGACATTTTAAAACGACCTGATTTTTGTCATGCGATAACAGGCGTATTTATGAACCGATTTGGATGTAACTTGGTCTGTACATAGTACATACTAATGTCTCGACCGAGTTTGTTGGCCACCTTCATTCGCTATCTTGTTTCAAAAGGGTTGCCATTTAAAAAAAAAATAATTTAAAATTTAAAACGAGGTATTAAAAAATTGGAAAATGAAAAAGATTTTTTATGTGTTTGGCCTTGATACAAAGATTCCGGAGCAGTTTTTGTTTCTGAAAATTTGTTCTTTTGTTTATATCTTAAAAAATGGTTGAATTATAGCACTTTGAATTTCTAGCATGGCTAACATTTTGAAACGATCTTGTATTTGTCACGCGATAACACACGTATTCGCCTATTTCGATGTAAGAAGGCATGTGGATAGTATACTTCAATACCTCGACCAAGTTCGCTGGCCAGATTCATCAGCCATCTTGTTTCAAAATGGCGGCCATTAAATTAAAAAAATATATATATATTTAAAGTGAGGTTCCAAAAAAATTAGAAATTGAAAAAACTTTCTTTCTTAAGTATTTGACCTTGATATAAGGATTCAGGAGAATTTTTAGTTTGTCTTTACCTTAAAAAATGGTTCAGATATAGCAGTTTCAATTTCTATTGTGGGTGACATTTTGAAAAATCTGATATTTTGCATGCGACAGCACTCCTATATATTAACCGATTCCGATGTGAGTGAGCATGTGCACAGCAATTACTAAGGTCTCGACCAAGTTCACTGGTTAGCCTCATCCACCATGCTGTCTTAAAATGGCAGGCACTTTAAGAAATCGCCGAATTTGGCAGCCAAATATAAGTTACTTTAAAGAAAAGCAGCTTGGATAAAGCTGACTAATTTCGCGAAATTCTCATTCATTATATTGATAAAAATTAGTATTGAATCTCCTATATTCGGTTTCCACTAAATTGAGCTTCGTGTGTTTGCATGATATAAGTTAGCTTCTTTTAAATAAGGATTATGAAAGCTACCTCTTCCTCCCGGCACTGGCCGGAAGGACTTTTTCAAACCAACTCTATTCGCACGACATTTTGAAATATAATCTCTCCCATACTCTTATACTACGATATTTTTATACTATATCTACCAAATACATTTTTTAATTATGGTACAAATTAATAAAAAGTTAGTCGTTAGTTCTGGCTCATAATCAAAGGGTTATTAGATTAATTTCTGAAAAGGAATTTTCTTCGAGAGCTATGACTGTATCAAACCGGTCAAAATAAAACATAACTCTGATTTGACACGTGACTATTGGGGGGATTATAGGGAGTGAAAAAATAATGGCTTGTTTTAAATTTATACTGATTTTTTGATTTGAGATTTTTTTTTTCATTGTGATGTATAAAATGGACTTTTGATCTATGTTTGTAAGACGTAACTTTTATATTAACTAACCCATACTTGATTATAAATAAAGCCTAATTTTATATACTGTGGTAGAAGTTTATAATACTTTTATCACAAGAAATGTGTTTTTCAAATATTAATTTAAACCTTAACCTGCTCGCTTATTCCCTTAACCCATTTATTCTAATAAAATTTCGTTTGCGAATATTTGAATTTTAAACATACAATTATTTCATTTATCATCTATTATTAATACCGAGGAACATATATCGTATTAAATTGTTCAATTATTGCCATTTTTTTGCATCGAAGGAAATTTTTCTAATGAGAAACAGCACAGTTAAACGGGACGAATGTTCATGGGATAACAGCAATTCTAATATTTTAGTCTTTATGAAAAAAACAAAGACTTAATTATACTAATAGCAGAGAGTTAAAAAGAAGTAGCTAAATGATTTGATGTTGATTTCACACTCTATTCAACACAGTTGTGAAAAACAGGAAACAGAATGTTTTAACTTTTTAATACCACTATTTTAAAACAGCAATCTTCTCCTAATTTAATCGCAAATTTCTTTTATTAAATGTGACGATTATTACGACGAAATTAGTGTTACAGATTCTGAAAATAAATGCTGTTAGGAAACACTGCTAAGTGGAAAGATTTGGTTTAGTAATTATTGTTCAGTTAGTAACGAATTTTCAATTTTAACTCTTTTCAACATCGTCAAAAACTGACTATGAATTCTCTTAGTCTGACTGTCTGCTGCCAGTGGAAGAGCAAGGACAGCAGACAGTCAAACAGTCAAACATAATACGGCATACACTCACGGTCATGAGCATATACTACAATTGACATAAAATTCATATATGTTACTGAGGCTTACGGTGTAATGTTCCTTATTGAAATTGGAGCTTGTAGCATTTATAGTTCGTTTACAGGGGCACTCTAAAGCATTCCATAACATTACACTTCCACAGGGGCACACAAAATAATTCCTTTACAGTACTGTCTATGAACAACTTCCGGAAGTTATTTTTCTGTTGTGGAATGTTGTTTAAAATTTAATTACTTTTTCGCATAATTCTTGGCGTAAGTATATTCATTAGATCATATACAGTGCTGCAAGAAAGATATCTAATACATTTATGTATATTAAAGGAAATTGATTAAATGAAATATACATCTGTAACATGCGTTTCTTAACTGACATAACTTTTTTTCACACTGATAAGAAGAGGGTCCTAGGTTGGGGTCACCAAATACGGTGAACGTTTGTGTACCTATACAGTGTATTTAGTAAATAAATATATAACAGCCATAAGGCCCAACACGCAAAGGGAGGTCTCGAGAAAATAAGTTGCAAAGTTTACGCTACGGTTTATAATCGGATAAATCTCCTTCTTTGGCGATTGGATCAGTACCATTGTCGTCAGCATACCGGATTTGAGATTTTTTTTTGTCAGTTCCAATCCCGCTCGAACTTTTTTTAAAGGAATATTTCTATCAATTATTTTCGTACCGCATTTGAAAAAAGATGTATGCATATATATATTTAATTTATGAAAAATATAAATTATATGTAGGTTTTGTAGCATATACACGTATTTTTAACTATGAAATTTTGCATGTTTAAATATTTAAAGAAAAAAAAAAGCCAGTTTATACGTTTTTAGGTCAGATTTATTGTTGTTATTTTCAACTATTTACAATTATTTCAATAAATTACTTCACAGAAATTAAATAAAAATACTTGATATTAATACTTGAATAAATATATTATTTTTATTTTGTTTTGTGCAAATATTTCAAACATTCCATAATTTTGTAAAAATATTGTTTTGAATTTTAAAATGGATTTTTTTTTTCATATTTTTGATTTTGTAATCATTGCCTACTTAATAACGATTTTCAGCAATTCAATATATTTTTGAGAACAATAATCAACATATACTGTTATTTTAACTATAAGTACAAGAATACAAGATTTAAAAAAAATTGAAAAGTTAAAAAGCTAGTCGTTAAAAAACGATACATTTATACATTATTACGATAATAGAAAAATTACAATTTAAAAAATAAAGCAGCATGTTATAATTTTATATAATGTATTTTAATTTATTTCACTGTATTTTAATTCATTATGTGCTTATTTATGTAAATAACAGTAAATATATTTTTTTTAATTAGCGTACTTTTATGGTCTATAAAAGTTCCAATTGACTTTTATTCGTAATAATATTATTTATTTATTTAATTTTACTTTTAATTAAATGTATAAACATGCAATAATTCACAGATCAAATTGTATTTATACAATTAAACTGCATTATATAAACATATTAAACAGGGAAAAAATTTAATTGTTAAAAAAAAAATACTACGTAGACACACATTCTAATTAAAAATCAAGAATCCCAGAACATAAAAAAACGCATTAAAAATATAAAACATATGTTTAATAAGCAATGAAATATTTAAAGTATTTGCATAAGTAAACAAAATGAAAATAATTTATTTATTCGCGTATTTTATTTCTCTGTTAAAAATATAAGATACTCATTAGAACAACTGTAAATATTTTAAAATAACAACAAGAAAATTCTCGTCTGTAGACATATAAATATGCCTACATTAATTTCTTTTTTTTTTATTGCTCATTATATATTTAAACATACAAAATTTCGCAGTGAAAAATGCACTTATGTATTACAAAACGTGCATTTAATTTCTATTTTTCGCAAATTTCAATTATGGTACTTGTACACAATATAGACAGTGCTCTCAATATGGACACCCCTAATATCTTTAAAAGTAACAATTTTGATCGAGAGAGGGCGCTAGATGTCCGTGAAGAAAAGCAGTTGAAAAGATAATTAAGCCTGGGAAGTGCAAAAAAGCGCGCTGTTCGCCATTTGGAAGGAAACTTGTTGTTTCGTGGTGTGCTGATCGTAATTACAGGTAAGTTTAAATTCTTATTAGATATGGTAAAATTACTTTAAATATTGAAAAGTGGAGTGTTTTAGAAAGCTGGTAAAACATATTTTCGATTGCTAATGCATATATTCCTTTAAAATGCTTTCTTTGTTTATTTATTACAAGAATTGGTAAAACTATGTCCGATTCCCAATATGGACACCTTATGTCCACATTATAAATACAGCAATTGAATCTTCAGATTCACTTGCTGTATCCTCCGATCCTCCAAGATACCTCTTCCAAGAAAAAAATTCTTCCAAAAAGCCCTTGCAGAAAAATCAAAAGAAGCCTTCCCTCAGTAGGGTATCTGTTGGCAAAATCGCAGGTACCAGCGGTATGACGTCCTCAACAAAGGAGATCTGGTACTGCTTCTTACGCAGTATTGATGCTGTTGCAGATATGCGTCTATGCATCACATGCGGCAGATATGTCCATGACTACTGTGTGGGACTTACCGCCCATGATGATGAAGTTTTTATTTGTCCATCCTGTGAGGACTGAGTAATAACACATGTAGATTCTGCAGACAGATGCAACACAGCAAAGCAAAACTAACTATATTATTTCGTAATGTTTTGTAGTAACTGAGGTGCTTTGCATGGGTCTTCGAAGAGCCATAACAGGAAATGACCCACCCCCTTTTAAAGTGTATGTTCTGAAGATATTTACTGTGCCCCCCTCCCCCGCAATGCTTTAAGATACATTTCTTTTATCCCTTCTCCTCTAAAATCCCTTGGAAGAGTGGCTCTTCCATACACCCTGTGTAGTAGGTCAAAAAGGAGCCACCTCTCCTTAATATGGACATGCATGTCCATAATAGGACAGGCGATCCCTTATATGGACACTTGTAAGCATTTTTTGTTTTTATCATTAAAATTAAACCGGAATAATTACAAGGTCGCTAATTTTAATAATCATAGTCAACAGTCCGGGGATAGTGGTCGTGTATTTTTAGAGTCCTATGACGTGTACATAGGGGTGAAACAAATCAATTTTCCTTAGGGTGTCCATATTGGGTACAGGTACATTATTATACATATTTTCTCAATTGCGGTTCGAAAATAATTGAAGGAAATTTTCGTTCCGAAAAAAAGTCCCAGCGCGATTCGAACTGACAAAGAAAAATCACACACCCAGTATGTTGACGACCATGCTACTGAGCCGCTTGCCAAAGAAGGACATTTTCCGATTATAAACTATATCGTGAACTTTTCGACTTATTTTTTCGAGACCCTCTCGGTGTTGCGCCTTTTGTCTCTTATATATTTATATACGAACTATACTGTATCGATATACAAACGTTCACCGTATTCACTAACCCGAGCCTCGGACCTTCTCCATTTGAGTAGTGTATGGGGCATTCTCAAAATATTTTGGCTTTTGGGGAAAAAAATCTGACAAAATTAAACTTGCTAAAATAACATTTTAATCTGCTAGACGAATGTATTAATGATTCAAAATAACGAAAAAATGGTGAGTAGCGAAATTTTTTTTATTTAACTGAGGTTTAAGTTAAACTTGCGAGTTTAATTTTCCTTACCATTTTACCCCTATAACATTTTATTTTCTTCTAAATTTTTACTTATAAGGAATTTGCATAGGACCCACAGGACATTTAAATAAGAAATAATAACAATGTAGCACTTTTAATACAGAATTTTTGTGTAACATTGTCTTAAAAGGGTATTAAAGAAGGGACGGTAAGGTAAAAAAGGGGGATGGTATTGGAAAAAAGGGAAGAAATGGTAAAAAAGGGGACGGTAAGGATGGAACGGTAAGGAAAATTACCATCTATTTTTGGGAAAATCATGTTAAGACTAAGTGATAGCCACAATGTTCATTTTTAGAAACAGTTATTAATGTTTGATTAAATTATTATTATTATTTTTTTAATTTACCTCGAAAAGTGCAGGAATAAACCTTGAGGACAGTGAGACTACCAATAAAGCCACGATGCTTGAAATTGATATTTAAATGCTGTTTTAAATTCTACAGTAAATTTCCTGCCAAAGAATTTTAGACATTTTTTCCCTAGCATACTTCTGAAAAGCATGCTTGAGAAAAAACTTGAAAAAAATTCTGTGGCTGCATCTGAAATGATTTTCTGTATAATTTTAGAAGAGGGATGGTAAGGAATCTAAAACCCAGGGACGGAGTTTAAAAAATAATAACAACCCTAAAAATATGTGCAGGTTAATTTTTAGCTGCATATTTATATAAAACTATAATTCCAGTTTCAGAAAAAAAAATTACATCGAATTATTTTTATTGAAACAATTTTATCCAGACAGCTACAAACATAAAAATCAGCATCAGGGACACGGGACATTATAGGAGTTTTCCAGGTATTTGGACCCCCAATATCATCCAAAACTTATTTAACTTGCGCAATCATGCAATGGGATGTTCCCCAGTATATGAAATAAAAAACACACAAAAAGTGTAAAATAAAAATTATTATTCAGGGACATGAAAGTCAAAAGATTGTGAGTATGCCCCATATATATAAATCAAGCGATCATATGGGTCATTCTTCCAAAAGTGTACAATTCCAGTCACAAAGCCGTTTTTAGTATTTGAGATGATTATTTTTGAATTAAGTTATGTTTTCTATTGAAAGTGAAAGGAGACTAAATGTGCTCATGCATTTTTATAGTTACTTTATATTTTTTTATTTCTTAGTACGTGAGATCTCACCTCCGCGTTATGTCACACACCCGATATTACTGAGGAAAATATTTGTTTACTTATTTAAATGAAAGAAAAGAGTTAAATAATTATGATTCTAGCTACTACTATCTCAACAGAAAAGTAACTTAGCATAATTAATTACTTTCTTTGTATTTTAGTTTGTTTTCTGAATACGGAAAGAAGTGTCACACCATAATCTCGCACCTCCATGAACCAAACATTAAGTTGCATTTTCATGTTAATAAACGGCAAAATTATCATCAGATTTTGTTTCCCATGATGTTAAAGTTAGCCAGTATGTTTGCTGTTGTTAAAATTAAAAGTGAGAAATTTGTTTTCATGCCCAGATGTTAAATTTTTTTTATAAAAAAGCAACCATGGATATTGGAAATTCTCACATCCATGAAATGCATTTCAAGGTCACTAAATAGACACTAAGATATATGCTTATATATGTGACATTTTGACTGACGGCAAATAGTTGGTATTGTCGAAAAAACATGAGGGTTTCCTTTCCTAAACAACACAGGTAGCAGCCGAATGGTTTTAAAATAATAAAGAAAAATGAAGAATTAACATAAGGCAGTCGCTTGGAACATTATTCACTTTATTTCCACACTCTCGATTAAATCTAGGGAAGATGCTCTCTCCTTCCATGGTAAAAAGAATAAAGTCTATTCTTCCTGTCACAATTAGTTTAAAAATACTCCATCTCTTATCTGCGTTCTAGTCTTTAATCCGTTAATATCTAACATCTATCACCCATTACGATACCGTTGCTTCCTCATTCTACTCACATAATAAACAGTATTCATCCAACATTTGACTACCTCCATCGAGCAATCACATTGAATATCCAGTTTGCTACGACTGCAATCCACCACGTTCACCTCTACATGCTAAAAACTAAAAAGCTTCTAAGCTCACAGCCCATCTACTCCTATATGCTATATCCTTTATGCCATATGCCATCTCTCTGGTTCCCGCCATCCGTATTTATACTCTGCTGAAAAGACTGTTCTAGAAAATTCTTATATCCTCGCAACAGCTATCTAAAGCATAAACAAAGGTTAAAATCTGTAGTCGAGATTATGCTAAAATAACCCTTTTTTCCCTCTTCAGACGATAAAAGAAATGAATTTATGTCTGCGAAGTTTTAATCTTTGAAATATTTTAATTACACCTGGATATTTTAAATAAAAGAATAAATTGAAATAAGTAGGGTTTTTCTTTAAGACAGAATAATATTTTAGCAGTTAAATAAAGATTTAAGGGGAATATGATATACTGGGATTTACTAGGAATTTAAATAATAAAAGTTTTATTAAAGAAATATAAATAATCGAGCCATTTTTAGATTTACGCAATTTGGAATAAATATGAATTAAGATCTTAGAGATTAATAGACTAGGGTTTTAATTTAATAAGCCGGTATAATATACGGAATATTACTGAAAAAGGAAAATTTACATAAAATACTTTAAACTTGGCGCAAAAATTTAAATTTTGTAATATTATCCCCCCTCCCGAAAGACTTTGTATGAAATTTGTGGTTAATTAACTACAATTTCAGACAACAGACTTGTAATAAATTTGGAAGTTGATTTTTGAATATTGAAAATTTTAGAGACGTCAGCGAAGAGATGGAAAAGTAAAAATTTAGCAATGCAAGAGAAAAAAAAATACTAAGAGCATTTAAATTTAGCTGAGAGCATTTCCCCTGTAAAAGAATACAAATAATGGTTACAACACCACTTACCATTTGTAAGTGCATAGGAAAATATAAACACAATAATAAATAAAGAATAAGTATAAATACAATAAGAAATAATAAAACTATAGTAATAAATAACAACAAATTCTTTTATCTTATGGAAATTTAGTGTATTTCCATTTCTCTTATCACAAACATATTTCCAATCAAGTAATGTTTAACACTTTATTTACTTCAAGTAGAATTTTAAGTCCCATTGGCTTAATCAGTTCGTAGGTCATAAAAGTCCTTTAGCAAAAATAGTGATACAGTCCTTAAGTAAAAAGTTCAGCTGCAATAAATATTTTTTACTAAATTTGTTTGACTACTCTGCCTGTTAAACTCTTTACATTATCTTTAAATACTATTTGTCATCACAATAGTAGTTTTATTTTAATAAACAAATTCCTAGTAGTTATTCAACTACCTTTTAACGTTTGTTTATCGACTACTTTTTTGAGCTCCTTTTCCCATTCTAATTGGGACTCACCATCTTTTACAACTTCTCACTTGTTTTAGTATATATCATAACTTTTCACTTATAAGTTATGTTCTCTTTTTCTTTAATAAATAATGAATCTTTCAATAAATAATATAATACTTTCAATTCATAATCATAATAATAAAATTCTCAACAGTATACTTGAATAATAGCAATAATAATACTTAATAACAATATTATATTCTAAGAAAATATCACAGATTGTTTACTTATTGACACGGAAAATAATGGTTGAGGATAAAAATAATACATAGCAATTAATAATTTTCTTATTTTTTACTTATATAAGAAAGTATTTTTGCTAGTCGAAACATTAAAAAAATAATAATAATAATTCCAAAGTCCAAATAAATTTAACTCTAAATATTTAGAAAGTGGACTCTCAACCAGTATTTCTTTACAATAATCTATCTCTCTGATACTCTTGATGAATAGACCTGCATTTGATAAACTTAGAATGGTAAAATAAAGAAAATAAATAGGAATAAAAGATAATTTGTTTATGTACTTAATTTTCCATTGCTACACAATCACTACAAAATCTCATCACAATTATCAATTTTCTATGTTTATATTATTATAATAATATTGTCAATTCTTACTATTTTTGTAAACAATTGGTAAAAAATGGAATAAAATAAATATAGTTTATTTTGATATAAACTTGATATAAAATTAAAAATATTTATTTTTATTTTTCAACATCAATCTGAAAACTCCCAAAATCAAATACACATCCTATGCCTGCATAGAGTGTCTACCTAATCCCAAAAACTTCCAAACACAAGTAATATCCCCGTGGCGCCCCAAGGTCATACTTGGTAATGTTGAAAACTATGTAATAAAGACATTTAAAGAATTAAAATTTAATCTATGGTTTTTACTTTAGTTTGAGTTTGTGATGGCAATTGTGGTGGTGATGTTTATTGTGGTTTTGTTTGTTTTATGGGTTGCTCATGAAACATTCTGAAATCATTTGGTGAAAAATAGGGTCTTAATTTAGAAACGTGTACAATAACTGAATTTAGTCCTGTCTCATAATTAAATTTATCTATTTCATAAGTTACTTCAGAAAGTTTATTTATAATTTTGTATGGTCCTGAGAAAGTAGGTTCTAATTTTCGAGTGTTAGGATACTTAAATTCTTCATAAATTACAGAATCTTGTATTTTTAATGGGGATTCAACAAAATTTCTATCATATAGTCTTTTACTTTTAAGATGAAATTCTTGAGTTCGCGCTTTTGCAATTTTGAGTGCTTTACTGACTGGTGGGTAATAATTTTGTTTTAAAGGAGATTGATAGGGTAATTGACCATAAAATAAGTAGGCAGGTGGGAATTTAGTTATGGAATGTGGGGTATTATTGTATTCTTGAATGACCTGGTCTAATAATCTTGTCCAAGGTATTTTAGAAGAAGTGGAATTGACTTTACATTTAAGCCTGGTAACTATTGTCTGATTAACGCGCTCTACCTTCCCATTGGTCTGTGGATGGTGTGATGATGTAAAACGTTGTTGAACATGATGTTTTCTGAGGAATTTTTTGAATCTTGGAGACCTAAAAGCTTTGTGTCTATCACTCAGTATTTTTTGAGGTGTTTGAACATTAAAAATTTGCTTTAAACAGTTTGTATATGCTTCTGTAGTAACATTTTTAGAAGGAAAAGCCCAAACAAATCTAGTTGCGTGATCTATTATTATGTGTAAGAATTTTTTTGTTGAGTTGTAATAGTTAAATCCACCCACAGTATCAATAGAAATACATTCAAAAGGTTGATCTGTGGCTGGCATAGCTTGTAACAAGCCAAATCTTTTTTGTTTTTGTTTTTTATTTTTTTGACAGGCGTCGCAATGTTTAACAAATTGTGTTATGTCTATAGTCATATTAGGCCAATAATAGTTAGGGGATATTAAGTTAAGCATTTTTTTGGATTCCTAAATGTCCAAAATTATCATGAGCAATATGAAGTAATTTTTTCCTTAATGGCATTGGTACAACTATTTTTTTGAATCCCTTTCTCTGAATTATAATAATCCCATTTTCTTTTTTATATTTCTTATCACAGACATTATCCTTGTTTTGCATCTCTATGATTTCTTTTCTGTCCAACAATAAACTTACATGTTGATTGAAGTAAGCAACAGGATTTCGAGACAACATGTCTGCTTCGACATTTGTTGAACCCCTCTCATACTTAATCTCGTAATCAAACATGCTAAGTTTAAGTGACCACCTAAAAAGTCTACCTCTTAAGTTCTTAACGCTCTTCAACCATACTAGAGATGCGTGGTCGGTATGGATTGTAAATTTGACTCCATGGAAATAATGGTAGAATTTATCAAGAGTATCTATAATTGCTAAACACTGCGAAGTTTTAATCTTTGAAATATTTTAATTACACCTGGATATTTTAAATAAAAGAATAAATTGAAATAAGTAGGGTTTTTCTTTAAGACAGAATAATATTTTAGCAGTTAAATAAAGATTTAAGGGGAATATGATATACTGGGATTTACTAGGAATTTAAATAATAAAAGTTTTATTAAAGAAATATAAATAATCGAGCCATTTTTAGATTTACGCAATTTGGAATAAATATGAATTAAGATCTTAGAGATTAATAGACTAGGGTTTTAATTTAATAAGCCGGTATAATATACGGAATATTACTGAAAAAGGAAAATTTACATAAAATACTTTAAACTTGGCGCAAAAATTTAAATTTTGTAATATATATTTCAAATGAAAATCAAATTTCAAAGTAATTGCTTAAAAGGCGCAAAGGCCAACATAGTGAAAAAGATTCCAAGCCGAGCCTCGAACCCGGGCCATCAGTATAGCGCACTGACGTTCTACCGACTAAACCACTTGGAACGATACCCAGTACGGAAAATTTCTCACTATTATGTTGGCAAGGCTACAAACGCAGCACAAGATGTAATATTCAACGTGAGCCACCGAACTGGCGCAAACACGGAACATAATTAAATCCAGCATCGATAGAAACTATATTAATACATGGAAATTATTCCAGAGGGAAACATTCGCCTTGCATGAGTGCATAGTGAGAAATTTTCCGTGCTGGGTATCGTTCCAAGTGGTTTAGTCGGTAGAACGTCAGTGCGCTATATTGATGGCCCGGGTTCGAGTCCCGGCTTGGAATCTTTTTCACTATGTTGGCCTTTGCGCCTTTTAAGCAATTACCTTGAAATTTGATTTTCATTTGAAATATTGTATGCAAGGCGAATGTTTCCCTCTGGAATAATTTCCATGTATTAATATAGCTTATATATTGATTATGTAATTATACCAACAGATGTTGATTTAAAGAACAAAAACAATTTCTCAAAAAATAAATATGTAGGTGATTATTTAGAACATGTTCCTCACGTTGGTGATATCACCTCCGTGAATTTCTCAATTTTGAAAATGTATATTTCAAAGAAAAATGCTTTACAAGAATTAACATGACTGTGAATCAAAAAGATAGTTTTAAAACATTAAATGAGAAGAATTGAATAACATATAGAAAATGGGTGGTTAAAAGAAACTCCAAATGGGGGATGAGTGTTTAATGTTTTGTGGATTTTTTATACCCAGGCCAAATAAATTCATTATTCATTCTTATATAGAATTGCTCCTTAGTTCTATATCTAATTGAATAAGCAGTTTTTTATGGTTTGTCTCTTTACACAAACATAACTGTAGCATAAAGTTCACCTCCGTGAATGATGTTAATAAAAAATTGTATTTCTGAAAAAAAATATATAATGTATCTTGGCCATTGCTGATTTTTACTTGCTTTAAGTGGAAATGATAACATTTGTCTTAAAAAACAAGATATTTCTACAGGAGAAATTTGTACAGAATGATGCTAATAAAAAATTCTGTTTCTGAAAAAAAAAATGTATCTGGGCCATTGCTGATTTTTACTTACTGTAAGTGGAAATGATAACATTTGTCTTGAAAAACAAGATATTTCTACAGGAGAAATTTGTACAGAAAATGCACACTTTTGTGAGAATGACCCATATACTTGGGTTTTAAGTATAATTCGAATAATTTTCCAACTGTAGATGGTAACTGCTGAAATTGGAGTTTCAAACATGTTATGCGTTTACCGAATTGTTTATGTAGACATCAGTTTTCACCTTATAATGCGGCGAAGTTATTTTACAGTATTCTGAATCTGTTCGAATATGTTTCATAAACTGTTCCTGAAGCATGATTTTTCGTTCCTGTTCTATTTAAAATACTAGCCATCCAAATTTGAATTGTCAAAGAGAATAGTAATGTGCGCATTCATTACCGTAATGACATTCTAATTTTAACATCACTCACTGTATAACATATTTTAAACAAACTGCATCTATTTTTAATAAAAACTAATAGTGAGTTAAATTTTAAATCTTTGAGAGTTCAGTTTGTAAAATCCGGGACAATAATATTTTGATAACAATGGTTAATTTAGAAATTATATATTTTTCTCTTAGATTGTACGCTAATAATTTGTTTCCATTAAACAGACACGAAACAATTGTAATAAACGGTCAAAGGCGAGGGTTCACGTCAGAGGGTTCCATACAATAATATAGGAATTATTAACTGAATTATTAAAAAAAATCGTTGCTAAAAGAATAATAAGACTTTGTAAAAAACTATACAATGTAGGGTTTGATATAGCCGTATATACTAGAAAAGTATAAATGGATATCCCATGAAAGTTCAGAAAGATATGAAGCCTAAAGAGCATCAAATATTGCTATTCTGTATAAGACTTTTTTTTTTTAATCCTACTCTAATCTGTTATGGTGAACTTAATTCGGTACTAACAATAAAAGCAGTGCATATTTAAATTTTATTTGGTATTTCATAAAGCTAAATTCAGTGTAGTAATAACATATATATATTTTTTTACTGTGTAGATAAAACAAAACAATTGTTCAAAGTTTAAACTTGGCATTGTGCTAAGCGCGTTTTGAAAGGAGGTCGCAAGTTGCAACTACACCTTGGTCCGTGCTAGTTTTTCCAGATACGTATTTAATTAGATTTTAAAGTCACGGGAGGCGTATTGAAAGATCCTCTCAATGCAATCTTGTAGCGAATCCAAATAGTACATATGTGATTAATTCCAATTAAATTAGTCTGTTTTTAACAATTTCACGTTTATTGTCTTTCTACTGCAAATGGGCATTCCATTACACAAATATATCATTAAAAGTTGTTATCTAGGCTTTAAAAGCCGATGGTATATATAGTACGCCACTCCTGTGATTATGTATGTTCCAATCGTCCGTGTCTTTAAGGGTTAATATTACGGCTAATTACCGACGATTTTTTTTTCGAAAATCCTTATCATCAATGCTTTGATACTTCTGCTATAATAGGTACCTCCAGCGCTTTAACAGCATCGCAGAATAAGCGCAAATCGAAATTTGTGTGTAATGGAAAATGCGTTTTTCTCAAAAACTATGTGACCTAGGGTAATCGCTAAAATTTTCCTGCAAGATTAAAATGAATCTCTACTAGCTCTATTGTTTTTAGAATTATAGTTTTAGTCGATTCGGAAATAGAGGAGGTCGAGCGTATTTTTGCACTATATTTTCGAAGATATCTCTGAAAATATAATACCTAAAATTAAAATAAATGTTCTTTTGAGTTTAGCGTATACCTCACACGATATATAACGAAAATATTTTTTAAGAAACTAGCTTTTTTAAGTATTTAGCTGCTGTATATTTTTTTCCTAAATATATTTGTGAATGTTTAATAATTTGTAAAAATGTGGGTCAACAGTCTTTATTACTTCCCCCCCAATTTGAACTTTCCACGATCCACAGTTTACGAGTAAAAGGCCTGTGACAGGCGCACTGACAAACACAGTAGGGATCTTATAATGGTTTCGTTTTGACTTTTTAAGTACAGAACCCTAAAAATTATTTAGCAATTCGAAAATACTTTGAATTTTAGTTTTAATCTTATTCTGCTGGAAGTAAAGATTTTGGTAACTTCGTATACACTTTGAAACTTTGTTAATAACCAAATTATCATCGGATTACCGTATTATTTTAAAATAAATGCTTACAAAAAGCGGAGAACTTTTGAATTACTTAATCACATGAAATATTTCTTACGATTCCTATTATCGAAACCGTTAATTTAGTTGGTAACTTTCATAATACATTTTGCGTTGAGGGATGAACTCATATTTTAAAACTTACTAAATGAACTATCAAACTCTTAAAAAGTTTTCAGTGTATTATAACAGACATCCAAATTTCTACAAATTGACAATCAGAATTATGAATTGCGCTTTTATTACAATGTGACCTTCTAGGTTCTGTGATACCAGTGATATGAAATATTTTTAAACAATATTTAGAAATAACTAGATTTACATAAATTAACAAACTTATAATAATTCAGTTTACAGATTAAATTTTGATTGAATTACTTAAGTCGACACATTTGAATACTCTATAACGGTCTATCAGGAATGTCGAAAGAAATATCATTTCTAATTTAAATTTTGCGCATTGATATGATAAAACGTTCTGAAACATTATATTAAAGAAAGTTAGTCCCAGAAAGATTTCTTGAGACGTTTAACTCCCCATTAAAAAAAAAAATAATAAATAAATAAATAAAAAATGAGCACAGTGCAGAGTAGCAGATTATCAGAATTTTTGATGGGAAACATATTAATACATGGAAATTTTTCCAGAGAGAAACAGTCGCCTTGCATACAATATTTCAAATGAAAATCAAATTTCAAAGTAATTGCTTAAGAGGCGCAAAGGGCCAACATAATGAAAAAGATTGCATGGCGGGACTCGAACTGACATTATACCGAACTGACATAGCGCACTGACATTATACCGATTAAACCACATGGAATGATACCAGCCTGGAAAATTTCTCACTATTATATGTTGGCAAGGCTACAAACGCAGCACAAGATGGAATATTTATCGTGAGTCACCGACTTGGGGCGACCACGAAACTTAATTAAATCCAGCATCGATAGAAACTATATTAATACATGGAAATTATTCCTTCATGGAATAAATTCATGGAATAAGTTTCATGTTTTAATATAGTTTCTATCGATGCTGGATTTAATTAAGTTTCGTGTTCGCCCCAGTTCGATGGCTCACGATAAATATTCCATCTTGTGCTGCGTTTGTAGCCTTGCCAACATATAATAGTGAGAAATTTTCCAGGCTGGATATCGTTCCATGTGGTTTAGTCGGTAGAATGTCCGTGCGCTATACTGATGGCGCGGGTTCGAGTCCCGGCATGGTATCTTTTTCGCTATGTTGACCTTTGTGGGAAACAATTTGATGGGAAGATTTTTTTTATAGTAAACTCGACTTTTGAACAGGTAAATGTTTCCAGGGGCTTCCTAGTTGCAAAGCAACTCCACGCCCTGTAATATAAGTAATCGTATAAAACATCATAAAAAAGAAGAGATAAAAGTATAACAGTAGTGCAATATGCAACTACGAAAAACAATGTATAAGTAATGTAATGTGAAAGTTGGAAGAATAGCAAAAGTATAAAATAGTAAAATGTCGACAACACCCATGACCAAGCTCCCATGATCAAATAAGGCGATTTTTTTATAAAAAAATTGATGGTATTTTACCTTAAATATTCCCTCATTTACCGTTAACCTGTTCTGATGACCCTTTTACATTCACTATTATATTTAAATTAACCGTTGTTGGCGACCAGTTTGGTCTGGCTTAAAATTTATGTTTGAGAAATCATGTTAAGTATTTTATCATGTTACTTTTAATCATTATTTAATTTACTTGAACTCCCTTAAAAATAATTAACATAATCCCTTAAGCTAATATCAGTTTTTGTTGCGTTAAAAATCGCAATTTGTTAATTTTCTGTAAGCAAGTAAACCCTATTTGTTTACAATGGAAGTCTATGGGAATTTGGCGAAATGGCAGGGATATCGCCAAGTTGGCGACACTTTTGGCGACTAATTTTGGTCACCAGATTTAGCTATATATCGCCATGATGGCACTTCCCCTACGGTAACCCCCTTATAGGTATAGGGATGCATTAAATGCTGTTCAATAGCCAATGAGATGCGTTTCATTCGAGCGTTGCCATTAAACAAATTAACAAATAATCCCGATTTCTGTGCCATATACTATAGCGTAATATATATATATATATATATATATATATATATATATATTACGTATATAAAGTTTATGTTGGTTATTATAATATTTTCGATGTGAGTTTCAATGCAGCTATAGTGAGTGATAGATTTTGATATTTTGTTTGTGGTTTTAAATATATATATATATATTAAATTTAACAATTAAATACCCCTAAAAAATAGTCTAAACGCGCTAATAAGTACTCGGTTCAGATGTACTCGTATACATGCGATTAAATTGCAAAATAGCAATTGTAATTGCAAAATAGTTTTAAGATTTTATGCAAATGTCCATAAACGTAATTACTTAAAAAAACCTCATTTTAACTTTCTTTGGAAATAGAAAGTTTATTCTAAAGAATCAATATAAGTGATGCAATGTTATACCAAGAAAAGTAGAGTTCTGCCAAAATTTACAAATAGAAATTTTTGCTTTATTTCATCACTAAAAAATATTAAAAAATTTTTATTTATCGCATAAAGACTTTTAATTGTACGGAAATAAATTATTAGGCAAAGATTTATAATCTGAAAATATTAGGCAAATAATATTTATAATCTGGAAAATTCGCAACCATACAGTTTGAAAACATTAAGACGTGTACGCACTTTGCTTTTTATTCAGCATGCTCTAATTCGTAAAGGATACAGGTGTATTCTTATAGTTACAATTAAATTCCAAAATAGCTATTGTAATTGCACAGCAGTTTTCCAATTTAATGCAAATTTGTATTTTTAAAGCCACACCGGGTTCGAAGTCTCATTTCGTCCTTGAAGTTTTCCCAATGTTCTAAAAAATTAAGAATAGCTGGATTTGGTTAAAGTTGTTTATCTGAATCTATATGTTTTCTCACAGTTCTCGATATTTCACCTAAATCCTATTTTTTAAATATAAACAATAAAATAATAAATATCTGAAACCATAATTGTGTAAAATTTTTAAATCTTCTTTCTAATAAAATCCTCTTATATCCTTCAAAAAATAGACATGGGATGTGTAATAAAGGAAAGCTGTTGTGAAACATGTAAAACTACAACACTCGTAAAAAATGAAATTTGAAAATATTATCAGAATGGTTGGATGAAATCAATTTATTGGAGAAACTCATTATGTTTGAAAGTTGAAGAATGTTTTTTTTTTTTTCAATATCGATTTAAATTGTGTAAACAATATAACAGTTTAACATAGAAGCAAATTCTATAAAAATAGAAACAAATAATTGAGTTAGCAAATAAATATCAATATATCGAGCGTATCTAATTTTTTTATGGGGTTATTTAATTATATAAGAAATGACGTGAATTTTCTTTTTCGTCACTGATTATTGCATACTTATAAAAATAAAACCTGTGATGTATTTTAAACGAAATCTGTAGATATATAAATAATCTGCATGCATTCTTTTAGAGAAAATAATAACATTCTTTTGTTATTTTTCAAATAAATATTTATATTTTTGCAGCATACTTATTTGAAAAATAAGTAGTTTTGTTTTATGTTTCTCTTTGTATTCTTGTAAAATCCAAACAATAAAATGTTTGGTATATTTATATTATTTAAAGTAAAAAAAAAAAAAAAAAAAAAAAAAAAAAAAAAAAAAAAAAAAAACATTGCAGAAATATTTATCTTGAATTTTGTTTATAAAAAATAAGTGAATGAGAATTAGAAAAACTGAAAATTGTATGTGAAATCATAAAAAAATAAACAGAATTTATACAGGTGAAATGTTTGAATATCAAATAAGCATCTAAAATACACACATTACAAGAATTGTGAAGTTCCGAAAGAGTAGGATATAACATGCTTTTATAAACTTTCTATACTTTTTTAAAAATTAAATCCTACATTTGTTTTATTAGATCTGAATCTGATAAAATGCTTTAATCAGAAAAAATAATGGCCATTGATTGCGCTCATCTTTGTTAATTAATTTATTTAATCACTAGCTGTTACCCGTGACGTCATTCACGTAGCGTTAAAAATAAGATAAATGCATTAATTGAGCAAAACATTTCACTGACGATAATTTAAAACATATATAATTAGCCACTTTTTATCGCATTTTAAAGGATACAATGCAGTCCTTATTATTTACGATTGCTTGGGAATAACTGAGTCAAAAAAGGGAAATTTTGTGCCAAATAATAGAAACAATCGCAAAAATCAAGCTGCTACGAATTCAAACAAGTTGGAAATTGCTCGTCAAACGTGGCAAATGAGGTGCGTTCGTACTATAACTAGTTTTATAATTATTTTTTGCATCCCATATTGTACTGAATGTATATTTTTTTGCGCTTCATAAGTGCATAGTCTGTAACATCATTAAAATGCACTTACAATATTTTTTTCCCCATTCCCCGTAATGTAACGGAAAACTTTTGACTGTCCCTGTAATTAAACTATACATTCGATTTTCATAAAATTTGAAATGGCTCGACAAAATTCTGCAGCAATTATATATTTAAAATTTCAGACCATTCGGAAGGCTGTAAAATCATTAAAATGCATTTGCAATAATTTTTTCCCATTGGCCATAAAGTAACGGAAAACGTTTGGGTGTCCCTGTAATTAAACTATACATCCGATTTTCATAAAATTGGAAATGGCTCAACAAAATTTTGCAGCAATTATATATTAAAAATTTCAGACCATTCGAAGGCTGTAAAATCATTAAAATGCATTTGCTATAATTTTTTCCCATTGGCCGTAATGTAACGGAAAACTTTTGGGTGTCCCTGTAATTAAACTATACATCCGATTTTCATAAAATTGGAAATGGCTCGACAAAATTTTGCAGCAATTATATATTAAAAATTTCAGACCATTCGGAAGTCTGTAACATCATTAAAATTCACTTGCAATAATTTTTCCCATTGGCCGTAATGTAAAGAAAAACTTTTGACTGTCCCTGTAATTAAACTATACATCCGATTTTCATAAGATTGGAAATGGCTCGACAAAATTTTGCAGCAATTATATATTAAAAATTTCAGATCATTCGGTCGGGTAGTTTTTGCTCTGTTATATGCGGACGGACAGACAGACGGACGGACAGACGGACGGACAGACAGACGGACTGAACGACGACTATAGGTGCTACGTATTTATATAATTACGAACGCACCTAAAAAGGAGGACCAAGTAAAATCGTGAAAATGGACGAATCTATCTTTAAAAGAAAAAAAAAACAATTATGGAAGAATTATAATACAAAACTGTATTTTAGATGGTATTTTTTGACAAATTTGTACATGAGGATATTTGTACATGTACTCACATAATTTTGACTTTTAAGTTCATGAATAATAATTTTTATTTTAGTGTATATTCTTAGGTTTGTTTTTTTTTCTTATATTGAAAAACATTCTATTTCATGACTGCATAACAATATTAGATAAATTAAATAAGATAAGTTAAAGATAAATAAGTTTTGGACGATAATACCTTACCATCCCTTGTTCCTGATGCTGATTTTTAAGTTTGGAGCTGTCTATATAAATTTTTTTAATAAAAGTAAATCGGTGTAATAGTTTTTTAAAAACTGGAACAATTGTTTTATATAAATATGCAGCGAAAAAGTAACCTGTGCACATTTTTACGGTTGTTATTATTTTTTTAACTCTGTCCCTTGACTTTACATTCATTTCCGTCCCTCTTGCTGAAATTATACAGAAAATTACTTCAGATGCAGCCACAGAATTTTTTTCAATATTTTTCTGATGCAGAAGTATGCTAGAGAAAGAATGGCTAAAATTCTTTGACAGGAAATTTACTGCAGAATTTAAATCAGCATTTAAATATCAATTCCAACGACTGTGGCTTTATTGGTAGACTTACTGTCTCCAAGGGTATTTCTGCACTTTTCGGGGTACGTTATTTTTTTTTAATCCTATGTAAATAAGTGTTGATAAAAATTAACGAACATTGTGGCTATCCCTTAGTCTTTTTATGATTTGCCTAAAAATAGGTGGTAATTTTCCATACCGTTCCTTTTTTTCCCCCAATGTAAATAAGTGTTGATAAAAATTAACGAACATTGTGGCTATCCCTTAGTCTTTTTATGATTTGCCTAAAAATAGGTGGTAATTTTCCATACCGTTCCTTTTTTTCCCCCTCACCGTCTCTTCCTTAACATCGCTTTAAGACAATGTTATATCAAAATTTTGTACTGAAAATACTACATTGTTATTATTTCTTATTTGAATGTTCTATGGGTATTATGCAAATTCATTATAGGTAAAAATTTACTTGAAAATAAAAAGTTAAAGACGTAAAATGTCAAGGGAACGTTAAGGAGAATTAAACACGCAAGTTTAATTTAAACCTCAGTTAAGTAAAAAAATCGTCGCAGCTGACCATTTTTTCTTTATTTTGAATCATTAAGGCATTCGTCTATAATTTTAAAATATTATTTTATTAACCTTTGAGACCCGGTGTCCATTGCAATGGACATACATTTTAAAACATTATCTCTTTTAATCCTCTGACTGCAAAGAGTTAAAACTTTCTCCATGAATAGATGAATAGCTAATCTGTTTGACATTTTTGCGGTTTTTGGTTTGGAAAGAGTCAACAGATGTTTACAGCTTGCTTTGTTTAAAAGGGGCGTCAGGCTTTCGAATGCAAAAACATGAGTATTCTTTTTGTTTTGATTTTTAAGAAAAAATCCTTCTAATCTGTCAGTGATTTTTTTATATAATGTTTGTAAGTTAATCTTAGCATTGGAAATAGTTTTATTTTGCTACTGATTATAGTTTAGGCAAAATGGGAGCCAAATTACATGTCCATTACAATGGACATACGGTGCAAGTGTTTGTGATTCTTTAGATAGCTGAATTATGAGGTTTTTGTAATCGAATTTATTTTAGGCATTTGAATTATTTTTTAAATAACCACAAGTTACCAGGAAGATTAAATATTCATTTTGTATTAAAAAAAAATATAATTTGAAAATTCTAAAGATTTAAAAGAAGTTTTTTAATACGCCACAAGTGCTGAATAATCAGATATGGAAGATTTTTCAATATTTTTCTGATGCAGAAGTATGCTAGAGAAAGAATGGCTAAAATTCTTTGACAGGAAATTTACTGCAGAATTTAAATCAGCATTTAAATATCAATTCCAACGACTGTGGCTTTATTGGTAGACTTACTGTCTCCAAGGGTATTTCTGCACTTTTCGGGGTACGTTATTTTTTTTTAATCCTATGTAAATAAGTGTTGATAAAAATTAACGAACATTGTGGCTATCCCTTAGTCTTTTTATGATTTGCCTAAAAATAGGTGGTAATTTTCCATACCGTTCCTTTTTTTCCCCCAATGTAAATAAGTGTTGATAAAAATTAACGAACATTGTGGCTATCCCTTAGTCTTTTTATGATTTGCCTAAAAATAGGTGGTAATTTTCCATACCGTTCCTTTTTTTCCCCCTCACCGTCTCTTCCTTAACATCGCTTTAAGACAATGTTATATCAAAATTTTGTACTGAAAATACTACATTGTTATTATTTCTTATTTGAATGTTCTATGGGTATTATGCAAATTCATTATAGGTAAAAATTTACTTGAAAATAAAAAGTTAAAGACGTAAAATGTCAAGGGAACGTTAAGGAGAATTAAACACGCAAGTTTAATTTAAACCTCAGTTAAGTAAAAAAATCGTCGCAATTGACCATTTTTTCTTTATTTTGAATCATTAAGGCATTCGTCTATAATTTTAAAATATTATTTTATTAACCTTTGAGACCCGGTGTCCATTGCAATGGACATACATTTTAAAACATTATCTCTTTTAATCCTCTGACTGCAAAGAGTTAAAACTTTCTCCATGAATAGATGAATAGCTAATCTGTTTGACATTTTTGCGGTTTTTGGTTTGGAAAGAGTCAACAGATGTTTACAGCTTGCTTTGTTTAAAAGGGGCGTCAGGCTTTCGAATGCAAAAACATGAGTATTCTTTTTGTTTTGATTTTTAAGAAAAAATCCTTCTAATCTGTCAGTGATTTTTTTATATAATGTTTGTAAGTTAATCTTAGCATTGGAAATAGTTTTATTTTGCTACTGATTATAGTTTAGGCAAAATGGGAGCCAAATTACATGTCCATTACAATGGACATACGGTGCAAGTGTTTGTGATTCTTTAGATAGCTGAATTATGAGGTTTTTGTAATCGAATTTATTTTAGGCATTTGAATTATTTTTTAAATAACCACAAGTTACCAGGAAGATTAAATATTCATTTTGTATTAAAAAAAAAATATAATTTGAAAATTCTAAAGATTTAAAAGAAGTTTTTTAATACGCCACAAGTGCTGAATAATCAGATATGGAAGAATTGTATTCTGATGGTGATTGCTTTACTGATAGTGATAATAAATCTTCTTACAACTTGTTTGAATTCTTAATGGATAGAGATATATATGCAACTGGAATCATTAGAATAAATAGATTTTATAATCCTCCATTTATAAGTAACAAAGAAATGGCAAAAGAAGGTAGGGGGCACTGTGATGAACTAGTAATTGGTGACGGAAAAAATGTTAGTAGTGAAATGGTATGACAATAAACCTGTTGTTTTCCTATCTAACCTTATTGGAGTAGGAAACAAAGATTTAGTTGAAAGGTGGGACAAAAAAGAAAAGAAGCACATACAGATTGAAACACTGGTAAGTTGCTATCGAATTCACATAAAATTAAAAAAAAATGACTCTGCGTATGCTATTCCATGCTATTGATTTATCATATCATACAGCACGGTCGTGCTGTATAGTAGAGCTCAGCCGCATCTTTTACGTTTTGAAACATGATGAAAAGACAACAACTCAATTACAATAAAAACCAGAAAACATTCAGTGATGAATAATGGCTTTTTGGAAAGGTCTTAATTTAGCGATGTGCCTTTCGAAGGTCGGGTCAAAAAATATCCAATATTAAGGGAATGGCACCCATTTAAACTTTACATATCGTTCCATAATTTAACAATATAGAAATATCTCCTTCAATCTTTCTTTCCTGTTGCCAAATCCTAGAAAGCGGCACAATAATTTAAAAAAAAGTGATAACACGCGTATTTTGTTTTAAATAAAAATCAGATTTCCGCGCTATATTTTTGCATTTTTTCAAATCGACGTCATTCAAATCAGAAAATGGAAATGTTTCTTATATATATGTAAAACCTTTAACTAAACGCGTGTTAAAATGACGCAGTATCTTCATTTGAATGATTTTAATGTTTAAAAATCTATTTTAATACAGGAGTTTTAATTTAAAAAAACAATTTAGGAAAAGATAATAATAAAAAAAAATCGTTTGCTACGTATGACGTCAATTTCTGTTTAACTGACATAACTTTGTAATGATGTTTTATTCTGAAAAGAGACTCCTGATATTCTGAAATTAATCCTTATTATTATCATACATAAAACGAAAGATTTATTTTTAAGTCATACGAAAGAAATTTTCGGTAAATGCTAGTTCTTTTGGCTGTATTTATTGCATTTTCATGCGTATTGTCAAGGAAATCGTATACTCCTATTGCACACGCCAAAGAAAACATGTATTTTAATTTTAAAAGCCGAAACACTTTAGTATAATTACGTCATTATAACGACAAATGAAATTCAGTTTCGCGAGTTAAAAAAAAATTAATATTGTTGGACCGAAAGTAATAATCTAAGACAGGGACGGCGAACATATGGCACGCTGCAGATTATTTTTGGCACGGCATAGATTTAAGTTTTACATCAAAATGTAGTAGAATTTCACAAAATGCATTAATTAATATAGATGTCTGTGTCACTTGAATCCGATTAGTTCGGTTGGTTGTGATTGTCACACAGATTGAAGAAATTGAAATATAACTTAATTTATCCGAATCCAGCTCAATACTGGCCCAGAAAATTTTGAGAATTAGAAGATTATCGCTAAACAAAAATTAAAAGTGTAATAAGCAAAAATGCTGATTTTAAAATTATAACAACTTGGAATTAAATTCCAGGTACTAAAAGCTATAGTTTCTGGCGCTTGCTATTTTGACAATTTCTTCTGCAAGCATTCTTTTCGTTAAAAAAAAAAAAAAAAAAAAAAAAAAAAAAAATTCAACTAAAAACGTCTTATCAAGTGAGAGCAATTAAACTTGCATTCTATCGAAAATAACTAAGTACAAAGCTGATATAAATTATTTGGCATTTAAGATGAGACAACAGAAATAATATATTTTAAATAAATTTCTACAGTATAACATCAAATATCACCTGTATTTTTTTAATGCTAAAAACAAAATTTTAAGTAGTTTTGATTCATTATTATTTGATCCATTATTTTATTTTTTTTTTTTTTTTTTTTTTTTTTTTTTTTATTGTTGGCACGTTATGATCACGTAAAGTATATTTTTGGGAAAATTTGGTACGTGGACGTGAAAAGGTTCGCCATCCCTGGTCTAAAATCTAGCAACGTTTTCGTCACTTGATTTTAGCAAGGCTCATTTTTCTATATGCTCTTCCGTTTTATGGTGTAATATGTATGCGAACGGTCTGGCTAGCGGCAGACGTTACGTTTACCTGCAGGAGAAGGGGTTTTGCAGATGAAAAAAATTCAAAATTACGTCATTTTGGCAAGGCTCATGTTTCTACATGCTCTTCTGTTTTATGGTGTAGTACGTATGCAGACGGTCTGGCTTTCGGGAGACGTAGTGTTTACCTGCGGGTGAAAGGGTTATGCAGGTGAAAAACTTCAAAATTACGTCAGGAAACACTTCTGACCTTCCTTGTACCTTTCAAGGCCAAGGTTGAGAAAGGTTGTATGAAGGAATGTCTTTAGTTTGTTGGCTAGAAAAGTAGAAATATGGCTTTTGGGATTAAATAATCCCCCGCGTGCACAAATGTTACATTTCGATATGTTCATTCGTTACGGGATAACACACACTAAAATAATTTTACTGAAAGAGTGAAATAAAAGCTGCCTTCATATGTTGCTGAAAGTGTATTAAATGTAATTACTGTAAATTTTATAAAATAATTCATGTTTTAAGAGGTAAAACAAATCGTTGCATATTTTCTAAGGAAAAAAAAACCGCCATTTTTACAGAAACTGTTATAAAAGCGGAAAATAAATATGAAACGCTTGATTTTTCCCTAAAAAGAAGTAGTACTGATGCATTTTACAATATAGAGTAGTAGAATTTTTAAAGTGCATTTATTCAAAAATATAATGGGAGACAAAATGAGGTGAGATTTACCCCATGCGCGTGTTAACGTTACAAAAATAGGTGCCTGCGCTTACGGTTAAGTTAATTATGCCCTAAATGACGCCCGGTAACATGCGCCAAATGTTTGTAGGCTCAATTATATAATTTATCCGTACCAAATACACCAATTGTCAATAGACTCGTTTACGTAATTTATCTCCTTAAGTAATGCATACTTTACAAAGGACACCTACTTTCCAATTTTCCTGATTTGTTGATCAATGGTTACAGTTAGACGTAAATATGTTGATCATTATCGTGATATTTTAGTTTGAACTCCGAAATATTATTATAAATATCCAATATTAGTAATATTTCTGATATTATTTACCGGTGTATTGTATAATATTTTCAATCACTTTTGATCATTTTTCTGCTTTCAGTCGTTTTCAGACTTTTTTAAATTTTAAATTCCCATTAAGTTCCAAAGACAGAAATTTTCCCTTTTTATAGTTTTTTCGCAGTTTTAATTCATTTCTTATGACTGTTTCTTACCCTAGCTTTTTGTGTGTTTGAGGGGTTGGCCTAGGATACTGCATAGTCCCTTAAACAAGAGGAGCGTAGGTACATAGCAGAAAAATTCAAGAGATCACACTATGTATAAAACTTAGTCTAAGGATTAGTCTGTCGGTCAATCCTGAGTAAAGTATAGGTCAGTATCCCAATATGGGGTTTAGCAATAAGTATGGGGTCATAAGAGATCTTGAAATACACTGGCGAACCAATGTTTCTGTTAGTTTTTGATTGGGACAATTGGTCGGGCCGGTTAATTGGGATCATTGGTAGGTTAATTGGGGCGGTTGTTTGGTTAGTTGAAGTTGGTTGATTAAGTTCCTGAAAGGATCTGAAAAATATATGAAATGATATAGAAAACTGGTGGAACCAGAGAGAAATGTAAAGCTCGATCTAAAAAAATTAGAGTAAAAAATTGTCAAATAGCTTCAGTTTAAAAAAAGTAAGTAGTGCGTAGAAAAGTAGTGGAATCAAATTATCTGTAAAGCTCATGAAATTATCCAAATTTTTGTTGATAGCTGAAAATGTAGAATGAGCTTTACTGGTGCCTTATATTCAAAATCATATTATCCACTCAAAATGAGTACTGGGTATAGTAAACAGAATGTGTAGTTATGTGCAAAAAAAATTCTGTCAGGCCTAGAATTGTGGACATGATTGCATCAAGTCAAGCTAAACTCACAAAGATGAAAGAATGTAAACCATGAAGTAATATTTTAAGTATAACATTAATATAGTCAAGTTGTTGAGGAATTGTTGTTATTAACATTTCTGACATAGCACATATAGCGTAATAAATTTTTATTTCATGTAATTACTGTGAAAAGGGAGCCTTATGTCAATGGACTTAAGCCAGACAAGTAGTTAGCATATGGTTGAATAGTGCGTAGAAAAGTAGTGGAATCAAATTATCTGTAAAGCTCATGAAATTATCCAAATTTTTGTTGATAGCTGAAAATGTAGAATGAGCTTTACTGGTGCCTTATATTCAAAATCATATTATCCACTCAAAATGAGTACTGGGTATAGTAAACAGAATGTGTAGTTATGTGCAAAAAAAATTCTGTCAGGCCTAGAATTGTGGACATGATTGCATCAAGTCCAGCTAAACTCACAAAGATGAAAGAATGTAAACCATGAAGTAATATTTTAAGTATAACATTAATATAGTCAAGTTGTTGAGGAATTGTTGTTATTAACATTTCTGACATAGCACATATAGCGTAATAAATTTTTATTTCATGTAATTACTGTGAAAAGGGAGCCTTATGTCAATGGACTTAAGCCAGACAAGTAGTTAGCATATGGTTGAATCGTACATGCTTAGGGTTTTGGGCTTATTTTGGGCTTTGATCTTCCAGGCTTATCAGTGACCGCTGGAATGGAATTTGGTCTATACTTCGTACTGAACGATCTCTCATGTTCTCGATACCTCTCATGTTCTCGCTCATTTCTAAATCAACCTCTAACCTATTCTTATGAGCCCAAATTTTTAAACTGGTTATGCATGATTGGAATTCAGAATGAGTTAAAAATGCCTTTACTTCCCTGATTGATTTTAAGGCACCAGTAAAGCTCAGTCCACATTTTCAGCTATCAACAAAAATTTGGGTAATTTCATGAGCTTTACAGATAATTTGATTCCACCACTTTTCTACACACTACTTACTTTTTTAAACTGAAGCTATTTGACAATTTTTTACTGTAACTTTTTTAGATGAAGCTTTACTTTTCTCTCTGGTTCCACCAGTTTGTTATATCATTAATAGTTAATAGCTGACTAGAATACTGAAAACACTGTGCCACTTAGGCCACTTTAGTTTAAAAAAAAGAACATACTAGATTTGCTAAATTTCAAAATGAGTTTAGCATCAGATCTGTGTAGAGTTGGTTTAGCAAAAAATAAACAAAGGGGGAGACCATCATTATCGCCTAATGAGCAAAATAAAAAGATATACCAAAGAGTGGCTGAAGTTCGGCCTCATCCGGAGATCGTTAATGACTGTGTAGACCCTTTTCCAAAATTTGATGATAAACGTGCCGCAACCCGGTGTAAAAATTACGGTTGCAGTGGTAAAATCTACTGCAATAAATGTACAGTGCATTTATGCTTCACCAAAGGGAGAATTTTTTTTTATTATTATTTCCATGTGAAATAATATAGAACTCATCTATTTTGGTATATAAAATCAGAAACATGTGAAAATGCTTTGTAAAACTGTGTATTATTGCTGTGACCTCCCAATATGTAATAAAATTACTAAAATATTACCTTTTTGAACATTATTTAGTATTATAGCTTCTATGTAACTTTGTTATACTAACTTTGTTAACTAGAAATTGATATTTAGAACAAAAAACGTTGAGAAGATCAAGCGTTGAATATTTGACTTTTGCAACCTCGTAGACCGGTTGTCCATTCCAGTGGATATTTTACTATTTTTTTAAATAATTATGTTTTTTTTTTAATTTTTTCTTTTAACATGTTTATTAGCACCCTATTATGATATTTTAACATTATAATTTTTTTTTTACTCACAGCATTAACGTCAGGTCTGAAAGGGTTAAGTATAATTTCACCAGATTTTTATCCCTGAAAGTTAAAATTTTGCGTGAATGCCTCATACCTATTCACGGCATCCTATAACTCTTTACAAAAATCTATTATAAAAAACTATTTTTTAACCCTTAAATGTCGGAGTTTTCAAAAATCATTTAAAAAATGTTTTTCGGTTTTCTTTTATTAAATAGATAATGCGAAAAATACTTAAAAAAAATCATATTTTGTTTTAAGTATGGTTTACGGCTAAAAAACTGTTTGTTACTAATCGGCAATACTGGTGTTAAGGAAAAATAATTTTCCTTGATAAAATTCTATAATATTAAACACACAAGAATTTTGAGAACTATGATAAGTAATCTAGACACACGGCAGTTTGTCAGCCAAGTTCGCCTGACATAGCCGTGTGTTATTTACACGAACCATTTCGAGCTGTTTTCGCCAAATTTCGATGCTCTACTACTGAAAATCTATGAGACCTACGTACTTGTTATACGGAATGTGTACTAAGGCCATCCTAATTACCTAAAATCCAAAATTGTATAAATAACGCATATTTAGATTACGAGATAATGACATTTGAAAATGTCTGATAATCGATAATTTTACCACTGACTGACTCACTCACTCATCAAAAAGATCTCGTATATCTACTGCAGCTACAGACTTCAAATTTCGTGCGAAGTTCGTTTACACTATAAAACTAAAGAAAAAAAATGAAAAAATCGATGAATTACCCACCTGGGCGTGCCCATTTTTACTTTAACATTACGTCTATTAGGCGAAATTTTAATTTGCCTTAGGAGGGGACGCTGTTCTGTCGCCAAATACCGCCAAGATGCTCGCCAACATGACGATATCTCGCCAAATTTGGCGACCAAAATTAGTCGCCAAAAGTGACGCCACTTTGGCGATATCTCTAATATTTCGCCAAATTCCCATAGACTTACATTGTAAACATATCTACTTACTGGGGGTTTATCTGGATTTACTTGCTTACAGAAAATCAACAAATTGATATATTTTAAAAATTGAGATATTTTAAACAATTCTTTCTAAGTGAGCCCCTAATTAGGTTGGAGGAGTGAAATTTTGCATACTGATAGCTGAACACCTCACATCAAATGACAAACCATAAAATTTTGAAGAAGTCGTACATTTAACCCTTTGCCCTCCCACATGTGCATTTTAAACAATTCTTTCTAAGTGAGCCCTAATTATGTTGGAGGCGTGAAACTTTGCATACTTATAGCTGAACACCTCACATGAAACGAGAAAACTTATAATTTTGAAAAAGTCGTACATTTAACCCTTTGCGCTCCGCTATGTGTATTTTAAACAATTCTTTCAAAGTGAGACTCTAGTTAGGTTGGAGGCATGAAATTTTGCATATTTATAGCTGAACACCTCACACCAAACAACAAATCATAAAATTTTCAAAAAGTCGTACATTTAACCCTTTGGGCTCCCACATGTGTATTTAAAAAAATTCTTTCTAAGTGAGCCCCTATTTAGGTTGGAGGTGGGAAATTTTGCATACTTATAGCTGAACACCTCACATCAAATGACAAACCATAAAATTTTGAAAAAGTCGTACATTTAACCATTGGGCTCTCGCATGTGTAACTTAAACAATATTTTCTAAGTGAAACCCTAATTAGGTTGGAGGCGTGAAAATTTGCATACTTATAGCTGAACACACATCAAATGAAAAATCGTAAAATTTTGAAAAAGTCGTACATTTAACCCTTTGGGATTCCACATGCGTATTTTAAGCAATTCTGTCTAACTGAGCCTCTTATTAAAAGGCAGATTTTAAATTTTGCATACTTATAGCAGAACACCTGTGGCCAGGCGACAAATCATAAAATCCTGAAAAAGTCTTACGCTTAACCCTTTGAGGTACCACATATGTACTTTAAGCAATTCTTTCTAAGGGAGCCCCTAATTGAGTTGAAGACATGACTTTTTGCATACGTATAGCTGAATACCTCAGACCACACGACAAAACATAAAATTTTCAAAAAGTCTTATATTATTTACTCCCCCGGGCTCTAACTTGCGTATTTTAAGCAATTTTTCTAACCTCCACCTTTTCACCCGGGGAGCACTTTTCCAACTTTTGCCGACACCCCTTTGACCATTCTTTCATATTATGCACCATAGCCTTACATATTTTATTTCCACTTTTTACCACTAGGGGCGCCTACTTATATCGGGTGCTATGGGCTCAATCCCCTCGACTAATATATCTACGGATAGTATGTAAAACGGAGCTTCATTCGGATAGAGGTTTGTTTAGAATAGAGTGCGCCCCTGGTTGCGAAATGTGGAACTAACAGACTTTTCAAAAGGATAAAGTGTTTTTAAAGGAATATTAAACGAAACCCTCGATGCAATCTGTGATCACACTTACCCGCTTGTTATTTTCAAAATCATCAGAGAAAAGGATATTTAGTTAATTAAATTTGAAAATCCAGGGAGGGGCAATGTCTTTCCTCTGCACTGCCTGTTTGCCGGCAACCATGGATGAATAATACATGGTGTGTGGCATAAGCACATAACTTTATTTTTCACTTTCAGTACAAAAAAGCAGGCCCAGCTATAGGATATTTAATTGGAAAATTTAATAGAAAAATTTAATATAGAAATTTAATAGGAATTGTTGTTTCAGAAACAATAAAAATTTCGAATCAATACATTTAGTTTCAAAACATGCGTTCATTGTAGCAGTATTAAAATATAGATTCCTGCCGCAAATTGACAGCCAAATAGTTTGTTGTAGGAAATTAAATTAAAATTGAATGTTGCTTGATGAATAAAATAGTCACATGTAAACACATTAAAAAGCATTAAGTAAAGTGTCTAAATATATTGTAACTTTACAAAAAGTAATGATATCTAACAAAAACATAGCTGTGAAAAAATGGAGCCAAGTTCTGTAAAGACAGTGGCAAGAAAAGAAGTAATATCTAAGTGGGTGCCAAGTTCAAATAAAATTCACTCAAACTTACCTACTGAAGTATTATAGCATATTTTAAATTGTTTAGAAATAAAAATTATTGATAGCATATTAATAATAAATCTAGAACTTGGCAAGTTTTTGATAAATGTTATGCCTATCAATTTCATGTCTTAATAAAATGGTGATGTTAATATTAATTTCAATGACATTACAAACAAAAAAAAATGTAGTTTTATAAACAAATGAGTCATGTTAAAGATTTGATAAACCAATAAATACACAGATACACTCCCGCTCGTCTTTGGTTATCACTCTAGCACCCACCCTACAGAAACCTCAATGCAAACAGACTAAGATACCTGACAAAGAGACAGATATACTTACGCTTGTTCTTGGTCATCACTCTAGAGACTGCACCCCTTCAACCCTTTCAGGGGCAAATACCTTTTATTCGTGTAATGCTGAAATGATTGAATCACACCAGAATATAAAAACAAATTTATTTCAAAATTGGTAAAAGCTTCTTTTCACGTATTTAATAAAATTAAACTTTTTAGTAATGCATTCTGGTGTCAATGTGGCATTTTGCAGTTAAATTAGATGGGCTATATTTTATCCCACTGCCCTTCAAGGGGAAGGAGCTCACTCAAATGAAGGCTTCCAATCATGAAATAACAAGATTTGATATAATAATGCCATTATTAAAAATAAATGACTCGTAGGTAAAAACTTGCCAAGTTCTAGATTTATTATTAATATGCTATCAATAATTTTTATTTCTAAACAATTTTAAAAATGGTATAATACTTCAGTAGGTAAGTTTGAGTGAATTTTATTTGAACTTGGCACCCACTTAGATATCACTTCTTTTCTTACCATTGTCTTTACAGAACTTGGCTCCCTTTTTTCACAGCTATGTTTTTGTTAGATAAATTTTACTTGCTTACTGCAGAACAAAATAGGGTATTTCGCAAGCTTCCAAACAAAACAAAAAGAACATGTATCAACAATTGAAAAAAAAATCTATCTTTATTCTTAAACAGCACAAGTCTTGCCATCTAAATGTTAAAAATCGATTAAAAAATATTTTCAGAATGTATTTTATTGGCAACATTAGGCATTATAGCTTCAATATTATTCTAATAGTATTTATAAGCCTAAATTGGGCATTTAAGGGTTAAAGTGACAACATATTTTTTACTCTTTTAAAGCTAACATAAAGTGAAATTATAATCTGGTTGGCAAACCACCAGTTAAAAAGTTGTCTGCAATAAATACTTTGAGCGCCGGATCCTCAATTTCGATGTTGGAAGAGGGAACATTATATTACTTTGACGCAACACATTAGATTTTATGACCGAAAATGCAATTTCTTTATTAAAAAAAAAAAAAAAAAACTTTCTTTTTATGTCCTGAACTTAACACCTTAAAGAAATGACACTCGTCAAAAATCGTTTTTTTTTTTTTTACCGGCTGTCGAGTTAATTTTATACAATTTTTGATAAAACATGCGGCTGCTGAACACAACAATCACCTCATTGAAATTACGGCTGAAATATTAGATTATTTAAAACACGATTAGCTTATTAAAATGAAAGTGGTCTGGCAAGTCATATATTTGTGGAAACCAACTGCAATCCCGATTTTAGTGGATTATTGACAGGTTTCACATTGTGTTTTCCAGCAACTAGTCCTTCATGTTTTCATACCTTTGTGTGTAGGGAAACACTATGCTGATTGTCACGGAAGGTCTTATATTACGAGCATCCAAAAAAATCATAAGAAATACAATCAAGAAATACATTCAAAAGAATCTAGATAATATTTTGTCATTACAGCTTATTTTCGGAGAAACGTTGCACTACTTTAAGGGGTATACTTACACGTGTCTCAGAAACTAATGAATTCAATGTACTGCAAAATTACGCACCCAAATTTTCGAATATTGCTGCTTGTTTTGTGTAAAAATTAATGTAGGTCATAATTCATAGCTTTTTTAGAAAACGAATCTACAGTGGACTCTCGTTAATGTGTCCGGTTAATAAATATCCGGTTTATAAGTACCGGCCCAGCAAACACAGAGCTATTTGTAAGCAATCGGCCGACAGCCGCTTGCCACTACCGGCGGTAATGGCACGATACCGGTTGCCGCTACCGGTTCCATATCTTTTTTGATACGCCGCGCGAATGCGACCCGATTCATGAGGCACGCAGCCGGTCCGATATCGGCAGAAAACTATTCCGACAGCACGCCGATAGCTATCCATATGAATGCCGGCCGCAGCCCGACACTAGCATAAATAAAAAAAAATGTTTTGATGGCGCCATCTATGAGCCATCATGGAATGTACATTTGAAAGGAACGTGTTACAGCGCACAATGGTCCCAAATCGCGATCAAGTGGCCAAAAATCATTTCTGGCTTTCCTAGTGGTTATACATGATTCATTTTTAATTGCATAACATTCTAAATGATATTACATTATGAATTTAAACTAAATGTAATTGAAGTTACGGGGGAGGAAATTTGGGGGCGCAATAGAGTGGGGGCAAATTTTATTAAATTTAAATTTTCTGTTTTTACAGGATTTCTTTTACAGGAATGAGAATTTTCCACTTTTGATTATGGTGAATATTTTCACTGCTTTAAGACAAATCATCTAATTCAGTTTCCCCTGAAATTTTAACCCCCCCCCCTCTCTCCCTCCCGCCCTGAAAATATAAAATAAGTCTTATTTATTATTCCCTGAACATAAAAAAATCTTATTTTTTTTCTCTTTTTAATGTTATTGCAAAGTAATAATAAAGAGTATAAGCAATTAATAAAATGCATAAATAATCAATCAGCTAAATTTTACTTCACCCCCCCCCCCCACGCACATACACGTGAAATCTACCCTTTTTCCATTTGCCTCTATAGCAAGAAAATCTAAAATTATTATTACTATTTTTTACGTTTTCGACATCTATTTACTATGAATTAACAATAAAATCATTCAATTTATTAATTAGATTCGCCCAAAAAATTCGCCCCTCCATTTTCTTTTTGCCTCTCTCTATTACACAGAGAATAATGCTATTGAAATTCCACTAAAAAATGAAGAATTTGCCTTTGTTACTTCAATTAAATAAATAATTACCTATCTAATTTTCTAGTATATTTGAAATTTCCGCTTCTTAATGTTTCTTAATGCTTTCACAAAGAAATTACAGACGTTCTTTAGTTTTCTTCAGAGAATGTGTAAAAAGCTCTCCCCTTCCAAACGAAGAGGGGATAGAGTATGTATGAACATCAGAGATAGGGATAGCGGAGATGTGAAATGAGGAGAGTCCATTGACAACTCAATGTGGGGTTCTACTTCTAGACCAATATCCAGTTTCAGGTCAACACATTTCTCACAAGCGTCTAGCGATCACACTTTTTCATTTTGATTCTGTGATCCTGCGGGATCAGCGTGATCCGCGCATACCGTTCCGCGCATGACGTAGCGATGTTTGTGTAAAATAATATTCTAAGCAAACTTCTTTAAGGAACTTTATGGTGTAGTGGTATGACAGTCCAACTTCAGATTAGATGGCATGGGTTCGACTCCTTACGGAGCTGAATGTCAAGATTGCTTTAAAAAACTAAATTTTTTTGAAGAGAAAAATTGAAAATTTATATTTTTTAATATTTGTACCACTATTCACAATTTTTTTTATATTGAATTTTTTCAAACATTTAATATGGTTATCGTAGTTTTCAGATTTAATGCCTTTAGTATCGCCATCTAGTAGTGTAAAGGTTAGCAAATCATAAAAAATGTTTTAAATTTAATAATAATTAAATATTTTTTCATAATTTTAAATTTAATAATTTTAATTTTTATCATCATTTTAAAAGAACTTTTAATTTTGAATAAATAATAATTGTTAATATTTTTTTCATAATTTTAAATTTTATAATGATTTAGTAATTTAATTTTTTTTAATCATTTAAAGGCACTTTAAATTCTGAATATAATAAATTTTATAATGATTTAGTAATTGATTTTTTTTTATCATTTAAAGCCACTTTAAATTCTGAATATAATAAATTTTTATATGTTTCTAGTATGCTTCTAATAGCAAAATACGTTATGCGCGGAGCGCGCTGATCCCGCAGGATCACAGGATCAAAATGGAACAGTGTGATCGCTAGACGCTTGTCACATTTCTCTAGAATAGTAAAAGCGCAACGGATGGACTGTAAATATTCTTTAAAAAATATTACGAGATTGATTCTTCGTTTAATGAGAATAAATGTAAATATGTATGAAATCCATATAAATAAGTGTTTACATTAAAGTATTCATTAAAATTTAAATGCGAATGTAAATTGATATAATTAAATTAACATTCATATAATAAACTGAAAAAAAATACCGTTAATAAAATTTTTTTTAAATAGATTTATATGACGATACGTGAAAATTAATAAAATTTATTTGTAAGTAAGTAAAATATACTTTCCAAATAATCAAAAAATTTAAAACATTGAATGATGTTTTTCAGTTGATTGAATTTCCTATATATGCATGTTGGTAGAATTTAGTATATATATAGAAATTTAAATATGTACTTTTTAAAATAAGGTGAAGTCTTTATATTATTTTTGATATAAACGAAAAAAGCAAGGGCAAAATTGTAAAAACAATTAATATATATATATATATATATATATATTACATCATTTCAAAATGCCTAAACACCATAACTCCAAAAGGAAGGTGTATATCTTCAGAAATTTTTTAACTATAAAATACATAAAAGAACAAGAAAGACAGGTAAAAAAACAAAAACAGTCTGTTCTTCATCAATTGGAGGACAAACAAAAAACTAACTCCACCCCCACTTTTAAAATTTGCAGGCTTCTGAATACACGCTCACCCTGTATTCAATATTGAAAAACTATTGTCATTTTATTAACCAAATTCCATAAAAAACTAAAATAACTCAAAATTAAAACAAACAAACATAATGTTAACAATACAAAAATTATCATACAAAAACAAAAAAGCTTTAATAAAAAGAAAGCTTTAATAAAATTGAAACGAAAGAAAGTTGCAGACCTGGAATTCTGGTATTTGACAATGGCTTTGGAAGAAAAATTATTTGTTTATTGTTGACGGGTGAGAAACATTATACAGGTATTACTGTTTTTCATGTTTTCAGAAATTTTATTTTGCGGGGTTTTTTTTTTGGGGGGGGGGGGGCGCACGTTTATTCTGTATTCATGCATGTTAAGTTAATTTCTTTTGTTTTTATTTTAATGGCAATTTTTTAAGTATTTTTCTAAAAAACTTTTTATTAAAGCTTTTTTGTTTTTGTATGATAATTTTTGTATTGTTAACATTATGTTTGTTAGTTTTAATTTTGAGTTATTTTAGTTTTTTATGGAATTTGGTTAATAAAATGACAATAGTTTTTCAATATTGAATGCAGGGTGAGCGTGTGTTCAGAAACCTGCAATATTTAAAAATGGGGGTGGAGTTAGTTTTTTGTCTGTCCTCCCACTGATGAAGAACAGACTGTTTTTGTTTTTTACCTGTCTTTCTTGTTCTTTTATGTATTTTATAGTTAAAAAATCTTTGCAGATATACACCTTCCTTTTGGAGTTATGGTCTTTAGGCATTTTGAAATGATGTAATATGTTTTATTGCATTTGATATGTGCTGCTGTAGCGCCATTCATGCGGTAAATTTTCATTAATTTTGAAATAATATATATATATATATATATATATATATAATATCCCCAACTCTTACGCCCTCCCCCCCCACCACGAATTAAAAAAAATCCCTGCTGGCTCGGCCTACAGGCGTAGGTAGATTTCGAAGTTAAGTACTAATTTCACCAACAAAAACTAAATCATGATTAGAGATAAACCAACTTTAACAATTTTATCTGGCCACTTTTGACGAGTTTTGAATTTCATTTTTATATTAGAGCTAGTTTTATCTGAATCATGTTAAAGCCAGTATTGAAAAAATATTTTTCCATGCTCAACAACTCGAAATTTTCAGACACATTTTCAGATTCAGATTTAAAAGGAAAAACATGAAACTTGCTGACGTGATTCTTTCATTTATAAGAGACCTATGTTTTTATTTTTCGTTCAATTAATTAGAACTTATTTATAAACAATTATTTTCTCATTAGGACCCTATTTTTCTTTTCCAACACAATAGCATTGGGAATTTCGGTTCAAAATGCCCACTTTGATATCATTTTCAAAAATGTATTCTGCCTTAATAAAAAAAAAAAAAACATTACGGCACACTATCTAGTTTCTGAATAAGAGAACCTACCAATTGGATGCGTTTGAAAGCAAAAATTAATCAGAAAATAAGCAGTTTGGATTTGAATACATCAGAAAGTAGTCAGAGCCCCCTAGTTTTCTAAAAAAGTACAAAAGTTGTTCATAGTAATATGAAGTATATATTTAGATAAAAAGATTTTTAATCAAAGAAAAGCTAAGTCTGAACTGAAAATCATAGCCTAGCAAAAAATAGTTCTACAATATTAGAACTGCTTTACCTACAAAACTAGATTACGATTTCTTAAGCATTTCATGGAATGAATAATGAAATAAAAAATGTAATGTATTCAGAACAAAGAATATTATTAAGTGTATGGGAGTTTTTAAAGATAATGATGAGTAATGAAATAAATTATAACTTCGTAACTTGTTTCAGAAGAAAAATGTTAAGTGAAATAATTGAGAAAACTTACGTCTTGTTCACATGAAACTTTTATCTCGATATTTCAGAATCAGTGTTATATCATAAAATATTCAATGAAATATTTTCGCTATTGATGTTAAACAAACCTTTATATATGAGGACGAGGACGTAACTTTCAAATTTCGCCTTATCTAAAATTTAAAAAGTCAATTTTTCTCTCGATTCTATTGGTGAACATACACCGAAAAGACACCACAATCTGAAGAAAAAAAAAACTAGTTTTATCGTGTATTTCTGTGGCAATGTAAAATCTTGCTTTGCCATGAAATACAATGGACGCAGTCAGAGGTTTTTCGCAATTTCCCAAAATTTGATTTTCTGGATAACCGGAGATTTGAAACTAACGGCCTCATATATTTAAGTCATTTGACATTTTCTAATTTTATATAATGTAATTTTGTGCTTTAATATATGTATATACATGTAATAAAACTTTTTACAATCAGAAACTAAACTTTTTACAATACAATTTCCTTTGTATTATATACTATAATTACAAATAAAAAATCGACCAATAAATATTAAAACAGTTATGGTACTAAAAACCTAATTATACAACTAGTCCAGTCAAACTAGGTATTTTTCTGGTCATAATTACGAAAGCTTTGAAACTTGGTAATATTGTTTGGAAGGTTCTAGTAATAAACATACTAAAAGTCCTGATGAATGAGGCGTGAGCGCGAGGGGGGGGGGGGAGGCAAAAGAAGGTACTTTTTTCGGGGTTTTTTTGTTAATATCTCGTAATCTATAAGTCCTATTGAAAAATTACAAGTACAAAAAATAAAGACAATTAAATGCTCTACCAAAAAGGTTCTAAATCTTTTTCTTTAGAGGCCATAGTTAACGAGATAATCGCATTCAAAAATGAAAAAAATTGCCAAAAGTCAACCAGTACCAGAGAGCGGGTCAATGGCACTTACATTGCATCTACTTAACTTAAATTTAAATGACCGTTAATAAATGTTGTGGTCAGGTGAATGGAAGCCTGAACAATAACTTCAACAAATGACATTTTTCTTAACTATAGATTATGTTATATAGATTATATGTTCCGTAATCGAGTTTGAAGTCATTGTAAAAAGCGTGGCTTAACGCCAATTTAATTTCCTTCCGTAACTTTTATTTGGTATACTTTTTTTACATAGATTATAGACATACTGAGCCTTCATTCCGTCTTAACCAAAGAGGAATACGACAATACATAGTTTGATCGACAGAGCTATTTCACGATTCGACGCAGCGACAAGTTTTGGACATCAGTTTGGTCTGGCATAACCATTTAGCAAACATTAATTCTAGCTATAAAATGCTCTGGAGGGCTCACACATAGACGAGGAATAAGTGACAGCATTTTGTGTAAGTGGTTCTAGGTGCCACAGCTACCTTTCACATTTGTACCGCCTGGAAGAAATCTGTAGTTAACTCTTTCTTCTGGTGAATAACATAAGGATTTTCTTGAAGCTCGGATAAATAGAGATGCTGCGCATTTCTCCAAACATTCAACCTGGTTTGAAAATCACCCGCCTTTTACTAGGATAGATATAATTATACCAATATCTTCTGGGGTTTTAGGAGATGAAACTATCACCTGCTTCAAAACTTGGAAATCGGGAGTAAAAAGATCATTCAGTGCTCAGCAAATGTTACTCAGATGTGAAACTAACTCGGAAGTTATATCAGTATCACTCAACTGTATGCACAATTCAATAAAATTTCATGATACTACTAAAACTGTAAATTCTCTAGTTATATTCCAACGGATTTTCATGTGCAAACGCAGTAACGATGATTTAGCAAATACCTGCAATATGAATTGGCTCCTTATCATATCTCTCTTTTCAATGATTGCGGAATGTGCAAGACAAAGAAAAGTGCTTTGTGTAAAATATTTGAACAATCACCTGAGATAATAGACCAACAACAAATAATAGTTGTGGATGGTGGCTTCCTGTTACATGAGGTGGGATGGAAGAAGAGATCAACAGTACAGGATACTTGCAACACCTAAATAAAGTACGTTAAGACACTATTGTGGAAAGGGACACAGAACTGTTTTCGATGAATACACTCACCTTGTAAACAGTACCAAAACATCTGAATAAAATAGAAGGTGCTCAGTTGACATACATTTTGAAGAACATACAGTCATCAGTGTTCCCCAAAACCGGTTTCTCTCAAATAAGACAATGTTGATTCCCATTCTATCCGCTAATGTGAATGACAAATGAGTCTCATTTCACCAAAGTTCTAATTATGCTGACACTCTGACTGTTCAGATTGCTATAGATGCACTGAATGAAAGTGACAACGTTACTGTTTTTGAACAGGATGTGAATGTACTTGTTCTTTCTCCTGAGATTTGGGGTTGGAAACGTAAGCTCGTTCATAAGTTAAGTACCTATCACAACCAAACAGGAATCACATGCACAGCCGCCTGCCACTACTGCCATGGAGACAGCTCAAGCTGTCCACCACCTGCTGAGGAGGATGTCCTAATTTAAATGGAACACAAATCAACATCTTTTGAAAATTTCCCATTGAATCTGGGTCAATCAACACGATCACGGACTTGAGTATAATGTTTATTCCTGCATCATTCTATTTTACACATTTTTAATTTTTGTATGTTTTAGGTTTGCAAAAAATGTAATTTTTTTAAGTTATTGTATAGGGTTCATTTCTTCTCACCACAACATTTATTACCGTTCGCTTAAGGAAGCTTAGGTTAGGTAGGTGCAATGTAAGTGCCGTTGGTCCGCTCTTTGGCACCGGTGTGACTTTTGACAAATATCTTCATTTTTGAATGCGATTATTTCGTTAACTATGGCCTATAGGGAAAAATATGTGTAACCTTTTTTGTAGAGAATTTAATTATCTTTATTTTTCGTATTAGCAATTTTTCAATAGGACTTATAGATTACGAGATATTAACAAAAAACAGAAAAAGGGTACCTTCTGTTTCCTCACCCCCCCCCCCCCCCCATCCATTAGAACTTTTAGTATGTTCATTGGAGGAATCTCCCAAACAATATTACCAAGTTCCAAAACCTTCGTAATTATGTCTCGAAATGCCCAAAAACTGCCTAAATTGACTGGGCTAAATATCATACTCTCATGATTGTGAAAATTACAAGACCATGAAGGAATGACGCGATTCAGTTAGAAATTTAAGAGAATGCAAAGTATAGAGTGTTATGCAAATTATTTCAATTTCAGAGTCACCACGTATGCGTGGGCTGAGCAGCGTCCTCTGGACTGCGGCTGAAACCGTATAAATAGAGGGCTGCAGCGGGACGTTGAAATTTCTCTATGGTTATCTGCTAAAAGTAAACCTTAGGTGGGACGTAACTATGCCTCTTCGACGAAAGACATTTCAACAATATTCAATTTTCGGTGTTTGAATCGGGGGAAAATGTAGTCCTTCGTGAAGCAGGATTATCCTATCGTGCAATAGCAACTCGGGGGCAGAGTAGCAGCAGCAGATTGATCCGAGTTTGGAAGCAGTGGATCGTCGAGGACAGGACAACTAGGAAGTATGGGAATGGACACCGCACGGTGACTTCAACGCACGATGATAGTCACATGGATCGCATGGCGCTAACAAACAATACAACTTCATCTAGACAGTTGGCAGCACATTGGTGAACTGTTACAAGTGTATCACTGTTTGCTTCGCCAATTTGTGGACTTCGGCTGCACCGTGGGCTGCATGCAAGAACTCCTTTAAACAGAATCCCCCTCTCAAAATCAACAACACCGGCAGCTGCAATGGGCTCATGAACATAGAGACTGGGGTGAAAGTTGGCAAAAAGTGATCTTTTCTGATGAATCCCGTTTTAATTAGTGATACCATGATGGCCGCATTCGTTTTAGATGCTTACCCTGTGAACGCCAGATTCCACAGTGCGTTATCGAACGTAATAAAAGACGAAAACCGGGAGTTGTGGTTTGTGATGCGATTCCATATCATGGACAATCGCAGCTGCAACGAATTTTGGGTATTCTGAATAGCAATAGGGACATCAGTAAACTGCTGGAGTCCGAAGTCGTTACTTCCCTTCCAGTCATTCCGTGAACTATCTTTCAACTGGATAAAGCACGCCCACATGTTGCGAGGAATATTCAAGACTTCTTGTCAGCAGAAAATATACCGCTTTTTCCAGTAACCTGCGTGTTCACCGGATATGTCGCCTATTGAAAATGTGTGGGATTTCGTTGATCGGCTCTCGCTCATGATCCTCGTTCTACAGCTTCTACAGATGACATTTGGGTACGCATACAAACCATATAGAATGATCTTTCCCAGGCAGACATTCAAAATATTATCTACTCCATGCCACGTCGCACTGTACGAGATTTGCCTATTCTAGCAGGCCAAAATTATTTTTGGCGTCAGCATAGTCGCATAGCCTTGAAATTGAAAAATATTATTGTTATTCACTATGACATGTTCGGTATTAAAAATGAAGCGTGTACCAGTGATAATTCCGTTACAGGGACATCCAAAAAATTTCATTACATCACGGCCTATGGAGAAAAAATCATTTGCGGTCGTTTTTAATGATGCTTCATAATTTCAAACACATTGAAATTTATATACATATCTATGAAGTACACTGCAAGATGCTTGCTATAAAATATGGTATGGATCGCTTTTATCGATTATTTACAGGGACACTAAAAAGAATTACCTTACATTACAGTATATGGAGAAAAATCTTTGTGGTGTATTTTGTTCATATTACACTATTTCACACATATTTAAAGTGATATATATCTCCGATATGCTTTATAAAATGCATACTATTGATTATGATATGCATAGAATTCAACTTTCAGAAACAGGGGCACACAAAATAAATCAGTTATATTTGTCTCTATGAACAATAATTGCTAGAAGAGCGTTTTTAGATGTGGAACGCTTTTTTAAATAAAAAGAAATGCATACTATTTAGTATCAATAAATGTTATAAGTCATATGCAGAGCTGCAGAAAACACCTGAAATACATTTCAGGAAATATAAACCCTGTTGGGTTTATTGTATTTATTGTAAGTATGTTTGTAAAATATTTATATATACCTTTAACTGTTGAATTCAGGCGTTATTTATGTGTGTATGTGTGTTTTAATATATATTGTAGTATGTGTGCTTTATTATAATTATCGTAGATCGATGTAATAGTAAAATCTATTCATCGTTGTCCGGTCATCCAAGGCTGTCGTATAGATAGCTGATGACTCCCACAACAGGGTTTATTAGTGAGAAATTGCAGACTCAGGTATCGGCTGGAGTGGTTCAGTGGTTAGAGCAGCAGTCTTGTATACTGTGGTCCCGGGTTCGATTCCTGGCTCTGGCTAATTTTTCACTCCAGTTCGATTTATTGTATTTATTGTATGTATGTCTGTAAAATATTTATATATACCTTTATATGAAAATTTAAATTTTATTATAGTAGTTTGAATGCGTTGAGAAATGTTTCGTAATCTGCTTGGCGCATGATTTTACGTTCTTTTTGATAATTTTAATGATATTTCTTAACGGTATGAAAGCTAAAGTGATGAAACTATTTTTGAATTATTATAAAAAAATCATAAAAAAATCTAAAATTTATTAAATTTATTTAAATATTTAAGATACGGGACAAACATTTGACAGCTTTAATGAAAATTTTGTAACCACTCGAAATTTGCAGCTAAATAATATATTTTACTCAATTTGTTCTAAGATATCTACATACAACTGGGAACTTTTGTCCAAATTTCGTCATAAATTTAAACATTTCGCGCTTGCAAAACTTCATGTGCTCTTTATTGTAGTTTTCCTCTATAAATAAAACATTTTCAACTAAATTCATATTTTCATTCAATTTTATATCTCGTTGCAAATGCATAATAGTGTAAAAGTTTATTTATGTGAATTAAACTTATGTATCTTAAATTCTGATGGATATTATAAAAGAAAAATGGCACTTGAACTAATATATATATATATATATATATACATACATTTACAAAGTTAAAAACAATTCTAAAAACTGGAGAATCAGATAAGGACAGACCAATTTTATTCGATCGGAAAGGTAACAATCTGAGCTATTTAATGATATCGAAAATTGAACTTAATCGTGCTTTGTCATGTAACTTTTTCCAGATTAAATATGAAAAATTGTAAAACAGTGCAAAGTCTTTTGCGACATTAAATATGAAATAACAGTGGATATGTGCAAAATTTATTCGCATATATCCTATAAAATAAAGTCCATATTTTGTTCGGAAGCGTCCATAATCGAGCAGTATATTTTATTCCACTTCAAGTAACAGATTAAACAGTTATACACAAATTGATTGATTCATTCCCAACTAAGAAGCACCAACATTGCACTAGTCTATAGACCATACAAGTATATTTTTATAAAATCAATAGCAGCGTACAACGCCCTAATTATTAAGCTATAACTAGAAAAAAATAAATTATGCTAGGATAAACTTTTAAAAATGGACTTTTGGCCAGCTAGAATCGGCAAATCTCCCACCGTGAGTAGTATAGCAGCACTTATTGCAGCGCGTGTTTTCTACACCAAATACTGATTTCGGACATTTAATATTGTTTTTTTGCTTTGAAAATGTAATTATTTGTTTGCACTAATACCAGCCGTTTGTGTATTAAATTTCATTTAATTCTGATGATTCCTTTACGGCGTTGCAATTTTCACAAACATAAGGGAATATATCAAAAACTTGAAGAATTAAATATGTCAGAGTGAAATTACAAAAGTAATGTATAATCATGTCAAAAAGAAAAATGAAAACTATTTTAATACTAGCTGTTAACAATGAAGTTAATCACGTAACATTAAAACAAGAATAAATGTAATAATTAAAAAAATCATTTCACACAGATAATTAAAAAATATATATCAAATTAACCAAGACTTTATATATAAGACATTTTATAGGAAACAATGCAGTATCTATTTATTATAGAGAACTTGACCTAATCCAGCTATAAAAAAGCGAAATTTTATTATAAGTAACCTAAACATTCACGAAAATGGAACTGCAACCAATGAAAACAGAAGGACCAAGTAAAATGGGCGAAATCTACCAATCCTTCTTCGTAAAACAAACAAACAAACATACAAAACAATGCAGGGAGAATTCTAGTACAAAAGTTTGTTTTAGATGGTATTTGGTGTGAATTACGATCTTGCGTTACGTTGATTTCTAGATAAATTATATTTTTGTTCCGATAACTTTTTTTTTAAACATCCTATAAAACTTTAATTATTATAAAAGAACAATAAAAAAGCCATTTTTAAAACTGAAAAAAAAAATTACTCCTTTAAAATAAAAGAAATATGTAATGGAAATCTAACTGACAAATTATTTTAGATTTTAAGAATTATAATGATTATTTCCCTAAAACCGAGACATCAAAGATCATGATTTTCGACATGAATAATTTTGCGATCCAGATTATTGACATTTCCTCTCCATTTTTTTTTCAAACTAATTTCTTTCACTTTAAATTAAAAATACATTATCTTTACGTTAGCCGTACGCAGACGATAAACCTCCAAGTATTTTCCCCGTTGGCATAATTCGTATGAGATTCATTTCATTTAAAATACAAATATTTCAATCATTTCGTTTAATAATACAATAACTAAAAGACACTTTTGATTCAACATCAAAGAATATATGTTTTACCTTCGAAATATGATGTCGCATTCGCGTATATTTCGTTCGTACTCATATTCATACACTTATAACAAATACCTGAAAATGTCCATTTTATTTCCAATAGGGGTTCTCGGACCTCCAAGTGATCTCGAATCAATCCGGCCTTGGCGCGGAAGGATGACCGAGAGCTTGGCCGAGGTCGCCGTGGCGGTCCCTTTCCATTTTCGGAGAGAAGACCAAAGCGGGGGCCCAGATGGGTCCAGGTGGCCGATGGAGTTCTACGTCCAGCGACCGGACTACGTCCGAGGGCGCAACGTGAACCCTGGTTAACTTGTCGCCGGCTTGTCATCGTGTGGATGCAACCGCTTTGGGGACTGACGAGCAGTTACCGGCTCGACCAAGGCGAATGGGGCGAAAGCGGTCCAGCTTCTTTGAGCGAGCAAGTGGGTGGGGCTCGGAGCTGCCTTGATGTGAATTTTCGAGGCTGCCGAGTGCTGTGGTGTCTCAAAGGAGCTCGACTTAGCGTCGTCACCCTCTACCTTGGAAGACAAAGGGCTTGCGAGTCGGGAACCAAAGTACCGTGAGGTCTCGGGTTGCGGAAGCAGGTGGGCTTGTCGGAGGCGAGCGAGCGAACAGAACACAGGCGGTCACCAAAGGGTCCGGTCGGACCAAAACTTTTTGCTTTCTTCTTCTAGTTCGACACCTGGAAATTGATTGTCCACTGGGTGGGGCGTCATCCCTGGGCGTCCAGGGAATGGCGTTCCTAGGGGAGTTAGCGACCCCTTGTGGACGATCCGATCGGGTGTTGAACTTTTAATTTTCCTTTTTTTTATAACTATCTACTAACAATGTAAGTGTGGTGTTGTCCTCGGGCTCGGATGTTGAGCTGAGAGTGCCTTAAACATCTGGGAGGTTTTGTTAGACGGCCTCCGCAGCGCTCTGGTTCCGATCGAGTCCGAAATCCTTTTTGCTTTTTATTTCTAATCTACAGCCCGATGTTGAGCTATGAAGCCACCATGTATATACGCGTCGAGGATTATCATATACACTCCTCCGTGTGGTGGATGGTTCCTGCCTTTTTCAAGGCGGTCCGATGGGTTGTGGATTTAACTTTCCTATTTTTTTATTCTATCTTTTTACTAACCCTCGAGCAGCCTGGCGTTGACTAGGAGGTGGAGAGAGTCCCATAGGGGACGCGAAGCCTCCGGGTCCGTAGGGGGTCTCGAACTGGGTCCGGACCTAGCCTTTGACTAGTGGGTGGCGGAGTCCCCCACGGGACGCGCAGCTCGCGGGTCCTCATAGGTACGGATCTACTTGTAAATATTTTGTATATATTTTTGTAGTGTATTATTATGTTGTCTTCCTGTGGGTCTGGGTCTTCCTCGGTGGAGTCGAGGGGTGGGCTGGGCATATGCGTCGTGTGTGGTTCGTCCCCTACGCATGCAGTCTCGGCATTCTGTCTCGACTCCGCTTGGGACTTCCTGGGCTCTAAGGCCTATCATCGCACCGAAATTGACCTCGTCCGGGGTCGTGAGGTATTGCCCCTACACTGTAAAAAAAATTCCGCAACGTTCCTGGGAAAAAATGGGCAGCTGAGTTGCCCATTATTTCCAAGAAACATTTCTTGAAAATGACTGGTACTTTACTGTATATGTTAAAAACTTTCTACAGAAATGCCAGTAAGTTTCCTGCGAAATACCAGGAATATTTCTGTTGGCAGCAAAACATTACTGACATATTCAAGGTTAGAGTAGCACAAGAGCGAAAAAAGTCCAGACCAGGGATCGAACCTGGATACTTGGCGTGCCGTGCCAATGCCTTACCTGTTAGGCTATCCGGACCGATACCTGCCTGACATAATTCACTCTGGATGTTCGTTCCCTTCATTATGACATTACTGACATTTCACAGCATGCGGGATCCGCAGACGATTTTTACATTTCCAGTTGACAATTTTCGCTTTATTATCATTATTTGTTAGAATGAAAAAATATTTTGAAATTGACATCAAAATTATTATTTATAATTTACACGAAAAAATAAATTTTCAGTTAAAATTCAATAAAGTAAATATATATGTGATATATTGTTTCTGAACTTTGCTTAAAATATAAAAATATATAAATGTAAATAATAATTAGAAAAAAAATCTAGACATAAAATATTTTGGATTTTCGTCAGTGATTATGTTAGTTTACAAGTTAGATAAAATACATATAAATTTTCATGAAAAAAAAACGTAAACGTAATTGTATATTTTTTCCGAAAAAAAAAAAAAATTCAAATTTGCAGCAATTCAAAGTGTCAAATATATGTCAAATTTAAATCAAATTTTAATAAAGTGTTAAAATATAAAATTAATTAAAAAAGAAAAAAAAAAGTCAAGAGGTAGCATCGAACCCGGGCCGTACGGGCGGCGTGCAAGCTTTCTGCGTCCACACCACGAAAGACACGTTGAGAGTTGCAAACTAATGGGTATTTGAAGCGTATGCTAAAACTCGGCATCTAATTTCTGAAAATCTAAGGCCCATTTGAAGAAATCCTTTCACAAGAATAATTAGAGATAAGAACTCTAAAACATACTTTAAATTAATCAAAATAGGTGAGAATCATATTTGATTGTCCCCTGGTTAATGCAGATCCAAATAATAGGTGTATTTTTTTTTTTACACAGTCTGCTCGTTAAAGATTTCACAGACAAGTACGAGAGATAATCTCTTAGTGATATCACAGAGGTATTGTATTTTCATCTGAATTATCTTGACAATAGAGACGTAAAGGATTATGTCGTCTATTGATTTATTTGCATTCCATATTGATTTTTTTACATTCATTTAAGGAATTCGTTTTTGACACTCGCGCGCGAGCAACGGATTATAGGGGAAAAAAAATGGCGGCCGCAGCGTTTTGCTGTTTCCAACTTCTGTTCAGGAACGTTTCAGATAAGAAAACCAGAATTTCACAGGAAAGAGCTAAATTATTCTGAAAACCTGATAAAAGGCGAAACGTTCCTGGATTTTACATGGAAAGTTACCATTTTTTTTTACAGTGTACTTCCGTTCTTGGTCCGATGGTGCGATGACGTGTTTATGTATAGGTTAGTTGTCTTGATTGCTCGCTGTTGGCTCGCTGCGTTCCATAGGGCGTTCTGTAGGATTGCACTCCCTCCTCAGAATAATCCGTCCGTAGCGTGGTGGGTCTAAATGGCGGGTAATGTGTTTATGTTAGGTTAAGTTTGTGTTTCTTTTCTTCTGCCTCATGGCTTCGGCCTGCCGGCTGTTCTGATTTGGTCGGGATTCGGGTGGGGTCCTGACCGGGTCGGCGCAGGTGGCTGCCGGGGCTGCGGGGAACTAACTTTCCTTTTGTTTTGTCTTTCTACTAACCTTTCATCCGCGGGCTGAAATCGCAGAGATAACCTTTATAGGAGTTTCTCAGTTTCGGCACGCGGTAAAGCAAGCTGGTGTGGAGTCCCCTCGCTAGTTTCCGAGCACGGGCTCTTCTTATGAAGTGTCCCGCGATTAGGAATCGATGATGCGACGGTGGCTCTGCATCAGGTCGAACCTGTTCCGACCCCTCTTTAGAGTTATATTGAGCCGGGTTGCTTAGTCAGTGATCGGACGTTGGTGTTACGGGATTCTCGGTGGACCGTCATTGACCAACACGAGTGTTGGTCCGTGGTTCCCCGAATTGTGCAATGCTCCAGAGGAGACCAAAGCGGGACAATCCTGCTTGGGGCCCTTTGAGGAATTCTGGTGCCGGTCTGAATGGCTGGTCCGTCCTCCTAGGTCATTCCCTTGCAGTGGGTGCCGTGGCGGTCCTTTTGGAGGGCACCGTGTGATAATCAGTAGTGATTAAGTACACGTACATAGATTGCTTATTTCCAATATGACGCCAATTTCCCTTTTTAGGGTTTCGTTCATGTGACGAAACCCTAATCCTCTCACTCCTCCATCTGTCTGTCTGTCCGTCTGTCACAGAATCCGTTCACAGAAACTAAATATGTTGGAGATTTGAAATTTTACATATTTAAAGCTGAAAAACTCACATCAAACGACAAATCATGAAATTTCGGAAAAGTCGTAATTAACGGACGTTATTAATTAAAAAACAAAATTACAAGATCGGAAAGGCATTCATAATTGAACAAAAGCATGGATTTTTATCAAATTGCAAAAACAATCTTTTCCAGGGATTAAAAACAGGTGTCATAGTTTTCTACAGACGGATTGGCACCCAAGCAATTTAAGCAGGTCACGTGGTTTTTCGTATTAGGATGTTTAAAAACGAATTTTAAAGTTTTAAATTATTAAATTTTGTGATTTTTTTTTTTTTTTTTTTTTTTTTTTTTTTTTTTTACATCCGGACGTAAAAATTTTCGCTGATTTCATCAATGTCAATTTCAATCTTCTATCTTATTTGTAAGCTGATATATTAATTACTAGCAAACCCCGCGGCTTTGCTCGCGTAATGTTTGAAATATGCCAAGTGATATTTATATGCCTAATTTTTATTTAAAAAATTATACTTTTAGGAATAATTCAAAAATTACTATTTAAAACATAGTTTGACTAAAAACTTCATTATTGCACTGCATTAGTTAGAAAATTAATAAAAAGAAATAAAACTGAATAAATAATAATTTATAAAATATTTTGAAACTTTTATGCTCAATTAATACGCTTATTTCTGTATTCATTTGAAGTTTTAAATTTTTAAGAAACCATCTTCTTACGTCTTAAAATTAACCATCATGTCAAATTCCAAGTCCTACCACCTCTCTGAACATAAAGGGCTATGTTGAAATAGGAACTGTCACACTTAATTTGCCAACATTAATTTTGAAATCGGTTTATTATTTCCTCATATTATATGTTATTATTTCCTAATATTCACAGAAAAGTAATTTAGAAAGCTTTTAAAGGCCTTTTTTAGAACGTTTGTTAATCCTGTAAACCACAGGTGGCAGAATCATCTGCACAAAATATAGCCTGTGTAGCATCATGTACTGTTACCATTGATTCGCAATTATTACTTTTATAATTGGTTTATGTTCCCTGAAATTGCATAGAAATCGTAATTTAGGACTTTTTTAGAACGCTTTTCGCACCTCCCCTTCTCTTCACCGCTTTTTAATTCGAATTTATTTTCGACAGTCCTTCAAGGACAATTATATTTTATAATAACTACCATGCCATATTTAAAGTTTCTAGCCTCTTCAGTATCACAGAAATCGCAATTTAGAAAGTTTTTTGCTCCTGCAACCCTCTGGTGGTAAAGGCACAGATATAAAATATAGCTTATGTTTGAGCTGGTACTATCACCAACAATTTGACACCATTATTTTTTAAATCGGTTTGGTATTTGATAAGATTGCATAAAAATTGTAATTTAGAACGATTTTAGAGCGCTTTTCGCTCACTTCATCCTTTTAAATTTGGAATTTTCTTTCGACTGTTCGTAGAAAGCAATTCTATCTTGTAAGTAAATACTATGCCATATTTCAAAATGTTAGACCCCTCAGCTTTGCAAAAAACGCAAATTAGAACATGTTTTGCTCTTGCACCCCCAGATGGTAGTGACAGCAACATAAAATATAGCCTATGTTGGAGCAGACAATGTCACCATCAATTTGCAACCATTACTTTTGAAACAGGTTTAGTATTTCCTGAGATTGAGTAGAAATCGCAATTTAGAACGTTTTTACAACGTTTTTAGAACGCTTTTCGAGCATTTTCACCCCTTTTAAATTTCCAATTTTTTCGAAACTATTCTTAAAGATAATTCATATCTAATAAATATGTATCCTTGCCTAATTTTAAGTTTCTAGCCCCTACCGATCACAAAAATCGAAATTTAGAACGTTTTTTGCTCCTGCAATTTCCAGGTGAAAGTGACAGTGACATGAAATAACGTCTGTGTTAGAGCGGATGCTCTCACCATCAATTTGATATTAGTTTGATTCTTCCTGAGATTACTCACAAATTGGCATTTAGAATGTTTTTAGAACGCTTTTTATACGATAGATAATTTATATCTAATAAATATATAACATGCAAAATTTCATGAATTTAGGTCCTTTCAAAATTGAAAAATCGCATTTTTAGAACATTTTTAGTTCCTGCATCTGGAACAGACAATAGTGGAAACAGACATAAAATATAGCCTATCTTGGAGCAAGAGCTGCCACCATAATTTTACACCGTTATGTTTGAAATCGGTTCAGTACTTCTTGAGGTTGCATAGAAATAGCAAATTAGAATATTTTTTACAACGCTTTTCGCGCATTTTCTCACTTTTTAAATTTCGATTTTATTAGGAGATGTTCTTAGAGATCATTGATATCTTATAAGTAACTACCATTCCAAATTTCATGATTCTAGGCCCTTCCATAACACAAAACCGCAATTTAGAACATTTTTTTTTCTCCTGCAACACCAAGGTGGTAGTGATACAAACATAAAACAGAGCCATGTTAGAGAAAGTTCTGTCACCATCAATTTACAACCATTACTTTTGCAATCGATTTGTTACTTGCCGAATTTGAGTAGAAATCACCATTTAGAATGTTTTTTAGAACGCTCTCCTCGCATTGTCACCCCTTTTAAATTTCGAATTTTTTAAGAACAGTTCTTGGAAATCCTATCTATTAAGTAACTAATATTCCAAATTTCATATTTCTAGGCCCTTCAGTAACGCAAAAATTGCATTTTTATAACGTTTTTTCCTCCCGCACCCTCTTTGGGGTAGTGGTACCGACAAGAAATATAGCCTATCTTGGAGCAAGGATTATCACCATTATTTTGACACCGTTATTTTTTTAAAAATCGGTTTGGTATTTCCTGAGATTGTGTAGAAACCACAATCTAGAACGTTTTTTAGAACGCTTTTTGTGCATTTTCATCTCTTTTAAATTTCGATTTTTTTAATAACTGTTCTTAGATACCCTTTATATCTAATAAGTAACTAATATTTCAAATTTCATATTTCTACGCCCTTCAGTAACGCAAAAATATTAATTTAGAACGTTTTTTTCTCCTGCACTCCCTTTGACGTAGTGGCACCGAAATAAAATATAGCCTATCTTAGAGCAAGGGTTGTCACCATCATTTAGACACCTTTATTTTTTAAATCGGTTTGGTATTTCCTGAGATTGTGGAGAATCCACCATTACGAACGTTTTTTAGAACGCTTTTTGTGCATTTTCACTCCTTTGAATTTCGAATTGTTTAGAAAATGTTCTTAGATATCAGTTATATTTTATAAGTAACTACCATTCCAAATTTCATGATTCTAGGCCCTTCCATAACACAAAAATTGCATTTTTAGAACGTTTTTTGCTCCAGCACCCCCTTTTGGCCAGTGGCACGGACATAAGATATGGCCTATGTTCTAAATTGGACTAACACCATCCTTTTGATACCATTACTTTTGGAATCGGTTAGGTAGTTCCAGATCTTACTTCCTACGAATAAACAATTTTTACCTCTTTATAATATTAGTATAGAAGTATAGATTATTTAATTGGTTTTACTTCTATAAAATGCTTCTGTAAATTGCTGTCGCACTATGGGAAATCTTGATTTGTAAAGAGTTCTAATGGAGCCAGTTCATTTAAATATGAAAATTTTAAAGTAATTCCAACGATCTTGAGTCTTAAGGTGTCTTGTGCTATCATGGCTGTTTTCAATGTAACCCTTTGGGGCCGGCTTAGCACTTTAAAACTTAAAATTATTATTCTCTTCTGCTAAGAAATCCTATCCCTTTTTTCACATTTCCTTAAATTTCTTGGTTCCTATTGGTACGTAGAGCTTAGATCTCGTGCCAAAATTGGCTCCAAAGCGTCCAACAAAACTTTTCCTAACGATTATTTTGCCGTCTTCGAATTTCCTTTAAGGGGGCCCGAGTAGGGTTCCTTTTAAATATTTTTCTATAAGTATGAAATACCGGTTTGCACCCCACCCAACATAAACTTTATTTTAAATGTAAATAAATTTCCTGTTAACATATTTCAAAAAAATTAATGTTACGAGGCACCCCCACCCCGTAGGGCTTCCGCAACGTTTGGAGCTGTTTTTTCTTTGGACCATAACTTTGCCTCTAATTGACACAGCGGGGAGAAATATAACTGAGAAGGCTCCAGCTATGCCAAATTTTCCCTGCCGATGGAATGGCAATCTCCATTTATCGATAAATGTCCATTCCCCCACTTTGCCCTCTCAAGGGGGCCACTTTTCTATATTTTGCAGTTATCCGTCGTGTGATATATCGTAGGAATGGTCTGTGACCGCTTAATCCTGTTATGCTTCTCCGGTTTTCATCCCCTCTTTGCTCCCCCAATAACCGCTTGATAATAATATGCATCTGAGGTGTCCCTCTCCCCGCTTTACCCATGAGATAAATATTATTTATTCAATATAAAAATTTCATAAATGTTGATACCAGTATTTTAGAATAGTAATTTAGCAAATATCTTAAATTGGTGCTTAAGAGCGCCAACCCCTCGACTAATGTATCGACAAATAAGTTGTAGAACGGAGTTTCGTTCAGATACAATTTTGTTTAGAATAGAGAGCGCTTCCTGGTGATGAAATGGGAAACTAACATACCGCGATTTTATTTAAATTAAAAAATCTAACAACGCGATCTGTTTAAAACTTTAAGATAGTTCATAACACACAATATAAAGTTTTAAAATAACGGCGTGAGAAATTTCAGGAAGGGGGAGAAGGGCGTTAATTTTTACTTTCTTCTATCTTCAATAGAAGAAAGTATTGTAATCGAAAATTTTTTCGACTTCCGGTTTTCGGCGGATTTACACGTTTCATGGGTCAGAGATCCCCAAAAACATGTTTATAGAAAATGTCTGTCTGTCCGTGTGTCCGTCTGTCCGTCTGTCTGTCGCCATTGTACCATCAAAAACTGTATGACGTTATGCATAGAATTGAACCAAATTTTTATTTTAAGTTTTTGCCCATAGCAAGCAGGTCCTCCCTAAATTTTGAAAAAATTCGTAGGTAGGGGGTGCTGTAATAGCGATTTTGTGTGCGATTTTTAATATTGTACCATCCAAAAGTGTATGAAGTTATGTATAGAATTGAACCAAATTTTTATTTTAAGTTTTTGGCTATGGCAAGCAGATCCTCCCTGAATTTTGAAAAATTCGCCGGTAGAGGGCGCTGTAATAGCGATTTTTGTGCGATATTGAATATTGTACCATCCAAAAGTGTAAGAAGATATGGGTAGAATTGAACCAAATTTTTATTTTAAGTTTTTGGCTATGGCAAGCAGGTCGTTCCTGAATTTGGAAAAAATTCGCTGGTAGAGGGCGCTGTAATATCGATTTTTGGTCGATTTTGAATGTTGTACCATCCAAAAATATATGAAGTTATGCATAGAATTGGACCAAATTTTTATTTTAAGTTTTTGGCTATGGCAAGCAGGACCTCCCTGAATTTTGAAAAAAATCGCCGGTAGGGGGCGCTGTAATAGCGATTTTTGTGCGACTTTGAATATTCTACCATCCAAAAGTGTATGAAGTAATGCATAGCATTGAACCAAATTTTTTGTGTTTGTTTGTGGTCATGGCACGAAGGTCCTCCCTGAATTTGGAAAAATTCTGCCGGTAGGGGTCGCTATAATTGCGATGTCTGTACCATTTTCATTATTGTACCATCGAAAACTGTATGAAGTTATGGATATAATTGAACCAATTTTTTTGTGTATTTTTCTGGCTATGGCAAGCAAGTCCTCCCTGAACTTGAAAAAATTCCGCCAAAAGGGGCGCTATAATTGCAATCTTTGTGCCATTTTCATCATTGTACCATCGAACATTGTATAAAATTATGCATACAATTGAACCAAATTTTTTGTGCATGTTTTTTGCTTTGGCCAATAGGTCCTCTTGAATTTGGAAATATTGCGCGGTAAAGGGGCTCTGTGATAGCGATTTTTGTATACTTTTTTCGTACTTCCATTGTGCATCGGTGGCTCGTGCAGTGACGGGATCTCGCTTCCTGCTAAGCCGGCTATTCGCAAACACCTGATAACAACAGAATAAGGAAAAATTAATAATTTTAACAAATATCATGATATCGATTAACTTGTTTTTAGTCCGATTAATTGACTGGAGCAGATATTTAAGATGAAAATCAAAGTTGGTATAGTATTGAACTAATAATATTGAAGTATTAACATTTGTAAATAGGTTTTGAAATATTAAGATGAATAAGATAGAAGAAAGTTTTGGGATGGGCACATCCAACTAGTTTTTTTTAAACCTTAGCGTTTTTTACCGTTTTATGTGCGTTTTTTTTTTGACGGAGTCCTGAGATAAATGCTACCCATCAAGTGATATATCGTTGGAAAGGTCTGTGACCACTTGATGATAATATGCGTCTGCGGTGTCTATCCCTCCGCTTTACCCCTGCGTGATGAGATAAATATTATTTATTCAATATAAAAAAAATTCATAAGTGTCGATACCACTATTTTAGAATAGTAATTACAGAAAAAAATATCTGAAATTTGTGTTTAAGACCTCCGCGCCCCCCAACTGATGTATCTACGGATAAATGCAGACAGGGGTTTCGTTCAGATGCAGTTTTGTTGAGAATAGAGTGCGCTTCCTTGTGGTGGAATGTGGAATTAAAATAACGCGATTTTATTTAAATTAGAAAATATAACACGGCGATCTGTCTGAAAATTTAAGATAGTTTATAACACACAATAAAAAGTTTTCAAAAGAATGGTGCGAGCAATTTCGTGGGGGGGGGGGGGGGGGGGGCACAATTTTTTTTTTAAAGATTAGCGTTTTTTACCTTTTTATGTGTGGTTCTTAAGGATGTAATAATTATAAATTATATCAATTTGGTTTTCTTAGTTAAAGAATAACGGGTTTTGAAAGGAATATTAAACGAAACCCTCTGTGCGATCTGTGATCATACTTACCCACTTCTTTAATTCTTAATTTTTGCATTTCCTTTTTATTTTTCACGTGAAAATCTTTGAACTGAAATTAATTGTTTAGAAAAAATTACTATTCTGGGTATTTACTTTTGGAGAACGTAAATACAGATGGTTAAATTTTATTGGGGAAATGTACATTGATTCTCTATGAAAAAAAAATGAAAATTTTCATTATTAAGAAAAATATATGAATAAAATAAATATATTCATCATTTCCAAATTTTAATCCATCTACAAGTAAAGATACAAAGGTATTAATTTATACATTTTGATCTTGACGTTATTCAAACTTTAACAGACGCAATCACTTTTATAATACTATATTAGGATGATCAGCTTATTCATTCATTTGTTATAATAACCTTAGGAACAGTCTCGCAGGGTGTGACATAGGGTTGTCAGTTTCACCTTTATGTGTTCAGAAAATTCGCTTTCATACCAGAAATTAACTGTAAATTTCTTTGATTATTTAACGGAAAAAATTTCTGAGATTGCTTAATATAACAATCAGTCTTTTAGAATTTTCGGTATGAATTCGAAATTTTTGAATTAAAAAAGGCCAAACTGAAAACCCTGGTGTGACATATCCAGTATATGTACAGTATTTTTAGGTGATTTCGTAATTATATAAACACATAACATCTATAGTCGTCATTCGGTCCGTCCGTCCATCCGCATATAACAGAGCAGAAACTATTGAGCCGAAATGGTCTGAAATTTTAAATATATAATAGTGCAAAATTTTGTCGAGTTATTTCAAATTTTATGAAAATCGAATGTATAGCTTAATTACAGTGACAGTCAAAATTTTTCCGTTACATTACGGCCAATGGGAAAAAATATTTCAAGTGAATTTTAATGATGTTACAGCCTTTTGAACATAATTAAATTGATATGCACTTATGAAGTGCACTAAAATATACATTCAGTACAATATGCGGTGCAAAAAATATTTATAAAACTAGTTATAGTACGAACGCACCTCATTTGTCATGTTTGAAGTGTAATTTCCAAGTTGATTTTTCTACTACCACTACTGTTACAAATTTTACTATAATATAAATTAAAAGAATTATTATCCAAAAATAGTGGTGACAAAATTAATTTTATAAGCTCTTGGTGTATGTCATGCCCTGAGAGACTGTTTCAGTATTAAACAATATTTCAAATTTCCTTAATAAACATAAACTCCTTAACCTACAGGATTAATTTCGCCGGAGGAGGGCTATAGGGTAATTGTAGAATAGATTGCCATAGAGGAGGGATGGCTAGTCTAAATATCTCCAAAACTTGATCATAGATTACAATATAAACGTTGTTCGTTTGAAATAGTTCAACGAGTTTATTTATTGCTACGGGCAGTTGTTTTTTTTCGATTATAAAAAATAAGTGTAATTTTAATGTAAATTAAATAGGTGGTTGAATATTTTTTTGACTTAGGAATCTGAATGTTTTGCAGTACGTATGTTATATATATGTTTTACTATGTGGACTTTTAATGCACGTATATAATGTAATCTTTACTTCTAAGACTAAAACAAAGACGTACAATGTCTATTGATGCTTTAAATTGGGCGACCATCAGTCCTTCAATTTCAGGAGAGATGTCCATTTTTAATCAAAATTTCAAATTTATACTTAGCGAAGATTTTAACTAAATATAATTAAATTAAAAATAAGTATATAATATTTACGGTTATAAATATATTAATTGATATAATTATTTAAATTTTAACTAATATAAATATTTTAATAATAATAATAATAATAACAATATAATAAGACCTGCCGATTCATTTGTTCCTGAAAATACTGCAAAATGTTGGAAACTTTCATAACAGAAACTGATAAAGTTGATAAATGAACTAAATTAACGTAATAAACTTACAATTAACTCGAAAAAATAAAACACGACAATTCCAATAGCGAAGAAAACGAAACACATTTAAATTATCAGATTCTACAGATCCCGAGTAAATAGAATTGGATTAGGATCACTGTGTTGGTTGTGCAAAACAATATAATATCACATCCAAAAAGAATGTCTGGATACAATGCATAAGGTACCTGAAGCGGTTCCATGAAACGTGTACAAATTATGAAGACCTTTGCCAAGCATGTGGTAAGATTTTACGAAAAGTGAAGTATTGAAATTATACTTCAAAGTGTTTTATTCACTCATTTTCCATCATGAAACTGCATCTTTACAAATTGCTATATGTTTTTCATGATTATTTATATGAAATGTGAATTTTTTTTTTGCTATTTAAATTAACTTTTTCTTTCTTGTATTGGATGGCCATCTCTCCTCGGCTTTAAGTAGAGATGACCATCTGCCATTTAAATTTCAATTTTGTTTAACACTTTTTGTTTTCAATATTTAATTATTTTTTGCATAAAATATTATGAGTATGTGTATAAGAATTTTAAATAAGCATCAATATTTCTTGTATTTTCATCCTAAAATGTTTTATTTCAATCTTTAAAAACTACGGCCATCTATCCTAGAGTTATCCTATACCAGACTATGCGGTGTAAAATGTTTCTGCCATAAAACTAACCTTCGCACAGTGTTATTTTATGTCAGTTACATATCACAGACCTATCCGGTTCAAATATGCCACCATTACTGTGTAGTGAACTACGTATGGGGTGTACGTCACTGGTCGTTGATTACTGAAATGAGAGGACGTACGCAGCGTACGTCCTGGTGGTCAAGGGGGTTTCTGAATACATTTTGCACATATAAAGAATTTCAATCACAATGCGCGACTCTTTTCAACAGAGTATGCAGTGGAAGGAAAAAGGCAAGGTCGTAAATACGTAAGTGTGTTGGCCAGTAAGACCTCAAATTCCCCTGTCTAATGTTAATATTTTGAACGGTTTGATATTTCCGTATTTATAAAATAGATGCTAAGAAATATATAATGATATTAAATTCTCTTAAATGTAATTATTTATTAAATTTATTTTTTATCAGCGATAAAGGAGAATTTAACTTTACATTTTTGGATAGTTAATTAATGTGATGATTCGTAATATCTTCATCACAACCCTAAAAATGCAAACTGTTATATCCCAGACATTATTTAGGATAGATACATACAAAGATTGCTCCCGAATTCTTATATCAAGCTCAAACACTTAACCCTAGAACGCTACTCGTTCCGTACCTACGAATTAGTCCCTCGGGTCTAAAAAGACCCATGCATGTTTCGTGCTTAAATTCCGCAGTCTACAAGTAATAAATTTATTATTTTAATAACAGTTGACGAATACTAAAACAAAAAATAAATTATGACAGTACAAAGATGAAATAAAAGTAAAAAGTACTTACAAAATCATGCTTTTTCATCTATGCTTTTTCACAAGTTTTTCACTTAAGTTTTCCAAACAAATTCTTCGTCTATAAGGACAGTCTTTCTTCTATGATTTATTGATTTTGCAATAAAGTACAAAAGCATTATTTGCAGATATGTCTAAAATATTACAAAATACAACAAATGGCCAACGGTTTGTCTTCCTTTTTGTAGTATAAGTAGCTCCCATTTTGTCCAACGTATCAACTGCTCCCTTAGTTTTATTATAATCAATGATGATCTTTAGTTTTCTTTGAATACTTCGTTTAATTTTCTCATTCTTATGCAATGTGCTTTGAAGAACCACACATTTTTTTTAATGTAAGACACAAGCGTTGTATCTTTAGTAAATGCGAATGTTGAACTGTATCTTTCTTTTCCTTTTGTTTCTAAAATTTCTACAGGAATAGATGATTTATTTTTTTCTTATTGTACCAATCATTGTTATATTTCTTTTTAGAAACATTTGACCCAAATCATAAGATTGAAAGAAATTGTCACAAATTATATTATGTCCTCGTAAACCATATGATAAGTCCATAACTACTCTCACTGCTTGATTTCTTTCGGGTGCATTTCCTGGTTGTTTTTCTAAATATGGCTGGATAATCCATACATAGCAAGTGTCATTATCGCACAAAATCCAGAATTTTATACCATATTTAGCAGGTTTGCTAGGCATGTACTGCCTGAAAGGACACTTACCTCTAAAAGCAATAAGTTGTTCGACCACCGTTACATATATTTCTGGATTGAAAATATTGGGTAAAATTTCTTCCCATTTATCCCATAATTCTCGAATTGTGGCAAATTTGTCATTTGATCTCCTTCGTTGTCGAGTGTTCCGGTCATCAAATCGTATTACGCTTGATATTATTTTAAATTTCTTTAGAGACATTGTAGCTCTAAACAAATGTCTTCCCTTGAATTCATCCCATAGACTTGTTGATTCGTTGCGTGATTTGTACATACCTGCGAACACTAAAAGACCTATGTATGCATCCAAATCTACGATATTTAGATCAGTCCAACTTTTTTTCCATATACACGTTTTCCCTCTAAATTCGTATAATTTATGATCATGGTTTTCAAATTATGGGGAAAAAGCAGATCAAAAGCACTATATTCGTCTTCTATTCTCGCTGTTGAAAATCGAATTGGGTCAGGGGTTAGTTTCAAAATATTACTGCCTTCTAATCAACCAGTACTTGGATATGGCTTTGCATGCCACATTATTTTTTCATCTCTGGACTTCATTATATCAGGTACTTCATGTATAGTATCCATTTCTTCATCTGATGAAGAGTAATTATCAATAGATATATGATCCTCATCTTCCGATACAGCTTCCGCATCAGTCAAATTTTCATCTCCTGTATAGCCTTCCATGAAAGCGAAATAAAACTTTCATATAAAGAATAAAAAATGCATTAACGTTCTCCTCAACTAAATATTCAAAATAATTCTAAAAGGTAAACTTTTTACTTCTAGCTGAGAGAAAAACAACAGATGTCACATAACTTCATCTCCCCCCCAACGATAATTCTACCCCCTTCTTCCCCCTTACTTTTTTTGCAGCTGTATAGCACAAATAAGACAATATCGGCGTTTTCAAAAAACTATGTGAATGTATTTGTATGCTTGGACAAAAAAGACCCGAGGGACAGATTAAGGTGTTTTTCTTGTCGTGTTAAAACTAAAAGTCGCATTAATTTAAAATTTTAGTATGTGTTAGTTAAAAATAAATCAAGAAAAGTCATTGTATTTCAAAAAATTCTTATGAGTACTTTTTGAGTAACACAAGCTTGAACATGTGTATGGGTCTGAAAAGACCCGAGGAGCTTTCTAGGGTTAAAAGTAAAACTGTTATTATTATTATTTTTTTAAATTTGCATCTTTTGGAATATAAAACATTGAAGTGGTTGTAATTTTGAGAAATGATGGCTGATGAAGCTGACAACGAACATTGTTGAGAATTTATTATGTCCCGTACACATGCTCACCCACATGCAATTCTATTGGTAAACAGGAGTGTTATGGCATGTCAAAAATAAGATTGTTTCAAAATACGAGTCACTCTAGAATTTCAAACTGCTATAGCGTAAGGTGTTCTAATTTTACACCAAATTACTTTTAGGCCCTTCGAAGTTTTAATTTTCAGTGAACACCTACCAAATTCTGATTATACATAGATTTACAACCCACGCACATAGAATTATAGCCGAATATCGTACAAAAAATTTTTAACAATGCAAAAAAATGTTTTTTCAAAAGTATCTATATATGGCAAAATAAAAAAAAAAAGTTCCCGATTTAGTCCCCTCAAAAAACCCAATACGCCGAGGCTTAACTTGTAACTAAATCAAAATTTATTTTTAAACGAGTAAGTAATTTAATTTACATTAAATTAAGGCCCAGAGAAAAGCAGTAATTATCATTAGAAGAATAACATAACGATGCATTAACCGTCCAAACATGAGGAATATATAAATTTCGTATTGTTTTTTTGTTCCTGGGCAAATTTCGAGTGAACAAGTGCAGCATTGAAGGCACTGAATCCATTGTTCTCCATATGTATCACCAGAAAAAGTAAAGTTTAAAGCAGATTGGGCACTCTGCATCATTGCGTCATCATTATCACTTGTATTATCACCGTAAGGAATGCCAACAGAGGAGTCACTTCCGTCATCACAGTCGCCGGTTAGATCATATTTGGACATTTTACATGGTTGATTCTTCCCCTTCCCCTTGAGAATGGTAAGTGCCAGAAGTTTTTTTTTTTTTTTTTTTTTTTTTTTTTTTTTTTTTTTTTTTTTTGTGCTGAGCGTTTCTTCTTCGCATGGGAATATTTTACTTTGTTTTTATTTGGAGATACAGTGCTCAAAGTCACTGAAATTCTTCGGGCAGAAGTTGCTGATGTGATCACTGGTACTTCACTGATCTCTTTAGGGTTACTGGCAGCAACAAGTTGACCGTTTGATGATGGTTGATCAGGCACGCTCGTAGGCTTCATTGAAACATTGTGCGATTTGCAAGTTCTTAACTTTTCTATCAGAATGGTTTGAGAAGGAATTTTCTATTGCATTAGTAAAAAATAGATTTAAAGGAAACATAACCGCGACACCGAAAAGTTGCAGTTTTGCAGTTGAATGGGGAGGCAAACACGGGATTATAATACCATTCTCCATTGCAAAGCTTTATCACCCAACTTCCGTGGCACCAACTGCAACGATCAAGAGAGACAATATTTTTTTTTTTTTTTAATAAAAAAAAAGTATTTAAAAAAGTATTTAAAAAGTCTTTTTTAAGTAAAAAGATTATTTTAAGTTTGAAATAATTGTCATGAAAAAGCATTCCTAATTTCGTCCCCGGGACAAAAATAAGAACTGCAAGAGGAAAGAAATTGGGACCACGACACTTCGCAATGTGGTGGAGCTTCAGTTCCCGTAAAATGAACTGAGCATCCTAAAACTCTCTGTATGCTACTGTAAGCATCTTAGCTACATAAAATACATGCAATGAATAAACTAGTCGGATGTATCAATCCCAAAACTTTCTTCCATCTCATACATGTTAATACTTGAAAATTCGCTATCACACTGCCAAAATTAAACGGCAATCTATGCCCATCATGAGGATTCTAATAATATGAAATTCCGTGCATCAGTTCTTGAGATATGGCTATCTCTGAAATCGAGTAAATCCAGCAAAAGTCAGCCTAGCAGAGCCACTTATTGGGTGCTTTACACCAAAACCTATGTTACACCAAAACCACCAAGCAACCACTTATGTCAAAGTCTAACTGAATCTGAAGTTTGGAGAAAATCCGTTCATTAGTTTTTGAGATAGAGTTATTGCAAAAATCATGAAAATTCCAGCACAGAAGATTGTACGATTAACACAAAAACCTAATCAGCAGCAACCCGTGTTAACATCCAACTAAATCTGAAGTTAGATGAAAATTCGTGCATTAGTTTTTGAGATAGACCTATTGCGAGAATTATGCAAAATGCAGCACAGCAGCGCCACCTGTTGAACGATATACACCAACACGTAATCAGCATCAAGTCATATCAAGGACTAACTGAATCTGAAGTTTGATGAAAATCCGTGCATTAGGTCTTGCGATAGAGCAATTGCGGAAATCGTAAAAAAATGAAGTATAGCAGTACCACCTGTTGTGCGATTTGCAACAACACAAAATCAGCATCAAGTCATATCAAGGACTAACTGAATCTGAAGTTTCAGGAAAATCCATGCATTAGTTCTTGAGATAGAGCCATTGCGGAAATCGTAAAAAAATGCAGCATAACACCACCACCTGTTGAGCGATTTACACCAACACGTAATCAGCATCAAGGCATATCAAGGACTAACTGAATCTGAAGTTTCATTAAAATCCGTGCATTAGTTCCTAAAATAGAGCCATTGAGGAAATCGTAAAAAATTCAGCATAGCAGCGCCACCTGTTGAGAGATTTGCACCAAAAACTAATCAGCATCAATTTGTATCTGGGACTAACAGAATATAAATTTTTATTAAATTCCGTGCATTAGTTCTTGAGATAGAGCGCTCACAAAATTTGTGTCACACAGAGACACACAAACAGACAGACAGACAGACTCACAGACAGACATTTTGTAAAAACATGTTTTTCGGGTTCTCTGACCCATAAAACGTGTAAATCCGTCGAAAACCGGAATTGTCATGAAACCAATACTTTCTTCTTGTAAAGATAGAAGAAAGTAAAAATAAATTCTTACAGTACAGTAAATAACGTTCTACAAACGACGTAATAAGAAATCAGGTCTTCTAAAATTAGAAATTCCGGCGTCTTTAATATATGTATGCGTCTTGGCAAACGAAACATTCACTACTGACCCGTTTTACCTTCCGCTCCCTGTGCCTTCCGTGAAAAGTGGTTTCACTTTTGCAGAAGCGGAAAAGTAAAGGGTGACGGAATTAGGAAACTTTACCCTACCTCAGACATTAAAAAAAAAAAAAAAATAGAGTGGAAACAAAAATGCTCGGAATATTTGTATCAATACAAATACTTGAAGGGAAAGGATTATTTATAATTTTTAGCTCACAGGCTGTGAAAACCCGAGAGCTAATGTTCCCGCAGGTTTTGTATGTACGTACGTACGCACGGAACGAGATAGCACTTGATAGAAATACCAGATTTCCTTTAAAATCTGGATATAGGTTCATTCTGATAAAGCGCATCCATGATCATGTTTGGGGGTTCATTGGTTTAGGGTAAAGGGGGGAAAAGGAGGCTAATTCTCCCTTAATTTAAATAAACAGGTTTTTCATGCGGAATTATCCGATTTGTTTTAAATTTGTTATATTGGTTTATTACGATAAGGCGCTTCCCTGATTAGATATGGAGGTTTATTGGATATATATATGTTACGGCCAAAGCCCGGAGCTTGGCCAGTTCGCGAATTGGCCGGCCAATTCGGGAACTGGCCGAGATTCCTGGCCAAAACCCGAAATATATGAAATGAACAGCGTATTTCTGGTTTTGACCGGCCAATTCGCGAACTGGCCGGGAAGCCTTGGCCAATATACGAAGTGGGGATTCAAAGCTGTCCGGTAGGTGGCACTGACGTGCACACGTCGTAGGAAAGAGCGTTCCAAGCTGTGACGATTATATTCTGATATGCTGGATAATTTCCCGCCTGTTTGATATATTTCGATAAATTGGGTTTATTGTGAACATTATATTCTAATCTGCTGGAGATTTCCGTCCGCTGTGACTAATATCGATACATCGGATTCATTATGTCCAATCCAATAAACAAATTATCTAAGTGGCTCTGTAAATAAACGACAAATTCTGTCTAGCCAATAAACTATAGAAAAAATGTTGCAGAACATATTAGTAATGTATAACAGTTTCGTTTTGTTTGAAGTAGTGTAAAATCATTAAAATACCATATAAACATTTTTTTCACATATATCAGAATTCTTTATTAGAATTTTTTGAGCGTCCCTATAATGGCCACTTAATCAATACTCTATATAAAAAAACATATTGCTCACGACATGAGTTAGGCATGTGAATTTTATTATGTTTGAAATAGTGTAACATCATTTAAGTACACTACAAATGGTCTTTCACCATTCACTGAAATGTAACGAAATACTTTTGAGTGCCTCTGTAAACAAACTGTAATTGCTACTTACTTCATACACTTTAGAAAACAGTTTGTCTTCCATCTTAATGATGCATACCAATTTTATTATAATTGAGATAATGTAACAACATTAAAATGCTCTGGAAAAACTTTACCCACTGATGATATTGTAATGAAATACTTTTGTGTGTCTCTGTAATTTAACCAAAAATAGTACAACTTCACTTGCAATACCGAAATTTATTTATAAACCTAAATAATATAACAATTACAAGTCAATCCGAGTCTTTACTCGAGTTAGAGGACGGGCAGGTAGACGGTTATACAAATTGAATTCATAAACACTTTCAACTATGTTAGAAAGGGATAAGAAGTAAAAATTGGTTTCTATATACCAATTTCGTGAAATGGCCAATAGCATACAGCCACTTCGCGAACTGGCCGATCGCATCTGGCCAGTTCGGGTTTTGGCCGGCCAATTCCCGAATTTGCCAGACAGTTTAAAACTTTGTCGGCCAGTTCGGGAATTGGCCAATTTCGGGTTTTGGCCGTAACATATATAAAGAGGAGGAACGGGGATTAATCCCCTCATTAATTTAGACGCGTATTTTTCATGCAGAATTATCCAATTTGCTTCAAATTTGGAATACCGGTTTATACTGATAACGCACTTCCTTGATTAGGTTTGGAGGTAAAATGATAAGAATGAATGGAGTAAATGGGGGATCTAATTCTCCCCTTTAATTTATCAAAATGAGTTTTATTGTCGATTTATTTATTTTTGGAGGGGCATTTTTGTTTGAAATAAGAGTATAGTATACAATTAGTGTGGATAACTTATGAGATCAATGCGATCAATTTAACTGGACACTTTTCTTTTTATTAAAATATATTACACTGCTTGTATTTTATTTATATTTTCTGCTTATTATTGTTAAAATTTTTTCGTTGATGCAGTTTCACAGCCCGTTGGCATAATTGGCGAGAGTGGTTTGGCGCAAAATTAACACCATTGTTCGCGTAACTCTCTAAGAGAAGACCATAGTAGTTATTCTTATAACGTTTCACGATTTTTTATATATCTTTTTAGATTTGAAACTTTCTAATTGACAGCCATTTTGAATAAGAAGGGGGGTGAAGTTGGCAAACTAACTCTATCTAAATCTTGGTAGGTTCTGTACACATGCTCAGCCACAATGAATTGTTACTACAATTAGTCTATATTCAAAAATTATGCTTACATTAATACTATATATATATATCACCTGCAACTTATGAATGTTGTAATTTTAACGAACTATCAGTTTGAATATCTGAAAGTTTTTGAAAATTTAATAGCTGTTTTTACACGTCAACATATAGAAAACATATAAAAAATCATGAAAGTTATAATTTGAATGGATATGAATGTTTTTATTCTATGTCATTGTTTCTATTCTCTGTATTGCAGCTCATTATATTCTTACAACCTAAATAGTATAGGTATTTCACAAAAATTATTAATCCTCTCGTTGCGCAACCCGAGATATGCTCGGGCATGCATTTTTCCGTCTAATTATTGCTATTTGTTTTTTCCCACCAGTTATTTTTTAGCGAAAACTTTGTCTGATTTATTCAGGACATTTTCCCTGATTACGATAGTAAAATAAATCTGCTTTAAAGAACCGGTGATAAAAGATTAAAAATTCTGTAAAAGACGCTCATCGCAAAGAATTACTTACGCAGCGAGAGGGTTAAACTATCGTTATTTTTGTAGTGTGTGTGTGTGTGGGGGGGGGGGGGGATAGATATTTCAAACGTTTATTAATTGAAAAAAAATTACATCAAAATACGTTATTTGCTACGTGAAATTGTCTTTAAGATACACCGATTTTTTTCTAAAGCAATCTTATTCAATAATTATTTAGTTTTTAAAACAATTTAAATAAATTTCGCCCCATTTAAAGAAATGGGTAAGAAACGTAGTTTGTTACATTAAGACAAACATAAATATTCATAATAAATATCTTTACATATCTTTACAAATATATTTACATACATTATGTACATAAAAAAATCCGGTAATAAATGCCATTCTTTTAAGTTCATTTTTCTTCCAAATGGTTTGGATGTCTTATAATGAAACTTTAATTTACACAGTGTGCCAAATTTTGTATACATATAAACCCAATGCATTGAAATAAAATACAGCAAGAAGTTCCAAGATAAATTAGACGAAATTATTTTGTAGGTCAAATATTTTATAACTTACATTTAATTAAATCGAAAAATTAAAAATTGAAGTAACCTAATTATGTTTTCACAGTTGAGACTACATATAAAGTTTGATAATTTTACACATACATCTAAGTTTGCAGAGAAAAAAAAAGCCTTTATTTTGCACAATTTCTGGAACCACATCTCAGCTTTGCTTTTACGTATTTCTTTCTTCATTATGTTTTTGTATACGTCATAAATTATTAAAAAATAATAACGTTGTCGTAAAAAGATAAATCAATCAGCGCCTTAAATACTTCTTCATTTTACAAATGTCTGAGTATTATTTCGCGACAAAATATCCAATCTTAAAAAGTATACTATCTAAAGAGACTGGAGGAAATTGAATTAAAATTAAAAAGAAAGTATTAAAAACAGAAAAGTGAAAAGCTAATTAACAGAAATAATTGCAACAACAGATGCATTCGAATAAAAAAATATCATGCCACAAGAAAGTGCATTAATTTATTTTTCTGAAATGTCTAATTTTTTTATGCGATTTCTTTTTGTATTGAGGCCGAATTTGAATCTGTTGTTTTGTTTTATAGAAACAAAACGTGAAAAAAAATTCCGACATGCATCTTTTATGCTTTGCGAGTCAATTTGTAATTTAAATAAAGCAAAGAGGACTCTGCTACAGAAAGAGGTTTTATTTATATACCTTTTATTTGCCATAAAGCGTTGAAAAATATACAAAACATTATTTAAGAAATAACTTATTACAGTAGAACCTCGATTATCCGAAGTAATTGGGACCGACCAACTTTCGGAAAATCGAGAATGCTTCAATTTTAAGATTAAGGACAAATATATATACGTTATCTCATATTTTAGTTACAAGCGCTTAATAAAAATAAAGCAATAGCAAGTTAGAAACCAGAATGAATTACCTGAATTTTAATTTTGAAATTAAGCACCTTTTACATAATGATTTGAAACAAAGTTTTGTTTGCCGCTTTTTTATTGGCTTTCTTTGAAGTTCTATAACAAATTCTGATTCTTGAGTGAATAGCATCAACAATTATATTTCACATGTGTCGCTGACTAATAGGAGTGTGAAGCAGAAGAATTGTTTGGCACACTCTCGAATTCTTTTCTCACTGCTTACTCCACCCCGAATACACTTTTAATTTTTAATTAATATTCCAGCGAATAGAAAAAACACTTGCTAGACCACATTTACACATTTCGGTTCTTCCTCCTCCTACTGTTTTCTAGCCCACGACGCAGCTTCTGGGAGTTCAAATTAAAGTCAAAGTAATTATAAGAAAGGGGATCCCAAATATGTATCTGTACTTGTGCTTCGGAAAGGACCGATTGCACACAAGAAATGTGATAGTAAAAAAAAAAAAAAAAAAAACCTTTAAAAATGGATTTTGGATAACCGAGAGTTTCGGTTAAAAGAGTTTCGGATAAAAGAGGTTCCAATGTAATTATTTTTTTATTACTGTATATCTATTTATAATTCTGTAATTACAAATTAATCAATCAATGATTATTATTAAATAAACGTATATGTAGAATTGCAAATATGTAAATAAGATATCGGGTGTTTCAAAAGTGTGGTGCCAAAGTAAAATGCGATTAAAAGAAAATGTGTGGTTCGGAGAGACATTCGATTTGAAGATAAATTTTCAGCGTAGTACGGGATTTTGTATGGCATCAACAAAACAGTTAGTTCAAGATCTCGACAATAGAGGGTACTACTGCAGATAATTCCATGGAAAAATTTGATGTTTCTCACACAATGCAAGATTTGGAAACAAAAACATTAGAGAGCATATACACATTTTTGTATCCAGATTTTGAGTTGTGTGAGGAATATGAAATTATTCCATGGAATTATCTGAGTAGCGCCCTCTATTGTCGAGATAATTGAATTATTATTATTATTATTTATTTTTTTTTTGGGGGGGGGGGGGGCGTCATAAAAAATCCCGTACCATGCAGAATTTTTATCTGTAAATTGTCTCTGCGACACATAGACCTCTTTTATTTATCTCGTTTTACATTCGCACCGAACATTTCAAACTCCCGGTATATCTGTAAATTAAAAACATACATAATTTTCGAATGTAAATTACTTTTATTAGTCATTTTTAATCTGTAATCTTCATTGTTAATTCATCTACATTAAATTAAATGAAAAATTTGTTTAATTTGAAATTTTAATAATTTCAGATAGTAAGTGTTGTGTTTACGTTGGTTTTTTTTTTTTTTTTTTTTTTTTTTCGTTTTTAGGATTCCGTATTTAAAAAGTAAAAACGGAACTAAATTAAGATCACACCTGTGTCTGTTAGACTGTCAGTCAGAGTCATTTTACTGTTAAACTATGGAACGTGAAAAGTTCAGATTGGGTGAAGTAATAAAGATTATTGACCCACATATATTTACAGATTATTAAACATTCGCAAATATATTTAGGAAAAATGTAGAGGGGCTAATTAATTTATTTTAAAAAAATATCTTTTCTTTGTATATCGTGTGAAAGCTTTTGTAACAATGAAGTAAAACTATACATTTCTGGTATTATATGTCATAGGTATCGTCCAAAATGTAGCATAAAAATATGCCCACCCCCTATATTTCCGAATCTACTGAAACTAAAATTATGAAAAAATCAGGTGTCGTACACGTTAATTTAAACCTTGCAAGAAAACTATAGCAATTACCCCAGGACTCATAGTTTTTGAGAAAAGCGCATTTTCCGTTACACACAAATTTCGATTTGCGGGCATTCAGCAGAGGTGTCGAGGATCGCTGGAGGTACCTATCGTAGCAGAAGTATAGAAATATTGTTGATAATTATTAAAAAAAAATTGTCGGTAATTAGCCGAAATAGTAATCCTTAAAGACATGGACAGTTTGGATGTACATAATGACAGGGGCGGCGCACGGTGGGTGATTCTAGCTGGCCAAAAGTCGATTTTTAAAAGTTTATTATAGCGTAATTTATTTTTTGCCTGTTATATCTCAATAGTTAGGGCTTTGTACCCTGCTATTGGTTTTGCTATAAATATAATTCTGTGGTCATTAGACTAGTGCAAAGTTGGTGCTTCTTAGTTGGGAATGAATCAATCAATTTGAGTATAGTTTTTTAATCTGTTAATTGAAGCGGAATAAAATATATTGCTCGATTATAGACGCTTCCAAGCAAAATATGGACTTTCTTTATCGGATTTATGTGCATAAATTTTGCACATATCAGCTGTAATTAATGTCGCAAAAATATAGAAAAAGTTATATGATAAAGCTTAATTTAGCTCAACTTTTGATATCATTAAGTAGTTTAGATTATTACCTTTTCCTTCTAATTTAATTTGTCTGCCCTTAGGTGCCCCCTAGTTTTTGGAACTTATTAAGTCTAAATATTTTTTTATTGAAATTTTAGTTCAAGTACCATTTTCTTTTTATCAAAGACATCAGAATTTAAGTTAGTCACACAAATAAACTTTTGCAACATTATGCAAGGGCAACAATATTTAAAACATAACGATAATGTGAATTTGGTTGAAAATGTTTTGTTTATAGAGGAAAATTACAATGAAGAGCACATGAAGTTTTGCAAGCGCGAAATGTTTAAACTTGTGACGAAATTTGGAGAAAGTTGCCAGTTGTATGTAGATATCTCAGCATAAAATGATGTAAAATATATTATATGGCTGAAAATTTCGAGTGGTTAGAAAATGAATCTAGACTAATTCTCCAAATTCATATTTGATACAATGTAAAACATAATGTAGAAAATTTCTTATGACGTCTTATGATTCCCATTCTTTACATAAGGTTCCTCTGTGCAGAGATAAATATAAATATACAAAAGAATACGCAACACAGCAATTTCCATTAAAACTGTCGAATGTTTGCCCCGTATCATAAATTTTAGCGGAAAAAAATTAGGATTTGTATAATAATACAAAACTAGTTTTATCACATTAGCTTCCATACCGTTAAGAAAGTATCATTAAAATTATCAAGAAGAGCGTAAAATAATGCGTCATTCAAATAACAAAATATTTTTTAATGCATTCGGACTACTATAATAGAACTATAATAGAACTTCATAGCTTAATAACGTGAAAAACAATGTCTAAGTAATAATTTTTAAAACATATAATGCGTTTGAAAACGCAATTGCAACCAAAGTCTAAAAACTAACTGAAAAATTTGTAAAACATGTATATGAATTATAGATTTATCATATAATTCACAATATGCTAAAATTTAGAACAGTTAGTGAGCGCAAAGCACAGTTGAAAATTCTTCGTCAGCAATTTCCGCCAATAAACGGAAATGTACTTCACATGTTTTGTACAGCATTGTATATGATTTATAGAATTTATAGACACTAAATATTATGCAATTTTTATAATTTAAAAAGTGTTCCACAACTGAAAACGCACTTCCATCAATTATTGTTTATTTATAGAGAGAGAAATATAACTGATTTATTTTGCGTGCCCCTGTATATGGAAGATGAATGCTCAACATATTCAATTGTAAGCTTCTTATAGAGCACCTCGGAGATATATATAAATTTAAATACTTTTGAAATAGTATAACATGAACAAAATACACCGCAAACATTTTTTCTCCATAGACCATAATGTAACAATTATTTTTAGTGTATCTGTAAATGATCCATAAATGTCATCCAAACCATATTCTAAAGCAATCATCTTGTAGTGCACTTCATAGGTATGTATATAAATTTCAAAGTGTTTGAAAATATGAAACATCATTAAAAACCACCAAAAACGATTTTTCCCCATAGGCCGTAATGTAATGTAATTCTTTTGAATATTCCTGCAGTGAAATTATGACTGCTATACGCTACATTCTGCAAAACCTAACATTCAATAGTGAACATTTTTCAATTTCATGGCGATGCGACTATATTCACGCTAAAAATAATTTTGGCTTGCTAGAATAGGAAAATCACCCACTGTGAGGCGTACTCCATGCACATCGGCTTTTAAAGTCCAGCTAACATCTTTTATTGATATATTTGTATAATGCAATGCCCAGAAGCAGTATAAAGCCAACAACCATCAAATTGTTAAAAACAGACAAATTTAATTAGAATTAATCCAATAAATACTATGGTGACTAGTTTACATTGAATGGGTCTTTCAGTACGCCTCCCGTGTTTTTAAAAGTTATTAAAAACCAATCTGGAAAAACGCGGCAGGAACCAGGGGGCGATGCAACTTTGAGACGTCCTTTCGATGCGCGCTTAGCACAATGCCAAGTTTAAACTTTGGACAATGCTTTTGTTTTAGCTACACTTTAAAAACAAAATGTTATTACTACGCTGAATTATTTTTAAGGAATGCCAAATGAAGTTTAAGTATGCACTACTTTTATTGTCAGTACTGAAAGAAGTTCATCATAAACAGATTAGGATAGGATTAAAAAATGAGTTATGCAGAATAGCACTATTTGGCATTTTTAAAACTTCATATATCTTTGAACTTTTATGGTATACCCATTCATACTTTTCTAATATATACAGCTATGCACAATCCTACACTGAATAGCTTTTTACAAAAGTATTATTATTCTTTTAGCAACGATTTGTGTTAATAATACAGTTAATAATTCATATATGTATTGTACGGAACCCTTTGAGCATCGTAATACTCGCACTTGACTGTTTATTTTTCTTTAAAATATCACAATGAAATGTCTGAATTTTTTTTGTATCATCCTAATTTTTTTTTTTATAAATTTAAATGATAAAGTAGAGGTTCCCAAACTTTTTGACTATTAGAACCCGTTTTTATAAAGAGACACTTTAACGTTTCCCCAGTAGCCTACCGTATCCTATGTTACAAGTTAATGTTTTTTTTTTTTTAGATGAATTTCTACCGAGCACAAGAAGAAGGAATGAATAGTATACTAAACAGTTCTGCATTGTCCCAGAAATAAAATTTTATTTTGAAACTTTAACCGTAATACTAAATTTCTTTTCTATTACCATCAAAAGAAATGGTAAATAAATACAACAACAATGTGGACAATAAATCTTACATCATTAGAGTGATGAAGAACTACGCAGAAACTATTAATATGATTGGATTGTTTTACACAAATGTCTGAATTACGGTCCATTTGATAGTAATTGCAGGCAAATGATTGGTTCTGCATTTAAAAGATTGCTATATTTTATTTTGGTGGCTGCGTTAGTCTAAAATCTTGCATCATAGACTCGCATCGTCTTTGAGAAAGACAACAAAACTAATTATGCTTTCTTAGACAAAATTTTAAATTCATATATCAAATAAAACAAAAAAAACCTGATAGGCTTTGGCTTTAGAGATTTTTAACACTAAATGTACCAAGAATTTTACTCAAGTTTTATAAAAAATTTCAGACCAGAATTTTTTTTTAAATTATTTAACTGTATTTTCTTATTTATAATATGATTAATTTATATTTATTTAGTTTATGAATAATATCTGGTTTAAATTGAAATATTTTCATTTGGTACAACCAAATAACTGGTTATTGGTATATTCAATGTTAACTTGTAATGAGATGTCAAATCGACGAGGACCTCGAGTTTCTCTGATTTTAAGCCCTGTGGTTTTTTGATAATGCTAAACAACTTTCGTATACATTTAAAATCGCCCAAAGCCTTTTCTATTCAGCTGTTGAAAAATGATATGTTATCAAGGTTTTTAAAGCTGTTGGATGGCGTTTTGCCTATAATTTTTTGCATATTTCGGCAAAGTGAAGTAAGTATACGATTATGCCCAGGACATTTCATATTTGCATTTACAAGTGTTGTAATAGTTTCTTTTGAACAATGCATAAATTACTTTGCCTTCATATTGAAAAAACAAATCAGGCGGTTTATCTTTAAAATCAGAATAGCTTCTTTCCAAATAACGACGCAATTGAGCATGAAACGTAGAGTTATTGGATAACTCTTCACCTCAAGCCACACTGTGAGAAATTCACAAAACCAGTTCTTCCTTCAAAATACAATTTTTCACTTTCTTGTATTAAATCTACATTTGTTTCTCCATTTATGGCAAAACGTAAAAATAGAGTGCTAGCAGAAGTTAATATTTAATAATAATAATAATTAATAATGCACCGAATATTTTTTAAAGGAAATAGAATTTAGTTTATTAAAAGAGTTCAAATTGATAATAATTATCAATCTATAAATATTTTTGAAACAAAAGAAGGCTGTTCACTCTTTAAAAAAAATGTTTAAATGTGTTGGTTTAATTCAAATTTTCTCTATTTTCCAAAAGCGTGGTGGAGCCCCTGGAAAATTCTCGCGGAGCCCCTAGGGTTCCTGGGAGTACAGTTTGAGAACCTCTGTGATAAAATATATAACGTTAGGATTGTACAATCTTTATAGAAATATCTTTAATATAATTTTTAAATGTTTAATGAATGTTAAGCTAAGTAAATTTACTTTAGATCATATTATGCAATCGGAGCATTTTCAAATACTAAATAATTCTGTGTAATTTTATGGAATCTGTTGTTTCTGTAATTTTATGGAAAAGCTGTTTAACCCGTTCTACGGACGGATAATAATAATCGAATACGAAACGAAAATTAGCATAAAAACGCAATGACAACAAACAACATTAAAATATCTAAATAAGAAATAAGAATTCACCTGTTAAAGGTCTTGGGTTGTTCTATAACTATTCGATTTAGGAAAATATTTTTCTATTACTGTGCATTTTTGTAATGAAATTAAATTGATCATGTTACTATGACAGCAGACGATAAAACGATAATTTTGGAATAAGGGAATAAATAGAATAAGAAGTTTTGTTGATGTTTGTGATAAAATGATTTTCTTTATCTTTTTTTTAAAGAAATGTAATAATAAAGCGCAATTAAATTATCTCTGATAATTTCCATGCAAGGTAAAAGGAATTATCGTAATACTCGCTACAGTTTCTTAGCATTGCAGCGTGGCGTACGTAATATATGTATCTCACATTGCTGTAAACATTTAGAACTGGTTAGAACTCGCGCGATTACGGGTTGAACATAAAACAAGCTCAAAATTCGTCAAAAATATAAAATAAAAAAACTATCTCAAATTATTTGCATGCGAGGTAAAAGATTTATCGTAATACCCGCTACAGCTTCTTAGTATTTCAGCATGGCGTACATAATGTGCATATCTCATATTACAGTAAACATTTAAAACTGGTTAGAACTCGCGCGTATACGGGCTGAACATAGGAAAAGGTCGTCAAAAACATAAAATAAAAAATCTATTTAAAATTTTAGAATTTTTTGCCACAATCGTTCATGGGCCCCCTTCCAGTAACTCGTGTGCCAAATTTCGTGGCCCTGCGCCCTGCGGTTTCCGAGTTTTTTAGGTTACATAGATACGTGCACGGATTTTAATACGGTAGATTTTGAGTTGCTTAGAAAATATTTTTTTTTTCTTTAAAGTATGATAATGAAATGCATCATTATTTCCTTTCACTTTGATGTATATTTTTTTAAGGTGGACAACAAAAGTAAGGAAGAAGAAATACATCACAAACATGAAAATATCTCAATTGATAATCTAATATCGAATTCAGGGAAAGGAATAGAACATACAATTCTCCATGAAAAGAACAAAAATGTAATACATAAAATTATGTAATGCCTGGGTTAAATAAAAAAGATCAAGAGTCCGTTTGGGTGGTCTCTATCTGGCTTCGGTGCAGGAGGATGACAGAGACCTTATCCAAGGACGAAATACCGGCATCAGCCATTTTCCAAGGTTACTTACACGGGGTCTCTGACGGGGGCAGGTATCATTTTATATCCAAGTCCGGTCACCTGTGTGGTGGATTCGCCCTCCTATTGTAGCATCGCGCGGACTACACTCCCGACTCAAGAGCAAGATGGCGATATCACGTCCACGAATGGCAGATAAGTCGGTGACTCCCATGTCAGTTTTCTATAGACATTTCTTTTCTTTAGATAGAATCAGAGTAAAGAAGAAAAATCCTCTAAGGAACTAAGTAACTCCATAGAATATGAACGTACATACATTTATGGAAATAAACTAAACCCTCTTAAAAACCTACCTTTAAAACCTACCTTAAAAACTATTCTAACATTTGTAATGGTGACTAGCATTTTAGAGCTATGGATACCATACATGCTTTTTATTTTAACAGTGCAATAAAAGAAACATAAAAATGCCTCAGGATTTAATGAATAAAACAAATGGAGCATTTCTTTCTTCTGTGACCCTTTCTTACCATGACTCAGTTATAAATCTTACCACATGGCGGTATTTAGAACGTCTGGATTTTTCAATTCTTTCTTTCGTTCTCTCAAGATCTCCGAAATTTTCTTTGCATTTCCTTGAATATGCGAGTTCTCCTTGAAGGGCCATGTGCTGTGTGGTTAAACTGATAAATTTCTATATTTAAGGAGACAGTCGTAAGTTAGAAATATTTTCGTTAAGAGGGAACAGTGTTTGATGAGAAAGCTTTTCAAATTCTATCCAACTTTTCGCCGAAATTCGCATTGAATTGATCATATGTTTCAAACGCATTCAAAATAATGTAACAAAACTTCACCATTTAATAAGTTGAAATTTGATGTCTGATTGAACCATTTGTAAACGAGTAACGCATTTGAAAACTCAATTTCAGAAATTCGCATCTACTACAATCGGAAAATATCCGAATTCTTTGAGCAGCCCTGAATATTATACATAGATTTCTATCTATTAAGTACGTGCATGAAAATATTTAGTTCAGTTAGGAAATACATACCTCAGTTGAAACATCCCCTTCAGGATTTTTCTCTAATAAGGCGAATGGTACGTGTATTGTTTTGTGCACCCCTAAATACAAGGTGTATAATTTATACACAACGACTAACATGCAAAATATTATTAAATTTTAAAGAGCATACCGAAAATGAAAATGCATTTCCAGGAATTATTGCTCAAAGACAGTATTGTTACCGATTACTTATGTGTGTTCCTATAAATGAGCGACAAATGCTTAGAATGTCCTATTCTATGGCAATAATCTTGCAGTGAAATTCAGTAATTTATAAAAATTTCAATGCATGTGAAATCGCGTAATGCCATTAAAATACTCTGCAAACGATTTTTCCATTGACCAATTCTTTTGAGTGCCCCTGTAAATGTATGATTAATGCGACACACATCCTATTCAATACCGAACATGGCATGATAAACATCATTAATATACATCAATGGGATGACAATTCAAGTATATTTACGCGAGTTACAGCGTGGACAGAGAAACGGTCAGACACCCGAATTCATAAACACGTTTCAACTTTTTTGGAATGTGTTAAATAGCCTCAAAATCGTCATATAGTTTAAATGCTGAAACATTCTTAATGTATTAATTGCTCTTTTAAACGCGCGATTGTTTTAGCTGAGGTAGTTCTAAATAACTATATTTTATACTACGATGTTTTTATACGTTTTATGCTGTGTGAGCATCGGTAAATTGTGAACAGAATAATTTTAGAATATTAATGTACTATAGACCTTTTAATGTATTATAGATCTTTCTGTGTTATAGATCTTTTAATGTTCTTAATTCCTCAATCTTACTTAATTTTAAATGAAAATGAATGATTTATAAACAATAGATTTTTGCGGCATGTTATGCTAAGTTTATAAAATAAATGTTTCTTAATATTCTGTGTGTTTTACAAATCAGTCTTTATATTTTTTTATTACGTGTATTTTTTTAATAGTAATCTATATTTGCTACAGTGTAAAAGAAATACAAATATTTCTAAATCTGCGAAACAACGTACGAAAACATACAATAACGTTTTCGTGTTACCCATTAGAAAAGAGTTTTTAATATGTAGAAACTAATAAATTTTTCTAAATGACTGAGTCATCTCCTTATATATATATAATACAAACGGAAATTTCGTTCCGGCTGCTTATAACTCAAGTTTTAGTGAATGGGTTTTGATGAAACTTGCACTGTTAGATAGATATTATTTCAGAGAAGGTTTTAGTATACAACAAATTGTTCTAGGTAGATTAGTTATAGATTTATGATGGAAAGTTCTGCTATTTTGGAAAAAAATGTTGTCATTGGCATATGTTTTTCATCATGGCGACGTCTTATTATGCTATCTTTTAGCTAAAGAATTGAAACGTTGATATAAATCAGAAATTAAAAAGTACAAACAGCTCGAAATATAAAATGAAGAAACTATTAGTGATTTAATTAAAATACGAAGAAATACAGTTTTAATAAGAAATAATAGTATAAAACAAAAATATTTTAATTTAAATATTGGAAGAATATGTTTTCCGGCTTAAAAGAAGTATTCATTTTCAAAGTCGATCCATTGAAACAATATTTGGCGATTTATGCTTTTTAATGCCTATATTTTGCACCTGAATAAGAAAAAAATACTGAAAATTTATATATAAAATACTGCCTTTTTTTTAGAGTATGACAGGATTAATTTAAAAAAGTACTGGATGCAGTTTGTTTATCATTTACATCATTGGATAGTTTCGCTGAATCTTTTGCATGCATGATTTAGGGATGATATAACTATCGTTATTTTTATTTATTTATTTATTTATTTTTTTTTTTGGGGGGGGGGGGCAAAGTTTGTTGTTGGTCATTGTTTGTCATCTTGGCGACTATGTATTATGGTATTATTGAGGAACTGAAACGGGTATATTATTTGGAAAAAAATGCGAACGCCATGGGAAAAATGTTAGTAATTTTATTTAAAATGTAACACATGACGCAAAGCCGAATTCAAAAACTAACAAATGAGAATGAATCACCTGAACATAATTTCGATGCTACGCACAATCTCTGCAATCATTGTAATACACTCAATTTCAGTAGTGCAGGAATTAAAGAATATTTTTGTTGCTTTTGACATATTGGATTCATTTTTCCATTAAATATTACTGTAATTAATCAACTGAAATGAGTGTTGGTTAATAAATAAAATTTTGTCCAACACATTAGAAAATATATTACCGCAATGGCGTTTACATCGTTTCCCGATATCAGGAAATACATACATCCATATTGCCTTAAAATACGTCATACTCACAGTTCATTTGATTGAGTGTTCGTCTTGAAAAATAGAACCATCAGAGTGGGCGTAGACTGCTTGTTTAAAAAATAAAAGTTTCTTTTGCCGCCGTTGATTTCAGATTCTCATTAGTCTTTATAGTGTATTAATATGTTTTCTCAAACTGGAATATTTGTTTCTTAAAATGGATATAAATAGTCAAGTAAACATTTTGAGGTGCGTATGTGAATTCATACATGCAAAAGTGACAAAATACCATAAAATATTATTTTTTTATGATATTTTAATGTTAATAGTGATAATATACCAGGATTCAATGTAAAATAAGTTTATTGAAGATGAAAAATTTTAAGTGTGAAATAATAGCATCCAAAAAATCTATATGGTAAATTGTTCAAACTGATTGGTACATTATACAAAATACCACAAATTTTTGCTTTAATTCGTGGCAACAAAGTAAATTTTGTTTTTGTAAGTGCATATTTAAATCTCGAAAATATGTTAATTTAAGATATTCCTAAAGATAAAGGTAGCTCTTCGGAATCGGGGGTAACTTGGATGTGGTCACTTTAAACTTTTATGTACTGAATTATGAATTCATGAAAATTTTATCTTCTAAAGCATTTTTTGTGAATTGTTTTAACTACATTAGAAGATTTGTATAATCATTAAATAAATTTTAGAACGATTTTGGAAGGATTGAAGGATTTGGAAGGATTAATTAAATGTAAATTTATAGGGATTTTGTGCAATATTTATAACCACACTCAAATCTTTTATTTTAAATATTTTTATTGGCAATTTGTAGAATTAGGAAATGTACAAATATAATGCTCTTGCAATAGAAATATAGAAATATTTCCAAACTAAAAAATCCCCCCCCCCCCCCCTAACGCCAAGAAAGCTAAAAAGATGCAAAAAAAAAAAAAAATCATTATAAAAATATTTTTGTTTTGTGTAACCAATAATGCTTTTGGAACAAGATAAAGTAAATTATATATAACTCATTGTAAACTGTATTACAACTAATCCATATATTAAATTAATTTTATAAGTTATTTTAATGGTACTTATAAGTTCCGTCAGTAGATAAAGGATTAAATATCCGTTTATGGATACATTATATTTTCCTCGATTTAGACACATTTATCTTTTGTTTATGATGCTATATGTATGTTAAGTGGTAGTAATATTGATAATAAACAAAATAGTTTCTTAAAATTAAAACACTTTTAAAAATATTAAAATTATAATGTTACATTTAAAAATAGTATTTTGTTTAAATGTTTTGTTCATATATATCTGATGACAGATACATTTATTTTATTTATTATTATTATTATTATTATATGTATTAATACAAAATATTTATTATCAAATATAATTTTGTCAGCTGCAATAACAAGATTTAAAATATCTAGCTTTATATATGCAATGAAATTTTCAGACTAAAGTTAAATTCCGTGGCCTAATCATTAAAAAGATGTCTAAGTGTAAAACTTTGTATTACTTATGGTTAAGGTATATGATGAGGTATTTATGCATTAAGGTATATAATAATCATAATATTCTAGATGTGATTTTTTCTAGTTTTCCATAGATAAGCTAATTTCTGAAGAGGTTCCATACGTTCTTAACTTTCAAATAAACGACTTTTTATTTTCGACCGAAATTAAATCCTTATAGTGTTTATAATTATGGCCAACATGATTTAAAGTGATATCTCAATTATTAAGAAAGATATACACAAAATTCTGATCCCCCTAACGATCGAAATACTAGATTGAATTTTAAACGCGATATTCTAGAGACTGCATTTTTCAACATGGTGACATTTGAACATTTGAACAGTTTTTAGAATTTTTGGATAACATTTTCCCTTATCTTCGCATAATTAAATTGTCTAAAGGCCAACGAGGCATTTTAAAAAAATATATATATTTTTATACTTTTTCAGTGAGTTTAAAGATCAAAATTTTAAACGAAAAATGAATTTTATTCCTTCAAAATAACGCAATTTTCTTATTTTTCAAAAATTTGAACCAATGACTCTTAGCTACAACATTATTTTACAAGAACAAACTGAGACTTTTACATTTTTTTTTTTTTTGTTTCTACAGGAAATTAGTATATTGCCCATCGAGACAGGAGATTTTGGTACCGGTAATTATGACTGCAGATTTTTGAAGTAATATATGTCGAAATTTTTTTATATACTTGATGCAATAAAAAACTACGTGGAATTATTAGTATTTCCATTAATTTTACTCCCTTCCTAAAAAACAATTTCAAAATATGTTAATCTTTCGTCGCCGAGAACTTATGTAAACCATTAATATACATTTCTGAAACCACGATGAAATTCGATAACAATAAAGTTAAATTTGACAGTTCTTTAATAACCAAAATAACTAATCCATAAATTATATTCATTTAGCAAAAGTTTTCGAAATGAAATAATTCTTTGCTCAAAAACACGCAAGATCATAAATATCTGCTACGATTTCATTGTTAGTGATAACTTTTACAATACTAAGCCTGATTCAATGTTTTCATGTAACCCATCCAAATGTTTTTAAGCACGAAAAGTTTAGCATGTAATCTTGTTATCTATTTCGAAACCAGTTTTATAAAGAAAATATTGTACAAAGTCCAGACGAAGATGTAGTAGAGGGACAGAAATAACTTCTGAAAATAAATGAAATTTTTGTTATTTTTATAATTTTTTTGTTATTTTTATAAAGAAAAGTTTGATGAATGACTTTAATGTGCAGATAAGGAAAGTCAAAGAACATTATCTATTGCGTCTGAGATCAATGTGCTTTAAACATATATACTTTATTATACTTTATATATACACATATATACTTATTATTATTACATTACATATATACTTATCTTATACTTTACAGTAGTTACTATAAAATTTTCAAAAGTATAACGAAAAGTGTATTTTAATACAGTCTAAAGAACTTATTAAAGCTTTCTTATTGACTTTGTCTTCATTCTAAATTCCTGATTAAAACAAAATTAAATTTTACATTTCTCTGGCCGTGTGACATAAGCTAATATTCGTAAAAATCATTTTAGGATTTAGTATGTAGGATTAAAGATTATATCGATTCAATTTTCAATTTTTATAATCGCAAATTTTACTTTAAGTCGTCGATGTAGATAGATGAACAATTTTCAAAATTTATTTTTGATAATTCAAATTCAAAAAACGATTTTTGCCGAAATCAACAATTAGAGGAAAAGGTCCAAATACCGGCTAGGGTCCAAATACCGGCTACTAGGTTTTCTGAGAACTGAGCGCAGCGCAGTCTAGCGGTGATAGGTAGAGTTTGTAAATTTAATTGAGAGAAGAAAGTTACGAAAAGTACGTCGCTGTGGACTGTGTCATTTACAAATAGTAAATGCAAAAGTGTCGAATCTACGTAATCTGGTACATCAAAAGTTTTTCAGATATGTGTTTCTCATTTTCTAAAAATATACTGATCGTATATTGGCTTGAATTGTTCATTAAGTTATTTTCTAGACATATTTAGCTCTCAATTTCCACGCGCCCAGTACTGGTATTTTATTATATGAATGAGTAATACCGGTTTTAAATTAAACATAGCAGAGGTCAGAATACCGGCTACCTAGAGTGGTCTAAATACGGGCTAGCCGATATTTGGACCTCTCTCGGTTGCTCTGCTTGTAGGGGAGGAAAATATATTAATTTGAATAGTTCGATAATTAATAAATTAATTTAAATGGTTCAGAAATAGCCCCTGTACCATTTCGCAATATGAAAAAAGCAACTATGGTCGTAATTCTTCAGGACCGACACTGGTTACCGGATCACTTTCCAAAAAAGCGCTGTTTGACACTCCAAAATTGCTTGTAATAAATGTGAAGAGAAAGAAAAAAATGATGGAGTAAACCAGGCGAAAGAGGCAGAAATTGGATTTTAATCCCCTCTCTGCTCAATCCGAGATTTCCCTGGGCATCGTAAAAGAAGCAAAATTTGCGCAACCCGATATTTCCTTGGGGATGCATTTTTTCCGTCTAATTAACCCTCCTTGATTATTCCCACCATTTATTTATTTTTTTTTTTTTAATTATGCCTTATTTAATCGGAGTATTTTCCCGGTTAAATTAGACAAAAACTTTTGTTTTGAAAAACCGGTGACAAAAGAATAAAAATTCTTAAAAGACGCTCGTCGCGAAGGGGTTAAATACGCAATTTTTGAAGCTATTTTTATAAAACAATTACGCAGCGAGAGGGCTAAAAAAGTGAAAAAGGAAAATATCCAACAGAGGAATATGATAAATGTGTCTCTTCTGCATGGGTGCTTTCTCTGTGGACAAGAATGGGGGAGGGGATTCTGGCTTCAATGTTAAGAATGCGATATGTGGGCTGATGGGGACTATACCGACGCATAGAGTAATATTATGCTTTTTATTTTTTTCAGATAAAATAATTCTCATTTCAATCAGCAAGCTTTTTTTTGTTTGTTTTACACATTAAAAAACAAAATTAGAAACATAATGGGAAGAAGACTGTGAGAGATAGTCGTAAAGAATTTTAGAAATTTGACAAAAATACTTATTTGTTAAAAATTGCGTATTTTTTCTAACATAAGAAATGTTATTAATCAATACAATTTATTAAAATAATATTCTTATTGCTTAATAATTGTCATTAGCTCTATTTGTCTGATCTTTTGGAAAAAAAACTTCGGTAGCCGGTATTTAGACCCCATTTTAAAAACTCAAAATTTGAAGACTTTCGGAATTTTGCTTCTTATAAACAGAAAACGCCTTTTAAACTGATTTTTTTTTTCTCTACACAGGTGTATGAAGTGTCAAGGTACCCTGCTGTCACTTTTTATTTTATTAATTTTGAAAATTGTATGATCTAGATTGAAAGCAAAAGTGGTAGCCGGTATTTGGATCTTTTCCTCTATTGTTATACAGTATAATGTTTCACAAAAGTAAGTAAAAAATTGTCATATATATGTAATATATGCTTCACTTTAAAATTTCTTTCTTTCTGTAACTTGAAAAACAAATACAGAAGATTATTTATGATGTTGATTTCAATTGACTAAATGTAAAAAAGAAAATTTTAAATATTAAGTATTGCATTTATGTTAAGATAATATGACGTGCTAAATTAATATGTTAAACCTTCTGTTGCATATGAACCTATGAACTTGTAACAATCCCCAACAAACTGAATATTTTATTGTTATTCTCTTATCCTACATATAAACCTTATATACAGTTGAATAATCATGTTCAGTGCAAAAATACATAGCAAAGCCATTTCCATTTCAAAAATTCTTTTGGTAAATTCATCTTTGGCAATTTTTTTCTCTGCTCTGCACGAGAGGTGATTTTCTCTCTCTCTTGTTCTCTTATCTATAATTTTTTTTCTTTATTGTAATATTTCCAAAGTTTATATTATAACAAAAAGTGTTTAATAAGTCTTAATAATAATTTTTTGTACTTTTAAATTTCATATCACTTTTTTTTTGTATTCCTCTAAGAAATCTACGGTTTAAGAAAAATAGAATTTTTTTCTTTATAATTCGTTTTAAATCGCTTTTAATCACAAAATTTGATTTTCAGCAATTGTAAAAAGAATTCATCCATGATAGGGGTCCACCTGCTTATCTAGTAGTTAGGGTGCTAGTAATTGCTCTGTAAAAAAATAATCTCTAATTCTACAGATGTAAAGTTACTGAAATCTGTATGCTTGCTATAATTGTATCTGTACACTGTACAAAAAGATGTAAAACTACTAGACTAGTTTTTGTGAAGCTACAGAAATCTATAGCTTTGCAAAAGTATCTATTAAAATTACAATGATCTTACTAAAACTTTATCTGTAACCCTGGTTGAGGTTGCATAAACGTTCTAGGCGTACTGTTAAAAATCTGCTGCAAACTGTCCACATTGTAAAAAAAAACGACATTTTTACAGTACACATCTCGCGCACAAACTCGATCACAGTGAATGTGCTGTATCTTTCTTTGTTTCCTGACTATATAAACATGAAAAATACAGTAGTTGCGTAAAATTAACAGCACAATGTGCTGGCAATTCGGACGCTAGTAGTTTGTGCTGGCGTCCAAATTGCCAGCACATTGTGCTGTTAATTTTACGCAACTACTGTATTTTACATGTTTATATAGTCAGAAAACCAAAGAAAGATACAGCATGTTCACTGTGATCGAGTTTGTTCTGGCAAATTTACAGTGGTTTTTTTATAGTGCAGAATTTCGCCCGTTTTCATAGAAAAAGGTTACATAATAGTAATTTAAATTTATTTTGACCATAATATTGTCAATAATATGGTCAGCTGTGCTTAATATTATAGCCAAATATCCGTTATCTATAAAAACAGTCGAATTACTGGGCAGTTTGCTGAAGATTTTTAACAGTACATCGTACTTTCCTAAAACATTCTCAGTAACCTTACAGATTTTTTGATTTATGGTGCAAAAGTGTATCTGTTACATGAAATTTTGTTGTTGCCGTTATATAAAAAGTTCTAGGAATCCCAGTTTCATAGAAAAATTTTAGTAACTTTACAGAATTTTTTTACAGTGTGGTAAGAGGTGCTAGATTTGTAATCAACTTCAGGGGCATGGAGCTTAATATTCGGTCTGATTCCACCATATACAAAGTTTTTCGGTCTGTTTAGCTGCCATGTGCAAAAAATGTCCATAAAACCCTTAATCAACCAAGCAGCCCAGAAATTACACTGAAGACGGTTAATTGTTATATTTTTTAAAAGCTTTCAATCGGACTATTAATTGATTTGAAGCGTATAAGACATATGTGAAAGCCTCTCTGCCCCTGAAAGGATTGACGCCATAAAAAGGTGTGATAATTTACAAGATATTTATGGTGGATCTTTCCAGTTGTAAATGTTTGAAAAAAAAATATGATGTCAATTACTTTCGAATGTAATACTGTGAATCAGTAGATACATACAAATCGAAGCGATGGTCAATTCGTAATGCGTTATGAGAATAGCACATAATCTCAGTCTTTTTACCTTCGCAATTAAATTAACATTCGAAATGATAGTTGCCTGTTATACATATATGTAAATAGTTGAAAAATGAGTACATCTATCAATTATGAGTTTATTATTTTTATCATATTTTGAAATAAATTATTACACTAAAGCTAACAAAAAGAAAAAAATGAAATATTAAAGTTTTTATAAGGGCAGATGAATTTCAATTTTTGAATAGTTACACAACTTCCGAAGAACTGTGTGATTAATGTAGAAAATGTTTTATATTAGAGATGATAATATCTTTTTTCTTTTTCTTTAGGAATCTTTAACGCATCACGTTAATATATTGATATCTCCATATGTAAAACAAGGAATACATTTATGAAGTTTTACATAAATTAACAATCACCACGCTTATAGCAACTATTTATATGATAAAACATTGTCAAAGTATGATTCTATTTAAAATCGAATATATATAAATTATTTTAAAGTAGACTTAATTATGTGTAGACTTAACACATGTTTTACAAATTTTAATTAGTTCTTTATTGTTGAAACGTTTATTATTCATATGTGATTATAACATTTTATCTTATATACCATGTGTTATTGAAACAACTTATTCTTTATGAAAATAAAGATAACAATATTAGCTTTTATAATCGAAATTTAATAATGCCATTGGAAAACAGCTTTTGTTTACCTAAAAAAAGTATTCAAAAAGTAAAATTTAATTTATTAAATTATAAAACGCATTTCTTATCAACTGCAAATTTGCTCACAAATATTTTGATTTTGTTCAAATAAACATGTTTATGAGTTTATGTTCAAATAAACATGCAATAATACATGTTTTGTTTCAACAATGTATCAAATATTTTATTAGTTTTAGTCTAATGGAATTTACTTTAATTTTACGATTCATAAAATGTTGAAACATTCATAATTCATCTGTGATTACCAAATTTCATCGAATATACTATGTCTCACTGAAATAATTTATCTTTATAAAAGTAAGGATAAGTATATCTTCATTAATAATCAAAAATTTAATACTATCATTTGAAAAGAGTTTCGGTTTACCTAAGGAATTTCAAAAAATAAAATTTTATTTATTAAATTATAAATCGCATTTTCAATAAACTGAGAATTTGTCCACAGATATTTTGACTTTGTTCAGTTCAAATACACATAAAGGCAATATTAAAGGTTTCGTTTTAACACAAAGTATCAAACATTTTATTAGTTTTAGTCTAATGAAGTTTACTTTGCTTTTGAGATTTGTATAATTAGGGGTTGCGGAGAAACGGTAATATTATAAGATTAAATATTTCCATTTGCTGGAACGAATTCAATATTTCCGTAATTAGTGTGGAAATTACGAAAAGAAAAAATATCACGATTAAGGTTCTGTGCTTCAACCCTTTATTAACTGTAACAATTTTTAATGACATGAAGCTTTTAACTTTTAAGAAAATTTTCAACAGAATATTTTTATTAGTATGAATCGTAATAAATATTTGTTCAAAATATTACTATTTCTTACTTTTGAAATAAACAATTTCATTTAAGTAGTAATTTCGTTAATGTAGATCCGTTCGGCATTGTTTGGGATTAACTTAAATAAACCTTAAAATGTCAAACGCACCTAGTGGTCGGGTCGCTAGCGGTGAGAGCCCCATTGCTTTTGGCATCGTAGTAAGGGGTTGTTACTATGGTAATTACTTAACATGCACACATGCTTAATATGTGACATTGGAAGAAAAACTTTATGAAAATCAATAATTATGTACAAAAGGTCTTAGAAAAAAAAACTTACATTAAATTATTATTTTGCTTTAAATATTTTAAAATCAACATTTACTATAACGGGGACCTTTCGTTGATATGCAATATCATATAAATAAGTTATTTCGTTAAAAGGTACAATCGTAAATACCTTAATAAAAGTAAGCACGTGTTTCAGAACCCCCCCCCCCCCTAAAAATATCGATTGTGGCCAAATAAATTATTCTGTTGAAACAGTTTATCTTCAAAAACATGAAAATAAGAAAAACCTAATCCAAACAATGAACGTCTGAAAATTAATTTCGTAAGAAAAGAAAAAAAAAAGAAAAAGAAAAACATGAACATTTTTTAACCGTACAGATTTTTTTGGGATATACAATTTAGCATAAGGTATCGTAATCTCTTATAAAATCTCGTGCGTATAATATTAATCGTTCCTTCTGTGAAGCAGGACTTAATTCAATTTAAGTATTTTAACAATCAAATTATATAAATATTACTTGTGTTTATACAAGATGTTTTAAATTTTCTAAATATATTACGAGGGTGGTTCAATAATTATTGTCCCTGGTGTATATAAAATATTTATATTGCGATGGTTGTTATGGAATATCGACGCCTAATGTCTTAGATGTCTATATGTTCAATTTTAAAACCATAGCTGCTATACTCACATAGCTTTGGAGGGAGAAATGATAGGGGTGGAGTGGGGGTGAAAAGCTGATTTTTAGCTTATGAGGCTAGATTTGTGATATTGGATGAGACGTAATTACTGTCGTTTGGACTAGGGATAATAGTGATGTAGCCACGCCTCAACCACTGTCACAAATGTAGCCTCATAAGCTCCAGACCGGCAGTTCACCCTCACCCCCATCCTTAAAAACTTCCCCAAAAATAGGTTTTTAAAACTTCACCTCTCCCTCAAAAACTATGTTAATATAACAGCAACGGTTCTGAAATTGAGCATATAGCCATTTAAGAAATTAGGCTTCGATATTCCACATCAAACATCGCAGTACGGATATTTTATGTACATTGGGTACAATAATTATTGAGCCACCCACATATTTTCAGCATGCGATTCAAACGAAAACATAATAGGACCTTATGTATCTGTTACAAGTGAAAGTTCTTAAACTTATAAGAGATATCAATACAGGTTGGGCATAAATTAATGAGGCAAAAAGAAAGGTTTGTTATAATTATAATAGCCAAACATGAAGGAACACATGATTATATATATACTGAATAACAATACATATACTGCAATCTATGGGTATAACGACTGCTGATGATGTTTGCCATATTATAACACATCAAATACCTATCCAAATTGAGACTTCAGCACTAAAGTAAGAAGTACATCAGTAAATCTATCATACAATACCAGTAACATGCGATCTAATTGGTACATTAGTGTAAGTATTTTGGAAATTATTTAGTTAGAAATGAGCATAACAAAATTATGTCAACCGAGTATATTTTAAAATGTAACATCATTCCCTCCTTTCATATTTGCTGAGACAATGATGTTAAATAACATATACGTAAAATTGAAAATAATGTAAATGAATTGGAGCCTAAATAATGCTGGACTTGTAACATGCTTTTTGTAATATCTGCTATGTCTATTTCTAAATGAAATTCTTACTGCATTCCACCTGCATCTTTAAACGAAATTGAAAACGAAAATTGTACACGAGTGGCTCGTGAATCGACGGGAACTTTCCATCCTGATAAGCCGCTATTCGTGATTTTAATAAATATCATGATGGAGATTAACTCATTTTTATTCCGATTAATTGACTGAAGCAGAAATTTAAGGTGAAAGTCAAAGTTGATATAGTATTGAACTGCTAAAAATGAAACACTGACATCTGTAACAACATTTTAAAATATTACAATATATGGGAGAGAAGAAAGTTTTTAAATTAAAACTGTATGCAAAAATTGTTATATGGGAATTTTAAATATGATGTAATTTTCCCTATATACTGTTTTTAACAAGGGAAAATTCAATTATTATTTAGCAGTTTTCGTTCTGTTTTTTAGTGTCACGTGCAAATATATATATATATATATATATATATATATATATATATATATATATATTAATGAAAGGAAGTATTGTGATTTGCGCTGTTTTAAAATTTGACAACGGTATAACAAATTTTATTTAAGAAAATTCAAGTAAATCTCTAATAAAATTGTAGAGTTTTGACTAAAAAAAAATCCCTTAAAAGATTTGTCAAATTAAAAATAAAATAATTTCTCACTGCACAATGCAAGCTTGTCAAGCAAGTCACTAAAAAATTTTGTTAAACTGTCCTGCATAGTTTTTGTTCCTATGAAACAAATTTAGGATGTATTTTGACCGACTTGAACATTAAATAGCTCTTAACATAAGTCTTAGATTTAAAAGAATGTCTGCTTCAGCGTGTTTATCGAATATATCTCTATAAAACTACAAGCTTCACATTTTCTGTGGAATAGTTTGCTTAATATTAGCCTAGAAATATCTCCGGCAGAAAAGAAAAAAAAAAAAATCTTACGGAGGTGACAACGTTAATTACTTTTTTATTAGAATAAAGTGATAAAACTAACTAAAGCAGTGAAACAGAAATAGCTCAAAAAAGCAATATATATATACACATAATAAGTTTTAAACGTGTATAAAATATAAAGTTTATTTTTTAGTATAAATTTTAGAATCCATGTCAGTGAAATCTATTGAAATTTGAGTTTTCTTATGGAAGAAGAGAAAGATGACAAAAGACGTATATCTGTCAATTATAAATGATGTATGCTTTAAAGTATGTCATATGTCATTAGTGTCACATTGTTGCGTCATAAACTGAAACAAATAGTTTTTAAAATAGTAAAATAGGGTACCATTAGTAGTTTAAAGAATCGATCGATAACAGTTAAAGTTTTTCTAAAAATGAATCCCAGATATTATTATTTTTGATACGGAAGAGTGGATGTAAAAATAGATATTATTCAACGCGATAATCACCGTATTAAGTCACATAATTTACGCCAGGCTTAATTTATGCAACTTGTATTTTTTAAAGAACATTTCGTCCAAAAAAATATTATAACGATTTCCATTTTTCATTTTCTTTTTGTAAGAAAAGGTAGGTAAAAGAAATTAAAAGTGAAAAAATGTAATTTTCAGATGAAAGATCTGTGGGAAAGTCTGAATTAATGAGGCATGAATTCCTATTACTGTAACCTATTGGTTCCAAACGTGGGAGTACCGGGGTCTATTTAACTTTGCAGATTGGAATTTCCAAATTTGTTACTCACAAATTCGCTATCACTTTCTTTTGGAAAAAAAGGTTGTAGACTAAAAATAAAAGTTAAATATTCGATTAAAAAAAAAAAAAAAAAAAAAAAAAAAGGCGGGGTTTGTCTCGTTTTAAAATTTTTCCATTCAAAAGTTAAAAATAGAATGAATTGCAGAATAATTATTCGAATAACTAAAAAAAATATTTTTACATCCATTTCTCTTAGTTTTGTCTTTCTAATACGTATAAATTTCTGAGAATTTATTGTTTATTAAGGTATTTTATAATTTTTCGCAATTTTCTTTTTAATAATGTGTTTAATGAGTATTTTATTTTAGTTTACTCTGTAGTACGTCACATGAAGAAACTTTTACGTGTGAAAGGCATATATAATTCTGAATGTCTCGAATGTATTTAAACTAAAAAATATTTGAAACAGCTAAACGGGATAATACTAACTTTATAAAATTCATAAGTCTTAAATGGTATTAGAAAATAAAATGAGTAAAAATCTGTAGTGCAGTCCTATTACACAGTTAAAAAATATATGATATGCATTTCAAATTCAGAAAGTACATGGCAACCAATTAATAGAAAGGGGAAAACAGAGAGAGGTGTTTTAATAGGGGATAATAATAAATTGCCACTTAAAATTGATAAAGATGACAATTTTTCAATGTTTATTGTGGTTTATGTTATCCACAGAAAGAAAATTTAGTATCCAAAGCATTTCTATCAACTCTTAATCAGTTACTAAAATGAATTATAAAATGTGCCAATGCAGGATTTTGTAAAGATAAAAGTACAAAACATTATACCCTCATACCATTTGTTTAATTATGTTAAAAAATTTGGAAATGAAAATCCACCTATTTGATAAGTTAAGAGATGTGGATTGAGTAGTTTTTTTAAGGCTCTAAAACCTCCTTCATTACAGTTCACTATTTAAATAATAAGATATATGTCTTATAGTGTACGTTTTTGTTAATGTGTGCCATGGGAAGTGGATCGTGATTTTACGTATGCTTTGGTGAAGCATAGAAAATAAAAGTTTGGTAACTACTGCTCTAACGACATTTATTCTATCAGTCTTAATTTCATAATCAGTCAATATTGAATTATCCAACAATGTGTATCCAGAATTGCATATTCCGTTTTTTGTATTTTGCAATTTTCGGTTTTGACCTGCTCCAATAGTACAAGTGATTTTATGACCAAATAATATTACATCCACTGGCGTGTGATAAATCCGTATTTCTCGTTCAAAATTAATCAGTCTAAGTTATTGTAGGTTCTTTAAAGTTATAATGACTAAAAATATAAGTTTTACACAAAGAGATTACAATTCAAGAGGTCAACTTTAAAAAACACTTTCAATAGAGTTTTTAAATTCTACTGATACTCTCTCGTTAACTCAGTTTTTTAAAAATTATTATCCGAGAATATTCCTAAAATCTAAAAAATGACTGTCTTCACATTGTTTAAAAATGCAACTTAAATAAATGATGTAATTGTAATTTATTTTTAATAATAATTATTAATTAAAATGATATAATTATCTTAAAGCGATATCTTTAATTACTCTAAGTTTTATTCAAAAGAAATTTAATATCAATTAATACTTAATAAAATAATCCGCGTATTTTTTACACAATTGGCAGAGGAATAAGAAGAAAGGATGAATAAAATCGCGAAAAACAAATTAGTAAATAGTTTGAACAGAATGAGTTTGAAAAAATAATACTTTTGTTTGATGCTTCCAAAATGAATTTTCAAAAAATTCAATATCACATTTCCTAAAGTGTAAATTAAATTACTACATCACAGAATGTTACATTCTGTGATGTAGTAATTTAATTTACACTTTAGGAAATGTGATATTGAATTTTTTATATCATTTTATATATTTGTCTCTACTGGTTGTCCTACCCTTCTAGTTTTTATGTTATCAAAATAGATCGATTACTACGAAATTTTAATTTGATATTTAAGTACAAAGTAATGCAGTCTTCGTATCATATGCAGTTTCACAATTTACAAAAATATCGAACCTATTATCATGGATTATTTCGGCATGCCCAGATTTTGAATCTGCACATTGCTCGTTTATCCTAACACGCCCAGTCTCTAGATCTCTTGCAATTATGCAGTTACTACGTGCTAAAGTTAAAACTTTGTGAAAAGTTTCATGTTTGTCTAAGGTTAATAAATTGTTCTTAGTATCATGATACTCGACTTAGTCTGAATAAATAAAAAGTATCAATAGTTTCCATGAAACGATCCCTTTCCTACAAAATTTTATTGTATTTTTTTTTAATATATAAATCATATTTGTTTCACATTTCAAAATAATCTTTTAATCACATAAGAAAAAACCAAACAGACATAAAGGCAATTGTGTAATTGTACCTTAAAATATGAAAAAAAACTTCTGAAACTCAACCACAAGTGCGTAAATGAAACAACTCCAAGAACAATAAAGTGGCAGCAATCTTCAATATTTGAATCAAATATGCGCACTCAATGACTGTACTTCCAAGTAGCATAGATTGTTAACTCATAGTTTACAGCTTGTGGAAAGCGGTGGGAAACGGCATGGCGTGTAATGGCAGCGTTGGGAAATGGTAGGTACAATTTCCCCTCTAATTTGATGTGTATCTGAGCAAGAGTCTGGGCAACTGGCTGTTGGACAATTGTTTTGCCTCTATTGGCAAATGGTTCGTTGTCCAATTATATATAAACGCTGACATTTCTTACTGTAGGCCAACGTGAAACAACCAATAGTCGTCGTTGGCCAAACCGTTTTTTCCTACTTGGGCTGTCATGTAAAAATTATCAATAATTTGTATTTTACTGATTACACAAATTCATTTATGAAAAATTTCACAAAAGACGCAAGAGAACTGTCTAGCTTAGCTAATCAATAATTTGCATCGCAACATGGCAATGTGCGATGATACATCTCATTACCAAATATATCTACTTACCATTGAAATCCTTTTTTTTTCTCATCCCGCCTAGTGCTCCAAATTAGTACCGTGTCATCAATATGTCTTTAGCTCTGCGAAATGGAAACAATGCCGTCAAAGGAAGATAACGAATGTTTAAGGTCGATATCCAGATAGATTTTGCGCTGTTAAGGAAACGAGATTGACCAATCAGAAAATATGCTCATTTAAAACAGTGAAAAGTTGGCAAAAATGCAGGCTTCTGATTGGTTATTCTCGTTTCGATAACAGCTCAAAATCTATCTCGATCCCGGTCTATGTCTTACACATGTCTCACACATTTTATACATGGATAAACCCACAGCTGGTGTCGGCAACCTGCGGCTCGTGGTACTCTAAAACATACCTTTTCTTTCCTTAAGGTCATTCTGTGGCCTAGAACTGTAGTATAGTGAATGAGCTCAAAAAGTTTGCTTCCCGGCATCGAGACTCTCAAGCAACAAATAGGACTATGTGGGATAGTAACATTAATATTATTACACAGCTCCTCTTGGGTAATTATAAAATAAACATTGTAAGTATTTTATTAGCATCCATCACAATTATTATATATTATGTTAGATGTAGCTTACTTTCGACTCTTTGCTATAAGATGCAGCCCTTATATTTTCTACTCATGATGTAATTAAATATTAATGCATATCTGCAAAAATATGTCTTTACTTTCTTATTTTTTAAAAATATTAAAGTTATTCTAAATACCAAAAACCTTATATCAAATTATATCTTTAATCATTAAATATGTAGTAAGTATAAGAAAAAGAAATATTTTCGAATATTTTATCCAGAAAATTATTTTTCCATGAAATGAATCTAATAAGATTAATCCACATTCCTCGATTCATAATATTTTCATATATTATTCAGATTAAATTCTGGTGAGGAAACGTTTATCTAATTTGTGTATGAAAAAAAATATATATGCGATATATTTCCCAATGAAATTGTAATTGAAGAATTAACTTGTTAGCGAAGAAAATTCCCTTTGATGAAAATAAAATAACAAATTTTATAAAATATAGATTTGAAGCACAAATTCAACAGAAATTCCGTAGTTTAAAATAAAAATATTTTCACATCTATGTACTGTTCATTATATCATTCGCCACTTTATGTAAATATTTTTAATTCATACATTTTTGCATTTCATTTAATTACTTTAAAAATGTATTTGAAGTCATACTGAAAATTTTGAATTCAGATAAAATTTTCTTTTTAATACATATTATTTGCAAAAAAAAAAAAAAAAAAAAAAAAAAAAGAAAAAAAATAACTAGATCTAAAAATTATGTGTATTAAAAAAAAAAAAAAAAAAAAAAAACAAAAAAAAAACAAAAAAAAAAAAAAAAAAAAACGAAACAACTCCTACTTGAAAAAAAAAATCAAGCTTTTTCATAAATACAATACATTTTGTATTCATAAAATTATCATTTTGTTGAATACACACAGTCTGGCTCATGAAAAGCAGTCGTGAAAATAAAAAGAACTAGTACGCTGTATAGAAAATTATAAGATACATTTTTAATACCACCTCATGCAAAACTGGAGCGTGCAACGTGAATGGGAAAACAGATGAAGCGAACGAAAGTCAGCAGTAATGTCCAGAGACGTGCGCAAATGAAATACATCAGCAATGCAGTACTTTCGTATGTATGTTGTTACAATGTCAAAATTTATTTATTAACAAGAAATCACACAAATAAGTGACAGTACTGTTTCACGAGAAGTCTGTTAAACAGTATCCTAATCAACTATTGGCCGAATAATGCAGCGATTTGGTAGGCATTATGCAAAAATCAGGCATGGTAAAACGAGTCTTCATTAATGGGATTGAACATGCACGTGAATGTCTAAAAAAGGAAGAGTGCAATTTTAACATCTGTTTTAGTTTAGAAGGGGAAAAAAGCAATTTTTTTTCAAAACTTTTATAGAAACTTTTTGCGATACTGTATTTCAAATTTAATTTATTTTTTATCCTTATACAAAATACAAATCGGATTTTAATTTTAACTGTTCTGCAAAAACAACTGTATTTTTTAAATTAAATACAGTATTTCTGGTAAAATAGAAAATATCTACAACACAATTCTCCCTTAAAATAAGTATAAGGTCAATTGAGATATTTATGAAAATGGGGCTATTCAGGTTTATCTCCACTAAAGATCACGTAAGAGTAGCTGATAATAAACTAAATTAAAAATCAAAGGTTTACATCCTTATTGGAAAATGACAACATTCCGCCGTTTCTTTTTCACGCTTGTCAGCATTTCTCGCGCATATATGTTTCCTTTTAAGTTAAACGTGGCGAATAATTTTTAGTACCTGTGAATAGACTGTATTTCTATCAGATAAAATCGATCTAAGTCGTTGTTCTTAACAATTATTGTTAAGTTAAAATTACTATAACAGAATAACAGTTTTTGCTCCAACTCATTTTGAAGGAGCTAAAAAACTATGTTCATAATTTTTCTGCTCTTTTTGTGACATGGGGCAATTATAGACTATTTTTTAGGGTTCCGAACATAAAAAGTAAAAACGGAACCATTATAAGATCACTCTTGTGTCTGTCCATCTGTCACAGCCATTTTACTCGTAAACTATGGAACGTGGAAAGTTCAAATTCGGGGAAGTAATAAAGACTGTTGACTCACATATTTTCAGATTATTAAACATTTATAGATATATTTAGTAAAAATGTATAGGGGCAAATTCAGTTGCTTAAAGAAAAATATTTTCTTTGTATATTGTGTGGGGTATCGTGTGAAAACTTTCGTAACGCTGAATTCAAAAATACATTTCTTTTAAATTTAGGTATTACATTTTCAAAGATATAGTCAAAAATGTAGCGCAAAAATATGTCCCCCCCCCCCATCTAATTCCGAATCTACTGAAGCTAAAACTATGAAAAAAATTAGAGGGAGTAAACGTTAATTTAAACCTTGCAGGAAAATTATAGCGATTACCGTAGGTCACATAGTTTTTGAGAAAATCGCATTTTTCCGTTACACACAAACTTCGATTTAGGGGCATTCAGCAAAACTTTCGAGCAGCCCTGGAGGTACCTATCGTAGCAGAAGTATAAAAGCATTGTTGATCATGATTTTCGAAAAAAAAGTCAGTAATTAGCCGAGATATAAACCCTTAAAGATATGGATGGTTTGGACACGCGTAGTGACAGGGGCGACGTACTCTATAACCATTGACTTTTAAAACCTAGATATAACCCTCCATGACAACTTTTAATGATATATGTGTGTAATGCAATGGCCAGTAACAGTATAAAAGCAATAAACGTCAAATTGTTAAAAACAGACTAATTCAAGGGGTCTCAGGACTCATAAATCTTCAAACATTTTTTTATTTAAATTTTTTTAGATGTTAATCTTCCATCTTTTCTGAACATTTTAATATAATTGTTTCCTTCAAATTCTCATTAGAACAGAATTTGTGGCTTTTAGAATTATACCCGCGCAATAGCTTAAGCGGCCTTTTCGAAACTTTTAATAATTTTTCTCCAATTGACTTTTTTGGCATAACGCGCACGATATCTCAAAACCTTTTGAGTATTTTTTCATGAAATTTTCAAACGTCTTATATTAATCTGTATAAACTGAACCTAAAATTTCCTTTTTATTCATAAAAAAAAATATGTTTTAAGTAATTATATTGTTCAAATTTTCAAAATTTTCTATTAGCTAAATACAAATTTGTATTAAAAATATAAAAATGCTTTAAATACAAATTTATTTAGGTTCAGGGTAATTATTATAATCTGAAATATAAGTATGAGTCAAAATTTTTTATTCTAGTTACAATATTTATTTCCTAATCGTGCGCGTAAACTGGTATGCCAATATTCTGCTTATCAAATGTCTGACAGTTTGGAGCACCCTGTAATTGCTAATTCTTCATCTTGAAAATTTTTAAATACATAAAATGAAAGAACGTACTCATATCTTTCATCTCAGTAAAAATTGTGTTTTAAAATCATATATATTTTAAGATATTTAATGTTGAATATGATCTCTTTTTTTAATTTTTTCCAATTTTTGAGATCCCTGAGACCCCTTAATTAGAATGAATTACATAAATACTATGTGATTCGCGACAATTTGCATTGAAGGGCTCTTTCAATAGGCCTAGAGTGGCTTTAAAAGTTAATTAAAAATCTATATGGAAAACGCGACAAGGACCAATGCGGCGTTGCAATTTTTGTGACCTCCTTTCGAAGCGCGGTTAGCACAATGCCAAATGTGAACTTTGAACGAATGTTTTGTTTTAGCTGCTCTTTAGAAAGAAAGATTACTACTATGATGAATTAAGTTTTATGAAATGACAAATGAAGTTTAAATATGCATCTTTTTTATTGTCAGTACCGAATTAAGTTCATTATAAAGAGATTAAAATAATATTAAACTAATCGGATGTGTCAATCCCAAAACTTTCTTCTATCTCATACATGTCAATACTTCCTGATAAATGCAGCACAGTAGCACCACTAGTTAGGCGATTTATACCAAAATCTAATCAGGGACAACTTTCGTGAACTTCTAATTGAATTTGAAGTTTGGTGAAAATTCGTGCATTAGTTTTTGAGATAGAGCTATTACGGAAATCATGAAAAGTTCTGAGTTACAAGGGCACCTATTTTGCAATTTACAACAAAAACTTATCAGGATCAGTTCATATCAGGGACTAACTGAATCTAAAGTTTGATGAAAATTCATGCATTAGTTCTTGAGATACAGCTATTGCGGAAGTCGGAAAAATTACAGCATAGTAGCGCTACCTGTTGGACGATTTACACCAAAAAGTAATCAGCACCTATTTATATCAGGGACTAAATCAATCTAAAGTTTGATGAAAATTCATGCATTAGTTCTTGAGATACAGCTATTGCGGAAGTCGGGAAAATTGCAGCATAGTAGCGCTACCTGTTGGACGATTTACACCAAAAAGTAATCAGCACCTATTTATATCAGGGACTAAATCAATCTAAAGTTTTATTAAATTCCATTCAATAGTTCTTAAGACTGAGCGCCCACAATATTTGTGTCCACACAGATAGACAGACTCACAGACAGACATTTTGTAAAAACATGTTTTTCATTACCTCTGTACCTTAAAAAGTATACATCCGTCGAAGACCGGAATTCAAAAATTTTCACGAATCGAATACTTTATTCTTGTAAAGATAGAAGAAAGTAAAAATGAGTTATACAGAATAGCTATATTGGATATTTTTTAGGTTCCATATCTCTTTGAACTTTCATGGTATATCCATTTACATTTTTCTAGTGTATACTGTTATACCCAACCCTACTTTGCATAATTTTTTACAAATTGTTAGTATTCTTTTCGCAACGTTTTTTTTTTTTTTTTAATAATACAATTACTAATTCATATATTTATTGTACGGAACCCTCTGTACGCGAGTAATACTCGCACTTGACAATTTTTTTCTACATGGTTTGGTTCAATGTTAAATCGTATTAATCCTCGTATGACGTCATAGCTGTCTGTACAGTAGAAACTTTAATTTTTCCACAGGAAATTAGTTCGATTATGAAAATTTGATGTCTAAATATGAGAAGATAAATCCACAATCTTTATAACGAGAACCCATTTTGAAGAACTTCGTTCAAAAATATAATCCCATTGTATGTCATGTATACGCGACTATAGTCGTGGAGGTATAAAGACTCGGGTTGCCAGTTTTATCTTAGAAAAAACGGAAGATTTTGATTGACTATATATTTTTTTGTTGTTGTTGTTTTATCGCGCTGTTGTCCTTTTTCATACCATACTAAGCTGTGTTGAATGTGCCAGTAATGTTTTCGGAAACAAATTTGTTTAAAAAGAAGTTATTATTAATTAATCGATTTAATCTTTATTTTTCAACTGTATTTGTGTTATATTAACATTGTTTAACTAATTTTCTAGTCATATATACCATTATGAATGAAACATTAATTGAATTGTAATAACAAAAATAAATCAAAACATCCCACAATTCAATGATGATCATGACAATTTTAGCAATGGACACTAGGGTGGGCCGAAAAAAACTTTTTTTTTATTTTAGATGATGGGTAGTGCGGAAAAGTGGCCACTAGTGGCACCAAGTTCACACAAAAAATTTGAGATTTTTAGGACAATTCCTATATTTGCCGCTTTTGGCTTGAAGTTTTGCTAAAATGCTGATTTTTGAACTTTTTTAGCAAAAATTTTAAAAATGTTAAATTAAACTTATTTTAATCGTATTTACTTGAAAAGGCATATTTAATGTTCCAAATGTATAAATATGCTCTGATAATGTATTATTTAATTGCTATGTGTATTTTAAATTAGACGATTTTTATAGCCTTTTCGTGTTTAAGTGAGCAAAAGTTGCATGTATTGTTTGAATCTTTAAACAGTTTCTCTCCTTTGTCTTGTTTATGTCCCTAGGTCTTCCTTATTTTTTTCGATACTTTAAGGGTCATATATTTGGGTGACGGACAGCAGAATCACCCAGAAACAGATCTGGAAGGAGAGAAAGGCGTGAGGCGAGAACTTAAGCGAACACAGTGACTCATCGCGATGTTGGGGGAGTGAAGGAGGAAATACAAGAGGGGAGAAAGTGCGATAAGGGATGTTTATTATTTTTCAGTGCTCGGTTTCCCTGTGACATTTGTTTAGTGTAAAAGTAAAACCTTTTTCTCGTGCAATACATTGCTTTTTGGATCGTTTAACGTGACTTTACTGTGTTTTGTGCGTTTTATTACGACGAGTTTAGAAATGGCTAGTGCGAAAGTTCATGATCATGTAAAGACATGTGATAGCGTGAAAAGTAGCCATTTTGGGGCACCATGCAAATTGAAAGACTTGCAATTGCCAACTATTGCTGACATCATGCGCCACTACTATTGGTTGCGAAACGATATAGAAGAAAATCGAGATATTTATCTTCAACCAGTGGATGATATTATTAAAATGGCAGGTGAAACAGTTTCCGAAATCTGGATAAAATCTTCCATACCAGTTGTTTCCCAATGAATAATTAACAGAAAAATTAAAAACTATTACAATGAGCAAGTCGATCTGCCAAGATTTTGTACGAAATGCGGAAACCTCTCTCTTTGATATTGCAGCTTGTAAGTGTAGAGGCTTGAACAATTGTAGCTGCGACATCAGACGTAAAGTTCCACATCGGGAGGTGAACTTCTTGAAGGATCAAAGAACTGTTCGAAAAATGTTTATCGGAAATATTGATTTAAAAACAAGCAAAACTCTTGCAAAGAAAACATCGCGGAAAATGAAGAGGGATACAATTTCAACGATTAATAGTGGATCTGCGACAAAGCCTTCAACGAGTGGAGTTAGATCCAGATGGAAGACAGTTATATTGTTGGAAGATTCAAGTAGTGGGAGCTTTCCAGCAAGCAGTTCGACTGAATCTGAATTTGAACCAGGCCCTTCAAAGAAAAACACTCCTAAACGCATATTCCTGTCTCACACAGCGTCCGCCATGTCTCAGGGAAACGGAACACTGAAAATAATAAGCATCCCTTATCCCACTTTCTCTTCTCTTGTATTTCCTCCTTCACTCCCCCAACATCGCGATGAGTCACTGCGTTCGCTTAAGTTCTCGCCTCACCCCCTTCTCTCCTTCCAGATCTGTTTCTGAGGGATTCTGCTGTCCGTCACCCAAATATATGACCCTTAAAGCATCGAAAAAAAATAAGGAAGACCAAGGGACACAAACAAGACAAAAGAGAGAAACCGTTTAAAGATTCAAACAATACATGCAACTTTTGCTCACTTAAACACGAAAAGGCTATAAAAATCGTCTAATTTAAAATATACATAGCAATTAAATAATACATTATCAGAGCTTATTTATACATTTGGAACATTAAATATGCCTTTTCAAGTAAATACGATTAAAATAAGTTTAATTTAACATTTTTTAAATTTTTGCTAAAAAAGTTCAAAAATCAGCATTTTAGCAAAACTTCAAGCCAAAAGCGGCAAATATAGGAATTGTCCTAAAAATCTCAATTTTTTTGTGTGAACTTGGTGCCACTAGTGGCCACTTTTCCGCACTACCCATCATCGAAAATCAAAAAAATTTTTTTCGGCCCACCCTAATGGACACCCTACAAATATAAATGTTTGTATTTAACCCCTTAATCGCCATCACCATACGTTCATGGGAATTTGCCTGAATGTATCAGGAGAGACAAGTATTAATTAAGAATGGTTTAAGCATAAAGGAAGTTAATAAATCAAACAAAATATTAAAACGTAAGATACAGATATACTAAATTAACAATTCAATAATGTAGGTACTTCTAATCTATAACAAGGTCAAATTCAGATTGTCTAATACCACAGCGAATGCACAGCTAATATTACAAAACTCAAAATTTTGAAGAAAACTTAAAAATAATTTTTTTTTTAAACTATCAAAAGTAATATGTCGTGAAAAAAAAAAATGGATGGAATCGTTGTACGGCGTAAATTTAAACTTACACCGTACAATAGGACTAAAAGGCGCTAAAAAATGTTCAACTTACGGAAAAAAACGTACAAGTTGGCAACCGTAGTAAAGACCAACATTGCTCAGTCTGTTTGAATATTATATGAAAGCATTCAGCATACATTTAATTAATAAAACGATAGTAGAGTTAACTTTTAAATAGTTATAAACGAATAGAGTAAAAGTTTTACATAAGAAGTTAAAAATAATCCTTTAGATGTGCAGTGTTGACTTCTCTGAAACTAATTTTGAGCACGGCATTATTTATGAGACGAGCTTTACTTTTTGAGAAACTTATTTCTTGCGTGATAAAGTTTCACTTTCTGTAAAGAAAAACAGTAATAAAAAAAAGTTCTTATTAAGTGATTACCTTCATCAACGTTCATCAAAAGTTCATTAACTTTGTTTTCACATCATTAATATCTAATAATAGAACTAATAAAAACTATATATTTCGCATTAAAAATTTCTTAGTAGATGCCTAGAAAGAAAAAACAATGCATTTTTATTTTGCTGAAGGAAATTATTTGTAGGGACACTGAACAAGATTATGGACATTGCGAATTAAATTACATGCATTACAAAAAGTTTCTTAAACTATATAATTATTTTTTAATTGTTGAATACTAAGATTTATGTCACTTATTTAAATTTTTTTATTATTTCTCCTTAAAAAAGTAATTGTTGTTTTAAACAAAGCAAGAATCTATAGTAATATTAATGTAGTCAATAATACTATCTTCTTTATCTTAATTTTTGGTATAACGCCAGTTACCAAAAATTATATAATCACAAACTTAAGACATTAAAAATAATTTCCGAAATAAAAAAAATCTATTTTAATACACAATTTAATTGGTTTAATAATAAATAGTAGAAAATATTGTACACTGTATGATAAAAATTAAGACATTTCGCATTTTAAAATGCTACAACAAATATAAATATTTGTATTTAGCCCCTTAATCATCATCCCGATACGTTCATGAGCAATTTGCCTGTGAATGTATCAGGAGAGACAAGCATTAATTAAGAATGGGTTAAGCATAAATGGAGTTAATAAATCAAACAAAATATTAAAACATAAGATACAAATATACTAAATTAACAATTCTATAATGTAGTTACTTATAATCTATAATAAGGCAAACTTCAGATTGTCTAATACTACAGCGAATGCACAGCTAATATTACAAAACTCAAAACTTTGAAGAAAACTTAAAACGAATTTTTTTAAACTATCAAAAGTAAGATGTGGTAGAAAAACTGAATAAATCGTTGTACGGGGCAAATTTAAACTTCCACCGAACGATAGGACTATAAAAGGCACTAAAAAATGTACAATTTACGAGAAAAAACGTACAAGCTGGCAACCCTAGTAAAGACCAACATTGCCGAGTCTGTTTGAACATTATATGAAAACATTCAGCATAAATTTCATTAATAAAACGATAGTAGAGTTGACTTTTAATTAGTTATAAATGAATAGAGTAAAAGTTTTACATAAGCAGTTAAAAATAATTCTTTAGATGTGCAGTATTGACTTCTCGGAAACTAATTTTGATCACGACATTATTTATGAGACGAGCCATACATTTTGAGAAACTTATTTTTTGCGTGATAAAGTTTCACTTTCTGTAAAGAAATACAATAATAAGAAAAAGTTCTTATTAAGTGATTACCTTCATAAATGTTCATCAAAATCTCATTAACTTTGTTTTCACATCATTAATATCTAATAATAGAACTAATAAAAACTATATTTTTCGCATTAAAAATTTCTTAGTAGATGCGTAGAAAGAAAAAAAAAGGCATTTTTATTTTGCTGAGGGAAATTATTTTTAGGGACACTGAACTAGATTATGGACATTGCGAATTAAATTTTATGCAGTACAAAAAGTTCCTTAAACTATATAATGATTTTTTAATTGTTGAATACTAAGATTTTTGTCACTTTAAAAATACTTATTATTTCTCCTTAAAAAAGTAACTGTTGTTTTAAACAAAGCAAGAATCTATAGTAATATTAATATAGTTAATAATACTATCTTCTTTATCTTAATTTTTGGTATAACGCCAGTTACCAAAAATTATATAATCACAAACTTAAGACTTTAAAAATAATTTACGAAATAAAAAAATCTATTTTGATACACGATTTAATTGATTTAATAATAAATAGCCGAAAATATTATACACTGTATGATAAAAATTAAGACATTTCACTTTTTAAAATGGTACAACATTCTTCTATACGGATTTTTATAATTATATCTGAAATATAAATATGATAAATGGTTCATTCAATTGTATCAGTATGTCGATTCAAGTATACTTATTCTTTGAAAATCAAAAGTACCGTCTAATGTAACTTTTAAAAATTAAAATTTGCATTCGCTTATAAATGATTTTTAAATGAAAAAGAATAGGTTTTAAAATAGTTATTGAAATATGTTAATTTTTATTTCTTCTATTATTCACAGGAGATGGTTATATGTATATTTGTTATAAAAGTAAGCTGGCGTTCATTTATCAGCGATTAGTGGAATAATGAATATATCCGAGAAAAGAAATACAATGTAGGACAAAATTCACCAAATTATTAATAGTAAATAGGGTTGAGATATACACTGGCCTTGTCATGGCCCGAGGCGCGTACCCGGACCAGCTCGCAGGCAGGCAAAATGAAGAGAAATTTTTCAACGAGCCGGCCCCAGGAATTACAGACAATTATCCTTAAGAGACAGGCAGAAATAAAATTTCCGGCCCGATAAAAACATTCGGAAGGATATAATAATTTAAAAGGATCAAGCTAAGCCAATAAAATATGGTCAGTTTTCTATGGATGTGACTAAAAAAAGGGTAAGTATTTGAGGTCTGTACTGCCCCATCTTGGCCCGACGCTCGTACCCTGCCCGGTGCGGACCGGCAGAATTAGGACAAATTTTGCAACAGGCCAGGCCAGGCCGAGACGATAAAAAATGAAACGAAGCTGAAGTCGATAAAATATGAATCATTTTCAATGAATATGACTTTCGAGAGAATAAGTATAAATGTTCGTCACGAGTCAATGCTAGTTTGACAACATCAATACAGAAATGTAACATGTCTAGCGTAGACATCGGCATCGCCCAGTTACATGGTGTTGGGTTCAATTTTTTCAAGAGATTCGTGTCGAGCCGAGATGATGCTTGATTTTTTTTTTATACATAGTCGAGACGGACCGGACTGGACTTAATTGTTCTCAAGATGTGTAGGGCAGGCAATATGTTTTGTAAAAATATTAATAGCGATAATGAATTCTGATAACTGAATATTTGAAAATATACCTTAAGAGGGTTTTCAAATTCACTGCTCAACAACGCGCAAGTTTCTGCCACATTTTCGGACTAATTTTTAACTGTAAATGCATAAAATTGACAGGTCTGACTATTGAAGGGATTTGGAATCAGTCGAATAGCGTTTTCCAATTTTGATAAATAAACTACTTATCGAGATATAAGAGATTCTTGTCACATGACTGAAGGTTTTTCTCCTTTCCCGTGCTATCACTTCTGGAAATTCGATTCAAATCGCTAACTTTGACAGTATTTTCTCAAACATATATTGCCTTTATCAAAAACTTTATAACACCATTCAATTACATAGTTTCTGAATAAGAAAACATGCTTGATACTATCTACATTCTAATTAAAAAAAAAGAGTTTACTTTACAACATCATTTTTACTTTACGTCCAGCACATACATTCTAAGATAAACTTTATGCTGATGATAAGTAATTTTGAAACTTAATGGTGGTATTTTATCATTATATATAGGACATAATCAATAATCTTGTACTTTATCGATGACGGTTATGGTATTTATAGCTGCTATAAATTTTACTTTCGCGTACATTAAATAAATTTATTCAGAGTATCATTTACTGCGATTTTTAAATAAAATCTTAATGTGTGTTTTTGAAACCATTAAATAAATATATATATATATTAACCAACTGAAAATTTGTTATCCAACAAAATATTCTTATGAAAAATTTTCTTTGACCCTTTTTAATAACTAACAGCTGTTATGCATCTTTTAGAATACATTTTCTCGCTGCTATGTGCCTCCATCTTTTGCTTTTTGGACGACAATGCAATACACTATCAGAAAAACTCGTCTACACAAAACTTGCCTTTTTTTTAACAAATAATTTCCGTATTCTCTGAAAACATGTTTTATCCGTGAATGCTTCCCCAAAGTCTGAAAAAGAGGAAGAAATCCCGTTCAATCCGAGCACGCACGCATATTGTTTCTATTAATACTAAAATCCTAGTTCAGTTTAAAAGGAAAAAGAAAAAAAATTATAAAGCAAGATTTCTAATTTAATATATAAATAAATAAATAAAACTAAACCAGCAACAAAGAAAAGAAACGTTTTCGAAATTTAAAAAAATAACAATTCATTTTCTAATTCATTTAAAATTATTCAAAATTTATTTTTTAAAGTTATAAAAAATATTCGTATTTAAAATATATTTTAAATGTACGCATTTAAAATATATTTTAAATGTGCTCTTTTAAAATAAATATATTAATTAAAATATAAAATTGAATGAATCGATTTTACTCAAAAAAAAAAAAACTTTCGCATAAAAATATAATTTTTATATTTTAATTCTGACAACCTACAGTAAATTCAAAATTGACATTGACATTGACATTGAAGTCCACCGAAGTGGAGATTTCTTTGGGGCCCATAGCAACTATGGCTGTTCACCTGGAATGATCCATAATACACACAAACGCAAACTACATTTTTTTATTTCCTTTTTCTATTACATACAAAGACGGGATAGTCACAAGGAAATTTAGAACACCAGAGAAATACAACCAGGAGCTCCGCAACGGAGCCAGCGGGAGTCGAACCCTCAGACCTTTTACGCTCTCAAGTGATTAGCGGCATGGTGCCTAAATCACTCGGCCACGGAGGCCTCAAAATCCAAAATTAAAGGTTTTTTAAAGAAATTCATCAAGCCATACCAATTTGAATTTTATATATTTACTTCAAACTGTTTCACCGCAGTTCAACCGTAGCCGCGCGGTTAGAGTGCGGGTCTCCTAACACAAAGATAGCTGGTTCGACTCCAGCAGCTTTTATTTTATCCCCATTTTCTTCTATTGACGTATATTTTACCTCCTGTAACGGAGAAAAAAGAAATGGATATTCGTCTATTAACGAAAGAATCCTGGTAGAACTTCTGCCAGGAACATTTCTGTGAATTGAAGAAAGTGTTTCTTAGAGTGTAGTTCTCTAACGTAAAGAAACACAAATGATGTATTTTGATTAAACCCTGTATTATAGAAAGAAAAATAGTAAAAATAACTCTAAAAAATAGAGATATTTTTATTACATCGTCTAGTTTTGTCACAAATTCAAAGATTCTTAAAAAGAATCTCCATGCTAAGCAACCAAAATCTATTTTCCAACGGCATTTTTAGGGCACACCATGTACATATTTTCAAAGATAAACTTTATGCTGATGACAAATTAATGTGATATTTTATGATACATTTTTATCGACGTAATCATTATCTGATATTTTAATGATGATGGCTATGGTATTGAAAACGTTATAATTTTAACTGTTATATATATTTATCCATATATATTTAGAGCATCGTTTATAGCGGTTTTCTTTTTGCTAATAAAATCTACATGTGTATTTTAAAGCGTTAAATATTATTAAGGAAGTTTATTATAAAAATTAAAATTTTTCTTAGCACTTTTCACTAAGAAGAAGGCCTAAAACGGATAGTTTAAACCTTTGAATATTGAAACATTGATTAGATTGAAACCTTTTCATAGGCAGCGAAATATTTATAAGTAATGAATAATTGGCTTTGTTCAAAGAGAGACCTGTTAAAAACATAGGTAAACCGGATTGCAAGCATGGCCCTGTCCTCATCGATTTTAGATGCCACCAAATTTGCCATGCAATTTTGAAATTTCTTTCGACATTTGACTGATTATAATGAATATTTCAACTTTTAAAGTAGGATAAAATTTACAACACAAAATATATTTATCTAAATATGTATTTATAAAATCATATATGTATATACCGGGTGTCCCAAAAATGACTGATGGATTTTAAAATTCCATAACTTGCAAACGGTGACAGATATTAAAAAAATTCTTGCAGGAGTGTTATGTAAAATGTCAGGAGTTTTTATGCTGCGATTTTCAGTTTTAGCTAAAAATAGCAGCGATAGATGGCGCTGCAAGGAATAACCGCGAAATACAGGCTCGATTTTTCGGCCTCTCTCTTCTTCCATGCGAAAAACGGAGATTAAAATGTTTTGAATGGATCCAGAGGTACCAAAATTCGGGTCTGGACTGAGCGCCTATTGCTCTCAGCGCCATCTATTTTTTGAAATCCAAACTAAAATCAAGAATCACAGTACAAAAACTCCTGACATCATACATAACACTCCTGCAAGAATTTTTTTTAATATCTGTCATCGTTTGGAAGTTATTGAATTTTAAAATCCATCAGTAATTTTTGAGACACCCGGTACATGTATAAAGCATTGGAGATGTTTATTTGTTTGTCAAAGTATTGTATTGGAAATATTCCAAAAATTAATTCCATGTTCTAAATCTGGTAGTTTTTAAGCTCCTCCTGTAACTACTGTCACAGAAAATTAAACACATTCGACGATCTAAAATACACATACCAAATATTAATAAGTGTTTGGCTAAATATAGATTTTTTTAAATATATATCTTGTTTTTAATATATTTTTTGTCTTTAAATATATGTTTTTATCTTATAAAATGTCTGTTCTCGTAAAAACGAAAAAATAAAAAGAATACTTAAAATGCAATTATGTATTATGTGGTATGGTGATGTGTGCATGAATACTTCAGAATTCTCTCAATGAGTACAAACATTATTATTTTTTTTAATTATTACGGATGACAAATATTTATTTTCAACGTTTTAGCAATTGTCACTTGGCTGGTTGAACCCATAATATTTAAAAAGCATTATGTTTTAAAATGGTTCATATATTTTCTATTTTTCTCATATTAAAAAAATATATATATATTTCCTAAGGGGCTGTGCATATATAACATTATAAACTTTTTGGCAATTGTGGACGTCGCCCCGTAAAGTTATCATACGTTATCATTTCTCGAACCCCTTCCCCGTAATGATATCATTATCAGTGTCTAAAAACTCTTTTTTTTACAATATTTTTCTTTGTTTTTCTTTTTATACGTTTGCAATGATATACAAATATAATTATACATTTATTATTTACATACTTTACTATTTTAAATGAAGTGAACAAAATTATGGAATATCACTATTGTATACGAAATAACTTTATATCATATAACATTAAGAAATTCTTACTACTTAAAATTACTTAATAATAGCTCTTTTTTTACATAATGTATCTAATAGTAATATTATCTTTATGCACGTCCCCCCTGCACGAGGAAAGCAGAACTTCTTATAAACAAAATAGGTGGTAAATATCCTGCCCCATGTTTTACTAATAAACATGAAAAGTATAATTTCGAAACTGGTTTCTCTAACAACGAATTATATATATGCAAAAGAAAAGGAATGGCGGACAAACGGATGTTAAGAAAACATGACCAAAAAAAAAGAAAATTTGATTGGATCGAGTATTTTAACGATATCAAAAGACAAATCCACCTACCCCGAGAGATATCTTACGGTATCAAGTTTTGGACCCCCCTCCCCTCAAAATATTAACGTTATATATATACAGCCACTAAATATAGCCAGTATAACGTGCGAAAAATCTGTTTCATAATAATTCTGCTTGTCCTTTTACTTTACGTATTTATTACAGATTGCTTGTAATCATCTCTATAATAATAGCCTAAGTATGTGACTGTCATCAATAGTTCCGGGCTGACCGCTCCACTTTTTATATGCCAGGTGACCATTTTTTATTTTCGCGTTGTAAATTAAAACAATGCTTTGATATTGAAATTAAAAGTCATGGTTTTTGGTATTATTTATTATTTTTCTTTTCTTTTTCTTAAAAAATGGAAAGAAAAAGTGAAAGTCATGAATTTCAAATTAAAATTATGTATTTTAAATAAAATGAGTGAAATTATTATACTTTAGATGAATGTAATGAAATATGAAAAAATGCGATTGGAAAGACAATGTTTGATGATTTATCACTTGCTCCTGGCTAACATAAAAAGGTACTACTTAGTTATACCGTAGACTAATTTTGCCAAATTATATAAATCGCCAAACCACTTGCCAAATTATACAAATTGACATAATTTTTATTTTAAATAGCGAAAGAACAAATAAATTAGTATAAAATTAATAAAAATACAAATAAAACGTCGAAATAAAAATAACTTGATGATATAAACATGTGTAACTTGCTTAAAATCAAGCAAATGTGACATTTACGATCAAAATTTATTGGTATTTAATCTTATAGTTTGGCGATAGATTTTTGTTCGACGGGATAGCCAAGTAGTACCCATAAAAATACGGAAATCTTGATTTCTCTACAAGAAACTTCTGATTTGGAGAAGTATTGAGAAAGTAAATTAATTTTTGGATAAAAGTAACATGGTACAATGCTTAGCACTCATCTAACGGAGACCAAACTGGTCGCCAAGGGCGGCTAGTTCTTGAATAAAAGCGTAAGAAATTGTATGCATTTTATTGCATAAATAAAATTAAAAATTCTCTAAAGTGTTCAAACAATTTAATTTACAAGGGACATTTAATTAACCTACAAATTTAAATTAAAATATCTTCTTAGAGCCTTACTACATGGCGACACGAATGCGTGCAGTGGGAATGGACGGAAAAGCAATTTGTTTTGTGACAGTTCCACGCAATTTTAAAAATGTCCCTCAAATCATCATAATCAACTAAAAGTCGTATTTATTTTGTTAATAATTGGTATTTATGTTGTAAAAATTCAACACTATTTCTACGAAAGTAGTCTTCAACATTCAGAAACCGACCTAACCTAAGACTTCTAGAGTGAACGTAAGAGATCCGTTAAGAAAATTTTAAAAGGTTTAAGATAATGCTAAGACATTCTTTTTGCCCCTAAATTCGTAATCTGAGAATGAACACCGATTAATATTGGTTCATTGCTGACGGTGTCCCTCCGCATAGATCATGCACTGTTTCTGATACAATTAACATTGAGTTTGGAGCCCAAGCTATGGCATAGAAATACCCGAATCGTTATCCTGGTACATAGCATTTGATACAGTATTCACTAGATACGAATTTATGTGATTTCTGTCTTTGAGGTCATATGAAAGATTTGTTTTACAAGAAGAAGACCTTACAATATCTTAATAACCTCAAAAGTTCCGTAAGTGACTCATTTTGAAGCATTAAGAGGTCTCAGGACTCTTAAAATTGGAAAAATGGAAACAAAAAGACCATTTTCAACATATAATATCTTAAAATGTAATTGATTTTAAGACAAAATTTTATATTGGGATGAAAGATATAAGTATGTTCTTTTATTTCATGTATTTGTAAAATTACAAGATGCAGAATAAGAATTTACAGTGGGCTCCAAAATGTCAGACATTTGACGAGCGGAAAATCGGCATAACAGATTATGCACACGATTACAAAATACATTTTGCAAGTAGAAGGAAAATTTTGGGTCCTACGTATGCTTCACATTGTAATAATTACTCTGAACCTAAATTAACTTGTATTTAAAGCATTTTTTTCTATTTTTAATACAAAGTTGTATTTAGTTAATGCAAAATTTAGAAATTTTCAACAGTATAATCACCTATAAAGAATATATTTCTGAACAATAAGAAGAAAATTTTAGGTTCAGTTTATACAGACTAACATGAAACAAATGTTTTGAAAATTTCATGAAAAAATATTCAGAAGTGTTTGAGATATCGTGCGCGTTATGCCCAAAAACGTCATTTGGAGAAAATTGGCTTCAAAGTTTCTGAAACGCCGCTTCAGCTATTGAGCGTGTATAATTCTAAAAGCCATAACTTCTGTTCTAATAGGAATTTCAAGGAAACATTTATACCAAAATCTTCAGAATAGATAGTAGTTTAATATCTAAAAAAATTTTAATTTCGAAAATTTTAAAGCTTTAAGAGTCCTGAGACCTTAAAAAAGATACGCTCGGTTTTGTTATTGATATCAATGTGACTATGTTGCGCTATTGAATCATCTCTGGACGCTCTCACGTTAAAAACCTTATCCATTCAATTCTTTTTCCACGTTCTTTTCATTAAAAAGGGTTTTTATTGTTATCTGTCACGACTCAAGCTTTATATCAGTTGAAAGCTGTAGGTTAATTAAAAATTAATCTGTATAGTTAAATAATGTTAGATAGTATTTTCTAAATTCCAATTAAACCAGAGTTTATCTATTTACTTTCTTCTACCTTTACAAGAAGAAAGTATTGGATTCTTGAAAATTTTCGAATTCAGGTATTCGGCGAATTTACACGTTTTAGGAGTGAGAGATTCCCAAAAACATGTTTTTACAAAATGTTTGTCTGCGAGTTTGTCTGTATGTGGCACAAATTTTTTTGATGCTCAATCTCAAGAACTAATGAACAGAATTTAATAAAACTTTACATTCAATTAGTCTCTGATACAGATTGATGCTGATCAGGTGTTCGTGTAAATCGCCCAACAGGCGGCACTGATATGCTACATTTTTCACAATATTTGCAATCTTAAGAACTAATGCAAAGATTTTCATAAAACTTTAGATTTATTTAGTTCTTGATATGATTTAGTGCTGTTTTTGGTGTGAATCGTCCGACAGGTGGTGCTGCTATGCTGTATCATTCACGATTATCACAATATCTCTTTCTCAAGTTCCAATGTACGAATTTTCATCAAACATCAAATTCAGTTAGTCCCTGAGATAAATTGATGTTGTTTAGTTTTTGGTGTAAATCGACCAACAGGTGTCACTCGTATGCGGAATTTTTTATGATTTCCGCAACAGTGCTATCTCAAAAAATAATTCACGGATTCATAGTTCAGATTCAGATCAGTTAGACGTTGACATTAGTTGTTGCTGATTAGGTTTTGGAGTAAATAATGTTACAGGTACCGTTGCTATGCTGCATTTTTCAGGATTTACGCGGTTTTAGCGATTGTCATATCTCAAGAACAAATGAACGGAATTTCATTTCTTTGATTATTCATGATGAGCATATATAGTCATTTAATTTCGGTACGGTGTTAACGAATTTTGAAGTATTGATATGTATGAGATAGAAGAAAGTTTTTGGATTGCCACATCCGACTAGTTTTATAATTGTTTAATTTTAATTTAAATGAATTAGTTACACAGTCTACCTACATTTCAGTAGGTACGAAAAGAATCCTCTATTTAATACATGCCAAAATAAAAAATGTTTTCTCGATTTTGGTCATACTGAATTTATCTTTATTTTTGTGGCAAGTAGTTAAATTTCATATTATCGCGTTAAGGATTACATTATAGAAAACATTTTGCAGTTTTATTCAATGTACTGATTCTGTACTAATAGTTTCTTTATTTAGTAAAAATTGTTTTGAAAAATACACAAGGCAATTTCAAAAACAATATTAGAAGTTCCTAAAAAAACAAAATATATCTTTTCGTAATCTGCTTTTATTTTTTTAAGTTTTAAAGTGTAATACAATAATAATTACTTTTCTATATAGTTAAAACAAATTTAAAATTTCAATTGATATTTTTGGAGTTTGTTTTAAGAAGTTCAAAGTTTTTATAGTTATGATTTTTAAATATGATAAATTTTGCAATAAAATTCTTACAGTATTTTATTTCTTACAGCATGTTATCATTTTCTCAGTGCAAATATAAAATCTAAGAATGTTGATGTTATAGCGAATATAGAATAAAAAGCATTAAAAAAACTTAAAATATGTTTGGGATATTAAAAATGGAATATTTTCGAAGTTACTTTTTCAACAAACCATTCAACATAATAATAATCTGGTAATCTAAAAAGATCAAATAATCAAGTTACGAAACTACTATTACGTAAATCATGCGATGTCATAATGGTTTGATAACTATTCAAATATTCAGGTTACGTAAGAGTAAAAACATTCTTCCGAAGTTTTCAACGGAGCACATTTTCAATTTCATCGCATACCTTAGAGATGCCACTTTGTTTTTTTCTAAATTCACATATTCCGAATTCATACAGGAACTTCCGAAATAAGATTATTTACTTTACGTAATTACGAAATGTCTGCCATTAAAAGAAGCAAAAAACACTAATAGGATTTCTGATATGAATTTGTAATTTCCAAATTTAAAAGAAAAAGCCAAATTGGCAATCTTGGGATATCTTTCCGCTTATTTAATTTATCCTGCATTTTAAATCTCAGTAGGAATAGTAATATAGCATATAACATCTGTTTTATCTGATTAAGTAATTTTTTTTCTTCAACTTTTTAAAATGAAGTAATCAAAGATGCCGGAAAAGTTTTGTTTTTTATTAATATGTATAATTTGTAGTCCTTGTGTAAAAAAAGAACATTATTTATAAATAATATGATTTGACCTTACTCAAACTCTCGTTCATATAATGAAATGTCTGTATTAACCCCTTCTGCACCAGTATATGTATATGAAGATTGCATGTAAAAGCCGTTTTTGGGGCATTTAGATTTGAAATATCAAGTACGTTAAACTCTCTGTAAAGCGGATTCTGTCTAAGACGGAAATCTGTCTGACTCGGAAAGATTTTAAAGGCCCTGTGAATCCATATACATAGAGTAAAATTTGTCTAAGGCGGATTATTGTCTACTGCGGAAAATTTTCTTGTTCTCGATCGATTCCGCCTTAGACAGAGTTTACTGTAGTAGTTTTCAGGAAAATAAGATGCTTTCAAACACTTATAAACACTTTCCAACATGTCTCATAATATCAACTATACACAAACATATATTCCTCCTATACCGTTTTTAGCAGCAACGATAGAATAACGAATGGACATGGATCCAGTGGTGTTTGTGGAGAATCAGGCTATGGATCCATACTTGGATCCAATTTTACGGAAGGAGTTAAAAAAGGAATGGAAAAATGTGTAAGGAGATTGTATAAAATTATACTAATACCAAATTAACTATGATTTATACAACATGATACCAATATTTACTTTTAATAGCTTACGTTAAAAATTATTTGTTATTATTTTTGATTTAATTTCATACTACATAGTGCTCGTCAAGATTTGGCGGTAAATAACTTAAATATTTCATTAGAAAATTTCTTGAATTTTTAATTAGTTGTTTCTAAATTAATTATTGAAATCTTGACAAATTTCTATGTTGCATAATTGATTCCTATTTCTTTCTTTATTTATTTATTTTAAACTGCACAACCATTAGAAGCTGCCATTAATTTTATTTTTATCAGTCTCGTTCTTTAAAACCTAAATTTGAAACTTTATGCAGTTAACGATTTATAATATAATTTTTTAATTGAATTTCATTTTACATTTTTATTTATTTTTTAAATATTAAACTATGGCTATCAAAGTAATTTCTTTTTTATTCTTATATGATTTTTTTTTTTCTTTCTTTCAATTTTCTTTTTTACGAAAAAGAATGGCAAACTTTTCTTTCAGCCACACACACATATGTATTCTTGATAATGGTCAGAGAATATAACAAAAATTGTAGATCAGCTCAATTTATTTAATTGATAATTACATGCAAAATATTTTAAATAATTTTTTTTTAATTATTGCTGCGTATTAAATTTTATTTAATTATAAAGCATTCGAATGATAATAATAACAAAATAAAAAACATACAACTTCTCCTGCTAATAAAACATGTCATTATTGATGAGAATCATCGCCAAAAATATTGCAGAATTCATATTGCCAGGCGTTGGGCTCGAACCCACGTCCTCTACAAAAATTTCGAGCTTTAATCTGCTGCTTTTGACTTCTTTGTGACAGCTACGCTAGCAGGGACTCTGCTCAATGTTCCTCTTAGTTAAAGAAGTTCCAAAAAGAGTTAACGCATGCGCAGATGTGTCAATATCGGTCTTGCTGATCGTGATCTTACAGAATTTCCTTTACGTTTTAATATATTGATGCGTATTTATTGTGTGAAATAACATTTTCAAAAAAAGAAAAACGATTCAGTAAAAAATATATTTATCCTGTTTAATGACAGTTTAATGAACATATTGTTATTTCTTTTTTTATGTTAACCCTCTAAGTGTTTGGGGCGTATTATTCCGTTCACTAAGCTCCAGGTTTCACAGCAATACAAGCAATATTTAAGATAACATAATTCTATAGATTTATGGAATTTTAAATACATTGAAGAATTATTAATACTCTTAAGGATTACATTCATATTTTTAATTGAGTTTTTTTTTTATAATGTTGAAAGAATCATATTTTATTAGCATTTAAAACAAAATGCAAAGAAAACAACATCACAATTTTAGAGCGAGAAAAAAAAAGGTTTCGTTTTTATATTAATTAGAAAAGTAAAATTCTTTAGAATATTTAAAAAATTATAAATAATTTACCACAGATTATTTCTTTCATTCAATTATTCTTCAAAAGTTGATAAATATTTAAATTTAAATTAGTTTCCTTTTCTTCGAAAAGATACATCTTTCATATTTTAATTCCGAAATGTTTTTTTTTTTTTTTTTTTTAACACTTTCCGCCATAGTTTAAAGGGGTTTATGATTTCGGTTACTCTGTCCGTCTGGCCGTTATAAACTCTTGTAAATTAGTTCTGACTGCCTTGTAATTTGCAATAATTCCTAAAAGCGCGTTTTAAAATTTTGTTTTAGTTATTATTTTTAACTAAGTATTTGCATACTATGTGGTATGTATAAATTATGTTGATTATATATAGTGCTATATAAAAGAAGTCGACTGATTATGGGGAATGATTGCTTAAGGGTAGTTGTTAATCGAATTACGCATTTTCCTGCTGAACTGTAAATATACTAATAAAAATTTGCTGAGCATAAATAAATCCATTTACAAGGCTACGCAAAGAACATGATACATAGGCATTCATGGTTTTTAATTTCTGGATGTGAATTTTAAGTTCTGCATTTCATTGCCAAACTATCGCAAATCCCATTCCATTTATTTTTCTGGAGAAATAAAAGAAGTATTACCTTACAAGACAACGCTATTTTCGCAATATAGTACCATATTTATCTTATAATACAAGTATACAGAACAAATATAGTTATAGTTTGGCTCCATAAAGAACAGTTTCTTTAGTATCTGACAATATAAAATTTGCCATTTGTTGGCTTATGATGATTTGACTTTCAGGTACAGAATTGTGCTATGCGTTTTGTTTGCCTGAATTAAATATGTGGTATGTATAAATGACTTTAGACTGACTTTGAGGACTTTAAAAAAATACACCGATTGCATTTCCAGCTATGCAGTTTTTAAATCGTCGGTTGATTTTTCGAAATAACTTCTATTAACCACAATAAAACTACCAATGTTTGGCTTACATTTAACAATAATTGAAATTAATTTTATGGCTAATTTACGTCCTGTTTATCATTACGGAGAATGATAAAGAATGTTCTACCATTTCAAATTATATAATATGCGAACAATTCTACTGCGACAGAAAGTTATCACTTAAACGTTGTAAGTTTGTTTAATATGTCTGTCTTAAATTTTTGAAATAGTTGAAACCTTATAGTGGATGCGATGTATTCAAGTTCACGAATTGTTTAAATTGCCGTATTTAAATTGGAAAAGAGAAGCTGTATTCTGTACATTTAAATTAAATGATTTCGAATGCTAATTGTATTTTGCTAACGATGCTTCAGCGCAGCAGGAATCCTCGCATACTACATGCGTTTCTTCCAAATTATTTCTCATTAATTTAAACATGTAAATAATGAATACATGGGAAAGAAAAATAAAACAAATGCTCAAATGTTCGGTAACACGGGATTAAAAATTATTTTATGTAAGTAAAATTTCACCACTTGAGAATTTGCAACACCCATGCATTTATATAACAGATATAATTTATTTCATTTATATAATATATAAATGAAACAATAATTACAATACAATATGAAAATATATATCCAATAATGAATATCGAGGATCTCAGATGCGTAAAAAATATAATATTCCAAAGCATTGGCGAAAATTACAAAATTTGAAATATTGTATTTAACAGCAACAAAACAACAATAAAAATAACAATAAGAATGAAGAAAGCTGCAATTGCACACTAAAAAAGATTTGAATTTATATAAAAATGGAAAAGAAATATATATGTATATATATATATACATATACATTCAAACATTACATGAATTCGATTAAATTTTAGAGCAGGTGTATAAGGTTATAAAAATTATGAAAAACATTTGAAAAATGACAAGAAAAAACATATCAATATGCAAGTTAATTTGCTTTTACTCTTCAGCTGGAGAAAAGGCGTTTTAAATTAAACCCCCCATTTTTAAAATTAATAAATATACTAACAGTAGGTTTCGTAAGATCGTTTACATTAAACACAAACTGATATAAAATAAAAAATCTATTAGCTGTAATTGAAGGCCAAATATCATGTTAAGCAATATCAAATTAAACAAATTATAACAATTGAAATCTAACATATTGAATAGGTATTTAAATATATTGGAGATTTTTTTATTAAGTTGTCACGCCTCCACCGAGAGCTGTCATTAAATTCCAAAGGTGAAATTTACTTCTTACTGCTTGAATATTGACTTCAGACATTTTACTCCTACATGACAAGAAAGTGAAATTCGCAAAATTTCCCTTTCGTTACTTATAAAACAGGCCAATTAATTTCCAAATCTGCATTTTTTTTCATCTTGCTGAAACTTCCCCAATCATTCGTTTTAACGATAGACATTAAGATAATCTCACCAATGAATGTAACAAGCTCCAGTAACCGAGGCCATTACAGGTCCATACCATGGAAATAATATATTACCAGTCCATATAGTTGCCATTTCTGTAAGAGTAACTTCATATAATATTTTAAAAAATTACACGGATAGTTTTTATTGTAAAATAAATTTTCTAAAGACTTATAAACTTGTTTATTAATGTCGAAATCATTGTTACAAATTTTACTGAATCTAATTATTTGACTGGCAACTGTATTAATAATTTTTTTATGTAGAGAACCAATGAGGTAAACTTACTGCAAAAAATGAAAAATATTTATTTTATTATAAAGATCTATATTAAAGCTATCTTTTCAAATGAAAAAAGAAATAGCAATAAAATCTGCACTGTTGTTATTGTTATTAGTTTTGTTTAATGTTAAAATACTTCGATCAATTTTAGTGGATTCAGTATAAAAAAATAAATATAATATCCTCAATATTTCTATAAATATTCAAATTGTTAGTGTATTTGACTGTGTAATTACATTCATAATAGAAAAACAAACAAATTTGCTGCTGTACGTTTGTAATTGGTACCAATTCCGATGCCACACAATTGATTACAAATGTTATTTCTAAAAGTGACAACATTATTGTAAAAATAAAAGTGACAGAAACTTAAGAAAAAAAAATCTCTATTAATATCTAACTCTTCATTAATATAAAAAAAAAAAAAAACATGAAAAATGTTTTTCCAAAACAATCATACAGCGAATCTACAGAAATGTTATTAAACATATCTTCAAAGTCAAATACTTGTATAAATCGAGGAGTGAAATACATTTTATCCAAACATTCTAAAATATTGTCTATTGACAAAAATTGCTATTATTTTTAAATTTGTATTTTAGAAAACCCTATATTTTTTAAATATTTTGAATCTGTTATTTGTTTATCTTTCTGAGTATTTATCTCGGCTTACATTGTCAATTTCAATATCAAATTCTTGCATTATCTTCTCTCTATCTTCTATCTGTAAGATACATTTCCTGACCTCTACCTCTATCTGCAGCTGTAAGTTGCTTTCTTCTAATGCTATTATTTTCTCTTCTTTCTCCTTCTCTGCTTGCTCTTCAAGTTGTAACTTTCTTTCGTATTTCTCCTTCTCAGTTCTGTTTTCTCTGCTCTTTGCTAACCGATGGTCAATTCAAGACGGTCTTTTAAAAACTTTTCATCACAAACTTTCCATTTATTTTTTTACCTCAATTATTGACAGAAATGATTACTTTATCTGGTATGTTTATTGTACTGTACATTCCTGACATATCTCAATCAAATAGCTCCTTAGCGCTTTGTTTCACTTTTTATTTGTATTTGTACAAAGAATCTTATTTAGATCTAACCGAGCCCCCATAATTTGTACGAATTTTTTCTTCTAACTAATTGAAGCTCAGCTTATAAAAAGATGAATGCATTTGTTAACTTTTCAATTGTATACAACATTTAATATTCACTCGAATAAATACTATGCTTAGTGGTTCAATCCACATCAATAGTAAAATACATTCGTAAACATAAATACTGGAATCCGCCAGTAATTCTTGATCGAATCTTTTATTTGGTATTTAATGGACCTTCAACCTCCCTGTTGAGATAAAAACTGTGGAACAGGACATTTTTCTTCCATTTTCTTTTAGGTAGCTTTCATTACAAAAATTTACCTATTGCAGCCGTTCGGAGGAAAGCGATTTCAAAAAATTTTGATATATTTTCATCGATCATGACCCCCAGACCCCGAAACCACCCTCCGTTCAAATGTTGATATATATATATATATATATATATATATATATATATACATATACACACACATTTATATGAGGACGTGAATTTCAAAACTCGCCTTATCCAAAATTAAAAAAATCGAGTTTTCTCTACCAGTCTATTCTATTGGTAAACCTGCACAGTAAAAACACTATAATCTTTAAAAAAAATATATTTATCCTTTATTTCTGGGTTCTTAAAATATTGGTTTGGTTTCAAAACTCGCCTTATCAACTAGGGAGTTAGCAACAAAACTAGCTTTATCCCTGCGCATGCGTAAGGCCAACGGACGACTAGCTTATGAGCTACTATCACAGCAATTTTCCTTCATTTCTCTGCGACATGTTGCTATTTGTGTTTTAAGATTTTACCTGTTCTATTCATACAAACTAATTAAATAAGTTTTACAGCATGTCTTATGTATAAAGGACAGTGGATAAACTCTAGCATTTTGTGGGGGAAGTGGGAAGAAGAGAAAAAGAAATACGAACACATGGGCTAGTAAAGAATACACGCAAAAGAAGGTTAAAATGTAATTTCAAAATGGAGTATCGCTTTCTATATTTCTTACTGTCATAAGGTGTTAAAAGATTTAATTTTTATTCTCAGACATAAACCTAAGGCATTTTCGGTCCTCTCAAAGCGCACTCACCAGGAAGAGAACCTCGAATATTCAACTCTATCAATGTAAGATTTTCGACGTTTCCATCAAGCTTTTTTTTCAAGCAAAGACAAAACTTCTTAAGATCACTTTATTTTGACATCTCAAACATCCCCTTCAAGAAACCGTCCAGATATCTTTCCTTTCATGAAACATCCAGAAAAGTAAAATTTTCCCCTTGAAAGTTTTTTTAAGTGCATCTCAGTGCGTTTTAAAAGGCATTACCATAAGGTACTATATAAAGACTAAGAACCATGGCCATCTTCAAATTTGTGGAAGTGTATTTCGGAAGATTCTTGGAATATCAAAATTCAGAGTGTAAAACTTGTGCTAGAGACACCAAAAACGGGACTTTCTTTTTAAAAAGAAGGGGGAGGGATTCCCCGTGAAGTAAGAGAAACTTAAGTTGTTCTCAACTGCTCTGCTCAACAAGCGCAAAAAGTTTTGACACATTTACAAATTAATTTGTTAACGGAAAGACATAAAATTGGAAACTTTGACCATGGAAGCGATTTGGAATCGAACTGTGTTTTCCCTTTTTTGATCAATCAATTAGCTATTGAGTTATAAGCGATTTTGATCACGTGACACGGCATTTTCCACCCCTTACTGACTGGATTTTCTTCTTTCGTTCCAAAGTTCGTTTCAAAACGCGAACTTTGACAGTATTTTCTGGAAGATATATTGCGTTTACAAGAAAACGAAAAAAAAATAGTGCGATGATATAGTTTCTGAATAATGACAACTTCTAGTTTCATGCGTTTCCGAACAAAAATGAATTAAAACTTATGTCAGAAAGTTGACCGTTTGGATTTGAGAACAGCCTTAAGGATGTCCACGGATTGTTAAAAAACATTTTGATGAAAACTGGTCAGAAATTTGATGAAAACTGGTCAGAAATTGAGGTGCTTACTTTCTATGAAAATATTATTTCTAAGAAACCAGTACAGAAGGAGATGGTGTATCTATATAATATTATATGTTATAGAGATTATATTATACTACGTTCTTTTAAAAAAAGTTATTTTAATCATAAGCTATTTATGATAAGTTTTATTTGATTATTGATAAGTTTGCTTTTTTATAATAAAACGTAATACTAAATTTTAATCATACTTATTGTTCTCGTAAGGTTTATTTTTTAATCCAAAATATTATCATCTAATGACCAAAAATAGAAATTATTAATTCCTTTCAGCAAATATGATAGACGATTGGCAACAAAACTCTTCTTATCCATAGGTTGGCAACAAATCTCTTCTTATCCGAAACTTTTTTCAATTAATTAATTAAGTGAATTAAAGTAGATTTTCCAACTTAACACAATGGTATCACAGAGCAACTAGCTATAAATATACAAAAAATTGGAGGTATCCGATGCACGGTGTCGCAGTTACAGGTTTTTCGCGATTTCCCAAAATTTGATTTTTTGGAAAAGGCGTGTTTTGAAATTCACGTCCTCATATATATATATACACACACATATATATATATATATAAAACCATGTATATATATATATATATATATATATAATCTTTGTCAACTCTCGTATTTATGAACCGATTTCAATGAAACTCGGTGTTCGGACGAGTTCGTTAGCCAGCTTCATCCGCCATCTTGTTTCAAAATGGTGGCAATTTAAAATATTTTTAAAAATTTTAATTTGAAATGTGGTATTAAAAAATTGAAAATTGAAAAATATTTTTTTCTTATATGTTTCACATGGATACAAAGATTCCGGAGCAGTTTTTGTTTCGTCTATATCTTTAAAAAGTCTTTCCGGCCAGTGCCGGGAGGAAGAAGTAGCTTTCATATTCCTTATTTTTAAAAAGCTAGTTTATATTATTCAAACACACAAAGCTCAATTTAGTGGATACCGATTATAGGAGATTGAATACTAACTTTTATAAATACTAAATCATTACGAATGAGAATTTCACGAAATTAGACAGCTTTATCCAAGCTGATTTTATTTAAAACTAGCGAACTTGCCCGGCGTTGCACGGGTACGTCAAAAAACAGCAGGAATTACGAAAAAGCTCTGAAAATCACAATAAGATAGCGCGAAAAAATTTTAAATCGCTTCTCAAATTTTGAAAAGAGAAAAAAAAATTATATATTGTGTTTGAAGATTGAAAGTTGATTACTTTCACTAATGAAAAAATAGTAGCAAATCACTAAAATACACTAAAAATCACATACAAAATTCCCAAAAAATTCGAAAATTGCTATACGAAATCCGAATAAACTTTATTGAAATGAGGGCAGAATGTACTTTTGGTCAAAAATGGAATGTTAAAAAATTGCAGCAGATCGCTAAGAAACGTAAAAATCGCATTAAAAATCACAAAAAGTTCAAAAATCACGAAAGTCAAAATTTACTGTAATTGGATAAAATTTTCAAATCTAATTCCTTTGACCTGTGGGCTCTCTTAAAATTTATGTTTTGGAAATCATGCTAAGCATTAGATCATGTTACTTTTATTCGTAACTAATTTACTTGGGCTCCCTTAAATATAATTAACTTAATCCCTTAAGTTAACATTAGTTTTTGTTGCATTAAAATATCTCAATTTGTTGATTTTCTGTAAGCAAGTAAGCTCTATTGTTTTACAGTGGAAGTCTATGGGAATTTTGCGAAATATTAAAGATATCGCCAAGTTGGCGTCACTTTTCGCGACTAATTTTGGTCGCCAAATTTGGCGATATATCGCCAAGTTTGCGACAAACTTGGCGTTATTTGGCGACAGAACTGGATTCCCCCTACGATAACCCCCTTATAGGTATGGACATGCATTACATGCTGTTCCATAATCGCATAAAAAATTCTCTAAAAATTCAAAAATCGCTGCACGAATTCCGAATAAACTTTTTTGAAAAGAGAACAAAATTTACTATATTGGGTTAAAAGAAAGAAACTGTATTCTTTTTCCTAATGTGGAAAAATCGAATTAATATAATCCCTTAAGTTAATATTAGTTTTTGTTGCATTAAAATATCTAAATTTGTTGATTTTCTGTAAGAAAGTAATCCATATTGGTTTATAATGGAAGTCTATGGGAATTTGGCGAAATATTACAGATATCGCCAAGTTGGCGTCACTTTTGGCGACTCATTTTTGTCGCCAAATTTGGCGTATACCACCAAGTTGGCGACAAACTTGGCTGCATTTGGCGACAGAACTATGTCCCTCTACGGCAACCTCCTTATAGGTATGGAAATGCATTAAATACTGTTCAATAATTGCATAAAAAATTCGCTAAGAATTCAAAAATCGCTGCACAAATTCCGAATAAACTTTTTTGAGAAGGGAACAAAATTTACTATATTGGGTTAAAAGAAAGAAACCATATTCTTCTCACTTACATGGAAAAATCGCCGCAAAACAAAAAAAAAAACGTTAAAAATCGATTAAAAAATTAAATAAAAAAAATCTAATGAAAAAATCGAAAATCGGGTTTCGAGGTGCAAAACTTCATATATAGACGTACCTGTTCCCCAAATTTTGTCGCTCTACGCGCAGTGGTCTCTCCAGAACACTGTCGACACACTCACTCACTCACTAACACACAAACTTCTTTCTTTATTATTATAGATAACTTATATTTGGTTGCCAAATTCGGTGATATCTTGAAGTGCCTGCCATTTTAAGAAATCGGAATCGGTTGATATATACGAGTGCTGTCGCAGGCAAAAAATCAGATTTTTCAAAATGTCACCCACATTAGAAATTAAAACTGCTATATCTGAGCCATTTTTTAAGATAAAGCAAAATAAAAAATGCTCCGGAATCCTTATATCAAGGTCAAATATTTAAAAAAGAAACCTTTTTCATTTTGAAATTTTTTTGCACCTTACTTTAAATATATATTTTTTTCCTGGTCGCCATTTTGAAACAAGATGGCTGATAAAGCTGGCCAGCGAACTTGGGCAAGACTTTGCTATATACTATCCAAATGCCTTCTTACATCGAAATAGATTAATGAATACACGTGTTATCGCGTGACAAATATCAGATCGTTTCAAAATGTCAGCCATGCCAGAAATTCTAAGTGCTATAATTCAACCATTTTTTAAGATATAGACGAAATAAAAACTGCTCCGGAATCTTTGTATCAAGGTCAAACACATAAAAAAAATCTTTTTCATTTTCAACTTTTTGATACCTTATTTTACATTTTAAATTTCAATTTTTTTAAAAATGGCAACCCTTTTAAAACAAGATGGCAAATGAAGCTGGCCAACGAACTCGGTCTAGACATTGGTATGTACGATGTACACACCAAGTTACCTCCAAATCGGTTCATATATACGCCTGTTGTTGCGTGACAAATATCAGGTCGTTTCAAAAAGTCAGCCACAATGGAAATTCAAAATGCTATAACTCAGCCATTTTTTTTTAGATATATTCAAAACAAAAACTGTTCCAGAATCTTTGTATTAAGGTCAAACACATACAAAAAAGAAAATCTTAAATGGCCGCCCTATTAAAACAAGATGGCGAATGAAGCTGGCCAACGAACTCGGTCTAGACATTGGTATGTACTATGTACACACCAAGTTACATCCAAATCGATTCATAAACACGCCTGTTATCGCGTGACAAAAATCAGGTCATATCAAAATGTCAGCCACGCTAGAAATTCAAAATGCTATAACTCAGCCATTTTTTAAGATATAAACAAAACAAAAACTGCTCCGGAATCTTTGTATCAAGGTCAAACACAAAAGGAAAAAAAATATTTTTCAATTTTCAATTTTTTGGTACCATATTTCAAATTTTTAAATTAAAAAAAATTAAATGGCCGCCATTTTGAAACAAGATGGCGGATGAAGCTGGCCAACGAAGTCAGTCGAGACATTGGCATGTACTATGTATACACCAAGGTACATCCAAATCGGTTCATAAATACGCCTGTTATCGCGTGACAAAAAAGAGGTCGTTTCAAAATGTCAGCCATGCTAGAATTTCAAAGTGCTATAACTCAGCCATTTTTTAAGATATAGACGAAACAGAAACTGCTCCAGAATCTTTGTATCAAGGTCAATCACATAAGAAAAAATATTTTTCAATTTTCAATTTTTTTTTACCACTTTTCAATTTTTAAATTCACATTTTAAATCAAATTTTAAATGCATATTTAAAATTTTAAGCTGAGTTATAGCATTTTGAATTTTTATTGTGGCTAAAACTTTGAAACAACCTGATTTCTGTCACGCGATAACAGACGTATTTATGAACCGATTTGGATGTAAATTGGTACATAGTACATACCAATGTCTCGACCGAGTTCGTAGGCAAGCTTCATTTGCCATCTTGTTTCAAAAGGGAACATTTAAAAAATATTTTAATTTAAAATTTTAAATAAGGTATCAAAAAATTGGAAAATTAAAAAGGTTTTTTGTGTACTTGACCTTGATACAAAGATTCAGGGGCAGTTTTTGTTTCGTCTATATCTTAAAAAGTCCTTCCTGCCAGTGCCGGGAGGAAGAGGAAGCTTTCATATTACTTATTTTTTAAACGCAAGCTTATATTATTCAAACACACGAAGCTCAATTTTGTGGAAACCGATTATAGGAGATTGCAATACTAAACCACTATGAATGAGAATTCCGCGAAATTAATCAGCTTTATGCAAGCTGCTTTTATTAAAGTAAATTATATTTGGTTGCCAAATTCGGCAATATCTTGAAGTTCCAACCATTTTAAGACAACATGGAGGATGAGGCTAACGAGTGAACCTGGTCGATTCCTTAGTGGCCTCCATTTTGAAACAAGATGGCTGATGAAGATGGCCAGTGAACTTGGTCAAGACATTACGATATACTATCCACATGGCTTCTTACATCGAAATAGGTTAATAAATACGCGTGATATCACGTGACAAATATCGTTTCAAAATGTCAGCCATGCTAGAAATTGAAAGTGCTATAATTCAACCATTTTTTTTAGATATAGATGAAACAAAAACTATTCCAGAATCTTTGTACTAAGGTCAAACAAATACAAAAAAAAAAAAAAATCATTTTAAATTTTCAATTTTTTGGTACCACATTTCAAATTTTATTGTTATTATTTTTAATTTAAAAGGTCGTCATTTTGAAACAAGATGGCGGATGAAACTGGCCAACGAGCTCGGTCGAGACATTGGTACGTATTATGTATACACCAAGGTACATCCAAATCGATTCATAAATACGCCTGTTATCGCGTGACAAAAATCAGGTCGTTTCAAAATGTCAGCCAAGCTAGAAATTCAAAGCGCTATAACTCAGCCATTTTTTAAGATATAGACGAAACAAAAAATGCTCCGGAATCTTTGTATCAAGGTCAAACACATAAGAAAAAATATTTTTCAATTTTTTGGTACCACATTTCAAATTTAAAATTAAAAAAAAATTTAAATGGCCGCCATTGTGAAGCAAGATGGCGGATGAAGATGGCCAGTGAACTCGGTCGAGGCATTGGTATGCACTATGTATACACGAATCGGTTCATAAATACGAGAGTTACAGTGTGACAAAGATCCGATATATATATATATATATATATATATTTAAAAAATAGTTGGAAATAGATGATGATTTGTAATTATATTATGGCTATATACATCATAGCAAACGCGGTAGCGTTAAGCTATAATATGATTAAGAAATAGAAAATGCAAAAGACTTTCTTAAATTTCTGGCGAACCAGTTGACATACGAGAATGATTTTTCTTTTGAAAGATAGAACTCGACGAGACGAATAAACTGATAGCATTAAGAAAATTACTGTAGCTTTCAGTAGTTTTTTATTCAACCTTAAACGAAAAAATGAAGACACAAAATTCAACAGAGTGTAGCTAACGTTCCAGTGGGTGGATTAACTTCGTTTTTGTTTTATTTTGATCCTCTTGTTCAAACTTAAAATAGATTTTTTTTTAATCTTTGTATGTTTGACAGCCGCTGAGAAAATCGAATTTGTCTTTTATAATGTCTCCATAAAATTATAGCAATCTCTCCTTTTCAGTTTTTAATTTTCTAATTCAATAATATCTTTCGTGTTGCCACTCCCTAAAAAGCAATACAATAATTAAAAGAAAAGGATAACACGTGTACTTTTGTTGTTATAAGTCAATAAAAATTGAAATTCAGCTGATAGATTTTTTAAATTTTGAAATCGACGTCAACCTAAGCAGATAATGCATAATTTTCATAAATATATATCTATGAACATTCTTGATTAATATTTTGAACTGGGGTAATAGATACAATGGAGCACAAACGAGTTGATAGGAAAAAAAAAAAACAGGGTAAATCCCAAGCTTCTGTTCAGGACCTAAATGTAAGTTTTTTTTTATTATCATCATAACATCCTAACTTACACAAGCGAATGGTATGCAGTAATATAAATACTTCGCATACTAAGCGTACCTTAAAAAATAGCATTCCATCTATTTTAAATAAGGAAGATATGTCATATAAGCACCAGAGTACATAACTGGCGCGATAATGGCGTTTTTTTGCCTGATACGGTAACTGAGCTATTGTTGTTTATTTATTAATTATTTTTTTATTTACTTTCATTTTATTTTTTTAAATTATATAAATTGTTTTGTTCTATAGTTATTAATTAAACTTTTCATTATTTATTGTTATTTCCTTTTTTAAATAATAAAAAGTAATTTAAAAATATATATGTAACTGCTATTCGAAAAAATATGTAACTGCTATTCGGTTTTCGTCAAATTGGCGTCAAAAAAAACCCGCGCCAAACCCGTTGTGTATATGACATCTGTGCCTTAAATAATTAAGGTTTCGTTTAACTTTAGGTACTTTTGCTTGAGATATTGTCGAAAATGTACAGCAAAAATATACGGTACTACTTGATTATCCCGTCGACCAATTTCGCCAAACTATTCGCCAAATGATACAAACTGACATAATTTTTATTTTAAATAACGGAAGAATAAATAAATTAGTAAAACATTAATAAAAATACTAATAAAAACTTGGGCACAGATGTCATATACGCTCCGTAAGGGCGCGATTTTTTCTGACGCCAATTTGGCGAAAACCTCGTTAATATATCACCTATATCCGGGTTACCATATCAAGCAAAATAACGACAATTTGTCTCCAGTTAAGTACCCGGTGCGTATATGACATATGCGTCAAAAAAATCGCGGCAATATGGGGCGTACATGACATCTGTGCCAAAACTTGAATTAAAAATCACTTGATGACGTAACAAACACGTGTATCGTGTTTAATGTCACGTGAATGTAACATTTACTATCATCCATTATTGTCATTTAATCTTATAGTTTGGCGGTAATTTTTTGATCAACAGGATAATCAAGTTGCACCAAGTATGGTACAGATGTCATATACGCACCACGTTGGCGCGATATTTTTTCTGACGTTAATTTGGCGAAAACCTCGTTTTCGAATACCAGTTACACATGTATTTTTAAAAAGGGTTTAACAATAAATTAAAAAAAAAAGTTTAATTAATAACAATAGAACAAAGCAATTTATATAATTTAAAAAAAGAAAATAAAAGTAAATAAATAATTTATTAATAAATCAACAACAATATCCGGGTTACCATATCAAGCAAAATAACAAAACTTTGGCGCCAGTTAAGTACTCCGGTTCGTATATGACATTGGCGTCAGAAAAACATCGGGTCAACGTGATGCGTATATGACATCTGTGGCGTTTCAAGTACACTTCTGAACGTTACTTTGAAATCAGTGAGTTTCATCGCCAAAATCTCCAAGATGCTTAATGATCATCGCCATTGAATATATAAATAATGCCATATTTGCAAACTTATAGGTCAAAATATAAGTGGAACCTCGTTCACGACCGCCTCTGTTTATGACCAGTTCGGTTTAAGTCCAACTTCGGTGATCAAAATTTGACTCGGTTGGCGTGCAATATCTCGGTTCACGACCAAGGCTGCCGAATAGTTCAGTTGGCAACACTTACATAACTCGTATTATTAGTCAAGTTTGGAGTAAGGTGTGCATATCAGAGTGCTTTGTGTACCTTTATTACTGTAAAAATAACTTTTTGTTTTACTTTTAGTCAGGTTTGCGCTAATTTTAGCTCTCATTATGGCTTCTAAGAATGAAAAAGTGCTTAGTGATAGCAGTATAAGAAGCTTAAGCGAATTACTGTTCAATAAAAGGAATTGTAGCAAAACATGAGAACGATATTAGTATAACCGGTCTAGCTAAACAATACGATGTGGCTTAAACCTTCGATTTCCTCGATAATCTCTCTCTCTCTATATATATATATTACGCTATCGTATGTATCACAGAAATTGCGATTAGTTGTTAATTGTTTAATGGCAACGCTCGAATGAAAAGCATCTCATTGGTTATAGAACAGCATTTAATGCATCCCCATACCTATAAGGGGGTTACCATAGGCAGGACCCTGTTCTGTCGCCAAATACTGCCAAGTTTGTCATCAACTTGTAAATATATCGCCAAATTCCTATAGATTTCCATTGTAAACCAATAGGGTTTACTTGTTTAGAGAGAATCAACAAATTGAGATATTTTAATGCAACAAAAACTAATATCAGTTTAAGGAATTATATTAATTATATTTAAGGGAGCCCAAGTAAAATAAATTATGAATAAAAATAACGTGAATTTGATTTAAAAACCTTGAACCTCTTAAAACAGTGTGCATTACTTGGTTAAATAGTGCATTATTGCGCGAAATAAAAAAAAAAAGTATTGGGAATATTTAAAAGCAACTCAGGTTTATTTATATTCAATATATAATTATCAAAAAATTTAAATGACTAGTATTAAAAAATGCTCTGACGAGCACCAAAAAAGGCTAATATGTTTTTAAGTATGAAAAAGGGTTTGACAAGTGCTTCTAATTGGGCATGAAAAAGGACAAGGGGTCCCTTCTTGGCTGCAGCTCACTGTCAATGCCAACTTTGAAAAAATCATATTTGCGCTTTTTTCATATAAAAAAAATCAGCCACAGTTACGATAAAAATGTGTAGTATAACGACGCAGCCTGATTAAACATGAATGTAAGGCGACATAGCACCAAAAACCTTAGTTCCTGCAGCGTATCACACTCATGCAGGGCCACCAAGCACGCCCGCAATGTCTGTACAAAAAAAAAAACTGATTTGTAGTGCAGTGCAGACTGTTGCAGCTCTCTGCACTGGAACAATTCCACATTTGCACGCATAACAGTATAATGCATTCATTGATTGTTGAAATTATATGCAAGTGGCTGTGGCTGTACAATGTACTATGCAGTACAGCAATGCATGTAAATTATAAACGAACATTAGACGCAGACATCTTTAATACGGAAGTACAAAAGCACAGTGTGAGTGTGCGCTGAGGTTAAAAAATTAAAAGCATAATAGGAATGTACAATGTAGTATAATTTATAGAGAAATAATGGTTCACAGTGCACTGTGCAAAGTTGCATTGCAGACGCATGTGCAGTACAACAGTGCAGTTAACATGTAAAGCACGACGGAAAGTTTTACTAAAGTACCGCGAATTTATTTTATATAGAAAAAGCGCAAATATGATTTTTTCAAAGTTGGCATTGACAGTGAGCTGCAGCCAAGAAGGGACCCCTTGTCCTTTTTCATGCCCAATTAGAAGCACTTGTCAAACCCTTTTTTCATACTTAAAAACATATTAGCCTTTTTTGGTGCTCGTCAGAGCATTTTTTAATACTAGTATATGTATATATATATATATCCGTTGTTTTGCACCTTCTTTTTCATAGATTTCATAATTCATGTACATTTGATAGAGCTATATATATATATATGTATATATTCCGGGTGTCCCAAAAATGACTGATGGATTTTAAATTTCAATAACTTTCAAACGGTGACAGATATTAAAAAAATCCTTGCAGGAGGTTTATGTACGATTTCAGGAGTTTTTTTACTGTGATTCTTAATTTTAGTTCGAATTTCAAACAATAGATGGCGCTGAGAGCAGTAGGTGCTCAGTCCAGACCAAATTTTTGGTACTTCGGGACCAATTCAGTACATTTTAATCTCCTTTTTTTTTACATGGAAGAAGAAAAAGGCCAAAAACTCCAGCCTGGATTTAGCGGTTATTGTTTGGAGCGCCATCTATCGATGCCATTTGTAACTAAAGCTGAAAATCTTAGCATAAAAACTCCTGAGATCTTACATAACACTCCTATAAGAATTTTTTTAATATCTGTCACCGTTTATAAGTTATTTAATTTTAAAATCCATCAGTCATTTTTGGGACTCCCAGTATATATATATCAACTTTTGAACGGAGGGTGGTTTAGGGATCTGGGAGTCATGATCAATGAAAATATACCAAAATATTTTGAAATAGATTTCCTCCGAACGGCTTCAATAGGTAGCTTTTTGTAATGAATGCTACCTAAAATTGTTGAGTTATAACTCAACAATTTATGAATTTATGATGAATTATATATTATAATTATATATATTATAATTATGTATATATTATAATTATGAACAATTTATGAATCTTTGAATTTATAGCATTTTGAAATGATCTGATCTTTGTCACGCGATAACACACGTATTTATTAATCTATTTGGATGTTAGAAGACATGTGGATAGTATATAAAAATGTCTCGACCAAGTTCACTGACTAGCTTCATCCGCCATCTTGTTTCTAAATGGCGGCCATTAAATTGAAAAAAAATTGAGTTTAAAGTGAGGTGCAAAAAAATTAGAAATTTAAAAATGTTTCTTTCTTAAGTATTTAACTTTGATATAAGGATTCCGGAGCATTTTTTTTTTGTCTTTATCCTAAAAAATGGCACAGATATAGCAGTTTGAATTTCTTTATGTGGGTGACATTTTGAAAAATCTGATATTTTGCGTGCGACAGCACTCGTATATATCAACCGATTCCGATGTGTGTGAGCATGTGCACAGGAATTACTAAGATCTCGACCAAGTTCACTGGTTAGCCTTATGCACCATGTTGTCTTAAAAGGGCAGGCACTTCAAGATATCGCCGAATTTGGAAACCAAATATAAGTTACTTTAAGTAAAATCAGCTTGGACAAAGCTGACTAATTTCACGAAATTCTCATTCATAATGATTTAGTATTGATAAAAATTAGTATTGAATCTTCTGTAACCGGTTGCCACTTAATTGAGTTTCGTGTGTTTGAATAATATAAGCTAGCTTTTTAAAAATACGGAATATGAAAGCTACGTGTTCCTCCCGGCACTGGTCGAAAGGACTTTTTCAAATTCGATAAAAGATCGTTCCATAGTCATCTGGCAATGTCTTCACTTTCCCCGTGTTATGCTTTTTACTTTTCATATACGTTTTATCTATTAATTAAACCCTTGTTGGTTATGTTGCATTGTTGAATATATTTATTATCCCACATTTGTATATACAGGATGTCCGTTTTCAACGGTGTCCAATGGCTAATCCTTAAACTGATACTGCTAGAAGTATAGTTCCAAATACAAAATATTTTAAATGGGGTAAAGAAGTCTTTTTAAATCCATTTATATCAATAAAATCATTTCTTAATTAACTTAATCTTAAATTTTTAAATCATAAACTTAAAATTTTATGCAGTCCCCTGGGCCTATAAGTTATATTTAGTAAAAATATCTTATTACCCTAAGGAGTAAGAAAAGAAAGTTACATTCTTCTACGATTAAAACTGACCGAGTATTAGCTGTTTAAAGTTGAAACAACTTTTTCGCTGCGAAGTAGGAGTTATTTACAAATGTACTAGAATCATAAATAATCGTCAGAAATTAAAAAAAAAAAAAAAAAGTTGGGAGTAAAATTAACATAACACATATTTGAAATCAATTTTCATTCTCACATATTAATGTAAAACATTTAACTTTACTTAAAATATAAGCAAAAAAAAACCAGAATTTTTGTTTAATGAAATGATGAAAAGCAGCAGTCTCAATTCTTTAAAAAATAAAACATATCTTAAAATACATGTATTTTAACCAATCTGGAATTTAGTTATAAAAGTTAACACTATTGTAATACTTGAAGAGTGTAACTATTTTCAGTTAAAGTAGAGATATACGGAAAATAAATTCATTCTAATAAATTCTAATAATTTAAGCACTTTGTGTACGATACTTCGAAGCTTGACGCAGCTCACCTGTGTTTAGAATAAGGAAATTTGTGTAAGTCATGCAACCCAAGGTTTCAAAATTCGATCAATATTAGTGTTAGAGGAATGGAACTTTTTCGTCTTACTTGTTAGTTTAATAAGAAATTTTTAATAAATATAACTCATAGGAGCGGGGTACCATATAAATATTAAATTTTCGTAAATTTTTAGCTCACACGCTATCAAAACCTGAGAGCTAATGCGCTTGCAGGCTCTGCATGTACCTACGTAAGTTATGTATGTATGTACGTAACACGATAACTCTTGATAGATATAACCGATTTGCTTCAAATTTTGCAAGTAGGTTCATTCTGATAAGGCACTTCCCTGATTAGTTTTTTGGCATTCATTGGATAAGTACAAAGTTGGGAACGGGTGACAATCCTCCTTTATTTAGACAAATGGGATTTTCATGCATAATTACCCGATTTGCTTCAAATATGGTATACTGGTTTATTCTGATAAGGCGTTTCCCTAATTAGATTTGGGGTTCATTGGTTAAGTATAAAGGGGATAACGAGGGACTAACCTCCCCCTTTTTAATTTAGATAAAACGGTTTTTCATGCGGAAATTCAATTTGCTTCAAATGTGACGTACCGGTTTAATCCGATAAGATGCTTCCCTGATTATATTTGTAGGTCCATTGGTTAGGTATAAAGGGGGGACGGGGGCAAATCTCCTTAAATTAGATAAATCATTGTTTCATACAGAATTATCCCATTTGCTTGAAATTTGGTATACCAGCTTATTCTGATAAGTTGCTTAACTGTTTAGTTTTGGGGGTTCATTGGTTAAGTATAAAGTGGGGGTGGGCAGAGGGCGAAACCCCTTAATATAGTTAAATGTTATTTTTTCATTCAGAATTATTCGATTTGCTTCAAATATGGTATACCTGTTTAATCTGATCTAACGCTTCCCTGATGACATTTGTAGGTCCACTGTTGAAGTATAAATGGTGGGATGGCGCTATTCCCCTCCCCCCGCCTCCTTTAATTTAGATAAATGAATTTTTCATGCAGAATTATCTGATTTGTTTCAGATTTGGTTTACCGGTTTATTCTGATAAAGCGTTTCCCTGATTAGATTTGAAGGTTCATTGATTAAGTGTATGGAGACGGGAATGAGAGGCAAATCCACCTTTAAATTAGACAAACCTTTATTTCAGTCAGAATTAACCGATTTACTTCAATTTGGTATATCGGCTTATTCTGATAAGGTCCTTCTCTGATTTGGTTTGAGGGTTCATTGGTTACGTATAAAGAGTGGAACGGGTGCTAATCCCCTTTAATTTAGATAAACGATTTTACATTCAGAATTATCCGATTTATTTCAAATTTGGTGTACAGGTTTATTTTGATAGGACTCTTCCATGATTAGATTTGCAGGTCCATTGCTTAAGTATAAAGGTCGGAAATGAGTGACCTAATCTTTCCTTAATTTAGCTAAATGGGTTTTTCATGCAGAATTACCCGATTTGATTGAAATTTGGTATACAGGTTTGTTCTGAGAAAACGTTTCTCTTATTAGATTTGGAGGTTCATTGGTTAAGTATAAAATGGTTGAAAGGGCTAATCCCCCTATTAATTTAGATAAATGTGTGTTTCATGCAGAATTATCCGATTTGTTTTAAATTTGGTATACCGTTTATACTGATAAGGCGCTTCCCTGATTAGATATCGAGGTTCATTGGTTAAGCATATGGAGAAAAACGGGGTCTAACCCTCCCTTAATTTAGATAAATTGGTTTTTCATGCAGAATTATCTGATTTGCTTCAAATTTGGTATACCAGTTAATCCTGATAAGGCACTTCCCTAGTTAGTTTTGAGGGTTCATTGGTTAAGTATACGGGAGGGAACGGGAGCTAATTCCCCCTTAATTTTAATAAAAGTGTATTTCATGCAGAATAATCGGATTTGCTTCCAATTTGGTTACCGGTTTATTCTGATAAGGCGCTTCCTGAATTAGATTTGGAGGTTCATTGATTAAGAATAAAGGGGGGGAAATTGGGAGCTAATACCCCTTAATTTAGCTAAATAGGTTTTTTGACGATTTCTTTATTTTTTGAAGGAAATAACAGTATTTGAAATAATATAATTATATGAGGGGCTCACAACCATAGTAGACCAAATCAATTTAAAAGTGCCCAGTTAAACTAATGGCATTGAACTCACAGGATATTCACACTAAATGTATATGAGGGGATCACAAACATAGTAATCGAAGTCCATTTTGAAAAAAAAAAAAAAAAAAATGAGATACTCGATTTAGAAAGTGCATAAAATCTCTTTTATGTCCTCCCTCAGTAAACGAAATTTGTAAACTGATGGCATATATGAGAAAATGTGATAAAACAGACTTGGTTCATTTTGGGAGTGGATAAAACAAATTTTATGCCCCTTCTAAATCGAGTATCTCATTTTTTTTTTTTTTTTTTTCAAAATGGACTACGATTACTATGTTTGTGAGCCTCTCATATACATTTAGTGTGAATATCCTGTGAGCTCAATGCCATTAGCTTAACTGGGCACTTTTCTTTTTATAGAGGAATGTTTTTATTGATACAAACGAATTTTAAAATAATTTTTTACTTGATTTAAAATATTTTTGTAATTGCAACTGTATGTCTAAGACTAACATTTTAGGAATTAGCTATATTGGACGGAATTGAGAGTGAACACCCTGTATACATATATATAATCAAGATGCTGAATAACTCGATTACCAAAGACTATAAAAAATGTTGAAAACCTACTTTAAACGCAATAGAGGAGGGAACAAAGCTCAAAACTTTGTTTTCATACTTCATAACTCTACTAATTGTCTTCTATTAGTCACGCTGACATACATCATACAAAGAATATTTAAGCAAGATATTGTGAATGCATTGTATACTGATGTTTGTTACTGTTCTCTATAACGATATGTCTTCTTTGTCCAAAACGGTAAACGCATTGAAAGTATGATAAGTAATTCATGGACATATACGAGCTATCTATACGAACATGCTTTTATCTGACGCGAAATAGTCTATCTTTTAAATGTTTTTCGTACTTTTGAAAAGAACAATTTAGAATATTTATGAAGTAAGGAAACAAAGCTTTAGACATTCTTTTGTATTATTTGAAGTTTGAAGTTTTGAAAGGGGGGGGGGGGGGCTTTGAAATCTATAGTGGCATCGCTGTCGTTTCGAATGTTCCACCTGTATTATTTTTATAATGTTTCTTATTATCATTGTTTACAGTTAAATTTTTGGCATTTGTTATCGAATCATTCTTTTGCAAACATCCTGCATCAATATGAGTTAATCATTCTAGAATGTATATGCATCTTTTTTTAATAAATATTTTTCTTGTCGAAACGTCAGTGAAGGCTTACTGTGGAGACACGAAAATATTTTGGTTTCCGTTTGTTTGTTTGTTTGTCTGTCTGTTCCGCGATAACTGCCGTAAAAACATCCGATCAGCTTTAAATTACATGGGCATGTTTGCGATATAACCTGACTTAGCTGTATAGTTTTTGGTTAAATTTCATTCATTCGTTCGGAATATATGGAACATTTTATTTTGCTCCATAATGCTTTTCTATGGCAGTTCAGAGGATTTTCAAATTTCTATTTGTTGAAAGAAATGGTTCATATGAAAAATGATTTAAATGAAAAGTTTTGGATGCTGAAAATTTTAAATAAGAGTATTAAATTATTCCTATTAGTTTGTTATTTTGTTAAGATATTTGTTAGAGTTTTAAATTAGGTGTATAATTTTTGATGAAATTTTATACATGTGTTTGAATAATATAAAACATTTTATTTTATAAATTTACTTATTTTAAATGTACATATTTCATTTGCTTCTTTTAACCGTTGTGTAGCAACTGCATCTCATCTAAAAAAAAATCATAAATGTGAAAGTGTGTATGGTTTTTTGAAGTCAAATAAATGTCAAAAGGAATGAATTAATGAATGCCTTTGAATAGATGTTTGCATATACATGGATTTTAACCCAGAAATGAAAATAGTATTTATACGCAATATAGAATAACATTTTTATTTATTTATTTATTCAATTATTTTGCTTATAAAAGAAAAAGTTCGTTATTTTCATACAGAATAAAAATGTATTATTCTATTAAATTTTATAAACTTTATAGTTGCCAAAAAAAACGGGATAATAATTTTTCCCAAAGAGTTAATTTTAATTTGTAAGATTGTCGCGTGAAAAAGAAAAACGGAATAAACAAATAAAAATAAATAAAAATAAATAGGACAGGAATGAATACATATAAATTTTTCACACCAAATACCACATAGAGTAATTTTTGTACTAGTGTTCTCCAGCATTACGAAGAAAGATTCTTCGATTTACACGATTTTACTTGGCCTTCCTTTTTTCATTGGTTGCGATTTCGTTTTCGCAATTGCGTATATTAATTGGCACAAAGTTTTACATTTTTATGACGGAGGTACATGTAAGGCAATACAAATATGAAATTCCGTATTATCTCCTATAAAATGTGATACAGTGTTGCTTTAATTATATATATGTTTTTATTAAGAGGAGCAAAGGTGCCAAGCCTCCGACGTTCTAGATACCAGTATTTTACTACAGAAAATGTTACTTTATTTAATTGGGACACTTGCGCGATTTAAAAGAACAACATTTTCGCTAATATAATAGTGATGTGCAAAAAGCCTGAGACTTGTCCTGTCTGGTGGGGAGTGAAATGTTTTACTTAACCCATTCGAGACCATCGGTGCATATATGCACCCACAAAAGAGCATACATTATTTGTTTTAAGCACCAGTAAAGAAGAAAAGTAATATTTGCTTTCTTTAATTAGAGCACTTTCGTGATTATTTAAGTTATTAAAATAATTATTTAAAAAAAAGTGGTTCAAACCTAATAAAATTTGCGTAAAAGCCGCCGCTCCGAAAAAGGGCTAATGCATTTATCTCTATTTTAATGCTACCTGAACAACGTCACGTGTAAAAGCTTGAAGAGTATAAAATAAATTATTCTAATCCCTATTACGAAAAATGAAGCAGAAAGTCTGGCTAGGGGAAATAAAATGTTAGTTAACCTTTCGAAATATGATCTGAAACATAGGTTTCCCTCAAATAAGAACGGTATGCGTAACGTCACAATTTAAAAATGAGTGTGGATACTATTAAAAGCTATCCCAAAAATACTTTAATTCGCCAAATCACGTTTGCTATTTAGTCAATTGGAAGTGGACACGATGATGAATGATTGCCCGTTAGGTTTAGAAGTCTCCAAACATACCTATTTTGGAGTGATTTTAGTAAGTTAATGCTATCCAGTATATTATTAGGTATTTAGATTAGATCTTAGATATAAATATTGTAGAAGGTCTATCAAAAATTTTTTTGGAAACAAAAATTATAAAAACATTGGATTTCTAAATTAGATATCTCAGTTTACATTTCCAGAAGTTGCTTATCCATTACATACAGGTTTTTATGGTTTGCATACAAGTAGTATATACTACTGTATGGGTATTAGGATAAGGTAAAATGCTTGTCCAAATCGTTGCTTATTCTCATAAATCGCAGTGTAAAAAGAAATCTAAGATCTACGATAATCATTAACACAATTAATAGAAAAATAAAAAGGTAAATTAAATTTCACTACGTGAGGTTCAGGGGGATATGCTCCCTGAAAAAATCTACTTTATTATCTAATAATCACAGAAAAAGTCTAATGTGTATTTCAGAATATTATTACATAGCGACGTGTTTACTTTAACAATTTTAATGTCTGCAACCTTCGAAATATTTAGCGTTTGATGAGAAAAATTCTTTAAGAATGAAGAAGTTCATAAATATAGAAAAAGTGATAAGGTCTGTTGCTACATATTAAAGTACAAATAGCAATAAAAGAGTTAAAGAAGGTTCAATGGAAAGGGAAAAAAGTGCTTCTGCCAATGCCGGGAGGAAGAGGTAGCTTTCATATTCCTTATTTTTTAAAAGCCAGCTTCTATTATTCAAACACACGGAGCTCAAATTAGTGGAACCCGATTATAGAAGATTAAATACTAATTTTTGTCAGTATTGAATATGAATGAGAATTTCGCGAAATTAGTGAGCGTTATCAAAGCTAGTTTTATTAAAGTGATTTATATTTTGTCTCCAAATTCGGTGAAATCCCGAATTATATTAATAATTATACTAACCCGAATTATCGGTGAGCTCACCAATGAACTTGGTCGAGACCTTAGTAACTCCTGTGTACATTCTTACTCATATCTAAATCGACTGATATATACGAGTGCTGTTGCAGGCAAAAAATCAGATGTTTCAAAATGTCACACACATTCGAAATTCAAACTGCTATATCTTGGCCTTTTTTTAGATAAAGGCAAAAGAAAAAATTATCCGAAATCTTTGAAACAAGCTGAAACACATAAGAAAAAAATCTTTTTTAATTTCTAATTTTTTTGTACCTCATTTTAAATTATTTTTTTTTTTAATTTTTAAATGGCCGCCATTTTGAAACAAGATGGCGAATGAAGTTAGTAAACGAACTTGGCCGGGAGATTGCAATGTACTATGCACATGCCTTGTCACATCCTAATCGGTTCATAAATACGCGTGCTATCGCGTGACAAAAATCAGATCGTTTCAAAATGTCTGCAATGCTAGAAATTCAAAGTGCTATAACTCAGCCATTTTTTAAGATATAGACGAAACGAAAAATGATCCAGAACCTTTGTATCAAGGTCAAATACATAAGAAAAAAATCTTTTACAATTTCTAATTTTTTGTACCTCATTTTAAATTAAAATTGAAAAAATATTAATGGCCGCCATTTTGAAAGAGGATGGCGGATAATGTTGGCCAACGTACTCGGTCGAGACAATGGTATGTACTATGTACATAACAAGTTATATCCAAATGCGTTCATAAATACGCGCGTTATCGAGTGGCAAAAATCAGATCGTTTCAAAATGTCAGCCACACTAGAGTTTCAAAGTGCTATAACTCAACCGTTTTTTAAGATATAGACGAAACAAAAAATGCTCCGGAATCTTCGTACCAAGCTCAAACACATAAGAAAAAAATATTTTTCGATTTATAAATTTTTTGTACATCATTTTCAATTTTAATTTTTTTTAATTTGAATGGCCGACATTTTGAAACAAGATGGCGTATGAAGCTGGCCAACGAACTCGGTCGAGACATTGCTATGTAATATGCACATGCCTTGTCCCATCCTATTCGATTCATAAAAACGCATATTATCGCGTGACAAAAATCAGATCGTTTCAAAATGTCAGCTATGCTAGAAATTCAAAGTGCTATAACTCAGCCATTTTTTAAGACATAGACGAAACAAAAAATGCTCCGGAATCTTTGCATCAAGCTCAAACACATAAGGAAAAAATCTTTTTCAATTTCTAATTATTTTGTATCCACTTTTAAATTTTATTTATTTTTTAATTTTTAAATGGCCGCTATTTTAAAACAAGATGGCGGATGAGGCTGGCCAACGAACTCGGTCGAGACATTGCTATGTACTATGCACATTCTTTGTCACATCCAAATCGGTTCAAAAATACGTGTTTTATCGCGTGACAAAAATCAGATCGTTTCAAAATGTCAGCCATGCTAGAAATTCAAAGTGCTATAACTCAGCCATTTTTTAAGATACAGACGAAACAAAAAATGCTCCAGAATCTTTGTATCAAGCCCAAGCATATAAGAAAAAAAATATTTTTCAATGTCTAGTTTTTTGTGCCTCATTTTAAATTTTAAATTTTTAAATTTTTAAATGGCCGCCATTTTGAAACAATATGGCGGATGAAGCTGGCCAACGAACTCGTTCGAGACATTGGTATGTACTATCTACACATGAAATTTTATCCAAATCGGTTTATAAATACGAGAGTTACAGTATGACAAAGATCATATATATATATATATATATATATATATATATAATATGGATATATATATATATATATATATATATATATGGATATACATAAATATATATATACTAGGGGGCTCTGCCCCCTGCAAGCTACTCTCGCCAGACCCCGTTCTGGCACCGCAGAATCTAAAAATAAAAAAAACATGCTAATCTAATGGGTTTTAAAAATATTAGAGAAGATTAAATTATACTGAAAAAAGCTGTGCAGATCTCCCTGTAAACGGGTTTCCATTCAGTTCCCTTTGATTGCAAAAATTTAAGGGCGAATCACTTGCTGTTAAGACATCCAATGGTTGTTTTCGTTTTTGATTAAAGAGGATCAGTTAAACATTTGAAAAGAAGCTAAAATAAAATGAATTAAGTATTCAGAGTCTTTGTCTCCCGATATTTTAAAACAATATCTATAATAATAGCCTAAATCATGTGACTATCATCAACAGTTCCCGGTGGAACACTTCGTTTTTTATACTCTAGGAGCCATTTGGGTACTTTAATGCTATCCAGGCACAGGTGATAAGTCGCCAAATATTATTTTATCCCCATCATTTCATCTATATTATAATAGTTCAAGTCATCAAATGCCATAAACAAATACGGTCTGATCCCTTCACCTTTCATATGAAGGTTTGGCACAAATGTCATATACGCCCCATAGTGGCGCGATTTTTTTCCAACGCCAATTTGGGGAACGCATCAACAGCATAAACAACAACATCCGGCTTACCATATCAAGCAAAATAACGATACTTTGGCGCCAGTTAAGTACCTGTTGCGTATATGACATTGGCGTCAGAAAAAAATCGCGCCAATATGGGGCCGTATATGACATCTATGCCGAAAGAAAAAAAAGCCGGATGCAAATCTTGCCAATATCTTTTTTGCAACTCGCCAGTTAGAATTTTTTTATTCTTCGAGTTGTAAATTAAAACATTGATTTGAAGTTGAAATTAAATGTCAGGGTTTGTTACATAATTTAATATTTCGCCAGATGTCATATGTTGCAAATATGCATGTTTGGCATGATGTTTTTTTTTTTTTTTTTACTAAAATTTGGCGACAACCTCGTTTTCGAATACCAGTTACATATTTATTTTTGGTACTACTTAGTTATCCGGTCGACCAAATATAAGATCAATTGCCAATAACGGTTGATCGAAAATGTCACATTCACTTGACTTTTAGCAAGTTAAACATGTTTACGTCATCAAGTGATTTTTTATTCGACGTTTTATTTTTATATTTATTAATGTTATACTAATTTATTTGTTCTTTCGTTATTTAAAATAAAAATTTTGTCAATCTGTACAATTTGGCGAGTGGTTTAGCGATTTATATAATTTGCGAAATTGGTTGACGGAATAACTACGTTGTACCGTATTTTTTAATTATTTTCTATTATTTTCAAAAGAAAATAGCAAAAAATTAATTAATAACTATAGAACAAAATAATTTATATAAATGAAAAAAAGAAATAAAAGTAAATATACATTTATTATTAAATAAACGACAATAGGCGGGTTACCATGTCAACCAAAATAATGCCATTTTTGCACCAATTAGGTACCCCAGTGCGTATATGACATCTGTGCCTAATATTTTTCCTTTCGTTTTGTTTTTTAAAATAAAGAAAGACGTGAAACCCATCAATTTAAATGTTTCATTTTTAAATGAAAGTTTTGTATTAAATAAAATGATAACGAAATACAAGAAAAGCATTGTTCTTAGCATAGATTTAAAGAAGGCCAAACTGGTCGCCAAATTAATTTAAAATAGTAACGTTTTCTGCATTATGAAAAAAAATATATCTGTTATGATTAAAATTTGAGTTGCCAGCATTAGAAAAATATATTTAAAATTAGAAAAAAAAAATATTTCGAAAACTAATTCGAATTTAAAAATTCTAATACCAGTTTTGAGATCTGTGGATCAATACGGATTTTTGGTGTTAATTTCATCGCAAAGTATTCCATATTTTAGGAGAAATCGCCGTGAAACATAATCATTTGTTTAATCAGTCGATTAAAAGAATCGATACACATTTCAGTCGTTTCATATATTCGTTTCATAAATTCGTTTCATTAGGATTTTATATATACGAGTTGGAACCCATCGAAATTCGACGAACTAAAATGTTAGAAAGGAACTGTCAGATCGAATTTATAATAAACCTACAAAAATAATTACAATAAAATATTCATCTTACATTGGTTGTCCAAGTCTTAAAACAAATAATATTTTAAACCTAAAATTACCAAAGTATTATTTCCACAAACTTCAACTGCTTAAATTATTGAAAAATTAAACTGTACGTTATTTTCACATTCTTATAATTTACATACGCACCACTCAAATTCACAATTTGAAAGTATTTTAACGCGCAATAGATTATTAATGAATGTATTTCCAAACTTAAAGTCACGTTTGTCCGATACCATTTTTCATATGAACATCCGCATAAACTTTAAGTTCTAAACTCAGTAGCCGCGAAAAAAAATTTCAGAAATTTGCCTTTAGTTGTCATAGTATTGGCCATTTAGTATTGGTCAAATATTTAGTTTTATATTAAAAAAATGATTGTTTTGTTTTAAATATATAATTTTTAGTCACTGGATTATTTTGCCTAGCGCCTCAAACTCAGTATCAGCGTAATGTAAAAATATTAAAATGTAGCTGATTTATGAAGAAGAATGCGTGTTTTTTTTTTTAAATGTCTGACGTCATTTTCTGTTCAAAAATTATAAAAATGTTACTTTTATTTGTAATGTGAAAATGGCATCAATAAAAATATAATCAATAAAAATAATAAACCGTGACAACTTTTAATAACTGTTACTTTCAATATAAATCGAGTACTTCAGTTGCCACAATTACAAAATTTGTATTAAAAACAACAAAAAAATCAATATCTCAAAAATAAATTGAGATACAGATTTCAAACAAATTGCATTTAAAAGCACATTTTTTCCCTGTACGAAGGTGCAAAAATTGAAAATGTGCGATGTTTAGAAGTTTAAAAATTTCCAGTAGCGAAAATTGCAAAACAGAAATCTCAAAGTGTTGACATTCGCAAAATGACGTATGCGTTACGCACAGATATGTTTGTTCTTTATAATATAGATAGGGTGGATATCAATTTTGAACGGAGGGTGGTTTCGGTGTCTGGGGGTCATGATCGGTGAAAATATACCAAAATTTTTCGGAATCGTTTTCCTCCGAACGGCTGCAATAGGTAGCTTTTTGTAATGAAAGCTACCTAAAAATATTGTCCTAATTAAAAAAAAAAAAAAAAAAAAATCAATGCAATTGCTACTCCCATTTTCGTGATCCTTGGTATGATCAATTATTTAAGCGCGTATTTGTACCTTTGTGAATGAAATTTTGCAATTTGTCGCATACATCTAAATGGTGTTTAAATTTTACAATTTATTATTAGAAAAACTGACAAATTTCCAATTTGTGCACTTTACTTTCTGTATAACTAGTAAATATGCAGATCAACGTCAGCTTTACAAGTCATTGTTAATTGATCTCATTTTGTATAATATTTAATGTCTTACAATCCTCAATTTACTTTTAAAGTTTTTTATATATTTATAAACGCATAAGATCTCTCGAAGCTTCTGAAAATGTTAGCAGTGTCAGATTAAACAGAGTTTTATGCAATGATATTCTGCCGAATTGCTTATTGTTGTATTTTTTTTTAGAATTACAAGTACTCTACTCTCTCAATTCCCAGTTGTCTCTTTAATCTTGTTTTAGCAATTTCCAGTAATTGTGCTAACAATAGATTTGAGCATAGATGCGTTTTCAACTGTAAATTCATTAGAATAACTATTTTCTTGTACAAAAGACATTTTAACATGTCCTTAAAATAATATTTACTTTCTAATTAGGAAACATTAACATCTGTTACAGATCATCCGATAACAAGTACACTTTTGCAAATACAAACTCTGCTACGGGATTAACATCCAATTTACAAATAATTTTTTTATATATAATTGTCTTTAAGACAAACGGTTTTTTATTATCATTCTATAAAAATTAAAAAATATCTTTTATAGCAATAAATTCCATGTATTTCAATAAAAGAATATACTAAAATGATACCAACTTTGCTAAAATCATACCGACTTTGCTAATAAAATAATGCGTCAAAATAGTACAATTTACTTAACTTTTCCGTTTTCAACACTATCCAACAAAGTTGAAAAGTGTTTATGCATTCGGTTTCTCCGTCCGTCTGCCCACGCTACCGTAATAACTCCCGTAAATATACTCGGATTTTCACGCAATTGATAAACGATGTTTAGGGTCACCAAAGCATGTTCGGTAATATGTTTAAAGTATATGGGATTAATAGTTCATTTACAAAGGTATTCAAGAAAATTCCATTACATTAATGTATATTGGGAAAAATATTTTGCAGATTATTTTAATGACATTATGGTATTTCAAATACATTGAAACTGATATAAATCACTGCATTTCACTACAAGATGATTACGATAGAATAGGGCATTCATAGCTTTTGTCGTTCATTTACAGGGACACACAAAAGATATCGGTTACAGTAATGTCTATGATTAATAATTGCTGGAAGTTCGTTTTAAAATTAGCTTTAAAATTTAAGTAATTTTTTGCATGTTACTCATTGTATATAAATCCTGTAATTCATATACAGTGCCGCACAAAAGAATTCACGTACCGATATCCTTGTAAGCGGAAATTAATGAATGGAAATTTTCAACAGAAGTATATGTATTTCTCAATCTTAACTGAACTAAATTTTGGTATGCATGTAGTTGATATATACAAATCTATATATCATATACAGGGCTGCTCAAAGAATACGGAAAATTTTCCGTTTGTAGATAGGGACAGTTAAAATTGGGTTTTCAAATGTGTTATGCATTTCCATATGGTTCAATTAAACATAATATTTTAACTTATTAAACGGTACAGTTTAATAAACTTATTCGGAATGTGTTGGAAAGTGTTTATAGGAACTTTGAAATACGGTTGCTAGGCAACGATTAAATGAAATAAAAAAAATTAAAAGTATGATTTTTAAATTTGAAGAAAATAAGAATGTAAAATGTTTTATATTTTTCGACTAGATGCGTACAATTTTACAAAACGTGAAATTATTTTCGAATATCTGATAACTGTATCAGCAAATTTTCAAAGTGATCGAATAAATTTAAGATCTCCATCGAAATTTTATGTGAAATGTGACAATTTTCTCATTGAATAGCAAAATTTAAAAAACGTTTTAATTCCCATAGAAAAGTAATATGATATAAAAGGGAATCAAACAAATTTAAACAAAAACTATACAGCTCAATACGGGTGACTCACAAACATACCTGCTTAATTAAAAGACTTTTTTGTGGCAGTTATTGGGGGACAGATAGACTAAGTGATTAACAAACAGAAGTCAAACATTTTTCGTATCTGCATAATAAGTCTCCACTGGCGATTACTAAATTTAGCTGATTTAATCCATTATTACATGACATAACTAGATATTTTATGAAAAACGTGAATTATACAATTAACCCTTAAATGCCTGATTTTTCAAAAATCATTGTAATAATGTTTTTCGGCTTTTATTTTTTTAAATAAATGATGGGAAAAATACTTTAAAAAATCATATTTTGTTTTAAGTATGGTTTATGGGTAAAAAATAGTTTGTTAATAATCGGCAATACTGGTCTTTAATTGAAAAAATAATTTTACTTGCTAAAATTCTATAATATTAAACACACAAGAATTTTAGGAACTATAATAAGAAATAAATTTTACTTGCTCTCTGCAGAATAAAATAGGGTATTTCGCAGGCTTCCAAACAAAACAAAAAGAACAAGTAGCAATAATTGAAAAAAAATCTATCTTTATTCTTAAACAGCACAAGTGTTGCCATCTACATGTTGAAAATCGATTTAATAATATTTATAGAATGTATTTTATTGGGAACATTATATAGGCATCATAGCTTCAATATTATTCTAATAGTATTTTAGAGCCTAATTTGGGTATGTTGCCGAAAAGCAACACCAGGCATTTAAGGGTTAAATCGTAGCATATATATATTTTTTTCTGTTGTTGTTGTAAGTACAGAACAGCACAAGAATTGATAAAAATCAATGATTAAAATCAATGTGGCAGTTTATGAATGTTATTAATATTTATTATTATTTTCAATTAGACTTTGAGTTTATTTCTTTAGTTAAAATTATATTAACATTTTCAAGGTAACCTATTAATAAAAAGTGCTATGTTATTAATTAAATTAACAAAGAACTTATATTTAATTTATTGCACCTAAGTCTTTTTGACAAAATATAACATGACACTCAGTCAATTAGATTAATAAAAGACAGTGGAAAGAAATATACTTCTGACAGCAGATGTAATATATTTCTGGATTTTTCTTACTTTTCTCTGATGGATGTCAACACTAAAAGCGATTAATTTAGTTTTGTGTTTTATCTCCCATATGTGTGCAAGCTGGCGTAAGTGCATAAAAGTGAAGAATTGCAAAGGTATTCGCAATTAGCAGGTTCATGATTTATTATTATTATTATTCCTAATATAGAATGTACAATATCAAAATGTTATATTATATTAGAAAAATACATTTTAATTTAAGTAAACTGATATAACACAATTGTTTGACTTATTTACAGAGTTACAAAAATTAAAACCAAAATTAAAGAGAAAATAGAATTTTGGCAATTTCTCAATTTTATTCTGAAATATTTAGGTTAATATTCAGGATAAAAAATAAAAAAATAAAAATCTATTGATAATCAAAAAAAAATTTACTTATGTGAATGCTATTCTAGTAGATTATCAAATCAATATATATTTTTTAAATATTTACAAAATAAAAATTAATAAAAAATATCTGTATTCAGTTGAATTCCGGATTTCTAACCGAAGCGTTACCACCATGTAGAGGGTGCGATATATGTATATATTTTTTTATAGGTTGTTTTTTATCTGTATATATAGTTATTACTTTAACTAGTGCCATGTGGGCTAAATTACAAAAGATCTAGGAAACACAAATGAGGATTTCATAGTTACAGATTTTTTCTCAAAGCTAAAAAGATTTTCATTGAAAAAAAAAAAAAAAAAAAAAAAAAAAAAATAGCGATAACTTATATTAACCCTTATCGTAGTATGTAAATACAGCTGATGGCACGATGATAGATAAATTGATTAAATATACTTGATCACTCCACCTGGGTGCCAACCAAATATGGCATAGCCATGCATACCCCAGGTAAAATCCCGTCCACTATAATAAAGCTCAGCCACGGCAACCAACCCAGAGAAAACAACGAGCAAAAAAATTAAAAAATATTACCACAAAGCAAAAACAGTAGGTGCCCTACCATAATTTATGGGTTATATAAAATATTAAATATACAGCGTGTTCCAAAATTCGACAGACAAATTAAGAGTGCTGATAGAAGGATGAAGAGAATGAAAAATTATCATAGAGCATCGCAAAGCACGTATTTAGTCACAAATACAAGGTGTTTCATCTTAACTGAAATTTCGTTGATAGTAATAAATTTGAGAAAAATCAAAACATCACAACTAAAATGCAAATACAAGTATCTTATTTTATGTGAAATGTTATAACATCACAAAAAGATCTGGAAACGCAGGGTGCTCAAGCAGTGGATGATACCGTACGAACTGGCAATCGCAGCCTATATTGGGGAGCGTCCAGTGCATACTGCTGGCGCGCATAATGGAAACTTCTACCCCTTTTTTGATATTATTACATTTACAACAAAGGTGAAAATGCCTATTAAAAGTTTTATTATAACATACTTCCGTTTTCTGAAATTTATTGCCGTCAACACAAATTGAATTAGCCCATAAGACCCTGTATTTTAGATTAAATACGTGATTTGCGACCCCATGTTCTATGGTAATTTTCGTCCTCTTGATGCTTTCTATCACGCCTCTTAATTTGTCGGTTGAATTTTGGAACACCTTGTATAATGCGAATTTCAGTTTATTGTTACATACCAAATTTCAACTGTAAAAAAAAACATCAATCTGAAATAATCATTTGATTGACTCTGTCGTACAGTTGTTTAAAAGCAGGTTTTAGTTTTATTTACGTCTTGAAATTTATTAATGGCTATTTACGAGATTTGCATAACATAATTTAGGAAATGCACCAACAGTGGCAAAGCGTGGACTTAAAAGTGAAAAAATCAAAAGGAACCTGTATTTTGTTCGTTTTTGAAAAAAATCTATTTTATCTTAACCCATTTGTGCCTGAATTTTTGTTTTCTCAAATTTTTTGGTAAAATCACTTTAAAATGTTGCAAAATGAACTGGAAAAATACTAAAAAAAATTAAGCTTATTTTATTTTATTTTATATATTTTTTTTTTGTATTTATTTGATAAAATGTAAAAGGACTAAATATGAGTATTTCTAGTAGAATAATATACATAATTATATATTTTGCCTATATTTATATTTAAAATGCTTTTAAATTGTATATTATGTAATATAATTAGTATTTTAATGAACTACATTTATTTCTTTGCAGAGACAAATAACGTTATAACTATTATTAATAATAAAATAAGAATAATCGTATTGCAGATTTAATAACAATTTATTTTGTAAATATCTTTGAAAGGAGATTGCATAAATAACTGTCTCCTAAATTTCTAACAAAAATATGTGTCCATTTGTGCCTAGAACCCTATGTTTTGTACATTACAAAAATGCATAAAAAATAGGCTTGAACATCTAATTTCGCAATAAAAAAAAAAAAAAAAAAATACGTATTTCAAAAAAGTCCACACGCTAAGATTATAACTTGCGATTCTGGGTCCATGATAGAAAAAATACAAATAAACTTACTTTTTACATTTCGCCCTCTTGAAAAATTAAAAATCTATAAACACCGAAAAAAGCCTAAATTTAAGCAAATAAATATCCACCCTGTGCTGTCATCTCTCGGTTATATATAAAGACATTTATAAATAATGATTTCATGCAATTTTCATGTTATAAAGAAGAAGAAAATTATACAAATGCATTAAAATTTGAAACGTCCCAAAAATCTGACGCTAGGCATAAATGGGTTAAATTTTCATTTTGAAAAGACATAGTGGCGCAAAGGAATATCAAAAAAGGGTTGATTCTTTGTTCTACGATGTCAAAAAATTACAAAAAATGGTAGGGTAAACGCACCGGTAGTGGGCCACTTAAGGGCATTTATCTTATTATTATTAAAGTATTTATGAATTCTAAATGATATATATTTTCTTAACGTCGTCCTAACCTTCATGTATCGGAATAAACATTGAAAGTTTCAAAATGTATTATTTGGAAAAAATGAAAAATAAAAAAAGTTACCTTCCTCGATGCTCCAGTAGTGGGCATAGTAAATTTTTGATGCACCAGTAGTGGGCCACTCCAGTTTTGTGTTTAGTGTGTAAATACTGAAGTTATACTTTTTTTTTTACAGTTCTAGAATAGGATGTTCACAATAATGAAATCATACATAGAAGTTTAGATGATTACGTAAAATAATCTCACTAGTAAATCTGCAGATCAGGGGCCTCAACTTCAGTTCTGTAAATCAATTTTATCTCACTTTACGTAAAAGCTAATGTCCCACAAGCTGCAAAGTATTTTTTTTAGTTTATATATAGGGTGTGATTTCGTATCGTTTAAATATAGCTAATTCCCAAGAAGCTTAGTTTTAGAGGTATAATTTTAATTGTTGAACTATTTCACATGTTTTTCATCTTGTGAAAATCCATTTCCACCAAAATAGTTGCATTTTCTTAATGTTACGAAATTTGATTTTTGTACAGTTTTTGTGATCTATAAGTTATATTTAGAAAATCTGCTTATATGCTATCATATGTTAAACAGTGAATATTCCCATATTCTGTGATCAAGACTTTCTGAATTGTGCTACAATGAATTTTATGAATTTTCAGCGATTTCTGACATTAAAATTAATTTTCTGTGTTTTTTACCAGAATGATACAAATGGTAGAAAAAAATATCAGTTTTTATCTACAATAATAGTAGACAATTTAGCAACTTTTTTTAAAAAATCGAAATGCATAGCTTTTGTTTTCTCTAAATAACAGCCTGTTGTATTTTGTAAATTAAAAAAAAATACGCCCAATTTGTTATTTCGCAGTGGTGATAAATAACAAGACAAATATAATAAACAGGATAATTAAAAGCTGAAATGACTGCAAAACAAAATGATTTATCCAAAATCGAAAATGATCTCAAAATGTGAGAGGGGTTTATAGTCAATTTATTACAAAGAGTACTTTAGGTTGAAACTTACAATGAAAGAGAGGCATTAGACTGGAGCGATAATTTTCTGACTCTCCTTTTTTTCCATAGGCTATTTTTTTAACTCTTCCTTTTGAATTTTTTTTTCTCTTTCAGTTTTTTTTTATTTTTCTGCATTTTCAGCATTTTTAAGGCCTTCTCTGTTCTTATAATATTGAAGCATTTAGGGAGAAGCCACAACTGCAAGAATTTTCTCTCTTTTTCTTTGTGTTATCTCCTCTTTCTGGCCAAAATAGAACTCTTTTGAAGGGAGATGGTACATTTCTAGATGGTCCGCCATTTGAAAGCGCTGAGTGACTCCCAGTCTCAGATGATCCTTCTTGAATAAAAAGGTTCACCTCAGCATCTTCAACAATTGCTCTTTGCTCTTGATCAATAGTTTCAGTATCAACAGTGTCAATAGGCTATTCAGTGTACGCCGCCTCAACAGATATGACTGGTGTACCTTATAACAAGTAAAATGTAAAAATGGAATAAATAATAGTAAAAAATATATACTCAAGTGTTTTATACTTAAATTGTTTTGCGATAGATTATCTGAGAAATTGCATCCATGTTCAAAGTCTCCTTCATCTCCAACCATAAGTAGTAAAGATGTGTTTGCTCCACAGAACCTTTCAATATGCCTTTATTTTCTGAGAAAGATTTTATTTTTTTTCTCCAATTTTATCTTCAAGAACTTCCAAGAAAGAAGCCATTTCTCTCTCCTTTATTGGTGATATTATCACATTCTTTGATGTTAGTGTGGATTCAACATTTACTTTCTTTAGATTCCATGGAACTAGTCCACTTGCTTTGAATCCATTCACAATTGTTGCAGGAATTAAACGATCTAGTGCTGATTTTAGGACAGGTGGAAACTCATGTTTCTGCATCTGTTTGCCTTCATGAGTTATTCTGAAGTGCACTACTTCCTGTTGCTAAACACTTTTAAGAGTATGGAAAGCAGAAATGTTCATTGGTTACATTAGGTGTGTGGAATTTGGGGTCAAAGCTACCATTTCAACTCCATGAGCCGAACAGAAGATTCTTAGATTCAAAGACATGTGAGAAGTATGTCCATCCGGAAATAACACTACAGGTTTTTCTACGCAATGCTTATTTAAATATGGCTCAAAAATTTGAACCTTTATTGGGTATTGAACCTTTGAAGTATGAATTATTTTAGATATTAATTTTTTTTTAATAATCATATGTCTGATAGCTCAGTGAAGTTGTATTTTCGCTGCTCCAGAAGTGGGCCACTTGTGCACCAGTAGTGAGCCCCTGGCCCACTACTGGTTCTGATGAACAAAATACTAAATAAATTATATACAAAGTCTTAGAACCTTACTTAATTACAATACTTACTTAATACTTAATTAAAATAATTTAAACATAATTTTTTTTTTTTGGCATGTGCTCCAGTAGTGGGCCACCATGCCCACTATTGGTACAATTTAAGAAATTGTGATCCAGAAGTGGGCCACCCCTTAAAATCAATATAATTTTCAAAATTTAAGTTTTCAGCTAATCTAACAAATTATTTACATTGTAATCGAGTATATCAACGGCACTTTAATTCAAAATAAAACATAATATTAATGAAACAACGCTTTAGATAGAACCTTATCTCTTAATGAAATCACTAAGAATTTGCCAAAAAATCTGAGTTTGAAGACATTCCTGAAGATAAACAAATATATCTATAGGAAAATAACAATTATTCCAAACTGTTTATGGAAAATTAACATTTAAGGACTTTAACTAATCAGATTTCTTTCAGTCGTTTTCCTGAAATGGATTGTGAGCTTGTTTTTAAACTTTGAAAGTTAGTGGCCCACTACAGGTACGTGGCCCACTACCGGTGCGTTTACCCTACTTTTAAAGAAAGTCTATTATTAGTGCTAAAAATTTAGTTTCAAATATAACAATATTATTGTAGTTTTTAATATTTAATCAGAATTTCTAGGCATTGTTAGGTATTTATTCTTATATTTATTTAACAAAAACTTAATTTTTTTTTCTTTAATTTTTATGGAATGTAAAAATGTACACTAATGCCTCTTTTATCATGTCTAGTAACTATCTGCAGGTGAACGTGTAATTCTTTTAGTTGTTTTTGAAGGGTCTCAGAACTCTTAAAATTGGAAAAAATGAAAAAAAAGGGACCACTCTCAACATTTAATATCTTAAAATGTATTTGATATTAAGACACAATTTTAAATGGGAATGAAAGATACAAGTATGTTCTTTCATTTCAAATATTTGAAAAATTGCAAGATGCAGAATTAACATTTACAGGGGACTTCAAACTGTCAGACATTTGACGAGCAGAAAATCGGCATAACAGCTTATGCGCACGATTACAAAATACATTTTGCAACTAGAATGAAAATTTTGGTACCTACTTATACCTCAGATTATAATAATGACACTGAACCTAAATAAATTTGTTTTTAAAACTTTTTTATATTTTTAATACAAAGTTGTATTTAGCTAATGCAAATTTTATAAAATTTCAACAATATAAACCCCTAAAAAATATTTTCTTTTTACAATAAAAAGGAAATTTCAGGTTCAGTTTATACAGACTAACATGAAACATATGTTTTGAATATTTCATAAAAAAATATTCAGAAGTGTTTGAGATATCGTGCGCGTTATGCCCAAAAACGTCATTTGGAAAAAAATGACTTCAAAGTTTTGGAAACACCGCTTCAGCTATTGAGCGAGTATAATTCTAAATGCCATAACTTCTGTTGTAATGGGAATTTCAAGATAACAATTATATCAAAATGTTCAGAAAACAAAGAAGTTTAACATCTAAAAAAAAAAAAAAAAAAAAAAAAATTAAAATTTCAAAAATTTTAGAGTTTTAAGTGTCTTGAGACCCCTTAAAGGAAAAGCTTTTTTTTTTTTGCTGTTGTTGTTAATATATATATATATATATATATATATATATATATTACCATTTTCTAAAAATGTACCATTCATATCATTTTGAGCTATTGAGAAATGAAAATATAAATATTTCACTCTAAAAAAAAGGAAATAAATAAGAGCACTAGAAAACAGGAATTCTGCTCTTTCAGAATCTAGTGTCACTAACTGATGAAAAAAAAAATGTATATAAACATAGACAGTACAAAACATATTTCAGTTTTAAGACTTAAAACACATGCTTTTATTTTATATAAAATGACTTCATTCTCATCTGCTGAAAAATTCTACATTTACGATCCAATCTTAATCATCATCTACAGTAAAGTATGCACATAACGTCACTATCGCTGAATAATACACAAATCCAGCAAAAAGAGATGTCGTCCTTCAAGAAACTCGAAAAAAAATCGGCTGTCTTATGATGTTTGTAACATTAATATAGATACTTAAAATCAAATGTAGTTTATAATAGTTTACTATAGAGTATAATAGTTTTTACAGTGGTTAAAGTGTGCTGATGATGTTGATGATGCCTTGCAGTTGCTAGGCAAAACGTTTCCTGAATTTATTTTTAATGTTTTCAGTAAACCTGTATTCGAGTCTGTCTTATTTTACTTATTTTATTTAGTCTTTTAATGTTTTATAATTACTCCATGTTTTATCAGAAATCATTCCTTTATATTCTTTCAAAATAACACGTATTTTAATTAAATTTATTCTGTTGCTATGGGGAAATTGACACAAAAAGATATAATTACTAGTTTTCTTTACTTTCTACAGAAATGGAGTACTTCAGTTGCCACCATTAGGAAAATTCTTTAAAAACTACAAAAAAAAAAAAAATCAATATCTCAAAAATAAATTGAAATGCTGTTTTCGAACAAATTGCATTTAAAAGTACTTTTTCTCCTATACAACGGTATAATAATTGAAAAGGTGTGATGCTTAGAAGTTCAGTAAATTGCAGTAGAGATTATGCCGTACAATGTTACATCTGCTTTGTTTTACAGCTGGCTTATTAACGGATCGTTATGTTTTAGAGACGAAACTTTAATTAGTGGCCGAAATAAATAGCGTATCCGGGGATAAAAATTTAAAAATATTATCAAAATATCCTTATTAGACTTTCTGTTCAGGCGGAAATACTATCCCCACAATTCTATGATAGCATTTATGACAACTTTGATCACCACCCCCTGAATACTAGACCTAGGCACTGACACAAAAATGACGGAGGCCGTAGGCGGATCTTTTTAAGCGTGTGTACCGTCCCTAATATTCGTACCAATACTTTTTAAAAGGTTCTTCAGCTTCATTTTTCCGAGATTAAACTAATCTAATCTAATCTAATCGCCCACCCTGGGAACCAGCTTGTGGCTGATGGTTGGGTCAAGCCCCTAGCCCAGGGCGGGATGTTCCTATCCCCTTTGCGGCCCCGCAATCCGGGGAACGTTAAAGTCATAGAAATCTTTTATAAAATACTGGTGTCAAAATTTTAGGGACCGTACTTACGTTAAAAAAATTCGCCTTCAATCACCGCCATTTTTATCTCAGCGCTCAGGCCTAGTATTCGGGGGGCGGTGGCTTTGATGGAAAGTGACGTCACATCAAGATTCCAAGAATGTGGGGATTTCGATGTAAAAGGCAAGGCGGATATGGAGCAAGGGCGGATATGGAGTCCTCAAGGGAATGGGGGAGCGATTTTAGACATTTGGATAATCCAATCTGATGGGCGGTTCGGGAGATTCGGGGCTAACGTTTTTTGCTGCAGGTCGTGTTACTTCTATTTTTTTGCTGCGGGTCGGGTTTGGGCCCGGTGTGGTAGTTTTAGGTCGGCATAACTTCTACTTTTGGCAGTGGGACGCGTTTGGGTCCGGTTGACTTCTACTTTTTGCTAGGGACGGGTTTACTCATACTTTTTTGCTGCGAAGTGGTTTTCGGTCTGGTTAACTACTTTTGCTGCTGGTCTGGTTGGCTTCCACTTTTTTACATCGGGTTGGGTTGACTTCTAGTACTTTTTTGCTGCGTGTAGCGCGTTGGGTTTGGGGCAGATTGACATACATTATTTCGATTTTGGGTCAGTGTCAGGTTGTTTTTTAACTCTTGCGTAAAAGGTTCGGGTTGACCCGGTTTTTCAAAAGAAAATCTGAATTTTTTTTAAGATATAACTATATAAAGTAAAAGCTATAAAAGACACGCCCAAATTATTATTTAGGAATACTTTTTAATCTTTTGCATTGTGAAACTCCTCAATAGCGGACACATCTGAACCGTGAAATTAGTCTGGTATTCTGAAGTAATAGTGTGTACATTAAAACCTCCTTACAGACACTCCCGAATAGTGGACACTTCTATTTAGAGGACACTTTTTAATTTCCAGCACAAATATTTGCATATTTGTGCCTCAGAATAGTGCACGCATCCGAATAAGACTAATTCTGCGGCTCCGTTATTTAGACACGCCATTCGCCGTTGTCCGTTGTTTAGAAGTTCTACAGTTGTATATAACTAGATGTTTATTTTTATACATAAAAGTTGAAATTGATATTAAAGATATAAAGGTACACAACATTTTTTAGTTCCAATAAAATATGGATTATTTTCATCCATTTGGTTTCGGGCAGTTGAATATTTTTGGTAGAGTCTCGCGTTTGACTTTCAATGGAATATTTCGTTTCGTGTGTGGACAACCCTATCCGCTCAGTACTCGTAAGGTTGGACAAAGCCAAATTTTTTTATGGGATGTTTTATAAGGAAAATTATTTTAAATGAAATGTTTAGTAGGATCCTCTTCCCTGAAATATATATATATATATATATATATATATATATACGTGAAAATACATGGACTATTACGTATGTGTTTATCTCGATTTCTTCAGAATCTCTGAATGAACGAATAAATATGTCCTTCATTTTCAGAACTAAACCAACGCATTCTTCCGCTACTGTTTTTAAACTCTCAGTTTTAAAATCTTTATTATTTCTAATTTTCGATTCTAAAAGAGTTTTAAAGAAATTCTTTAAAGCAGAAAATTATTCTCACAGCATGCAAAACTTTAGTTTTAGTACATGACGAAACTGTAGCGGCTTTATTATATGACAATAATAAACTAGAATTTTTACGACCTTCTAAACTGTAAGGGAAGAAGAAAAAATAGAGAAAGCTATCAATACAGTGCGCGACAAAAGTTTAAGCGCAACATAAATTTACAAAATATAATTTTATTATTGACTGAAAGTTACTTTATTTTCACATGACCTATAAATTGTAAGTTTTAAAAAGATATTTAACAGATTTATGCTTTAAAATTTATCTCAAATAATAGAATTTATCAAAAGAACAAGAATGAGTGAGTCAAAAGTTTAAGCACAGTAGTTCTTTAGTTTCCAGTAGAACAAGAATTAAAACAATTACTTGATTATTGGTCCAATCTCCTGAATTACTTTAAATATAGGTTCTTCATCGATAAAATGAGGTTCTATATTGTTTATGGTTCAATTTTAAGCCACGCGTTCTCAAAGGCATCTTTCAAATCTCTAACTGAACAATACTACTTTCTATTTGGATAAACTGCATGAGTGAGAATACCCCACATATTTTCTATAGGTTTTATATCAGGGCTAATTGCCAGCCATTTCAAAATAGATACTTTTTTCAACTTAATCCATGCGTTGAATCTGAGTTGGAGATATGGATCGAAGCATTGTTATGTTGAAATAATCATCCCCTCTCAAAAAAAAAAACCTCGGCAACAGGGAGAAAATGATTGACAAGTGTCTCTTGATAGTTTTCAGAGTTTTTACGACCATTGATGAATGCTATAGATGTCTGATCATTGAAAGAAATAGCCCCATACCATTACACAACCACCACCATGTTGTCGGCTAAATATACTCCCAGGTTATTTGCGGAGATCATGCCAATAGTACTTAAACCCATCAGGGTCATCAAAGTTCCATTTTTTTCATCACTGAATATGACATTCAGCCACTTATTATTAAATGATATATGCGCTTTGGCCCCACGGTAATCTAGCATCTTTATGGTGTCGTTCCAGACATAGTAACCGAGCCATTTTACGGTTTTTGTTGTATTCCGATTCCATATCTCTTCTATGAACAGTTGTTTTCTATGTCGGTCCTCCAGCTACATGTTTTATTTGAGAAAGAGAGTAATTAACAGTTGAAGACAAGTTTCTGATGCGGCGGTCTTCTCGCAAAGTAGTCACTCTTGGCCTTCCTGAATGAATTTCCGTTTGAATTAATTACCACGAGCCAAAACTTGATGAATACCTCGTTTTGATCTTTTTAATGCACTTGCAATTTTAGAAACAAACCTATTTTTTGCTTTAATACTCCAGATATTTATCTCCTCCTACTCTGAAAATTCTTTCGACAGTGGCATTTTGTACTAACTCAAAAACAACAACTGATTACTTCTTATACACCCAGAAATCGTTTGCGTGTGCACCCGCATACTTCAAATTGTGAAATTTTAATAAAAATTATTTTGTGCTTAAACTTTTGACACGGTTATTTTTGTTCTGTACACTAACTCCAAGTTTTGAAATAAAATGTAAAAGATAATTTTATTCAATATGGTGTTAAAAGTGCCATTATACATAACAGATATTGAAATAAAGTGAATATTTCAAGTTTTATTTTTAAATTGTTATTGCGCTTAAACTAATGACACGCACATTACATTTTGTGTTTATTAGAATATACCGTAGATGTTAGTTTTCAAATATATGTGTAAATTTGTGTTTTAAAAAAGTGGTGCATATGCGTACAAAAAGACTAAATGCTGATCTCAAATCTAAACTGGCCGCTAAGATTGCCGAAATATAATGCCGAAAAATTCCTAAATTCATTTTTGCTCTCAAAAGTATGAAATTGCTAGGTGCTCTTATTCAGATACTATATAATTAAACAATTTATATCTATTTTTTGATAAAGCAGAGGATTTTGCCGAAAATGCTGTCAAATTTAGTGTTTTGTACCCAAATTACGTAAGTGTCAGCCCGATGTCAATCAACCGCTAATAACCAAACTTGTAATTCATTTATCGAAAAATGAAAAAAATCCATTCAATTCCAACTCATTTCAAAAGTTAATTTTTTACTTTTATAAATGAGTCCCTAAAAGTGTCAAAAATTTTCGTGTTGTTGAGAGGGGGGAAATATAAAAGTTCGGGTATTATGGAATTTTGGACGATTTGGAATATTTCAATATCTGGTGCATACGGTGTTGCAGCCAAGCACAAAACTGCCGAACGACTTTATTTTTCTTTGAGTTATCTTATACAGCCATAAGACGTGCCAAATGCGTATCGCAGGGCACCTGAGAAGTTACTTTCCCGAAGTTGGGTAAAGATTCAATTAAAGACAATTTGAAGCTTTGATGTCTCGCCAGATTTCAGAATTATGTAAAAAATACTAATTTGGAATAAGACTACTTATCTCTTTATATCTACGAAGATCAGTTGTAAATCAGTAAAGAATGCTTTAAAAATTATTAAAGCAACATACCGAGTGTCCTAAAATGGGCAGACTGATTTTAAGATTCAGTAACTTGCAAATGGCGACAGGTATTTTTTTTTTTTTAAAGGAGGTTTATGTAAGATGTCAGGAGATTTTTTATGGCGATTCTCGATATTAGTTTATAATAACAGGGATAAATGGCGCTGCAAGAAATAGTCATTAAATCGGGAACATATTTTTGCCCCCCCCCCCTCTTCTCCCAATATTAATGAGAAAGCAGAAGGTTAAATATATGGAGTGATTCTCAGTCCCGAGTGCAATTTGTTCTATGGGGCTGGGGCACACTCCACATATTTAACCTCTTTCTTCCGTATCAATACTGAATGAAGGGAGAGGACAAAATTCGGACCCTGATTTAGCCCCACTACTGCTTTCAGCGCCATCTATCGTTGCAATTTTAAACTAAATTCGAGAATCGCGAATTTTATGTTAAGAGAGGCATAATTACTTAACACTAGATTAATTTTCACACAATTATTCTAATTGGTAAATAAATCATATTAGATGTAAATTTCCAACTGGGCGGTAAATGTCCGGACCAGGTTTCGTATCCAGCGATTTCTGGATTTCCGTTACCTGATATTTATTCTGTTGAGCTGAAACAAGTTTCTGACCAGATGCTAAAATCATTAAGGTTAGCTAGGTGAAAAAGTTCCACCAGATTCGTCCGGGATAGCTCAGATGGTAGAATACTGGAGGCTTCAGACAGAGATCCATGGTTCGAATCCTGGTCCGGACATTTTTCGCTCAGTCGGAAATTTACATCTAATATAATTACTTAAGCCGAAAAAAATGAATAAATATTTAAAAAAAGATTTCTTGAACTAGGAGGAAGATATCAACTAAGATATTATTTCACAATATTCAATGAAATTTAGTCATGTGACATGATTTTTTTCAATCGGAAATAATTAAAAAATCCTTTTATAAGACAGATAAGTAGTCTACGTGTTTTTAAGTGGACAGTCGTATTTCTACAGAACTACTCATATGCCATCGTTGTTTCGTTTTTAATAATAGAAGATTTTTAAAATAACACTATGGTGAAAATGTGACATCAAACCTGATGTTTTGCGGCCACATTTCTGACGTGATGTACGTAACTTGCAGTGATGTCACGATTTTTTTTTCTTTAAATGTCAAAAAAATATTATTCATAATGTCTAACGTGTTTTGAAATGGTCGTATTCCTTTTTTTAAATTTCTGAAAAAGTTCACATTTTAATCCCATTGTGATGTCACAGGGTTGTGTCATGTCGGTCAGTGATATGGCGGGAAAATTTGGAGTGGTAGTGACATCAATGACACGGGCAGATATTAAGGAGTTATGCAATGAATATTCGATTTGTGTTTGGTTCTTTTTTACCACTCTAACGAATATTCTCTTAGGCCGAATATAAAAATATTCGTCCAAATTAAATACATAACTTTATGTTTTTTTAAATAAAATATGGCAAAATTGTTTTTTAAAACTCTGAATAGATTGAGATATTATTTTAGAATATTTAAGAAATAGAGTCATGTTTATATTTTACTAGAAAGGTAGCCCGTCAAAATTGGCAGAAAATTATATATATAGATATATACAACTCATATGCAAGAATATGAGTTTTTCTCGTTTGTTCCACAGTAATAGATGAAGATAACGCGTTTTAAAAACGAAACACATTTATTAAAAACTGTGTATAGTAGAAGACCACTAATCTGCGCAGTTTGATTCCAAGTATTGTGCGGATTTGAGGCTTTTTTGCGGTCATGTCTATTCAATCTTTGTTTAGATTTTCTTTAATTCATATATTGGACAATTTAGATTGTTAATTCTTAAAAATAAATAAATTACACACTTGAAGTAAGGTAAAAACTATTAAAGTATCGTATACGATTTAATGAAATGGTATTACATGGTATTATACGTGTGTGCTTCACGATCTTGGTTACGACGTTGGCGCAGTTGGCTGCAACTTGTTGTAATCATAATTGAGTGGGTCGCTATAACAAATAAATAATCAGTTTTTAATAAAATTTCTGATATAAAGTATTTTTCAAAAACTTGTGTAAAATTGCTGGCCGTTCTGATATTGTGTCAATCCTAGGAATAATATTTGTGACACTGAACAGTTTCCATGTATATATGGAATTTAGAAAAGCTTCTCCAAAAGAAAGATCAGGAAATGGCATTGTAATCCCTCTACGTTCAAAGTTTGATCGGTCCCTCATGTTGTTTCCTTAAATCTAATAAATACAGTTATTTTGAATATTACAACAAAATTAAACAGCTAAGCTTATTTAACTTATTCCCGCTGTTACTTCAATGTTATGTTTTAATATTAAGAAAGAAAATTATTTATTTTTTTCAAATCATGCATTTATAATTTTTTTCATATTCAATAACTAAATAATTAAAGAATATGCTTTTGTTCTGAGATCATAAATATGACAATAAAGTAATGTAACTAAGAGACATTGCAAAATAAAATCTTTGTGAATTCAAACCATAAACAATCGATACCGCCACCATTTTACCTACTATGACGTCATAAAAATATTGTCCATTGATTTTTGGAGAACTTACTTTGTGAATGATTACCTCAATTTTTGAATATTTTTTACGGTTCATGATAAATTAAGCACTTTTGTTTGTTTAGATTTATGGAATGAGATACTAAGCTGTCAACCTAATTTCAATTGAAGTTATCCAAGGATATATGTATTTTTAATCGAAATTAAAAACAATGCTTTGATCTTGAAATAAAATGTTTTTTTTTTATATGATTGGTTATTTCTATTAATTATTTATTTAGGTACTTTTCCATTATAGCAGATTTTTTTTAAATGTTTGGCGCAATTTGGGTTTTAGAAAATGAGATATGTTGCCAAAATATATAAACAGCCATGAAAACAAAACTGGTGAATTTTTATTTTTGTTTATACATATATTTATTAGGCACAGATGTCATATTCGCCCCATATTGGCGCGATTTTTTTCCATCGCCGATTTGGCGAAAACATCAACAGCATAAACAACAACATCCGGGTTACCATATCAAGCAAAATAACGACACTTTGGCGACGCTTGAGTATACATTGCGTATATGACATTGGCGTCAGAAAAAAATCGCGCCAATATGGGGCGAATATGACATCTGTGCCATTTATTATTATCAATTATTTGTTTAGGTACTTTTCCAGAAAGCTTGGCGGAGTTCGGCCATCAGAAAGTGAGATATGTGGCCTAAATATATAAACAGCAATGAAAATAAACCAAATGAACTTTTATTTTTATTTATATATGTATTTATATACATAAAAAATCATTTCTAAATATATATTCTTTATATATACAAATTACAGCACACATGTCATATATGCACCGGGGTAACTAACTGGCGCCAAAATGATGTTATTTTGCCTGATATGGTAACCCTGCTATTGTTTTTTATTTATTAATAATTTTTTATTTACTTTTTTTAATTATATAAACTGCTTTGTTCTATAGTTATTAATTAAACTTTTAGGTACTTGTTAGTTATTCCGTCGACCAATTTCGCCAAATTATACAAATCTAAAACCACCCGCCAAATTATACAAATTGACATAATTTTTATTTTAAATAACGAAAGAACAAATAAATTAGTATAACATTAATAAAAATACAAATAAAACGTCGAAATAAAAATCACTTGATGACGTAAACACGTGTTATCAAGTAAAAGTAACATTTACGATCAACCATTATTGGCATTCAATCTAACAATTTGGCGACAGTAATTTGGTCGACGGGATAACTAACAAGTACCTTCTTTGCTTGACAGGAAAACTTGAAATTAATTAGCACAGCCAGGTCAATTAAAATTTCATGGGACACCATAAAATCTATGAACTACATTTTATGCAGAAAAAAAGAAAAGATTGTTAGAAATAATTTGCACAAGGAATTTCCGACCCGCTTACATTTTATGCATCTTCATAGGTGTAAAAAATCAAAATCGACAGTTTTTACACCTTTGTACCTCTATTTTTAAATAGAAATTTTCATTTTTACGTAATCATGAATTTCTGTCATTGAATAAGACAAATATGACTTTTCGAAAAAAAGTGGTATAAAATCAGAAAATACACGTTAGATGGAAATCGGGAAAAGCGGATAAATGGGTTAAAGACATTGTCAAAAAGATGGGTTCCAGCATCTTCCAAGAGTAGCAGAAATGATGAACTAATAAGGAGAGGACAGGAGGTAGGGGACGCAGTACCCGCGATCCTTTGTGCAACGATAGAGCGTAGTTAGTCGATAAACACAACACAAGGATAAAGTGCAATATGCAAGGGGGTCTTAAAAAACAATCCCCAAAATCACACAATTTTGATGCTTTTGTACATAATCGGATAGATTACACACTTTTATGAGCGGCGGATTGTACAGTTGGCAGCGTGCTACACTTTTAAATTTTCGCTTTCGGAACTTTATGGGTTCGAAACTCGACAAGATATTTTTTTCGCCATGAATTAAGATTTTTGAATACTTTCTTCAGTATTTGTAAAGTTTATTGATTTATTCAAATTAGTTTTTTCATTTTAATTACGACACATGTTTTGCTAAAACCATTTATAAATCTACGTAATTAATAAATATTAATGCTTATGAAAAGATTTTTTATTGTCGAAAAGATTTGTTTTTATTCCAAACGTAAGATCCCGATATTTAAACAAATATTTAAAAAAAATCGAAAAATTATAAATTTTTTTAATTGATAAGTATTAGAAAAGATGAATTTAAAACACTATATTTTCATTCTATGCAGCACATTTTTAATTTATTTCTCTGTGAAAAATATAGATTTATTCGCTTAAAAATCTATAAATAAATGTCGGAATGAAAGATAAGACTCAATTATTAAATGAACGTGATATCTCAAGCGAAACTCGTAAAAGGTGAACTCAAAATTGCAGAGCGAGATGTGGTTGTTCTATAGATATTCAGTAAAGGAGTCGTTTGGTAATTTTTAACGCAAAGCTCAGGGAAGCTTTTGCGAATTGTACGATATTATTTTGAATGTTAAGCTGTATGTTTTTTGATATATTAAACATTTTTATAGCTATTCACAGTTTGGAGAACATTAGTTTCAATTAAGCAATACAGTACTCACAATAAAACTCACAGTTTTAGAGGCTCGGGCCGGGATTTGGACTATTTTGACTATTTGAACTATTTGGATTATTTGGAAGATTTGAATTTGAATAACAAAGCTATTGTGTACTGGAATAAAAAAAGAAAAGCATTTTTCTGATGTGAAATTTATAATACGAAAAAATGAACTGTTCGTCTGATGTATAATGATTAGAGATGATCCGTAATCAAGCCTACGAGATAGTGTAATATTTTGTTCTGTTGAAGTGTTAACGAATTGAACAATGTCTGTCCTGAATAAAGCTAGAAAAGCAGATTTGTTTATATTGTGTGATGACTTAGGTATAGTTGCGCCTCAAAGTTCAAGAATTATTGACTTGATAAAGATGGTGACTGAATCAAATGATTATGAAGAAAATTTTGTTAAAGCTCGACTTGAAGTCATTGCTGCTGAGAGAGAAGAAATGAAACACCTAGAAGCAGAAAAGGAAGAAAGAAGGCTAGAAGCAGAAAAGGAAGAAAGAAGGCTAGAAGCAGAAAAAGGAGAAAGAAGGCTAGAAGCAGAAAAAGAAGAAAGAAGTCTAGAAGCAGAAAGAAGATTAGAGGAAAAGAAATTAGCGATAGAGTCAGAAAGAGAAGTAAAGAAATTGCAAATGGAATACGAATTAAGAAAAATTGAGCTTCAAGACAATATGACGAGTGTAAGTGACGATTCGGCAGTAACTGTTCCAGGTAAGCAAACATATTTGTTCAAATTAATGCCACATTTTAACGGGAAGGGTGATATTAGTATCTATTTATCTTTGTTTGAGCGACAAATTTCTAGTATGAATATAGTAAAAGAAAATTGGGTAATACATTTATTAAGTTTAATTCCGTTAGAAATTGCTAATGTTATAGCTAGAGAAACAGAAACATTAACAAATGACTACGATTTTGTAAAACAACTGCTTCTTAAAAGATTCAAATTGACGCCAGAAGAGTTTAGGCAAAAATTAATGTCGCATAAGAAAGAATATAAAGCCACTTGGCGCGATCTAGCATTTGAGTTAAGAAATTATTTGGAAGAGTGGATAGGCGGTCTTGATGTATCTAATTTTGAAGACTTGTAAGAATTAATAGTAGTAGATCAAATCAAGCGAAGATTACCTATGGAAATGAAATAACATTTTATCGATGATCCTCCAAAAATTAAAAACGCTGAGGTATTAGTAAATAAATTAGACGATTATGAAACAGCAAGACGTAATGTTAAAACCATGGATAGAAATTTACACCAATTTGAAGATAGGAAGTCGAAAATGGGTGAAAGTAATAATTCAAAACCTTGGATACCAGCTGAAAATTATGATAATTTAAGAAAACAACAATTTACAAATAATAGCAGCCAAAATCATCGGAGCCAAAAGCCGCGATTATCCAATCACAAAGACGTAAATTGCGCAGTAATCAAAGGGAAAAACAGTGCCAAACCGGATTGCATGATAGATATTGATATTAACGGGGAAAAGGCACATGTCTTTTTTGATACTGGAAGTGATATAAGTTTGCTGAGTTATGAATATTATACTAAGATGGGATCGACAAAATCATGTTCAAATAATATCTCTTTGTCAGGCATAGATGAAGTAGTTGTTTATCCTAAAGGATAATTTCCTTATGAATTTAATATTGATGGATTTCTAATCACAGCAAATTTGTATGTTTTAAAATCTCTTGCATATTATATTTTGTTAGGATATGATGTGATTAGCAGATTAAATTTGGCGATAGACGAGAACGGAATTAAAATCGTTGGCGAACGCAAAAATGTTCAAGTAGGTTGCACTGAAGTTTTGAAGAATTCTATTATAAAATTGAATCGTGCTGCCAGAATAATAATGAAATGAAAGCGTCATCGTTGGATAATTCACGTGATGAAAATATTATAGTTGCAAACGATAATAATGCAGGAAATAATTTATTGATTAATTTAGCTAGCGTTATAGATGATGATGAAATTGATTTGAATCACGTGAGAAATTTGAAAATAAGAAAACAAATAAATAAATTAGTAAAGGGATACAAACCAAATAAATCAAAAGATACAGGATCACGGATGAACAAAATTTTATCTGATGAAATTGATAGTCCTGCATATGATAGAAAAGGCTATGTAAAAGATTGCCGTAGGAATGTCGATTATAAGAGAAAGAACAGAAATTTTAATAGACCAATGGATAACAGAAGCAATAATAGATATGGCCAAAAATATGTTAAACAGTCATTTAATCATGGAAATTACAATAAATATAGATATGGGAAACAGAGTTCAGAGAATTCTTACCAAGATGAATCAGAGATTCCCCAAAATTTTTAGATTAACAAATCTTTGATACCTCAAGATATGACAGAAAGTGAAGATTTGATGAATAGTTCATCGGATATGGTTGAACCTAATGATGCATTTGAAATGCTAGAAAGTGCTTCACCTACTTCAAAAGCAAAGTGTAATCCTAATTTTCCTCCTAGGTACAAAAATAAAGGCTATTACCATGGTTGAAATAATTATAATTATGGCCGACGATCAGATAGAGGTAGCTATAATTAGCAAAGAAATTCCCAACCATTACGCAGGTACAGTGCAAAGCGAACTGAAGACTCGTTTAACAAATTTGAAAAGAGATATGAAAATGATCTTAGAGTTCATGATCATGACAATTACAAATCGAATTATAGGTCTCGAAGTTATAGACATGTTAATGGGTGCTATGGAAAACAAAGGTATAACGACGGTAGAAATAGTTCTCACCATAGATTTAAAAGAGCTAATATCGGAAAAGATGCTTATTCCAATTCTTATAATTCTAGAGGTAATAGGTATACAGCTTCTAAAGATAGAGATCAATATACAGAAAGAAATTACAAGGAAAATAGGTATGCTAATTCTAAAGATAGAGATCGATATAAAGAATATATGAACCCGTGGGATAACGCATCTGCATAACGTGATAAGTTTTTGTTTTATGTTTATCTGTTTATTGGTAATTTTTAACGCAAAGATCAGGGAAGCTTTTGCGAATTGTACGATATTATTTTGAATGTTAAGCTGTATGTTTTTGATATATTAAACCTTTTAATAGCTATTCACAGTTTGGAGAACATTAGTTGCAATTAAGCAATACAGTACTCACCATAAAACCAACATAAATGTGAATAAAATAAAAATTTTGATGTTTCAGGAATTCAAATGGTGTATTTTTTTTTCTTTTCATTAGATCCATAAAACTGCCATAAAAGTGTAATTTCTCTGTAAATAAATAAGTATATATATGTACGCAAAGAAGAATGTTTTTATTTATATCTAGCTTATATTTAAATAATCATATATATATATATATTTTTTTTTTTTTTTTTGTAGAAAATATTTAATCAATATTTTGTCCGCGGGAAAGAAAAAAAAGCGTTGTCGAGTTGTCGAACCCACAAATTTCCGAAAGTGAAAATATAAAAACCTGACACTCTACCAAGCCGGCCGCTCACAAATGTGAGTAATTTGTCCGATTATGTTCCAAAGCGTCAAAATTGAGTGACTTTGGGACTTGTTTTTTAACCCATTATCTACTGACGGTTCTTATAAGTACTATTAAAATAACTTGTTATAAAAATCATGTAATGCATCGATTAGTTGTAATATCGCTTCGAATGAGTTATAGGTATTTTATTTTATCTTGTTCCAAACGCATTCTTTTTACTTAAAACAAAAATTTTTTTAAAAGGATGATTTCTTTTGCCCTTGCATGTTATCAGCGTTCTTGGCGTAAGGGAGGGGGGCATTTTTCATTTCCGAAGTATTTCTATATTTCTATTGTAAGAACATTACATTTGTACATTTTCCATTTCTACATAACACAAAGAAAAATATTTGAGTGGGGATTATTTGAAAGATTTGAGTGGGGTTATACATATTGCACAAAATCCCTATAAATTCAAATTCAATTAATTCTTCTAAATCCTCCAGTACTTCTAAAAAATCCTATAAAATTTGTTAAATGATTCTGTATTCTTCTAAAGTAGTTTAAACAATTCACGAAAAATGCTTTAGAAAATAAAATTTTCATGAATTTATAATTCAGTACATAAAGCGTTAACACCCTCTTGCATATTTCGCTTTATCTTTATGATATGTTTATCTACTAACTATACTCTACATTGTAAAAAAAGGACTAAAAAACGGAGATTCTACTGACAATCTAGACGCCAGTACTATTTCCGTATTTTTACGGAAATTTATCCCCATAAACTACAGAAAATTTTCCGTTATTCTGATTGAAAACGGAAATTTTTCTGTAATTTATGGGGAAAATTTTCCGCTAAAAAACAGCAATAGTACTGGCGTCTAGATTGCCAGTAGAATCTCAGTTTTTTAGTCCGTTTTTATTTACAGTGTACCATTGCATATAAGGTTGCCGGATTCTGTATTCCCAAAATTGTGTCCTCTCCTTGTAAGTGCATACGTGTGTGTCAACGGTGAATACGTCAAAAAAGATTTAATCTAGCTGGGCTCTCCAGTTTGTATTCTCTGAGAAGGAGAAACGTTTATTAACTGGACATTCCAAAATTAAATGGAATGCTGTTTTGAAATATTTATAAATCGTTTATTTCAAATAGCCAGTTACACAGCACAATTAAACGCAGGGGCTCTTCTGTTTTTTTTTTTTTTTTTTTTTTTTTTTTTTTTAAATCTAACAAACAAATTATTTAAATATACTAGGGGATCGTACCGGGCTTGGAAACATTTTTTTTTTTTTTTTTTTTATTGAAAACTAATATTTTTTTTTTTTTTTATATGCAATAATTTTTTTAGATTGCCCACTTATATTAAAAAAGCATTTTTCATATGGAAAATACGAATTATACAATCAAATATTTTTTTGAAATTTATAAAAAGCGATATTTTCTTATTAAGGGGAAACGGATTAATCTTTCGTAATCGAGCTCCGCGCGATATAGATAATTTAAAAAATATTTCACGCTTTAAAATTGTTTTTAAAAACATAGACAATCAGTAAACTAAGATGAACTTTGCAAACAAATTCCATTTGAAAAAAAAATCCTATTTGGTGACCTAAAAATTTAAATTGTACGATTATAAATATGTTAGATTTGTGTTTTTTCAAAATTATTCTTTTATTTGTTTATATAAACTTTTTTACCAAAAATAAAACCGACTTCAAAAACTACTACAAAGTAAAAAATAATTTTTTTTACATAATATAGTTAATAAGAAATTAAATTAAGAGCATTGTATTTACCACGCGTATTATTATATTTATGTGCCTTAATTTGATTTTTTGGAGTCGGTGCCAGCCAAACGAAGTTAAGTATAATTATCCAACAGACACACATCCAAATATCTACGAGTTTTTTACGATTTGTTATTTAGTTAAAAATTTTGAATTTTACCATTTTTGAAACATTTCATCTGATTTTATAAACGTGTATTTTCAAGTGATATTAGTTATAATTATGTGTGCTAAATTAAGGATTATTGTAAAATTAATTCGTTTATACAGGCTATTATATAAAAAAATCGTAGCCAAGCAGATTTTCAAATGCAGGATGGTGTCAGAGTTGATTGAGAATGGAATTTTTTTCCTAAACGGTTTTGTTGAATATTGTTACGATTTGTATTGGATAAGCAATTTTAATTTTGAACTTGGCTTGGCCACCGACTCCAAAAAATCAAATTAAGGCACATAAATATAATAACACGCATGGTAAATACAATGCTCTTAATTTAATTTCTTATTAACTATATTATGTAAAAAAAAAATTATTTTTTACTTTGTAGTAGTTTTTGAAGTCGGTTTTATTTTTGGTAAAAAAGTTTATTTTTCACTTTTTAGTTTTTTTTTTTTTTTTGAGTTACAATTTTTGCATAATTCTTTTGGAGGAAATTACGGACTTTTAAAGAAACTTTTAAAGATGTTATTTTGATACGTAAATGATTTTGTCCAGATTTGTGTATACATTAATAATACAGGTTTTTTGTGAAAATTCTTTATATATATATATTACATTTATTCTTCTTCAGATTTAATAGCTTTATTTTTTAATTAAATATTTTTGTTTCTCTATTTGGACATGGGTAGAACGACAAGAGATGCTGCTCGCATGAAAAAATATCGAATTTTGGAAACTGACAATAAAAAGTTCTTCGGCTTACTAAAAATGCTCTATGAAATAGAGAAGAGAGACCCAATGACTTATTTTTCATACTTTCTAACCGATGACCAGGTCTTTATCTTCCGGGCTGCCCTAGATGAACGGGTTTGATACCTGGCATCGGCGTAGGAGACCACCTAATCGCCACGTAGCGGCAATAAACCTGATGAACGCCTAGATCTTTTTACTATCGGCAGTGCCTATTTCTTAATTATGAACTTTTTTATGCCAGTTACTTAACATTTATATCTTGTTGTTGAACACCTTTCATTGCTACTCATGTTGATCTCGTAATTTAGAAGCTTAATCAGATAACGAGACCTTCATCTGGCAAGGCACCTCAGAGGTATAATTCATAGGTAAATTCGAGGTTTTCGCAACTATCGACGGAGTTTACATGCACCAGGAGCCATTAGGGTGCATGACAACCGAATAACTTATCAAAAATGATCGTGAAAAGACTACAGGGCGAAAGTCTTAAATGGCGTTCCCTCAAATGGCTGGTCATAGATGAAATTTCTATGGTGTCAAAAGAGAATTTATATATAATTCATTTGAGGTTTCAAGAATTTAAAAACAATTTATTTTTTGGTGGTATTAATGTTTTCTTATATGGAGATATTATGCAAGTGCCAATATGTAATGTATAATGTATACGTAATGCCAATGTGCTTAAATGTATGCTAAGCATTTCAGCAGAGTACTTTTATTCATAATTTAAATTACTTGCTTAATCTTTCGCCAAATCTAAAGATTCTGATAGAGAAATTGAGAACTCATTGCATCATGACGGCATTTTGTTTATTTTTGTTTGTAATCTTTCTTGACAAAATCAGCTTAACTCACTTAGGCATTTATGCTTCTTATTGCATCATCATTTGCAATACGTTGGGCAGTGGAGATTTTAAAACTATTAAGTAATCTACCGTTATTGCGCCCACTGCCAATTGTTGTTTCTGAGCTAATATGATTTGGTGCATTGAAGCGTTTTGCGAATTAAATATTTTATGATACCCACATTTACATTAATCCAATTGTTGGTGCTATTTTTTTTTTTTTTTTTTTTTTTTTTTTTTTTTTTTTTTCACGCTAGCCTTAACTGTGGGCTCGATTACGGAAGATTAGAAATTCATCGTCATGCTCATTTAATAGTCTTGGTCAAAGTGTCATTGCTCTGCATAGTTAACTGACGTATTTTAGTGAGCATAGTACTGCAAAACATATAGAACATACAGAACTTTCGGAAGCAACTTATGATATTCGCATTTCCTTTAAACTATGTTTGCTGTTAGTATCGCACACTTTTTTCTTTTATCGGGCAATCTGATTCAAATTTACTTGTTCTCATTTCTTGATACAATTCAAATGTTTTCATGACTTCGTAACTCACTGACTTGCTTTCGCCATTATGCTTATGCCTACAGATGTTTAAGTTCTGTGCCATGTAAATACACCGCACCATAACAATGCTGCCTGTAATACTAATTAGAGTAACCCCTTTTATTTCTTTCTATGTTGTTTATCTTGTACTTTAACAGCATAGGGATCTTGGCTCAACTTTTGTCTGTATATAAAAGTAGACAAATGGTTGTTTACAATAAATTAATTTATAAATATTGAAAAACTTGCTTGTGTACATGAGACAGGGGTACTACTTAGTTATCCCGTCGACCAAAAATCTATCGCCAAACTATAAGATTAAATGCCAATAATGGTTGATCGTAAATGTTACATTCACTTGACTTTAAGCAAGATACATGTGTTTACGTCATCAAGTGATTTTTATTTAGACGTTTTATTAGTATTTTTATTAATGTTATACTAATTTATTTGTTCTTTCGTTATTTAAAATAAAAATTATGTCAATTTGTATAATTTGGCTAGTGGTTTGGCGATTTATATAATCTGGCAAAATTAGTCGACGGGATAACTGAGTAGTACCGAGACAGTTAATAGGTTGTCAGAAAATATGAGTGAAATTTTCATTTTCTCTCCAAGGCCCCTATACAGGAAAGTTATCATTAATGTTGTTTAGTGGAAATATTAAAGGCAATCAAAAAGCATTCATACATATAACTGTTTAATATAATATAATATAGGTATGTATATAATATTATGGTACTTCTTAGTTATCCCGTCGACCAATTTCGCCAAATTATATAAATCGCCAAACCACTCGCCAAATTATACAAATTGACATAATTTTTATTTTAAATAACGAAAGAACAAATAAATTAGTAAAACATTAATAAAAATACAAATAAAACGTCGAATTAATGGTTTTATTGGCCATTATTGGCATTTAATCTTGCAATTAATTAATTAATGGCAAACCATTATTGGCATTTAATCTTACAATATGGCGACAGTAATTTGGTCGACGGGATAACTAAGAAGTACCTATTATACATATATATATATATATATATATATATATATATATTATGTGCTGCCAGTCTGATGTTATGTGTTTAATTAAACTAAACTATTGTATACTAAATTATTGTTTTGTATTAAGTTAGTTTGCTTCTGTATTATTTAGCATTTGAAATAATGGTGCATCTTTAATTAATGTATATTAAATTACTATTTTGATTGCGATTGCCAATTGAAAATTTTAAATATGACTGTCGATTAGAAAATGCGAAGAAACAGATTGCGGAAGATCCATTACTGAATTTGAATGGGAATATCGCCAAATTAGTCAGTTACAGCCAACTTGGCTTCATTTATGGCAACTTATTTTGGTCGCCAAATTTGGCGATAATTCACGTACCTGCGCCAAGTTTTGCAACAACTTGGCGCTAACGTATATGAATACATAGTTTTATGCTTATGATTGAGAAACCGGTTACAACAATGAAAGATAATTTGGGTGAAATCCTTCATTTTATTGGTTTTTGTTGAATTACTGAAAAACTAGTCAACCAATTTCGATTAAACGGAAGTGGTACCAATTTGAGAGTATCCTCTTTCAATTAAAACAAAAATCACATAAATCGGACAAAAAGTTCCGGAGCAATCGGTGAACATACATAAAAAAAAAAAAAAACATACATACGCGTCGAATTGATAACCTCCTCCTTTTTGAAGTCGGTAAAAAAAGAAGTATTAATTTCGTTAATTTGTCTTTCACAAATATGTTAGATTGGTAGGTTTTTAATTTTATTCATTAATTTGTTTATAAAGGAAATATTAATTTCGTTATGCAAAAATAGTCAGAACCAAATGCTGAAAAATGCTTGTTGCTTTATGTGCAAAATATTTATTATTATTATGTATTGAAACCGGCACGTGATAAGATAAATTTAAAAAAAAATGCATGCTTAAAAATTAATCTAGAAAATGTAATACATCAGTCAACTAAGATACAGTTTTTAAACAAATTGTATTTGAAAGTAAATTTTGACCTATGCGACGAAATTTTTAAATATACGATGGTCAGAAGATTAAAAAATTGCAGTAGCGAAAATTTCAAAACCGAAATTTGATCGTGAAGTGTTGCCATTCGCAAAATGACGTCAGCGTTACGCGCAGATACGCTCGTTCTTTATAATATAGATACTTAATCAGCAAAATATATTAAATATCATTTATTAGGATGTGGTTATGTATTGAGGGCCTTATGCTTGGTATACCGAATGAAAAACAGCAATTTTCACTTTCTCAAAATTTGTATACGCGTTTCTCATGTCCATATTCATCATCTTTTAAAAAAATGTATTTTCTTTGATCATTTAAAAATCATTTTAACTCAAAACTTTAAGTCACGATTGTCAGCAACATCTTTTATGTGAACATACGCACTCTTTACTTGTGATTCTAATCACAATTCCGGAGACTAACAATTTCCGTAATTTATGTTTTTTAGACGCATTTGTTTAGTTTTATCTAAGAAAATGATCGTTTTCTTTTAAATTTGACTTCATTTTCACTTAAATAAGCATTTCGCCTAGTGTCTGAAACTTAGTATCAGTACACATGCAGAAGTAAAAACAATATGGAACATTTATGAAGAAAAATGTGTGTTTTCAAAAGAAGTATGTCATTTTCCGTTATTATGCCTCTAATATAATAATCTGCTCCTAATGGGATTTTGCGCCACTAAACCCTATACAACAATTTTTATCAACAATTTTGCACTTTTATCAGAAAATAGCATGAATAAAGATAAAGTACCTCATTTTTTCTCTCTTGTCTGTAATAATGAAAGCTATCTAATTTTCACCATTTAGAAGAAATTTCATAAAATGCTTTTAAAATTAAAATATAAAAGTGAGAATATTAAAAAAAAAAAAAAACAGATAATGCGATTACATCTACAAATGAAGAGCTTTTAGTTAAAAAAAAAGTATTAGTAAAATTGGTTCAGCTGAAAGATCAGGGCAGATGACTAAAAAACATACTTGTGTTTTAAATATATAGATTATATAAAATTAGGAAAAACTAAATTAAGCAATTCGGCTTAAAGAGCATAAACAGGCATTTAGATGTAGAAATTTGAATTCAAAGATCGTTGAGCATACTATTGCAACCGACCATTTTCCAGATATTAATAAAGCTTTTGTGATCCGATCCGGCTGCAACAATTACGCAAGGGGAGTGTTTTTAGAGGCCTGGCATACTAAAACCAAGAATTTAGCGATTAACGAAGCTGCATCTGTGCCGGCCGAGAGTTCTATTTTATTTTAACTGTAACCTGAAATTGTTGACTTTCTGTTGTGTTTTTCTTGTAACTGTTGATAGTATTGACTTAACGTTTATAATTGGCTGAGGAGGGATCGTGATGAATCCGAAACGTCCCAATTTTTAATATATTTTTAGTGTTTTTATGTAATAATTTTAATTGTTCAATGTATTGTCTGTGATTTTAATGTAAATATTTTAAAGATGGAATTCAGACGTAATATTTTTGCTTATATAATTGTAAATTAAGCAAATTATGTTATTTTTATAAAATCATAGTAGAATGTCCTAAAGAACAGCAATTTATTATTCGAGAGAATTTTGGACAAAAACTTCAGGAACATGATATTATTTTAAACCACGAATTATTTGTTTGTTTGTCTAACTCGGCGAAGCAAATCCATCCAGGCGAGAATAATCAAATTCTGTAATATAAATCGCTATTATTTGCATGGCACCTCTCTTTTATTAAGACACTCTGAATTTTTGTAAAAAATTGCGTTTTATCAGTGTGTGATATTTATTACATTATTCTAAAAAGTGAAGCATTTTCACCTCTGAAGAATTTCAAAGAAGCTGGGCTGTGAAAATGACGCACTTCTACAAAACATAATTCAGGTTTAAGAATTAAAATACACCCTTTTTATAAAATTACGTCATTTGCATCCGCTAAAGCAATCCACTTTTACAAAACAGTCTTAAAATTTGCCTATAGAAAAGTATGCATATGACGTCATTATCACGGAATTACAGGCAATATTCTTGACATAGCCCATATTTTATTTTTTTTTTCAGGTTTTATGAGAAAATGGCAAGAAAAAGATACAGATCTCCTATTTTCGACTATTTTCCGATTACTTTCAATAGAAATGAGGTACTTTTGTTGCCACGATAAAAAAAAAATGGTATTAACAACTACAAAAAAATTAATATCTCAAAAGTAAATTGAGATGCAGCTTTAAAACAAATTACATTTAAAAGAGCATTTTTTTCCTTAAGCGACGGTGTAAAAATTTAAAATGTGCGATGTTTAGAAGTTTAAAAATTTGCAGTAGAGAAAATTAGAAAATTGCAAAACCAAAATTTTTTTTCAAGGTTCAAAGTTTTGCCATTCGCAAAATGACGTATGCGTTACGCACAGATATGTTTGTCCTTTATAATATAGATACAATGAAACTTCCCTTTAACGAAGTCTTCCGTTACACCAAAACACTTAAATGAAAAAAAATCGTTAAATAGAACTCAACAATTTGCAAATTAAAATAAACATAAAATGGAAATTTTGGAAAATTGTATTTTATCTCAGGCAGTAATTTCTTTTATGCAGTGTAGCCATATGAGAAAATTTTTAAATGAATAATGTCTAAAAAAAAAAAAAAAAAGCAATAAAAACCGGATGCCTAGCGTACCTTTTCACTTTTGTCTTAGTATAGCATATTCTTAACTTAAAAAAATAAGTAATATTACTTTGTACGGGTTTCTTATAAAAAAAATTACAATGTTCATTAAAATTTTTGCATATTCGAAGAACTCACCTGTTAGATTTTTGTGTCCCTTCTTATTGTATCGAATGTTTCCCTTCTACTGTGCCGCATTATCTGTGTGAGAAAAGGGTGATAGCAATTGCTTATCTTAGTTTGAAAAAAAGATTGTTTTGTTTAGCACTATCGCCCAGTGGTAGGGGAGCAAAAAAAGGCCGAATTCGGAATTAATTAGGCGAAAGCTGGAAATTGTTTTAATCCCTTCAGTTTAGGTCTAGAATGAATATTCTATGTTTCCCCCCTCGTACTAGGTGAGCGTTAGGAAATATGTATAGATTTATAGTAAAAAAAAACACGTTTTTTACATACCGTAATAGTATATGCAAACAGCTAACTCTGTCAAAAACATTGTCAATACAAATGTTGTAGAGCTTAAAATTCTGGGTACTTAAAATACGAGGAGGAAAACGTAGCATAGTCATTCTAGACCTACACTGAAGGGATTAAACAACTTCTAGCTTTCCCCTAATTAATTCCGAATTCAACCCCCTAACCACTGGGCTACTAAGAAGGATGGAAATGATTAATACATGCGTAAAAAGCGAACGAATTAATTATTTCTCATCAATTTGAAACTATTTTTTTTCCATTCCTACTATTAGCTCACACTCTCGCTATATATATCTTGTTCAAATTTTCAACGTTAAAAAAATACTTATTATTTATCCAATCAAGCTCAAATAAATGTTTTTAAACTTGTAGTGCATGACACTTGATGTTAATCCAGTTTTTTCAAATATTAATTCATTAATTAAATTAAATTAATTAATTTTCAATAATCGAGAGAGCCCTCTTCTTGATGAAGGTATTTTAAGACCGAGAGAGCCCTCTTCTTGATCATGTCATTTTAAGCACCATTCAGGAGGAAGGAAGAATCAAAGAAAAAAATTCCCTTATTGACCAAAGTAGGAATTGACTTGATTTTTTTTATATATATATATATATTACTTGTTTAAATAACTTACCTATTTTTTTATTTACTTATATTGATGACTTTTAAGTTGTGTTTAATTGTTAGTTCCTATATATAAAGACTGTTTTGATGAGGTCTATAGATGTCTATGATGATTAGAGTTGCAGTAAAGCTAGAGATCCTACCTACAAAACTTCCAGGTTGTATAATATTTTAACGGAGCTTCTGACTGTAAAATAGTCAATGAAACATCGTCTTCATTTTGAAAGACCTATCCAATGATATGCCACTAAACAGTGGGCTTAGGTTTTTTTCGTCTCTACCGCCATTTTGAATTTATAAAAGCAACACCTAGCCTATAACCATTGGGCCGTTAAGACGAATTGATAGAGACCTCATTCATTAAAATCCATCCAACCGTACGGATATTTCGAGGGTATAAAGAAATCCACATACACAGATACCAGTGAAACACAATACCCTTCTTTTCAGTCGGGTAAAAAAGAAAAACATATTTTCTACTTATCTTCCAAATTACTCTATTTTTTAGATAAAATTGAATTTAACTTTGTTAGAGGAGTACTTAAATTCTAATTTTTTTCTACTCTCATTACGTTTTTACTAATTAATATAACGTACATTTTTTTTAATGTATACCGTAATAATACTAAATAAACCATATTTTCTGTGTTAAAAAAACCAATGGAAAATCCCTTGCATGTTTTATGTACTTCTTTAAAAAAGACCAAAATTTCGAGTACTACATGTTTAAGAACTTCTCTAACCCACTTTGTAATTCTTATTTTTTCTCCTATAAGCGAACTGTTCAGAATATTAAGAAGAAAATCCTTCTTATACATGCAGTACAGAGATGTTGACAAACTTATAAATAGTTAATTGCATACTTTAACCATAACAAATGTCGGAGTGTAGTGCTACATACATTTTTAACAGCTAGCAGGAATAGTTACAAGTGACTAGTTAAGCATATATGTATTCTGCTCTGCCGTTAAACAAACAGAAAAAAAATAGAACTTGGAATGAATAAAGGATTAAAAGAATAAAGGACTCCTTATGGCACATTCTTATGTGTAGTAAAAAATATTTATGTTTTCTGAATGTGGATATTTTTTGAATAGTATATTGCACTTTCCTTCTGAGAGTTTGTAAGTTTATATTCACATAGACAAAAAATATTTTAATGAAATAAAAAGTAAATGAGAGACTTGTATTTTATATATACTTTAAACTAAGTTATTAATTTAAAGAAAAAGTTCAATTGTTCTTTAGAAAGCAAAATATGATCTATTAAAATTTTAAGACATTTTATTTTTCGTTTTGAAAAATGAGAGTAATGACAGATTTTACAATTAATTTGATGAAAATACAGTTTCTTGTAGAAATGAATCTATATAGTCAATTTGTGTTTCATTTTTAGAGTTTTGTTCGCATATCACTCCCCTGTTTGCCTGTCAGTCTGTCACAGAGCCCGTTCTCAGAAACTACATTACATATGTTGGAGACTTGAAATTTTGCATACTTATAGCTGATCACCTCACATCAAGCGACAAATCATAAAATTTTGAAAAAGTCTTATATTTACCATCTTGGGCTCTAACTTGTGTACTTTAAGCATTTGTTTTTCCTAACTGAGCCCCTAATTAAGTTAAAGACTTGAAATTTTGCATACTTATAACTAAACTCTTGCGATCACGTGATAAATCATGAAAATTTCAAAAAGTCATATATACCGCTCCGGTCTCTAGCTTGTGTATTTTAAGCAATTTTTCTAACTCAGCACCTAATAAATTTGGAGACTTGGAATTTTCCATACTTATAGCAGAATACTTGCGATAACACAAAAAATAATAAACATTTCAAAAAGACATATATTAATTACCCCTCCGGGCTCTAACTTGCGCATTTTAAGCAATTTTTCTAACCTCCCATTTTTCACTTGAGGGGCACTTTCTAATGTTTTCTGACACCCCTGACGTGATGTATCATTGCACAGCCCTTTGACCACTCTATCGTATTATGCACCACGAGCTTACATATTTTAGTTCCACTTTTTACCGCCAGGGGACACCTGCCTATCTCGGGTGTTTTGGGCCCGATCCCCTCAAATAATATATCTACGGATAAGTTGTAAAGGAAAGTACGGATAAGTTTCGTTCGTATAGAGGTTTGTTTAGAGTACTGCGCGCCTCCTGGTTGCGAAATGTGGAACTAACAGATTTTGCAAAAGGATAAAGTGTTTTGAAATGAATTTTTAATCGAAACCGTCTGTGCGATCTGTGATCACACTTACTCACTTGTTATAACAGCGGATTATATTAGTGTCAAAATATCTGCACGGTTTCTATTGCATATATTGAACTACATTTCTTATGATGTTTGTTTTATTTTATTGTTTAAAAAATATTTATTTAAGTTCATGTTTTTTTCCAAGCTTAAGGGGACAGTTCACCTTTAACTCGGTAAAAAAATCAAAATCTGAAATTGTATTCTGAACATTTTAATACCAAACTTTTATATACCAGTTCTTTTTTATTTCAAATGTATTATACAAAGAAAGCAAACATTATTATTTTTCCCCTTTAATTCAAAAAGTTTGAAGGTCTTTATTTTAATATATAATTTCTGGTATTGCACGCAGGCATTGTGTTACAGCCACCGAAACTTAAAATTTAATAATTCATAAACTTGTTAACCAAAAAGGAAAAAAAACTCAACTTCAATATGCATAATATTAATACCTAATATTATGCATATACATAATATTAATACCTAATATTATGCATATACATAATATTAATATACATAATACATAATATTAATACCTAACATTACTGTTATTCTATATATCCGCATATTATAATATAATAAAATAGGTTAGTTAAATATTACGTATGTGAAATATTTTAAAGATGTTAATTATTTTATTTGTTTATTTTGGTTGTTGTCGAATTTCTAAAAGGATGCCAAACGCATTTTGATAAAATTTAAATGGGACCAGTTCGAGAGTAGCATGTTTCAATAAAAAACAATTCACATGTATCGATTAAGTAATTTCGGAGTAATCTCTGAACATACGACGGCTATTTTTATTTCAACCTCCGATGGGCCGTTAAATATAGTCAATATTTATTTAAAATTTTGAACGTTCTTCCAATTTATATTTCATAAAATTTGTTATTTTAATTTCCAAAATGGAATTTTCGTCACTAACAATTTAATTCTTCAATTATAACTTCATTGGGAAATATGATGAACATTTTTTTTCAATATCCGATGGGCTGTAAAATACAGACAAGTGTGAATATCAAAATCGTTTTATAACTACTATCAAGTGTAATCAAAGTTACTTTTCGACATATTCACAGAGAAGATTGAGACATTTCAATATCGGTAGGAGAGTTTTTTAATACATAGAAGGTTGCGCCAGCGTGTAGTGATAAGTCTCTAAGGCGTCTTCAAAATTTTTGTTGGAATGGAAGTGCTGTCTTTCCAGACCTGTCTTCAGTTCTTGAAGAAGATGAAACTCAATCGGAGTCATATATTTGCTGTACAGCGGGTTATCGAAAACTTCCCATCGAAAGTGAAACAAGCTGTTGGGCCATCAGTTCCTTCTAAGCACCGAGTGACTGTCGCGTTTTTCGAGAACTGAAGATAGGTCTGACACTTCCAACCCAACGAAAATCTTCAAGACGCATTGGAGACCCATCTCAACACATTGGTGGCAAACCTCTATGAAGATATTGAAAAACTCGACTACCAGTAAGTCACAGTGAAGATTGACACTTTACCTTTCAATGTCGAAAATAAATTTTTTTGTACTTGACCCCTGGTTATAAAACTATTTTATTATTCATAATTGTCTTTATTTTACGGCCCATCGGAGATTGAAAAAAATGGCCCTCGTATATATCTATACTATAAAGGACAAACATATCTGTGCTTAACGCTGACGTCATTTTGAAAATGACAACACTTTGAAATTTGAAATGAAATTTCGGTTTTGCAATTTTCGCTACTGAAAATTTTTGAACTTCTAAATATTGCACATGTTCAAATTTTACACTATCGTATAGGGTAAAAAATGTAATTTTAAATGCAAATTGTATGAAAGCTGCATTTTAAGTTAATTTTGAGATTTTTTTTTGTAGTTTTTAATACATTTTTTGTAATCGTGGCAACTGAAGTACTCAGTTTCTGTTGAAAGTAAAGGGAAACGAATCCCGTCGGAAAGAAAATAATATATTACTGCACCTTTTTGTTGCCATTTTCTTTGAAATAAAATGAAATGAAAATATGTGCTACGTCAAGAATATCGTCTGTTATAATACCCGTGAATTTTTTTTTTTCATTTTTATTTATTAATTAAATGATTTTTAGTTTATTGCAAAGTTACTTTTCAAACGGTGCAATACTTTCTCTTTACAAAAGTGCATTTTAAAGAATATTTGTGTTATTTATATTCTTCGGATTGACTTAATTCATATCAAAACTCTGAAAGAATGCAATTTTATTAATCCGTGTGCAATGAAATTTTCCGTATTTTGAAAAAATATAAATAACTGACTTCTTATAAAAGATGAAGCCATTATAAAGAGTAAAAAAAATGAAGATATATGAATTATTAAATTCCTGATTTGTTTTGCAGATTTTCTTGAATGATGATATTACATTTTGTTGGGTTTGTGTGTTATTCCGTGATAATGACGTGATAAAACTTAGATTCCGTTCAAATGAAATCGAAATAAATCTTAGTCTTTTTTTAAAGTTTTGTATTTTGCATGCATCTTATCGTTTTATGCACAATTTTCATAAACATAATACTAAATCTGCAATACAAATATTTTCAATTAAAAATGGAAGAAGTCTAAGATTTATTTCGATTTCATTTGAACGGAATCTAAGTTTTTAGGATGTTTTAAGTATCATATTGTATGAATTTTATTTTTATTTTTTTAACTTCAAATGGCTTAACTGATTTGTTACAAAAATTTAACATTAAATGTAGAACTAATTGAATGAAATAACTTAATATCTGTCCTTCTCAGGCTTAAACAATGTAGGAAATAAATTTTTTTTTTTTTTTTTAATTTGTTCTTCAAATTATGATTTTGTTTAATGAATATTGGGTTCCCCAAGTTTTTGTCCAAAATCGACTTATTGACTCTCAACAATTACATTTTATTGCTATTCTTTAAGACATTCTACTATAATTTTATCAAAATAACATAATTTACTTAATTTAATTTTTCATCAATTTATATAATTCATTAAACAAAAACATAATTTCAAGAACATATTAAAAAAACAAAATTTATTTCCTACATTGTTTAAGCCCGAGAAGGGACAGATATTAAGTTATTTCATTCAATTAGTTCTACATTTAATGTTAAATTTTTGTAACAAATTAGTTAAGCAAATTGAAGATTTAAAAAAGAAAATAAAATTTATACAATAGGATACTTAAAACACCCTAAAAACTTAGATTCCGTTCAAATGAAATCGAAATAAATCTTAGACTTCTTCCATTTTTAATTGAAAATATTTGTATTGCAGATTTAGTATTATGTTTATGAAAATTGTGCATGAAATGATAAGATGCATGCAAAATACAAAACTTTAAAAAAAGTCTAAAATTTATTTCGATTTCATTTAAACGTAATCTAAGTTTTTAGGATGTTTTAAGTATCATATTGTATGAATTTTATTTTTATTTTTTAATCTACAATTGGCTTAACTAATTTGTTACAAAAATTTAACATTAAATGTAGAACTAATTGAATGAAATAACTTAATATCTGTCCCTTCTCGGGCTTAAACAATGTAGGAAATAAATTTTGTTTTTTTAATTTGTTCTTGAAATTATGTTTTTGTTTAATATGTCAAGTTTTTTAATGACTACAGCACTCAGACGAACGCATTTCAAAATTAATAGAGAGTATCATCATCAGGCTTTGATGTATGCGGTATTGCATCACAATGTGGGATGCAGTTTACCAATGTGTAATTCAAAATGTTTCACCACTGTAGTAATGCAGGTTGTGGTAGTTTGAACAAAAACTTCCAATCTGAACGTAAAAAATCTATAATCAAAACATAAAATATTAACTTCACTTAAATTTAGATACCCTACTTCCCACTCAGGAAAGCTATGAATGTAAATGTAAATTCTGTTGAATCCTTACTGCTAATATTTAACAATATTATAGCTGTGATACAGTAAAAAATAAAAAATAAATAAAAGTTTTACTTGAATTTTTAAACGTTATTCTCTGCCAAAGGGTGATGTAAACACATCAGAAAATTATTACCTAAGTTTAACTTGGGGTATAAATAGTTCTCATCTCGAAAAAAAAAAATACATTTTAAAATTTAAGTTATGTGATTCGCCACTAAGTTCGCTACCTGCGTAAAAATAGCTATCCATTAGAAACTTTTTACTAAAATATAAGCTTGACCAAAGCAAAAACGTATTCTGAAAATATCCTTTTTATTTCCACTATGACGCCATATTCACCTTTTTAATTTTTGAAAAAAAAAAAAAAAAAAAAAACTATTTCAATTAAAATTTTTCACATGGGAATCTTTCTACTAAAACCGAATAAATTATTATTACGGCTTTTGAAATTTTTGCAACAATGAAGAAAAAATGTTACATTTTCTATTAAAAATGCCCGTTGATTCTCAATGAAAATGCGAAATTTGGAATTATTAAGAAAAATATTTGAATAATATACAAAAAAATTGGCCCTTGTTTCTCTCTGGGTTATAATACATCCATATGCAAAGGTATTTTGCCATTCGATTTGACCCTGACACCAGGCAAACGCTTTTAAACTTTAAATTTATAATACTATTAGAATTAGTAAAGAATAAAAAATGAGTGGCATCAGGGACAAAAAGGTGGGAAGAAAAAAATGAAAAAGTTATCATCTCCATAGGCTTTTCTATGTTAAATTAACACTGAGAAGTGATACTGGAAATAAATAAGTATTGTGCTGCCGCGCAATACTTAAATATATTTAAAACACAAGTCTGGTTTTTAGTCATTTGCCCTGTGTTTTCTGCGGAACCAATTTTAATATTTTGTTAAAACTGAAAGCTATTCATTTGTAGATGTGCCCGCAGTAGCTTTTTTTTAAATATCGCCATTTTCATATTTTAATTTGAAAAGTATTTTATGCAATTTCTTCTAAATTGTAGTAATTAGACAGCTTTCGTTATTTCAGATAAGAGAGAAATAATGAGGAGCCATTTTCTGATAAAAATTCAAAATTGTTGTACAGCGTTTAGTGGCGCAAAACCCATTAGGGACATTATATATTGAACGTAAAATTATGTTCTGCTTTTGAAAACAGGCATTTTTCCTCATAAAGTTTCCATATTTTTTTCCTTCTTCAAGTGTACTAAGTTTCAGACATTGGACGAAATGCCTAAGTAGTAAGTTGAAATACCATTTTAACATAACTGCGAATATTAATTACGTCAATTGCAAATGTCCGGTATTGAGATTAGAATCTCGAATTACGAGTGCGCCTGTTCACATCCAAAGATGTTGCTGACAATCATGACCTCAAGATTAGAGTTAAAAATATTTTTAAATAGTCAAATTAAAATGCAATTTTTTTTTTTTTTTTTTTTTTTTTTTTTTTTTTTTTTTTTTTTTTTTTTTTTTTTTACAAATGGTGAATTTGGAAAAAAAGGTGCGTATGCAAATTTTCGGATGGTGTACATATGATGTCGGGTTTACATTTCATAGGGAAAAAATTCTATGATCCTGAGAAAGTGAAATAAAATCTCTTTTTTTCATTCCGAAATACCCAGTATAAGGGATCGATAAATTCATCATAATTTCTTATCTTTATTATATTTTACTTATTATGTATCTATATTATAAAGGACAAACGTATCTGTAGGTAACGCGAACGCCATTTACCTAATGGGAACTCTTTACGATCAAATTTCGGTTTCGAAATTTTCGCTACTGCAATTTTTTAATCTTCTGACCATCGTATATTTTCAATTTTTAGAAAGTCGTATTGGGAAAAAATATACTTTCAAATGCAATTTGTTTGAAAACTGTATTTTAATTGACTCATTTATTATGTTTTTTAAAATAATTTTCAAGCAGGATTTTTTGTAATTTAATCTTATCACGTGCCGGCTTCAGTAATAATAATAGACAATTTGCACATAAAGCACTCATTTATTTTTTATACTTCATACTAATTTGCTTATACATTATATCCGAAAAATACAATGTTTTAACAAGTTATAATAAATAACATGACCGTTTTGTATGGATTTTCTTATCTTTTATTACATAACTTTTGTTTATACAATTTTATGCGCGTTTTTGAGCTATAATAGTACACTGTAAAAAAAAATCTGTGAAGTTACTAAAGTTTTTCTAGGAAACTTGGATTCCTAGAACTTTTCATGTAACGGCAACAACAAAATTTCATGTAACAGACACACTTTTGCGCCAAAAATCAAAAAATCTGTAAGGTTACTAAGAATTTTTTTGGAAACTAGGAATCCGAGAACTTTTCATGTAACTGCAGCCAGGGTTACAAATAAAAGTTTAGTAAGATTACTGAAATTTTAGCAGATTCATTTGTAAAGTTACAGATTTTTTAGCTTTACAAAAACTAGTTTTGTAGATTTGCAGCTTTTTTCGTACAGTTACAGGTGAAAGTTTAGTAAGCATGTAACTTTACATCTGTAGAACTACAGATTTTTTTTTACAGTGTAATAAACGGTGAAACAAAATGCAAAATTAGTCTTAAGTATGGTTTAAACATTCACCATTTTTTTCGGTTCAAACAGAAAAAAAAACATACTTAATTGTTAGTAAAAACATGTCTGTGAATTCTGAAAACATTTCTTTTTTTAACTAAGAGCAAAAAATCAATTTCAACTACAAACAAAATAAAACACAAAAATACTTTAAACAATAAAATCAAAATAATTAGCATTTTGTAAGCTTTTTAATTACAAGACACAATGATTAATTTATTTAAACACGAAGTTAATTTCGTAATAATATTCTATATATATCCAGTAAAAGGTTTTTTTTACTAATTATAGTTATCTACAACGATTTAAATTTTCTCAGAAACTACTCATAGAATGCTAATTGTTCTAGAACAAGCTATTGCCTGTCAAAGCGGGTTGCATGTGACTGACAAAATTCTGAGAGGTTACAGAGTTACGGGGAAATGTGTAAACGGTCTGGACTTTAGAATCATTTTTGTGACACTGAAGCAAATGAAGCCTAATTTTTATTACGAGCACGTACAGCATTATTATTACGCCCCATTGTCAGATAAATGCTGATATACACGAAATTAGAAAATGGATACTTTTAAATGGGCTAAAGGCAAACAATAAAAGATCAAAAGACATAATCTATGTACACAGACAATTCTTTGTGAATGTTATAATTTTTTATCTATAAATAAGCTTTTTGTATGACTGTGTGTATTTGACATTAATCACAGTATTACGCAAGGTGACGAACAATGATTATTATATATATATATATAGTTATTAAACTACATTTACTCCATTTCATCCGAAAATTATTTTTTTAAATATTTTAATTTTAAATATGCCACTCCATCTTGTGACATATGTTGATATTGCTTAAGAACATATTTGGCATTTATTGTTGGTTCATTATTATTTTTTTTTGGCATAGCGAGAAAACATTCCTTTAAGAAACAGCGCTGACAAATGACATGAATGTTCATAAGACTACATCTATTCTAGTAATTATACTTTAAGCAAAAAACCAGAAGTAACCGTAGGGAGTTACAAATAAGTAGCGAAATAAATTGTTATAGCTTCCACATTACATCAATTTGACGTAATTGACAAAAAAAAATTAATTTGTAAATACCACTTATTTTTTAAACATAAATATTGTCTATATTTTATCAATAAATAATTCGCTTTTCTCATTGAGTAATAAAAATATTATTTTTCATAATATCCCAGTGGTAGGAAAGGAAAAGAAGTCTGAACTCGGAATTAATTAGGGGAAAGCTGGAAATTGTTTTAATACCTTTAGTTTAAATCTAGAATGATTGTATTAATTTCTGCCCCCTCTTATTAGGCGAGCGTTAGGAAACATGTGCAGATTTATTGTCGAAAAACACGTTTTTATTAATTACTATAACGATATCTGAAAACATCTAACTCTATCAAAAACATTGCCAATACAAATGTTGTAGAGCTTAAAATTCTGAATAAAATGAGTATACACACTTAATATTTTTGTTGAACATTAAGTTCGCAATTCAAAGTTTTGTCTAAATCGCTAATCAAGAGCTTGAAGCCAGAACATACCAAGTTATCAGTCCACCTTGCTTCTAATTTGTACATACATGTTTATTTATTGAGACAATTACGATGCTTTTGTAATTATTTTAGGTCTTTATTTTGGATATTTTGAAAATTATGATTTAACGTTTTGATAACGGGCTATAGCCCAATGGTAGGGGATGACAAGAAGGACGAATTCGGAATTAATTAGGGAAAAGCTGGAAATTGTTTTAATCCCTTCGACATAGATCAGAAAAAAACGTACTAAGTTTCCTCTCCTGCTTGCTGCTACGAACAAATTAATAATTTATAAAGTGCGTGTTTTTACATGATTTTTAGCATATTTCAAAGATGATTCATAAATGATGGGAAATGTTTATTATTTCTGATATTATATTTGAAATATGCATAGTTTTTAATATGATGTATGTAAAGTGAATAACAGTGCGTATGTATTAGAATTAAGGAGGTTGAAAATAAAGTGCGGAGATTGGGGGTAGAGACGAACAAATGAGTATGCCTTGTCGATAGAGGAATTCAAGGTCTACCAACAGCACGACTTTAAATTTGATATTTTACGAAAAAGACTAAGTTTTGATAAAAATGATTTTCGACTAGTAAGCGAGCATCTTAAGTTAAATTCATAAAAGTTTAAAATCTTCGAAATATTTGAAAAAAAGTATTATAATCTTTACGTACAAAATTCTTTCTTTTAAAACTATGGTTTGAGGTTTACGGTATCAGCTTCGAAATGACATGTAAAACAACTGTCATTCATGTACCTCATTCTCGATAACTACTAAATTATAATCCTCATAATATGCAAATCAAAGCCCTATAATAATTGCAAAACTATTGCGAAGGCCTCAACAACTTAAAAAAAATTACATGTACATAACTATTGGAGGCAGGGCGGATTAATAACTTGGTCTCTCAACCTCTTGATTAGCGATTAAGGCAAAAAAAGTAAGTAGAATTGAGACCTTAATGTTGAACAAAAATTTTAATGTGGGTATTCGTTTTATTCAGAATTTTCAGCTGTACAAATGTATTGACAATGCTCTTGATAATGGCAGTTGTTTTGACATATTCTCAAGGCCATTTAAAAAACGTGGTTTTCGACGATAAATACGTATGTAAACTGACCACTGTGCTAAAATTTGAAATAGAATTGTGACCTTAATGTTCAAGAAAAATATTAAGTGTAGGTACACATTTTACTCAGAATTTTAAGTTACACAACATTTGTACTGACAATGTTTTTAGTAGATTTAGTTGTTTTAAAATACTGTTATGATATTTTTTTAAATGTGTTTTTTGTCTATAAATCTATACACATTTTCTAATGCTCATCTAGTACGAGGGTAAAAACTTAGTATGTTCATTCTAGACCTAAACTGAAGGGATTAAAATAATTTTCAGCTCCGAATTTCCGGAACAACTCCGAATTAAATCCCCTAACCACTTGGCTATCAATCCCCTGACCACTATAATCAGTAGTATGAATCTTGAAAATATAATTTACAAATGAATTTTTGGATTACAAATAATACAGCTTTCATTAAATATTCAATTTAAAACAAAATGTGAATTTGATTTGTAATTGAAAAGAATTTCTGTAAAAAGTTGTTTTTAATTTTAAAATTGTTTTTTTTAATAAATTAAATAGCGTATTTTATATCAATATGGTCTTTATGAACAAATTGAATTTCATCATAGCGTTTTTAAGTAACTCAGTGCTAGGCCTGGGCGTACATTCTGACACAGAATATGACTCCTTTTGCGGATTTTTACTAGAAATATATGTTGGCAGGAAAATATACCAGGATGAACAAATGCGTTATTGGCCAGTCAAAGTAGTTCAACCTTCATCAAATATTTAAATAAAAAACACTTTTTTTAATTTATATTGACAAAAATCTGTGAAAAAAGAGGCATTTTATTTATTTTCCCTCTATTCTAAAAAAAGAAACTAACGCTGTCACCTCCGCCGGTTTTGAAATTTTTGTGACCGGAGGTCTTTCGTCGTTAATATTAAGAAAAATATTGTATATAGAAAAATGAAAATCGGTGGTATTATAGAGAAATGTTTGATAAACAGGCTGATGTTCACAGTTTTCAAATCGATCTTAAGAGAGATTTAATGTTAAATTTGGTCAAAATCGTTCCGTTAGAAATTTTTTATAAGAGCAAAAACTATACGTGACAATTTAATCATTTTTAGATCATTTTATGTATTAGAAGTTCTCAGTGTGCAGTCTGCATTTTTTTTTTAAATTTGACTCATTTTTTGAGGTTTTAGTTCTATTTTAATTTAAAATTTTCAGCATGTTTGAAAGATATTTTTTACAACTTTTAGAAAAGGGTATTATTTTATATTGTAGTCAAATTTAAATTCAGCGCAGAGTAATATTCCCTTCAAATTAAAAATATATTTACATGTGACTTTTATTAAGAGAGAAAACTTTTCGTGAGAATTAAATTATTATATTCAGGAAAATATTGATAATTATGTCATAAAAACTATACTTACACGTTAATTTTAAAAGAAAAAGAAAATTATAAAATAATAAATCGGTTAATATGCATTAAAAGTCTTAAATGGAGGAAATTACGTCATATTTTAAGTTGCCATACAGTTTAAATTTAAAAATATATTTGCGCGAGACATTTATTTCATATTTTGAGATAATCTTTTAAACTATTGTTGAGAATTCTAAGGCAGCGCAAATAATATTTTCTTTCTAACAACAAGAGGATTTTCACGTGAATATTAAAAAGAGAACGAAAACTTAGGTGAAAATTACGTCAGCTTTAAAATGATACATTTAAAATGTCTTATTTAAAAAAACCTTCTTAAAGTGTTGTTAAAAAGTAATGGGAAACAAAGACTCTGCTTACTTAATTCCTTTTATATTAACTTATTTTCACATACTTCGCTGATCTGATTTAATGAAAGACGAAAATAACCCGTTAACAGGGAGATCGCCAGGCAATCAAATTAGTGTGCTTTTAGAGTTTGTGGTGTCTGAAAGGACTCGTAGGGGGATAGACCCCTAGTTTTTATTAAAAAAGAATTATCTTATTCCAACTAAGTCTTTGCGTAAATTGATATCTAGCGCAGAATTCTGTAGTAACCCAGGCCTAGCCTGGCCAAAGAACTACTGAACACCTTGAATTGTACGGGGTGACTCAAAAAATGCATTTCCTAGAAATAAATGTTGGCAAAAAAATCTATCAAATCCGCAAGAAATTCAGAGTTAATGGTTTATCGGCCATGTATCACAGTTTTTATCAAGTGTACAGTTTAAAAAATAATGTTCTTTAATTTCTAATTGAAAGGGATTGATGTAAAAAGTTGTATTTCACTTTAAATTTATTTCTTTAATAATAAAAAAAAGAGTAAAATAAGGAATGACGTGTATAATCGTAATTTAAAGACAATGCTCTATTAAAGCGAAGAGAAAGTATTTTACTTCTTAAAAGAAGACTATAGAACGAAAGAATGAAATTAATCAACGAAATTTTTCGCTTCTTAAGCATAATAATCAAACTTTTTTTTTTTTTTTAAATAAAGAGATAGGTTATTTTTCTTAAGATTTTCTGCAAACTTAATGTGACCTTGTATTTTATTTCAAATTATTAATATTTCACACTTAACAACATTTTTTTAAAATCTAATACCGATAACTAAAACTTCATGCTGGTTTTAAATGTTTTCTTTTTAACAAATAAAGTGCGCAATATTCATCACGATTTTATAAACACAAATATTTTGCCTCTTATTTTAGATGTTATTGTTTAAATAAAGTTCTTATACTTAATTTCAATATATTTCAGAACTGTTTCATTTAAATATTTCTTTTTCTGTAATTTCAAATACAAATTTAGTTCTTATAGACAATTTCAAGAGCGTTTTTATGAAATGTTAAACGTTTATTTTTTATAATAATATCAGTATTTTTTCATAATGTAAATATTTGTAGGCTGATTAATTTTCTTTTTGAAAATAAAATTATAGTTTTTTAATGATAAGAAAAAAATTCAAATTATGTTTCCAATTGGTGCAGGGAAAAAATATTTTTTTAATTTTTACAATTTGTCCATAAACGTCTACCACGTTTATATTTAACGTAGCTGTGCCAGTAGAAGACATTTTAAGAATATTTTCTAAATATTTTTCTTTTACTGTTTTCAGTTTTTGTTACTGAGACATCAGGTAGTGTTCTGTATCTAAACGACATCTTTATACTGACGACTGTGCTGCAAAGCTTATTAAACAATTACCCCCAAAATACACTCATGTTTGTGAAAATTGAAACACCATGAAGGAAGCATCAGAAATAAATGAAATTTAATACATAGGCGATTGGTATTTATCCAAACAAATGATTACATTTTTAAAGCAAAAAATAATATGATGTGTCCAAAGTCAGTATTTGGTGTAGCAATCACGCGCGGCAATAAGTGCTACGGTACGACGTCGTATAGAGTGAAACAGATTTTGAATGTCTGCCTGGGGAATAGCATTCCATATTCTTTGTATACGTACCCAAATTGCATCTGTAGAAGGTATAGGAAGAGGATAATGAACAAGTCTCCGATCAACGAAATCCCCAACATGTTCAATGGGCGACATATCCGGCGAGTATACGGTCCACGGAAGAAGCTGTATGTGTTCTGCTGACAAGAAGTCTTAAACATTCCTTGCAACATGTGGGTGGGCAATATCCTGTCGAAAGATAGCTCCAGGAATGCCTTGAAGGAAAAGAACGACTTTGTCCTCCAACATTTCACTGATGTACCTGTTACTGCTCAGATTACCCACAATTCGTAGCATCTGCAATCGTCCATGATACGCAATCGCATCGCAGACCAAGACCATAATTCTCAGAGTTCGCTCTCTATGACTTTCGATAATGTACTCCGGAACGTATCGTTCACCAGCACAGCGTTTAACACGAATGAGGCCATGATGGCACCACAAATTAAAGCGGGATTCCTCAGAGAAAATAAATTGTTGACAATATGTATGCCAGGATCTATGTTCATGAACACATTGCAGACGCAGGCGTAGATGGTTTAGCGGAATGGGGATCCGGAATGAAGGAGATCTTGCACGCAGTCCACGGTGCAGCAGATGTCGACGAATTGACATTGCAGACAGTGATACACCTGTAGTAGTTGATCAATGTGCTAGAAACTGTCTAGATCAAGCTGTACTGTCAGTCAGCGCCCTGTGGACCAAGTGTGTATCTTCGCGCGTTAACGTCATAGTTCGGAGTCCACTCTCATATTTCCGAGTTATCCGATTCTCGTCGGTCCACCGCTTCCAAACTGCCATCACTCTGCTTCTGTTACGCTGCACACGAGCTTCTATTGCACGAAAGGAAAATATTTCTTCGCGATGGCCGATGCTTCTCACCATTCAGACTCCGTCAGTTGTTGAAATGACACACTCTTCTGTCGAAGAGGCATAGTTACCTCTCACCTAACGCTTATCATTAGCAAATAAGCATAGACAATTCTAAATTCTCACGACAACCCTTTATTTATGCGGTTTCAGAAGCGGCCGAAAGGGCGCTGCTCAGCGCAGGCATGCGTGGTGACCCTGAAATTGCAATCATTTGCACTTCATACTTTCCAATATCTGAAATTTTCAGCTCAATCGCGTCATTTCTGGATGGTGTAGCAATTTTCGCAAACATGAGTGTATGTATTTCCTGAAACTTAAATTTCGCCAGTTCTGGGAATGCAAAATCCCGTAGTGTACACGTGTTTACTCCGGTAGAAGACACGTTTGGATTCATGTAGAAAAACGACAGTAGAATAAATTAAAACTTGAATAGAAGAAGACACATATTTTATTAATAAAAAGGTATTTGTTGTTATATTAATTTATTTATAAAAAATAACTTATATCTAAAGCTGAAGAAAAGAATGTATAAGACGTTGTCTAAACTAACTTTTTTTAGCAATTGCGCATTTCAATAAAATACCTTTTATCATAGCATTTTATTGCAATAAAGTATTCGTGCGAAAATTCAATTTTTGTCACAACGTTGTTTAGTGACTTTAGAAAGGCCTCGTATGGACACAGACCTCTGAATACTAAGCCTATACGCTAAATCAAAACGCTGCGGTCGTCGTTTGTAAATTCCTTCGGGTGCCGGCGTTCAAACAGTTTCCTGACAGTTTCCAAACAGTTTCCTGAATCCGGGATACATCTATTCCTGAATAGTAATCTTTGCCTTGTTTTCTGCGATGAAGTTAGTTGAAGATTACTAATCAGAAAAAATAAATAATATTGTTCCCTTTTAAAATACGAACTTTAATTTGATTTACGATTTACAAAGAGAAAAAATGCTGTCTCGACGGCTTTGAACATTCTGCTTGAAACCTAAAGCACCCGGTGAAGGCCCTTTTCAGGCGATTTTCGAGATATCTACAGGTTAGGGAATTTCTCTTACCGTTATTTCTCTGAATTTAGGTCACATAAACAACAGTATTTTCTTGGAGAAAAACTCCTCTTTTGAAATCACGCGATTATATAAGATTTTTTCTACATAAAAATCCTGGTATTTGAGCTGAAAGTCTAGGAATCCTGAGTTTGCTATGTACTCTAACAAACTAATTTAAGACCTTTTATTCATAGATGCAACTCTTGGTACTGTTAAAGTCTGAGGTATCAGAGACAAAACTGTCTGATTCCTTCGCAATAATAAAGAAAACCATTTGCGCCCTGGTCGATTATCATTATAAAATAAAATCTCCCAAGAGAACAGTGTTCGGTTTGACAAGCTGACTCCAACTTCATATGGCGGTATATCACGGGCACCAATACTACACACTGGTAAGAAATACCCCACGTTGAATCAAAATAAAAATTAAACCACTAAAAGAATTCTACATACACCAATTATACCATTAAAATTCATATGCACAAAAGAAATGCTCACGTGTAGGAACATAATTATTGGCCTATTTTATTCCAAATTACAAGAAATCACAATAAAATGACCTCACGGTCGTATTATTTGAGTTAGAATTACCTCACGTCAGAAGTAATTGATGTAAATATGTGTATTTTTCTTATACATGCTTTGTTTTCAGTGGCTGCAACAACAATTAACGTTCTATATCCCAGTTAACTTGTTATGCGCACTGCAAAAATTACTGCATTGAACCTTATCGACCAAAACCGTTTCCACAAGAGAGTTTCATCAGCAATCCCACGAGCGTATCGAATCTCTCAACGACTTTCAAAATATATTTTTTACTGCAAAGTGAAAAGCGTTCATTACTAGATTTTGAATCATTGGCACCGTTACCTTAAAAATAATCTCTCACTTTGAAAAGGGCAATAGCAATACCTCAATTTCATTACATTTTTATGTATGTTAATATTTCCTTACCTGACTCTAAATGTACTTTCAATGTATTTTACTGAAAGTTCGTTAATCATCATATAGAGCCAGGCGAGAACATTTAATTAACAATAGCAGCTGTCAGAACAGTCTCTGACAAAGAAACATTTGTAAATGGGCTGAATAACGTGACATTTAGATTATTGCTGTTAGTTGGATCGTTAAAGAAATTTCGTTTTATTGTATCTCTACTTGAAGGCAATAAATACTTTATGACTTGTTTAGATTGATACAAACAAATATTTGCGGAGAATGTTTGGAACTACTTTCCCTATATTAAAAAAAAATAAGATTTTTAATCAATGTAAAAATGCAATGTTTCTTTTAAATATATATTTGAAGGTGATAAATATTTAAGAATTTATAGTGGATTAAGTAACGGACAATTATTTTAATCTTAAAATTATACATTGTGCATTATTCTTTCAACGTGAATTCAAAATGTGTAAGATATATGAATCCTTTGGGTTATTATCACCAAAAGGTCCATTTTATAGCCATGAAGAGATAAATATTAGCAAATGCAGCAAATTTCCTCATATTTTAATTGATGTGTACCTTTATGTTTTAACGCATTGTACGCGGGAAACGTGAAAAGCGCCTTTTGAATATATTGCAGGGCCGCCACAGGCGACTATTTTTCTAATCTATTGGCACCACTATTAAAAAAATAAAATAAAATAACAGATTTTGTAGTATATTTCTCTTACAAATGTTCTCGAACAGTATGTCAATAACATTTGTATTGAGAAAGAGGTTTGAGGTTGAATTAAAAATTTGTCGCCTGTGGCAACCCTGTATATGTAATTCTGCCGACGGCAGGTATCTTTACATTTCTTGTGTTGCATTATGTTTCATAAAATATACTAAAAATTCGTATTTTTAAAATTACAGTACTATACATATAAATAATTCGATTAGAAGCAATTCTATTATTATATTTATTTATTTATTAAATAAACACGAAAGGAGGATTTTTTTTGTTAAATAATGTAGCATGAAATCATAACGCCCAGTAGGAGGGCTTCCTGTTTAAAAGACTAAAACTGTCCGCCCGCAGTGTGTTACTAAGCTGTTAAATATATTTCTGAAAAATAATTTTAATATTCAACTTTAATATTTTAACGAATAAAAGTGAAAAGTTCCCCCGATGATGTCATTGCCTCTAAAACACAACTTTCACTGACATTTAAACAATTTGATTTTTTTTTTCAAATAGTAACTTATGTATAGTTTCAAATAGTAAAATGTCAGTTAAGATCCAACCTTATATTTTTTTTTTCAAAAAATGGCTTTATTTTTACTGTTGAATATATATATATATATATTTTTTTTGTCATGGGCCCAAATATCCTCCGTGGACACTGAAATTAAAAAAAAAAAAATATGTCAGATATTTTTAATAAATAATGTCAAATATGTCAGTCCATGCGAAATCATTATTAGGTAGTTTGGGAGAAAGAAATCCTTTTTGTGATTTGGTTATAACTTTTCGCTCTGTTCTAAAATTATCGTATCTTTTCCGATTTATTAGTTCCATTTAGAGTTTGTCAAAATCCTCAGAGTATGCCCAGTGTTCACTATATATATAAAGTAAGAAAAAGCTAATTTATAATTATAATATAGATTTTATATACTTTAATATTGCATTTAATAAAACTAAATGCATGATTTTTAAAGCCTGAAAACCAAAATTGTTAAAGATTCAAATTTTAGATTTTCTCACTTCCGAGACTTGGCATATAGACTTGGCATATAGACTTGGACATTTTTATTGATACTGCTTTGTTTATCGTCCTTTCACGAAAAATTGTGTGTAGCACAAGAAGGTCTCAAATACAAAAAGAAAATTGAAAGGTAATTAAATCCTGATGCGCATTTTTTTTTCAGAAAAAAAAAAAAAAAAAAAAAAAAAAAAAAAATCAATATCTAAACTCAAAAGTTTAAAACAATTTTTTCAGACAATTTTGCCGCACGTGGCATAAGACCCTTAACAGTTTAATTATTAAAAATAAATATGTACCAACTACTCTCAATTATACTCAATTATGTCGCCATTAATATTTTTCAAATATAAATGTTCCTTCCCCCGGACTCTGTGGCCATGCCAAAATTGTAAAAAATCAATAGCTAGTGATATCTTGATAATTAATATAACATATTTATTAAGCTTAAATGGAAACATCCATGCAATGTTTATAATTTTTTACATACTTTGTAAAATAGATCTTTTCTTGCTTTTCATAAGTATGACTCTGTTATATCAATCAAAATGCCTTCATGAAATATTTAATAACAATTAAAAAAAACTCACAGAGAAGCTTATGTTTCACAATTTTATAAAACTCAAGTTCTTTTCCATTAATAGTACTTATATATATATATACCTAAATGTCAGTAAAACAAAATTTTGGCAATTAATTAAATTAAATTCATAACCAATCATACAATTTAAAATTGAATGTAATTTAGATTCTCTACTATAGTACATAATAACTAATATGTTATGTCATGTTATATACTAATCTTTTATCTGCTGGTGGTACTTAAAAGTACCATTAAAAAAACTTGTTATATAATTAATTTAATACATCGATTTGTAGTAATACTGTTTAGAATGAGTTATAGATGCGTTAATTTATTTTGTTTCCAAAAGCATTATTGGTTACAAAACAAAAATATTTTTAAAAAAGGATGTTTTCTTTTCCTTTGCACCTTTTCTTCTTACTTGGCGTTGGGGGGGGGGGGATTTTTCATTTCGGAAATATTTCTATATTTCTACTGTAAGAACATTATATTTTTACATTTCATAATTCTACAAAATACTACGAAAAAATATTTTAAATGCAACATTTGCGTGAGGTTATAAATATCGCACAGAATCCTTATAAATTTAAATTTAATTAATCCTTCTAAATCCTTCAATCCTTCTAAAATTTATTAAATGATTATTTATTTATTTATTTAATGAAATGCACACTATAGACGAATCATTTACAGTGTTGAAAGGACATCATAAGAAATAATGAATATATATATATATATAAACATATAGAAATAAATCACTTACAACACGAATACAAACACAAATTAAGATATTAAAAGTTTAGAACTTTTATCTTTAAAAGCAGTAAAGGACATATAAAAAATATCAAGATGCACAAAAAATTCATTAATTATTTTGTAAAATTTATATAAAGAAAAATTACTAACATAATTATATTTAAGAAAAGGTAATATAAAAAATTCAGTACACCTGTGGGATCTGCTCGGATCATTAAAATTACTATAATTAAGTATATCACTACAATCAATCATGTTATTAATAACCTTGTAAAAAAATAAAACACAAAGAAGATCCCGTCTAGATTTCAAATTGGTAATGTCAAAAATACGAAGTAGGTAGGAAGAAGAAATATCATAAGAATATATATGATTACTCTTGAACAATAAATAACGTGTGAATTTAGACTGTACTTGCTCGAGAATTTTAATTTAATTATTATGTGTAAAGGAGTTGTCCAGTTTTTGTAAAGTAGTTGTTTGTTGTTGCACAGGTGGTTCATTTTGCTAAGCTTCAATACAGACTCTAAGGCAAAAAATCAATTGTTAATTATTATAAGATCGAGGCAAGGAACTGCTGAGATAATAAAAGGTAGAAATTTTCTGAAGGTCTTTATTGTGCACCGGGATCGTTTCCACCACCGCCGAGAATTACACGGCCAATGTTGGAGAAGGGAGCGAAGAGTTACAGTTCTTTTTTATTCACATCATGCGAGTTCAGGAGGTAGTCTCATTCCAAATCCACTTTTTCGAAATCTGGAGTGTTGGCAAGCTAAATTAGTCAGACATATTACTTCTACATTTTTAGCCGTTGGTCCAGATGTTAGATAGATGTGTCATTTTAGTTATTAACCCTGTCTTTATTTTGTTTTTGTTTTTTTTAACGTGCTCTTTCGGCCGCTTCAATCCCATGAGAACTTTAGCAACCCCTATAGAATGCGGTTTATGAGCTAGAATTCCTACACAGCCATTGGCGTTAAATATTTCTTATTAATCTTTTACATTCTCCATTCAATTTCAATTATTGTACTTTGACCACATGTCTTCCTCTCTTTAATCTCGCCATATAGTGTATATATTTGGCGAAATTGTGTATGTAAGCTTGCCAACACTCCAGATTTCGAAAAAGTGTATTTTGAATGAGACTACCTTCTGAACTCGCATGATGTGAATAAAAGGAAATGTAATTCTTTGCTCCCTTCTCCAACATTGGCCGTGTAATTCTCGGCGGTGGTGGAAACGATCCCGGTGCATAATAAAGACCTTCAGAAAATTTCTGCCTTTTATTATCTCAGCATTTCCCTACCTTCTTCTTAAAATAATTAACAATTGATTTTTTACCTTAGAGTCGGTATTGAAGCTTAGCAAAATGAACCACCTGTGCAGCAACAAATAACTACTTTACAAATACTGGACAACTCCTTTACATTATGTATATCTTCTAATGTCAAAAATTCACGAAAAATACTTTAGAAGATAAAATTTCCATGAATTCATAATTCAGTATTGATGATAAATTCTGATGATTTAAAGAGGATAAACCAATGCTTACTCATTAAATAATTTTGGTTATTTTTTTTTTTTTAAATAGTCTTTTTTCTTGCTTTTAATATTCCTTAGGATTGTATTCCATATTACCCGGAGTGTTCAATTACCAAAAAAAAAAAAAAAAAAGCTACCTATTCACATGTATTTTTTTCTTCCTGTTTATACTCATTAGAAATATGTTCAGAAATAGTCAACATCCGTTTTTTGTTAAATTTTAATGTAATTTCAATTTTTGTATGTTTATTTACAAATAAAAAAATTAATGGTATTCTATTATAGCCGAACTTCTTCTATATTAAATATTTCTCCTACATGAAGAAACATTTGTCTTTTTTTGACAATGTAGGTTCTTTGTGTTCATTCATAAATAATGATAGCAACAAAATAAGGAAAGTATTAGGAATAAAACTATGGAAACCAAATTTTAAAACTCTAAACAACCTATCATGATTTGCATGAAAGCAAATAAAAAATCGTCTGTTGAAAAAAAAAATGTTTGTACTTAATCCACCTTTGTCTTTAAATTAATGCTGCAGTTGGGCACAAACACTTATTCTAGATTAAGAACACTCATATCAGTCTCTCACTATTAAACAAATGTTAACTAGTTCGACAAAAGTTGCAGCATAATAGTTGCTAAATTTGTGATAAAAGTATCCTTTAATGTATTGGTAAAGTAACAATTTATAAAATACCATGTTTTATGGTTTGTTTAATTTTATGCTAATAAAAGAATACATGCATTATACAGATTTGGGAGGTTTTTATTATTGCGTTAATGTAATAAAAAGAACCTTTTCACGGTGTTAAAATATAATATATAATTTTCATAACAATAACATTACCTTATTGACGCGAAAAATCGTGTGTTTCGAATTATATTTATCCAGTGTAATTGTGGAACGTTATGCGTAACAATGTAAGTTTTGGTGAAATAGTTTTATTATTATTATTATTATTATTTGCATGCGCTTATTTAGAAGAGTTATTCTTTGCACTAGTTTAGTGTTGTTTTTAAAAGATGCATATTTGCATATTAACCATAGTAAGAGAATTTTGCAGCTAAATTAATTAAATGTTAATAAATTTTGAATTGTGATAATTCTTACCCCACTCTGCGTAAATCTAGTGTTCATTTAAATATATAGGAAATTGCCAAATTATTTATTTATTTTCTATTTAACATTTTTAATACTTTCGTAGATAATTTAAAAGTGATTATGAATTCAGTTCGAATATCTGACCACACTAGTTTTTACGTAGACATTCTCCAATTGTCACGAAATTGATATATGCTATTGAGGTTTACTATATGCAGCATAGAGCATGTTCCATATTTGAAATGAAGTACTTAGATATTGCAGTTAGTTTGCAAACAGATTCAAAAGTATTCCGGTACATTATTTTCTATGGACGATAATCGTGTGCAATACTTTTCAAATATGTTAAATTACTTTATATTTTTTCCTACGAATTGACGAATGTATGATTTTAAATAAATTAACGAAAGTGTTATAAAAAATATATGTATGTTTAATGTGAAGCTTGACTAGTTAATTAAAATACATATCTTTTAGTCAGATAGACAGAAGAAGAAAAATTTAATTTGTGTTCAATTAAATTCGAAAAAAAAAAACCAATGTCATCTCTTAGTTAAATCGCTAAGGGATTCATCGTTAAGCCATTACATTCACAGGATCATAGTTTTATGTATATTTTTTTAGTTTTACTTTACCTCTCTGTTTCCAAAAATAATTTAGGCAGCATTATGTAAACTGTTGAGAGTGCTGTTTTCATAATTTTCTGGTAAGTTTAGAAAACAATGATATAGACTTTGTTATACAATGCTATTATAGAATTTTTCAGAGATATTTTAACATAAAGACTTTTCCAAAAATACCTGACAAATATCTTCAAAGTCCACCAATTTAGAAAAAAATGTACAGTGTTTAATTACAAGCGCAGCCTAAAGTTACAATTACGTCTTTAACAAAAATGAAAGCACTTTATTAAAGTTGTTGTTATTGACTTATTTGTAGCGGTGAAAACCATGCTGTTATTGATTCTATGTGCTTAAATTCGCGAGCATCTGTGCTAAGTACCACAGACGTAGATTCTGTATATTTCTTTGCGTGGTTGGCGGTATTTATGGAGTCAGTGACTAAAGTATTTTGTACTTTGAACCTGTCCCGTAAAGTTATCATATTTTACACCATCTATTGAAAAAATTGGTGTATTTCCTTCATTTCATTGTTAAATTTGCCATTGAAAATTCATGCTCAGCATTGAATAAGACATTATGTATAATTTATTAAACAATTACTGCCCATATTATACCTACTTTATATTACCTCTTTTTCCTTTTTGACAGACATTACTCAAACTACTCAGTGTATTTACTCAACAACTGAAGAGCTAAGTGGAAGAACATGTTAAGTAACAAAAATTACATTTGAAGAAATTTGATGAGAAAAATTTTGTTGTCAATTTTAATGATTTATTTTCTGTTTGATACCATGTGTTTAAAATATTAACAATTGTGGTACTAAATTCTATCAAAAAAACGTATTTATATTTAATTTTTAAATATTAAAAAGTATTAATATTATTTGCATTATTAAATATTAAAATATTAAATATTAATGAAGAATGTCTTAATTCTTCAAGGCTAAAAAGAATTTTGGTATTTCAGCTTTACCATGTGATAGAATACCTGATAACACCTTCGTCCAAAAGATAAAATAATTTTTAAGAAAATCTAGCATAACATGTTCTTCCACTCAGCTCTTCAACTATGTTATATTAAGGTTATTATCTAGATGAAAAAACTGTTTAAAACAATTTGTTATAGCAACAAACATGTCTATTTTTTGTTTTATTTAACATTTGTTTTTATTATACATATATCTTAATTTAATTGCCATGAGCCTTTTTAATTAATCCACAGTCTACTAATACATTGTAAAAAAAAAATATGTAAATCTACAAAACTAGTTTTTGTAAAAGCTTCAGAAATCTGTATGTTTACTAAAATTTTATTTATACACAGTAAAGAAAAAAGATGTAAATCTACAAAACTAGGTTTGTAAAGCTACAGAAATCTGCATGCTTACTAAAATTTTACGGGTAACACGGGATAATTATCTGAATTAGTTTTGTTGCAGTTACCTAAAATGTTCTAGGTACCTCAGTTTCTTTAAAAATTCTTAGTAATCTTACAGATTTTTTTTTTTCTTTTTACAGTGCAAACGTTAATCTGCTGCATTTCTTTTGTTGCAGTTACGTAAAAAGCTCTAGGCATCAAACTTTCGAAGAAAATTCTTAGTAACCGTACAGATTTTTTTTTTTACAGTGTAGATATAAATAACTTTCTTTTAAATATATTTTTATTTCATCTATGATTTAGGAAACTGGAGAACAGTTATCTTATTTTATTTTATTTCATCTGGAACAATAACTAAATATTTTCTACATATAATTACCGAAACAGGAAGTAATAAAAAAGGAAATTATTATAAACATCACATTATTTTAATTTATTTTCATTGTAAAACCTTCTTTTTTATTTTTAAAACGTTTTAATGTTTAATGTATGCAGTTTTAATAAAAATAAAGTAAATCATATTAGCAGAGAATAATTTTTAAGGTTATGCAGCTTTAAAAAAAAGTTTATTATTTGTATGAAGAGCACAAATATTTTATTTGATATTTTAAATATATATCGCCTAATAAAAATATTACTCATATATTAGATTTTGTGTTTAATGTTGCTTATACTCTTTCCAATATCTAACTGTTTTTAAAGATAAATATTTCCATTAATTGCGCGACAGAAAAAATATTTTTATACATACATAATAGGTAAAAGAAAAAGTATTTGTATTATGAAAATTTCTTATCACGAAATATTGAATTAAAAAAAAACTTGATTAAACTAAATTGTAAAAATAAAATTCTTCATTAAATTCCATTTTTCCACTGTAAAATAAAGATAAATATTTATATTAATACACGCGTGACAGAAAAATATTTTAATACACACATAATAGTTAAAAGAAAAATTATTCGAAAATGTAAATTTCTTATCACGAAATTATTAAACTATAAAAAAGAGAAAGAGACTCAAATAAAGTATTTTTTTAATTAAATCCTTAATTAAATTCTGTTTTCCAACTGCAAATCGTATTTAAAATATTTCATTAATTTCATGTTGTTGTTTTAAATTTATTATTACTATCTCACTACATACGAATAATGTTTATCCATTAAAAACGTTTACCAAACTGAATAATTTAGTAATTTATTATTTTGATACTCATATTAATAAATTTATAGAAAAAGTATTTTTATTAAATACGACTAGGCATTTATAAGTAACACATTTGATTCGTTTTCATTTCTTTTAATTTTGTAAATGGAAATATATCCCAATTATTGAATATCTGAAATGTAAATTAATATATTTTTTATACGTATGTTATTCCTATGCAGTTCAATATACAAATCTTGTAACTTTCGTTTCTTTCGTTCTATCTATTATCTACATTTATTCTACTTATATTTACATGTTAAACAAAAAAAAAAAAAGTTACTGTTACTATAAGACATATGCTGTTATTCTGTAACAAATATATAGTAAAGCGAGGAGCGTTCGCGCGGTAGGAGAGATAGCGCACAAAGAGATTCGACGGGAAGCAGTAGAGTGCGCGCGCAGCGACTCCAGGTAGTTGTACAGCAGCATTAGTGCAGTGTCTATATCAATTTGCATATTGATTGCTCCAAGCGTCTTGGATAAAGCGGTGCTATTTTGTTTGTTTTTCCAAAGTAAGTGCTTGAATTTTCCTAACTGATAGTCAGAAGTTTTATAGAACGTCAGTAATACAAAATATTTTGAACTTAAACGATTTCTTATAAACTACTAACCTGAACTAAGTATGCGAACACCAACAATTCATTTTAGAAGTGGCCATATTTAAATAAAAAGCCGCGCAATCTCTCCTACCAAAATAGGAGAGTTTGCACATCTGCTACTTAGGAGAGATGGCGCATTTCCCCATAAGTTTAAGTGCTAGGAGAGATTACGCAGCTTATTGATAAATTTGCATGAACTGCAAATTACATGTAAAACATATGAATGAATCAATTTTGAAATAATTTCGGAGAAACACATAATTATCAAAACTAAATTTGGCAACAAATTAATTAAAAATACTTTTGCAGGTAAAAATTTTATTAATAAATTAATAATATATTTGTTAATAATTTAATTAAATATTTATATATTTTTTTAATTTATGAACAATTAATTTGCTAATAAATTAATTTTGTTAATTAAGTAAATTTTCTAATACAATGTTTTGGAAAAGCTTTCACGCATTCCAAGTAGTGTAATGCTATCGAAATCAAACGGAAACAGAGTGCAACTAATGTTACTGATCCACAAAATATGCATTAAAAAAGACTTAAAAAAGATGCCGCTACGAAAAAAAAAAAAACAGCTGAAGTTAAGGTGATTCTACAAAAAGTGGGATAAAAAAAATCAAGGAAAAAAATCGAAGGTCAATGAGGATGAGTGCACTGAATGTCTGGAACTGTACCAGGAGACAACTTCGACAACTGACTGGATTCAATGTATTGCTTGTTGCAGGTGATTGCGCGAAAGTTGTACGATTTACAACAATAAGTGCATCGATTGTGGACGACGACAACTTCGTTTAGCAAACAAAATACAATGAAACTCTGGAAATGGAAATGAAGTAATGTTATCAACTAGATTAATGTTATTTTGTAATCTTAGTAATGATTGCTTTTTCTGATATTTTAATCTTCTTAAATTAAATTTTTTAACTGTTGTTAAAATTCTTTCTTTTATTTATTATTTAAACATTTGGTTGAATTATTAACTCCTAATACAATAATATTTACTTGCAAATCCTTTCAACAATGTCGATTAAGTGTAATTATTATTCTTAACAATTTAATTGCAGTTATTATTAATAACAATCTCTTCTACCTATGTGCGCAATCTTTCCTACCCATATGCGCATTCTCTCCTACCCTGTAAGGAGAGATTGCGCAAAATATTTTTCTTGGTTTCATTATTGCTGTTCTATTAAATTACAGTATAACAACAAAATAACAATGGAAATGCATTAAAAACAAATTAAGTAAAAATTATTCATGCATAGTTTAGCAAAATATTAATATTTAGATTGTTTATTATTATTCTTTTGAAATGTGCGCAGACTCTCCTCGCTTTACCTTATATATGTGTGTGTGTGTGTGTGTATGTTCTCTGAAAAAGGCCTTAAAAAAATGGGTCTTCAACATCTGTCATTTCCTTGATTGGCCTACCCTTACCATGTAAAACAGTGCTTTCCATATTTCTTAACTGTGCTTTAAATAATTTTTAAAATAATATTCCACTTATTAAACATTTTATACGTTTTTTTTTTTTTTACTTTACCGTATAGTTTAAGCTTTAAAATTTTAATTATTCTCTCATTTTCTTAATCTACCGCTTTTTTTTATAAATTATTAATCATTGATTTAAACTTAAAATAATTATACGGTTTATAATACTACATTCAATTGTAAACTGGTCGTAAAGTTGCTGTCAACTTGGAAGCCCCTCAAAAATTTTACTCTGTTACGCACTTTTAACGTGATAAAACCAGTTGCCACAATTAGTAAATATGAGAATTCATGATTTCAGTGTTACCATTATAAATATTAGGTATAACAGACGTTAAACATATTCTAATTAACTTTTTTTAAATAACCTTTTTTTCTTTTAAATTGGGACACGAAAGCAAAATATGTTTAAGTTTTCATTAAATATTTAAATAATAGTTTTCCAACATAGTAATGAAACTCTGTATATGAATTGTTGGTTTGGTTAAAAAAAAGTCTTCGGTAGACAGAAATTCGATTAACGGAAGCTGTGCTACTGCTACAATGAGGACAAAAATTCAATTTTTTGCGTAGGGCGTGATTTATCAGAAAAAACCCTTCAATCATAATTTTTTTCTATTATTTTTCCACAAACAATCATAAATATTCAAGAACTGAATCACACTAAACTATAGATTGCATAACACTCAAGATACAATAGCTTTTTGTAAACGGTATAATACGTTAAAAGAAAAATGGAAGTGTAAGATTATGGCATCATTTTCCAAGTATTTACACTGTTAGCAGATGAAATATCCAAATAAAATTATCGTCCAACAGGAACGTTAACCTACACCATGCTCCTGAATTTGCACTTCATTATGAAAATCCGTTGATATTAGCTACCAAATTATACTAATGGAAAAGCGTAATCAGAAATCTACTAAAAAACAACTTTTCAAAAGTAAAAAACAAGCCAAGCAAAAAAAAAAAAAAAAAAAAAAAAAGAAAGAAAAGAAAAGAAAAAAGGGGAAAGTTGTGGCTAAAAAAAAGTGTGATATCAAATTTCCAAGCTAATATTATGGTACTTATTTAACATTTTTTATTAAAAATTTACCATATGTAAGTCGAGTACCTAAGTATGCGTTGATAGAAAGCCTTTTCTCCTTTACTAAATACATCATAACTTGTTTCTGAAAATTAATTTTTTTTAATTATGCATGATGTGCTTGGCGGCCATCTTTCCATATTTTACACAAATTTCTAAGCACACAAGTACATTGTTAAGATCGGAAATTCGAAATTGTTGCTAAAGCAAGCATTTTATGCTTTTAATTTATGGAAATGAGTGCCTAGAAATTTGTGTCTTAAAATAAAGTTGAAGTAACTTCAGGTTTCATCTTATGATTCTCTTTTTTCGGAGGGGGTTAATTAATTAGGTAAAGCAGTAAAAATCAATTTGTTTTTTTTTTTCTTCAAAATAAAAGACTTTCTTAATTTATCTGTCTGTAGCAAAAACTAGAAGTTCAAAATTCTTAATAATGCAAACATATAACGAGCTTGTCTGCTTAGAAATTTGTGTAAAATATGGAAAGATGGCCGCCAAGCCCATCATGCATAATTTAAAAAAAATAATTTTCAGAAACAAGTTATGATGTATTTAGTAAAGGAGAAAAGGCTTTCTATCAACGCATACTTAGGTACTCGACTTACATATGGTAAATTTTTAATAAAAAATGTTAAATAAGTACCATAATATTAGCTTGGAAATTTGATATCACACTATTTTTTAGCCACAACTTTCCCCTTTTTTCTTTTTCTTTTTTTTTTTTTTTTTTTTTTTTTTGCTTGGCTTGTTTTTACTTTCTTCTATCTTTACAAGAAGAAAGTATTGGATTCGTGAAAATTTTCGACTTCCGGTTTTCGACGGATTTATACGTTTTAGAATGTCCAGAACACGATTTGATGGTTTTTAGAAAATGTCTGTCTGTGAGTCTGTCTGTCACTCTGTCACTCTGTCACTCCGTCACTCTGTCACTCTGTCTGTGAGTCTGTATGTGACACAAATTTTGTGGGCGCTCTATCTAAAGAAGTAATACACGGAATTTCACAAAACTTCATATTTAGTTAGACCTTGATATAAACTGGACCTGATTAGTTTTTGGTGAAAAGTGCCCAACAGGTGGCGCTGCTATGCGGCATTTTTCACGATTTCTGCAATAGCTATATCTCAAGAACTACTGCACGGATTTTCATAAAACTTCAAATTCTGTTAGTCCAAGATATAGTTTGGTGCTGATTACTTTTTTGTGAAAATCGCCCAACAGGTGGCGCTGGTATGCTGCATTGTTCATGATTATCGCAATAGCTCTAACTCAAGAAAAAATGCACGAATTTTCATCAAACTTCAGATTCAGTTAGCCCCTGATATAAATTAGTGCTGTTTACGTTTTGGTGTAAATCGCTCAACAGGTGGCGCAGCTGTGCTGCATTTTTCACGATTTCCACAAGAGCTGTATCTCAAGAACTATTGCACGGATTTTCATCAAACTTCAGATTTACTTAGTCCTTGACATGAATTGCCATATAAATTAGTGCTGTTTGATTTTTGGTGTAAATCGCTCAACAGGTGGCGCTGCTATGCTGTATTTTTGCGATTTCCGCAATAGCTTTATCCCAAGAACTAATGCTTAGATTTTCAACAAACTTCAGATTCAGGTATACCTTGATATCGTTTAGTGCTGTTTACATTTGGTGTAAATCGCCCAACAGATGGCGCTGGTATGCTACATTTTTTCAGAATTTCCGGTATAGCTCTATCTCAACAACTAATGCACGAATTTTCATCCAACTTCAAATTCAGATATACTTTATATGAATTGTGCTAAATCGTTGTTATTTCTTGTACTATTTAAAGGATTTAATTGACGTGATTTACATAGAAGAAAGTTTTGTGATGGCCACAACATACTAGTTTACTTTTGAAAAGTTGTTTTTTAGTAGATATCAGTTGTTTTTTTTAAACAGATTATATATAATTGAAATAATTCTACTCGCTAAAATTAGTCCTTGTTTAGCCTTTATAAGCAGGGAACAAACACAATAGTGTACACTTTGTTTACCTATCATTCATTTTTAGAGTAATTAATAATTTAAAAGTAACGAAAGTCAATTTCTTCTTTCAAAGTATCAGTCTTTCTCAATTTATATCGCCTTAAAATTTTCTATGAAGGATGAAAATTTAGTAAAAATCAAATATAGTCAAAATAAAATATATATTTACAGTTAGTCTGTCAGTTAATTGTTTGTTCTAACTTTTTTTTTTGCTGACGGTTTTGGAAAATAAATTTATCTTTACAAATACCTAAGGAAAATCCGAGAATGAAGCCCCGCAGGCATCTAAAGAATCGAAGATCTGTCTAAAGAAGTAAATCTAGCAATTCTAGACATGATGATGAAACATTTTTGATAAAGAAATCTAAAAATTTAAAGATATAAACTGTACATATAACTTCATCTTCATTTAGATCGTGTTATAGAGAAGAAAGAATAAATATGTAATTTTACTCAAGTCTGTTTATCCATACCTATTTGCATAAATGTGAGAATATAATTTCGTATAAAAATTCCCGTAAATTGATTATATTTAATAGTCTATTATTAAAGCCCCACAAACATTAGAATAAAATTTTTTTGCAGTTAAAAATTGCCTGAAATCTATAGTCTTATCGTTCGTAAAATTTGTTATATGTTTTTTTTAATACCCAGACACCTTTTCTAAACTCTGACAAAAGATCACAGAAATACTGAAATTATCCAAATACTTATAACTTTCTATCGTATTTCTTTTTTTGAGTGGGGGGAGGGGTGAGGAAGGGCGCTTAGAATTTCGTTTTGTTCTTAGAATTCTGAATTAATCATTGAAAAGATCTACCTACATATGTCTTGTTGCAGAATTTTCATTAGGTAAGAGTTGCATCAACTTATACATCATGTGAACATATTAAATTACTTTTGTAAAATACTAGATGGGAGCCATTGATATTTTCAGAGCATTTGCCTACATTTTAAAATTAAATCATTTACAACTATTCATTAATTTTCTATACGAATTAAAGAAGTCGTTGTTTCCATGGCAACTGTACCTTTCACTATTGCTTGTTTGTTTGTTTGTTTTATTGAACACATATATATCAGATCACGTGGGGATCACGGCGGGATTCGAACCCGCCCCACCTACGTTCTCAAGCGATTAGCGGCGTGGTGTCTTATCCACTCAGCCACGGTGGGCCACTATTGTTTTATCTAATACCCAGATACTCAAATTTAACCAGCTGCGCTTAGAATCATGCTCATAACAGAGTACATTTATATGTAAGAGTGGTGACACAAGTCGTGTACTCATATTCAAGTTTTTGTCCAAAGTACAGTAACTCAGTTTTCATTAATAGACGTGGAAGATTTCGATTAAACTAACCAAAAAAGTTTAAAAACATTGGCTTTCTGATTTGATTTTATTCAAAATCATCTTAACCAACCAAAGTTAATGTCCGGGATCCAGAGTGTTTACTGCAAACATAAAAAAGTTTTCAAAAATGCAGGCTTCTGATTGATCAATCTCATCGCGCTAATAGCGTAAAATCTATCTTGATCCGGACCTATTCAACGTCATTTAAATATTCGAGAAAGCCTTGACAAGTCAGGAAAATATCACACAAAGCAGGCAAAACAAAGAAGAAAAATCATTCATTGGCCCGTTCATATCCACGAGCCAATGAATGATTTTGTTCCTTTGCTTTGCCTGCTTTGTGTGATGTTTTTGTGACGCGTGTCAAGACTTTCTCAAATATTTAGGGGGCGTTTGTTTATTTCACCAGCATGAAGCTATGAAAGGAGAGGAGCAGACATGTCAATCTTCCCGTGTGGAAAACGACATAAAAAACAGAGTTCTTTCCCCCTCTTCTGCCTTTTTCTCTCTTGATTTTGACCGATAGCAGCCCATTTAGCAGTCTCCAGTGCAAGATGCAGCTATATATGGCGGACGCAAGGGGGAGAGTGTTAGCGTGACCAATGATATAATGGGCCAGTTCATGACGTTTAAAAGTCACACGGAGTCGGATCATCTTTACACGATGATTAGTACAAAGCGGTGCGCCGATTTTTTTTTTGTGTCCATTGCCGTGTACAGATAATCAACTCCGTGTGACGAGATGAGCTGGCCACACTTAGGAACAGCTTCAAATGACGTCATCTACTTCGAGGCAAACGAAAAAGGACAGGCTACCGCGGCGCTACAGCGTCTAGAATATATAGTGTGGAAATCCAATCAGTCGATCACAGCGATATCTGAAGGGTATTTCCCAAAACTCCAAGACAATTTGGTCTAGACGCTGTAACATTTTTTTAAACGTTTTATTAACTTACATTTGACCTGTGTACTTGGCGTCAAACCCGCTGTAATAATACTATGTTTACTTTGAAATTTGAAAATATATAGCAGATGTCGCTGCGATAATCTCCCTGGATTTCAGCGTCAGTGCACATTTAAGGGATACACTTTTTAGCAGTTCTTGGATAGCGAATTTCCACATTATGTATTCTAGACGCTGTAGCGGTGCATTACACATGTCTCTTTCTTCTTTAAAAAATATCCTGCAGATGTCGATGCAAATGACTGTTTGGAATTCGACATCGTTGTATATTTAAGGGATTCAATACTTACGCGCTTTTTTAAGTATTGCTGGGATAGTCGATTTCTACAACCTATAATCTAGACGCTATAACGGAGCTAAAGTTTCTAGAAGATATAGTTTAAAAATCGGCTTATTAATAAAGTGCTAAAAATTGTATCCCATAAATGTTGAACGAGGTTGAACGACGAATGTCGATTACAGCGACATATGGTAATTCCAACATAACTATTTCAAAAGAAAACGCTTCGCTCAGAGAAGATCTAGAAAATGTTGCTCCTATCAACATTTGTCATTCAGTATTTTTCAATATTTATGGGATTCAATTTTTAGCACTTTTTAAAGAATTACTGGAATAGCCGGTTTCCACACTATGACCGTGATCTAGGTAGTTTTTTCTCTGTTATCGTAACGAGATTGACCAATCAGAAGCCAGAATTTTTGCTAACTTTTCACTGTTTGCAAAATTGTACCTGGATCCCGGCCTATATTTCTAGACGCTATAACTGAGCTCAGGAATAGTACAGAAAGCAAACTCCGTATTTTGATACATTAAGGCCGGGATCTAATTAGGAACAAGTGTGTCTCTATAACGAAGTAGCGACATACGGCCAATAAATGTTTATTGGTAAAAGTGATAAAAACAAATCGTTAAAGTTCTTTGCGAGCATGCCATTATCGTCAGGTTAATGCATGCTGAATTATTTCCCTAGTCTAATAGAGATTGTCCATGCGCGTATCTTCTAATGGAGGATATTCCAAATATGGGTTCGAGGCTGAAAAAGTCACGTGGTACCGGTAATTTACCCAAAGAATTTCTAACTGATAAGAAGGGAAACAGGAAACTACACTGTTAAAAATATCGTGGAAAATTACCTCGGTTCTTACAGGTTCTCTATTTTCTGACCAATGAGAACGCTACATAAACGCCTATGAAGCGTTCTCATTGGTCAGAATACAGATAGCCTTTAAAAACAGAGGTAATTTTTCACGATATTTTTAACAGTGTACTACTGCTTTCTCCCATGAACTGTTTCATTGGCTAGAGGGGATTTACATTACGTAGACGGAGCCTTCCCTTCTTTACGCTAGACGTTCTTTCCTTGACCATGTGATCATAACGTAGATTGAATATCCTCTATTCAAGAAAGCGGATTGCCGTACTTTCGACAAAAGCTTGAAATGAGCATGCCTCCTGTGCATATATCACCAATCTTATGTATAAAGGCTCTCTGTTATGGTGTTGTTTCTGATACAGCGCCTAGAATACCTAGTGTGGAAATATGCTATCCAAACAGTTCTAAAAATTTGTATCCCTTAAATGTGCGACGATACTGCTAAAATTTCAAGTGTCGATCGCAGCGACATCTGTGGGATTTTCGTATTACTATTATTACATTGTATAGACTAGCAATTTCTTGCAGTTGTAGAAAATATCCTGCAGATGTCGCTGTGATCTGCATATTACAGCAGTATCATTGCACATTTAAGGGATACAATATTTTTGCGCTTTTTTAAGTATTACAGGGTTAGCCGATTTCAACACTATATATTCTAGGCGCTATAGTTTCTGAGCGCTGTTGGTTAAATTTCGATATTCGTGTTTTAGAGTGAGCAATAGAGAAGTACTAAAACTATTGAAACAACAACTTCTTTAATATTGAAATGTATAGCAAAGGAGTTCAGAATCAATGCCTTAAATAGTTTCGAATACGCACTGTTGTTATGACATCAATACCCTTCCTGGATGTGGAAATGCAAAATTGTGTTCAACATAATTGGCCGCAATCTAGATAGATTTTTCGCTGTTAGCGAAACGAGATTCATTAATCGGAAGCTTGCACTTTTGCGAACTTTTCGCTGTTTGTAGCAATGCAGGCTATTGATTGGTGAATCTTGTTTCGCTAACAGCGAAAAATCCATCTGGATCCCAACCTAAATTTCTGTAAACATTGCACTTCATCCATAGCACTAAGAAAATGACTCAAAACATTTATGACATAGGCCGGGATCCAGAAGCAGCAAAAATTCTCAAACATTCTGGCTTCTGATTGGTCAAACTCATTTCGCTAACAGCGAAAAATCTATCTGGATCTCGGACGTAGTTTTCTTCGATGAAATCAATTCAAAAGGATAATATAAAAAATTTTAAAAGACTTCTAAAATGATTTGGCGGGTTTATCGCTGTTTGGCATAATTTATAAACTTTAGAATTAATTAACAGTTTTTCGCTAATTAAGAATAGAAAATTTGTGTTTTTAAAGCTGAATTTTACAAAAGCACATAGATTGAGTAAATATTTGTCCAAAAATGCAATCCTTACTTTTTTATGTCCATTATTTAAGTCTCTACCTTGATGGAACCATAAATTGTGACGAAGAAAATAAATCGGTCATTTTCAGTATCTCGACGTTATTTTAAAAAATCTATATCTCTGTTTATAATTAATTTATGAGGATGCATGTGGTCTCAAATTGAAGATCTTTTCCATTAGGTCCTTCTGGTTTTGGTTTTATTTTTCTGCGATGATTGGTTCTTTTGATATGGGAAATTTTACGCTGTCATGTTTGGTTTATTTAACATGGAGAAGTTGTCATCAGTGTAATAAGCAGTTACGGTGTCTTGCGTTTTATTCTTGGCGTTTGTTTGTTTGGCGAGGTTAGCATTTTTTTTCAGCTTGGCTTGGCAGAACGACCGTCCTGCTTGATCATTTAATGAGATTTTTTTTTTTTTTTTTTTGCTACAGAGGTTTTAAAAGGCTTGCTTTTTCACGATTTCGTTCATTTGACAAAACCCTATTTACCCCTCTGGGCTCTAACTTGTGTATTTTAAGCTTTTATTTTCTGCTAGAGTTCCTAATTAAGTTGAAGACTTGAAATTTTGGATTCTTATACCTGAACACCTCACATCAAAAGACAAATCATCAAATTTTGAAAAAGTCTTAGATTTACCCCTCTGGGCTCTAACTTGTGTATTTTAAGCTTTTTTTTTTTAACTGGGCCCCTAATTAAGTTGAAGACTTGAAATTTTGGATACTTATAGCTGAACACCTCACATCAAAAGAAAAATCATAAAATTTTAAAAATCTTATATTTACCCGTCTGGGCTCTAACTTGTGTATTTTAATTTTCTTTTTCGTCAACTGAGCCCCTAATTAAGTTGAAAACTAGAAATTTTGCATACTTATAGCAGAACACTTGCAATCACACGGAAAATCATAAAATTTTCGAAATGTTTTTTATTATTTACCCCTCCAGGCTCTAACTTCTGCATTTTTAGCAATTTTTCTAACCTCCACACTTTTCACCAGGCGTGCACTTTTAAAACTTTTTCCGATACACCTTTGGCCACTCTTTTATAATATGCACCATAGCCGTACATATTTTAGTTCCAATTTTTACCGCCAGGGACGCCTACCTTTCTCAGGTGCTATGGACCCGATCCCCTCGACTAATATATCTACGGACAGTTTGTAAAACGGAGTTTCGTTCGGATAGAGGTTTGTTTAGAATAGAGTGTGCCCTCTGGTTGCGAAATGTGGAACTAACAGATTTTCCAAAAGGATAAAGTGCTTTGAAAGGAATATTAAATGAAACCCTCTGTGCGATCTGTGATCACATTTACCCAGTTGTTTTACCTTCTTCTTGTTTTTTTTTTTTTTTTTTTTTTTTTTTTTTTTTTTTTTTTTCAAATCTTTTGATTTTATAAGAATAAAATATATTATTTAATCAAGTTAGGTGAACTTAAAAAAAACTCTATTGATTGCCAGTACAATTTCGAATTTGAAAAAAAAATCGATGACAGTGATTTCGTGGATGAATCAAGAAATATGGATTTGAGATTATATTATCAGATTTGATAAATACTGCTAAATTTTGTTTTCTGCAAACTTTTTTGTTAGTTCACTGCAGAAGAAAATAAATCAGTAAAAAAAATACTTAAATAATGCTTGCAAAATACGTAAACTCTTCTGAGAATATATATATTAATAGACGCAAAGCCTTAGCGACCGACAAATTAACTTTACTTTTAGCACTATCGTCTGATAAGGATATTCTTCCATGCACATTCACTAATTTCAAACTCACGAAATCCTTTCATCAGTGAAAAAAATCCGTAAATTAAATGAGACTTTTAATAAGCTTTAAATAACACAGTTACTGTTTTAAATAAGGGAATTCCATAAGGTAATATTTCACCAAAAAATCATAATTACAAAAATATATTTCTTTAAACCTGCTGTTATTAGCAGTATTTTCCAGATACGTTTAAAAACATACTGAAAACTGTTATCTAAAGACCAACAGTGAACAGTGAACAGCAGTGCAGTTCCAGGGGCTACCTATTTGAAGATAAATCCACACCCTGTCGATGAGTATTTGTAGAGCACATTATAGAAAAAACAGGAAAAGTTAGTCTAAGTGCAGCGAAAAGCTGCTTACGAGTGTCGATAGCTCCCAGCACGCCGAGAGCCAAAGACTGAATGAGAGAAAGAGAGAGGAAAAACTCTATTTATGTAAGTGGCCAGATGGGCAGCCAATACCAGTGGTGGAAAATTGGCGCAAAGGTGGAGCCTATTGACACCACTAAATTTTAGTAGTATTTTTCGGCTTATCTAATTACAGAATTACAAGTTTTTATTAAGCTGAAGAATACAATAAACAATTAGTGGTGTCAATAGATTCCACCTCTGCGCCAATTTTCCACCACTGCAATACGAAAATAGGGGCGGGGTTTCAATTTGACATGAAGTCCGCAGTAGAAAATAGATCGATAGAGTAAGAAAAGAGTTGTTCAAAGTTCATGAAAGCCGAAATGTTGCAAGCCAAGCTTAAACCATAACCAAACTAGTATGTTGTGGCCATCACAAAACTTTCTTCTATATAAATCACGTCAATTAAATCATTTAAATAGTACAAGAAATTACACGAATTTAGCACCAATTCATATCAAAGTATATCTGAATTTGAAGTTTGATGAAAATTCGTGCATTAGTTCTTGAGATAGAGCTACAGCGGGAATTCTGAAAAATGTAGCATAGCAGCGCCACCTGTTGAGCGATTTACACTAAAAATAAACAGCACTAAATGATATCAAGGTATACCTGAATCTGAAGTTTGTTGAAAATCTAAGCGTTAGTTCTTGAGATAAAGCTATTGCGGAAATCGCAAAAATACAGCATAGCAGCGCCACCTGTTGAGCGATTTACACCAAAAATTAAACAGCACTAATTTACATGTCAATCCATGTCAAGGATTAACTAAATCTAAAGTTTGATGAAAATCCGTGCAATAGTTCTTGAGATACAGCTCTTGCGAAAATCGTGAAAATGCAGCACAGCAGCGCCACCTGTTGGGCGATTTACACCAAAAATTAAACAGCACTAATTTATATCATGGAATAACGAAATCTGAAGTTTGATGAAAATTCGTGAATTTTTTCTTGAGTTAGAGCTATTGCGATAATCATGAATAATGCAGCATAGCAGCGCCACCTGTTGGGCGATTTTCACAAAAAAGTAATCAGCACCAAACTATATCCTGGAATAACTGAATCTGAAGTTTTATAAAAATCCGTGCAGTAGTTCTTGAGATACAGCTATTGCAGAAATCGTGAAAAATGCCACATAGCAGCGCCACCTGTTGGGCGATTTTCACCAAAAACTAATCAGGTCTAGTTCATATCAAGGTATAACTAAATAATAAGTTTTGTGAAATTCTGTGCATTAGTTCTTGAGATAGAGCGCCCACAAAATATTTGTCACATACAGACTCAGAGACAGAGTGACAGAGTGACAGAGTGACAGAGTGACGGAGTGACAGACAGACTCACAGACAGACATTTTCTAAAAACCATCAAATCGTGTTCTGGGCATTCTAAAACGTGTAAATCCGTCGAAAACCGGGAGTCGAAAATTTTCACGAATCCAATACTTTCTTCTTGTAAAGATAGAAGAAAGTAAAAAAGACACTAAGACCAAACAGGTGAAATTAAATTTATATACATATTTTTCTTGAGAAATTACTGGTGTCAAAGTTTAATTAGTTATATTTTAATGTTAGCTCTCAACTATCAGTTGAACCCTTTAACCCCTTGGGGACGAGCGGCACGAATACGTGCCGCATGAAGCACTCAGAATCCTTGTTTTTCCCCACCAGTAAAATTTTACTGTAAAATTTGTCTTATTTAATCAGCGCATTTTCTCGATTCAAGAAGACACAAATTTCTGTTTTTAAAAAACGGTGACAAACGATTAAAAAAATCGTAAAAGGCTCCCGTCCCGAAGGGGTTAAGCACCTCAAAGATAAAAATTGTCCGATTCACTAGCTTTTACTCTAACAACTTTTAGGGTGCTCTAACTACTATGTGAACTACAAATATTTTTCTTAGATCACAGCTACAAATATTTTAGATATTAATCTTCTACGGGTCCATAGTGTAGATTCCTAAAAAATGATCAGATCCTTCTGCAGTTTCCTTTAACATAGTTTTACAGTTCTCCGGTTACTTAATTACTAAAATTACTTATTAAAAATTAATTTAAACTCAATATTTTTAAATGATTTGTTTTGCATTTACTAGCTGAGATCGATATCGTCGTTTTTTACATTTTACTTTTCTCTATCTTCAATAGAAGAAAGTATTGTTATCGAAATTTTTTTCGACTTCCGGTTTTCGACGGATTTACATGTTTTAGGGGTCAGAGATCCCAAAAAACATGATTATAGAAAATGTCAGTCTGTCCGTGTGTCCGTCTGTCCGTCTGTCTGTCGCCATTCTACCATCAAAAAGTGTATGAAGTTATGCATAGAATTGAATCAAATTTTTATTTTAAGTTTTTGGCTATGGCAAGCAGATCCTCCCGGAATTTGGAAGAAATTAGCCGGTAGGAGGCGCTGTAATAGCTGTTTCTGTGCGATTTTGAATATTGTACCATTCAAAAGTATATGAAGTTATGTATAGAATTGAACTAAATTTTTATTTTAAGTTTTTGGATATGGCAGGTAGGTCCTCCCTGAATTTGGAAAAAAATCACCGGTAGGGGGCGCTGTAATAGCGATTTTTGTGCGATTTTGAATATTGTACCATCCAAAAGTGTATGAAGTTATGCATAGAATTGAACCAAATTTTTATTTTAAGTTTTTGGATATGGCAGGTAGGTCCTCCCTGAATTTGGAAAATATTCGCTGGTAGGGGGCGCTGTAACAGCGTTTTTTGTACGATTTTGAATATTGTACAATTCAAAAGTGTATGAAGTTACGCATAGAATTGAACCAAATTTTTATTTTAAGTTTTTGGCTTTGGCAAGCAGATCCTCCCTGAATTTGGAAAACATTCGCCGGTAGGGGGTGCTGTAACAGCGATTTTTGTGCGGTTTTGAATATTGTACCATCCAAAAGTATATGAAGTTATGTATAGAATTGAACCAAATTTTTATTTTAAGTTTTTGGATAAGGCAGGTAGGTCCTCCCTGAATTTGGAAAAAAATCGCTGGTAGGGGGCGCTGTAACAGTGTTTTTTGTGCGATTTTGAATATTGTACCATCCAAAAGTGTATGAAGTTATGCATAGAATTGAAACAAATTTTTATTTTAAGTTTTTGGATATGGCAGGTAGGTCCTCCCTGAATTTGGAAAATATTCGCTGGTAGGGGGCGTTGTAACAGAGTTTTTTGTGCGATTTTGAATATTGTACCATCCAAAAGTGTATGAAGTTACGCATAGAATTGAACCAAATTTTTATTTTAAGTTTTTGGCTTTGGCAAGCAGATCCTCCCTGAATTTTGAAAACATTTGCCGGTAGGGGGCGCTGTAACAGCGATTTTTCTGTGGTTTTGAATATTGTACCATGAAAAGTATATGAAGTTATGTGTAGAATTGAACCAAATTTTTATTTTAAGTTTTTGGTTATGGCAGGTAGGTCCCCCCTGAATTTGGAAAAAAATTCGCCGGCAGGGGGCGCTGTAATAGCGATTTTTGTGCGAATTTGAATATTGTACCATTCAAAAGTGTATGAAGTTATGCATAGAATTGAACCAAATTTTTATTTTAAGTTTATGGCTATGACAAGCAGGTCCTCCCTGAATTTGGAAAAAAATCGCCGCTAGGGGGCGCTGTAATAGAGATTTTGCATATTGTACCATCGAAAAGTGTATGAAGTTATGCATAGAATTGAACCAAATTTTTATTTTAAATTTTTGGATATGGCAGGTAGGTCCTCCCTGAATTTGGAAAAAATTCGCTGGTAGGGGGCGCTGTAACAGCGTTTTTTGTACGATTTTGAATATTGTACTATCGAAAAGTGTATGAAGTTATGCATAGAATTGAGCCAAATTTTTACTTTCTTCTATCTTCAATAGAAGAAAGTATTGTAATCGAATTTTTTTTCGACTTCCGGTTTTCGACGGATTCGCATGTTTTAGGGGTCAGAGATTCCAAAAAAATTGTTTATAGAAAATGTCCGTCTGTCCGTCTGTCCGTCTGTCCGTCTGTCCGTCTGTCTGTCGCCATTGTACCATCAAAAAGTGTATGAAGTTATGTATAGAATTAAACCAAAATTTTATTATAAGTTTTTAGCTATAGCAAACAGGTCCTCCCGGAATTTGGAAAAAATTCGCCGATAGGGGGCGCTGATATAACAATTTTTGTGCGATTTTGAATATTGTACCATCCAAAAGTGTATGGAGTTATGCATAGAATTGATCCAAATTTTTATTTTAAGTTTTTGGATATGATAAGCAGGTCCTCCCTGAATTTGGAAAAAATTCGCCGGTAGGGGTCGCTGTAAATGCGATTTTTGTGCGATTTTGAATATTGTACCATCGAAAAGTGTATGAAATTATGCATAGAATTGAACGAAGTTTTTATTTTAAGTTTTTGGCTATGGCAAGCAGGACCTCCCTGAATTTGGAAAAAATTCGCCGGTAGGGGGCGCTGTAATAGCGAGTTTTGTGCGATTTTGAATATTGTACCGTCCAAAAGTGTATGAAGTTATGCATAGAATTAAACCAAATTTTTATTTTAAGTTTTTGGATATGGCAAGCAGGTCCTCCCTGAATTTGCAAAAAAATCGCCGTTAGGAGGCACTGTAATAGCGATTTTTGTGCGATTTTGAATATTGCACCATCGAAAAGTGTATGAAGTTATGCATAGAATTGAACCAAAAAAAAAAAATTAAGTTCTTGGCTATGGCAAGGAGGTCCTCCCTTAATTTGTAAAAAAATCGCTCGTAGAGGGCGCTGTAATAGCAATTTTTGTACAATTTTTGTGCCATTTTGAATATTGTACCGTCGAAAAGTGTATGAAGTTATGCATAGAATTGAACCAAATTTTATGTGTTTATTTTTTGTCATGTCACGAAGGATCTTCCTGAATTTGGAAAAATTCTACCGGTAGGGGGCACTATAATTGCGAAGTCTGTACAATTTTCATTATTGTACCATCGAAAAGTGTATGAAATTATCCATATAATTGAACCAAATTTTTTGTGAATGTTTCTGGCTATGGCAAACATGTCCTCCCTGAACTTGAAAAAATTCCGAAAGAAGGGGGCGCTATAATTCCGATCTCTGTGGCATTTTCATTATTGTACCATCAAGCAGCGAATAAAATTATGCATACAATTGAACCAAAATATTTGTGCTTGTTTTTGGCTTTGGCCAACGGGTCCTCCTTGAATTTGGAAATATTGCGCGGTAAAGGGGCTCCGTGTTAGCGATTTTTGTATACTTTTATGATTTTTCGTAGTTCTATTGTGCATCGGCGGCTCATGCAGCGGCGGGAACTCGCTTCTTGCTAAGCCGGCTATTCGCAAACAGCTGATAACAACAGAATAAGGAAAAATCAATAATTTTAACAAATATCATGATATAGATTAACTCGTTTTTAGTCCGTTTAATTGACTTGAGCAGAAATTTAAGATGAAAATCAAAGTTGGTATAGTATTGAACTAATAATATTGAAGTATTAACATGTTTAACTAGTTTTTGAAATATTAAGATGTGTAAGATAGAAGAAAGTTTTGGGATTGGCACATCCAACTAGTTTGATTTTCTTTACAGGATTTTTTTGTTAGGATACTTTTAATTTCGTAACCGGTTTCGAAAGTGAAAGTATCATTATTAAAAATTCTGTAAAGAAAATCGAAAAAATATAGATATAGTGCTCAGCTATTCGATGCCAAAAGAACATTTAAAAAAAGTCCTTCCGACCAGTGCCGGGAGGAAGAGGTAGCTTTCATATTTTTTATTTTAAAAAAGCCAACTTATACCATTCAAACACACGAAGCTCAATTTAGTGGAAACCGAATATAGGAGATTTAATACTAATTTTTATCAATATAATGAATGGGAATTTCGCGAAATTAGTCAGCTTTATCCAAGCTGCTTTTCTTTAAAGTAACTTATATTTGGCGGCCAAATTCGGCGATTTCTTAAAGTGCCTGCCATTTTAAGACAACATGGTGGATGAGGCTAACCAGTGAACTTCGTCGAGACCTTAGTAATTGCTGTGCACATGCTCACTCACATCGGAATCGGTTGATATATACGAGTGCTGTCGCATGCAAAATATCAGATTTTTCAAAATGTCACCCACAATAGAAATTGAAACCGCTATATCTGAGCCATTTTTTAAGGTAAAGGCAAACAAAAAATGCTCCTGAATCCTTATATCAAGGTCAAATACTTAAGAAAGAAACCTTTTTCAATTTCATATTTTTTTGCACCTCACTTTAAATATATATATATATTTTTAATTTAATGGCCTCTATTTTGAATCAAGATGGCTGATGAATCTGGTCAGCGAACTTGGTCGAGGTATTGATGTATACTATCCACATGCCTTCTTACATGGAAATAGGCGAATACGTGTGTTATCGAGTGACAAATACAAGATCGTTTCGAAATGTTAGCCATGCTAGAAATTCAAAGTGCTATAATTCAAACATTTTTTAAGATATAAACAAAAGAACAAATTTTCAGAAACAAAAACTGCTCCGGAATCTTTGTATCAAGGCCAAACACATAAAAGAAATCTTTTTCATTTTACAATTTTTTAATACCTCATTTTAATTTTAAATTTAATTTATTTTTAAATGGCAACCCTTTTGAAACAAGATGGCGAATAAAGCTGGGCAACGAACTCGGTCGAGACATTGGTATGTACTATGTACAGACCAAGTTACATCTAAATCGTTTCATAAATACGCCTGCTATCGCGTGACAAAAATCAGGTCGTTTTAAAATGTCAGCCACAATAGAAATTCAAAATGCTATAACTCAGCCATTTCTTAAGTTATAGACGAAACAAAAACTGCTCCCGTAGCTTTTTATCAAGGTCAAACACATAAGAAGAAAATATTTTTCATTTTTCAATTTTTTGGTACCTTATTTGGAATTTAAATTTTTCTTAAAAATTTAAATGGCGGCCATTTTTAAACAAGATGGCGGTTGAAGCTGGCCAACGAACCCGGTCGAGACATTGGTATGTACTATGTATAAACGAAGTTACATCCAAATCGGTTCATAAATACGCCTTTTATCGCGTGACAAAATTCAGGACGATTCAAAATGTCAGCCACGCTAGAGATTCCAAATGCTGCAACTCAGCCATTTTTTTAAGATATAGACGGAACAAAAATTGCTCCGAAATCTTTGTATTCCTGGTCAAATACATAAGAAAAAAATATTTTTCCATTTTCAAATTTTTCGTACCACATTTCAAATTTTTAATTTTTAAAAAAAATTTAAATGGCCGCCATTTTCAAACAAAATGGCGGATGAAGCTGGCCAACGAGCTCGGTCGAGACATTGGTATGTACTATGTACGCACCGAATTACATCGAAATCGGTTCGTAAAACGCCTTTTATCGCGTGACAAATTTCAGGACGTTTCAAAATGCCAGCCACGCTAGAAATTCAAAAAGCTAGAACTCAGCCATTTTTTAAGATATAAACGAAACAAAAACTGCTCCGGAATCTTTGTATAAAGGTCAAATACATAAGAAAAAAATATTTTTCTATTTTTAATTTTTTGGTACCACATTTCAAATTTTAATTTTTTTTTAAATTTTAAATGGCCGCCATTTTGAAACAAAACGGCGGATGAAGCTGGCCAACGAACTCGGTCGAGACATTGGTATGTACTATGTACACACCGAATTACATCGAAATCGGTTCATAATTACGATAGTTAGAGTGTGACAAATGTCAGATATATATATATATATATATATATATATATATATATATATATATATATATATATATATATTAATTTTGTACGGACGGTGGTTTCGGAGCCTGGGGTTCATGATCGATGAAAATATACCAAAATTTTTTTAAATCGCTTTCCTCCAAACGGCTGCAATAGGTAGCTTTTTGTAATGAAAGCTACCTAATTAGAAATGCATACGAGTTGCCTTTAAAAATTTCTACCATAGGATTAACATGAGAGAGCACGTGTCTTTTCGTGAGTGGAATAGTCCTTTAAGAGTTTATCCACAATGGTTTCTCCTCTATAGTTTAAAAGTACTTTATTTTTTTTATTACCGCTAGAGTAGGAGAATGTAAGGTAATGACGCTTACTTAAGGGAAAACATTCATATCTAGTCAAATTTACGCAAGAAATCGATATTTTATTAACGAAGCATAACTGTAATTATAGAGAACAGTTTGCTATCAATTAATTTGCATAAAAGTTTTAGGAACTTTTTTTATCCTTTACTTAATTATACCATGGATTGAACGGTAATGCCCGACATGGTAGTGTAACTGCGCTCAAAATTTGGATACAATGTTTAAGTACGACAAAAATCACATATGTAGTTGTATGCGCTGTGCACACCACAGCAGTCTTTATGCGATCACTTTTCACATATTTTGCAGCGAAATCACGTTCGTTATCTCTCTCGAATTTTCCGCAAAAGCAGCAGATTTCTGTCTCCATATCCTACCCGATTGAAAGCAAATAATCTGGGTCATCATTATCACAGAGCTGCGAATCATCAGTGTCTTCCTCTGAGCTGGTATGATATAACTTCCTTTTTAAAAACCTTACATTTGGTTGTAAGTTTGACTTCTTCGAAGCTTCACGTGATCGGCATTACGCTTCATCGTCATGTTGGATTTTAATGCATCATATTTAGCGTAACAACTCACTACAAAAGTAAATAAAAGCACGAACGTACAGCTAAATATATACATTTTATAGACATAATGAGTAAATTAACATTTTAAAATAATAGTGTACTCTTACCTTCAAGTTAGATGCTCTAGAATTTTATAATAAAACAACAGCAAAATAATAACGTGAGGGAACAAAAACACTTTAATTCCGACGGACACTATATCCTTATCCTTACTGAGAACTTAAAATGATGTTAGCTAGGTGACGGTACCGATCGACGGTATCAATTCTATTTTGTTTAGAAATATTTGAGTGAGCGGGATTGCCCGCTGAGCGTCATTATCCTACTTTGCCGTAGTTACTTTTAACCACATTTGTAGCGAAAGCGTTGTTGCATATGTATTATATAATAAGAATTTATCGCATTTTTGTTTGCAATGTTTATACGTTGTATATGTTGTAATTTTTTTTATATAGATATGTATGGATGTTATAATGTACATGCAGGTATATTGTAAAATGTATTTGTGTATGTAAAATGGATATAACTAAAAAGGTGGTTTGGAAGTGTTTAAATAATGAAATTACATAGCAGCCGACATATCTCAGTTTTTAATATCGCTTTTTGTGAACAAAACAATACGCTTTATATAACGATTGAAAATTGCGAAAATACAAGGAAAGTAATGGAAACAGTCTATATGGAAATAGCGGACCTCCAAATTGTGAATTATTCGCAGCTATGTCTTCAATATGGAATATAGTGCAGTAGAAATAAGGGAAAAAACACCTTTAGGTGGAACTAATTGGAACAAAAGTAATTCTTGTTGTATATGGTAGTTTACACATTTTGTGCAAACGTCTTGGGAGAAACATGAAAAATTAAAAAAAAAAAACGCAAATAGCCGTGTGGGGTATCGAATTACAGGAAATTTTGAGCTGAAAAAGAATATAATATCTGTTTTTAAAGGTAGAAGTAAATAAAAAATTAATGGCGAAAAAATGAAGAATCTTGGATTCTTGAGAAACATAATTTTATAAAAAAAATACTCAAAAAATTGAAATAAATACACAAGAAAATGGATTTAATTATATCTATAAAATCATGTTTATGTAGCCAAATTCAAACATCCTCTTCATCGTCATCTAACTCAAAGTTGTCTCCTGTGTTTGCACAGTCCTTTCCACAACAGTTTTTACAAACTATAAAACATGGAAGTCCATATCGGCGACATGTACATTTTGAAGTGTTACATGGATCTTCATCTGTAGTTCGGCAGGCACATTTAATCATATTTAACAGTTTGTCTGGTGCTCGGTTGAAGTCTGTTAGTATCGGTTGAAATTCTCCATAAACCAACTGCCAATCCCACAGTGTAGGATCAGGAGTAGGCATATTTAGATGTTTCCATATAAAATACTGTAAATGCAATCGAAGTAGATGGTACTTCGATGCATTTTGTATTAGAGGCAAACGAGCTATATCAAATTAGTTTTTAGTTGACGCTATTTTTCTCATGTATTGTTCATAAAGCAGCACGTATAAGTCACTTGTTTCAATGTTGCCACCATAAAGAGGCATAAGGACTTTGCAGACATTTTCAACCAATTCTTCTATAGAAACATCTTTGGATGGTCCATAATGAGAAGCCCATTCGCATACAATCTGATGAAAATGTTCTTCGAAGAATGATATGATAGTAGGATTAAAATATCAGTGTCATCAGCTACTACAATGACATGTTTTTCCTCGGCTATTTTTAAAGCTTCTCAGACGATTACAGTGTCAGCATCACCTTCTGCATGAATGGCCCCTTTCTTGAAAATAATTCTCCAACATATTCGTAAAACGTTGTTTGATTGTACAGTTAGAAGGAAATTTGATTTTCTTGATGATTACGGGTGAATTTTCATCAAAGAATACTACAACAGACGACTGCTTCATGCGTAATCTATGCTCCATATCTTTTATATTTGGTTTTTCATACCCATCAAAATCTATTGTCAGTTTCCCATGCCTTCTGTTGACATATGATTTGTATTTCCTTATGACATCGCTAAATGCTGCAAAAGCGGACCATGGTAACTGGTGAATTAATGCATCGACATCAAGAAAGTAGTGAGAAGTTTGCTGGGAATGAGACCGGTGTATTTCATTGACATTCATGCTATCTAATGTGTGTGCCAATAAAGTTTTATCCGTTTTTCTCATTTGCTGGGTAACATGGTCAAATAATGAACGGTAGAATGGATAACTCGTACCTGAAAAACTCTCTTGTATCGCGAGGCAAATTATTCAAACAGATACAAGCAACCATCTTCTGTGTTAAAAGACGAGAATTTACATGGTGAGTCTCACCATCAATAATAATTCCTTTTTTCAATACTTTCAAGGTTACTGCTTGGTCTGATTTCAATAAAGTTTGACCTTTAAAAAGCTTACCGCTAAGTTTATCTTGAATATTTTTTGTAATGATGTCAGCATTTTCTGCAGTTACTTTGTTTTTACTATCTGTATTTCCATTAAAAATATTCCATAAATCAGTTGAAGTAGCAGTAAATGGATCGTGATCTATAAAAAATTGCATTACCTTTTTCATATCTTCGAAAACTCTTGCCATCATTGCATTAGTTATATCAGTATGTTGTTCACTACCAATATGTGAAACTTTGGTCATCAAACTCATTGCACATGCTACTTCACTACATCGAGAATGGCTTAAAATCCAAATTGCACGTTGATTTTTAGTCATACCTCCTTCAGTTATACCAGAAAGACTTTTAGTTAATTTCATGAGCATTTGCTCAATGTGCATATCCGTCCAAACACAAGACCACTTCCTGTCCTTTCTTCGTACAGTAAAGTGGCCTTCCTTCAGTATTATGTAGACTTCTGGTTTCGTTGTTTTCAGTTCCTGCATTTGTTGAAGGTATATTCTTGCGCATTTAGAATAATTGTTATGACCAGAACTCACGAAAAGAGGTAGCATATGCTCAACTGCCTGTAAGTGTATTTCAAAATTTCCTGATCACTCAGCCTAAATAAGCGTTTTTACAATATCCACCATGTTCAGATACAACAGCCAGAGTTTAGCAGTTAGGCACTGTGATTTAAGAAAGTTCTTCCTTTCATGTATTAGCGTTGAAAATTTGTGAAGATCACGATTTGAAATAACTTTTTCTGCCTTGATATCACCCTTGAGCGCTTTTTGGAAAAGGTGAATAAACTTTTCAAGATTAAAATCATCATTTGACTCCACTTCCATTACGTCACCGGTAGTGCATTGACTTTTGGATGCAATCTCGCTAAAATCTGAATTTGTAGTAACTTTAACTGGTAGGTTGCATTTCAATTAATCAGCTACAGTTAAAGCAGTGAGAGATGAAGTGATTAGGAAATGTCATCGAAGAGCACGTGGATATGCTTTACCTTTTAAGATATGCGGTACTGAAACTGTCTGTACGGCTTCTTCTACGCCCGATTCAGCCACCAGTCCTCCAATAGCTCCAAGAAAGGACATCAGTGTATGAAACCCACCAACCGGATTACCACATTGTCATCATCACATCATTACCACATCATTTAAGATTTACCTATACAGAGTCATGTAGGTATCATTTTTCTAAAATTCCCCCCTAGTTGATCTTTACAAACATTTTAATTTTTAAAATCAATATCATACTCTTTTTAAATATTCCATGTAATTTGATACCCCACATGGCTTTTTAACATTAAAAAAAAATTTTCGCATTTTTTCACGATGGCCGCCAAAAAGTACATTTTACGCAACAGTACGAATGTCTATTTTTAGGATGTTCATTAGGATCTTTTTACCTACCATTTACAACAAGTATAATTTTTGTTCCAATTAGTTCCACCTCTAACGCTATTTCTACTGTACTAATATTAAGTATTGAGATAAAAATTAACTCACGTATAGAGATAATTTAAGAATGTCAAGTGTTATCAGTAAAAGCCAAACTGGCGCTTAAATAAAATTGTTTGATGGGGCAGTTTTTATTTACAGGAAAAAATAAAATTACCTTTTCTGGTATCTTCTAAAAAAGACAATTTCCATTCCAAAACACCGTGTAGTTCTGATGCAGAAAACATTTTACAGTTCATTTAAATGTAATCTTGATATCTGGCTTATAAAATCTTTGTTTCAGCTATTCTATCAAATGATTTCTAGTTCACAGATGAAATAATTAAACAAAACTGAAGCGATTCTAATAAGAGTCCTTTAGAATAAACCTTATGCAGAAAGTGATTAACTTATCTCCATCTTACCGTGAAGTAAAGATAACGAAAATATAAGTTAATTTTTTTAAAGTTTCTCTACTTAAATTTTCTTAAATAGCTATCTTGTGTTTCAGAAATGTGTTTAAAATTTTGTGTAAACATTGATAAACAAACTATGTTAAAAATTTAAAAGGATTTAAGAAATATTTTGAAACAAGATACCAAGTACATAATTATTGAACGAAATGTTTACTTTTGCTTGATAAACCAAATTTATGCAAATTTAAAGCTTTGGAAGTTTGTCAACTTTTCACACTTTCCAACAAAATTGAAAAGTGTTTATGAATTCGGTTTGTCGGGCTGTCTGTCCGTATGTCCGCCTACCTGTCTAAGCTCTAACTCGCGTAAATATATGGTAAAGCCAGGAGCGTTCGCGCGGTAGAGATCGCGCACACATAGATTCGACTGGAAGGAGTAGAGTGCGCGCGCAGCGACTTCAGGTAGTTGTACAGCAGCATTAGTGCAGTGTCTACATGAATGTGCACATTGATTGTTCCAAGCGTCTTGGATAAAGCATTGCTATTTTGTTTTGTTTTTCGAAAGTACGTGCTTCAATTTTCATAACTGTTCGTCAGAATTTTTATAGAATATCAGTAGTACAAAATATTTTGATCTTAAACGATTTCTTATATGATACTAACCTAGACGAAGCATGCGAACACCAACTCATTTTAGAAGTGGCCATGCTTAAATAAAAAACCGCAAAATCTCTCCTACCAAAATAGGATAGTTTGTGCATCTGCTACTTAGGAGAGATGGCGCATTTCCTCATCAGCTTTATTGCTAGGAGTGTTTACGCAGCTTATTGGTAAATTTGCATGGATTGCAAATTACGTGTAAAACATATGAATGAATCAATTTCGAAATATTTTTTGGAAAAAAACATAATTATTGAAACTAAATTTGGGAACAATATAATTTGAAAAAAAAACTTTTGTTAATAAATTAATAATACAGTTGTTATTAAATTAATTTTATGCAATTATACAGGGTGGCTACTAAATATTGTTACAAATATTCAGTCATTTTATTTTACAAATATAAAATAGAAAATGATAACTACACTAACATGATGAACATCAGAGATGAAAGTTTAACCGGAAATAATTTTAATCAAATTGACCGCCATCTTTATCGATTACCAAAGATAATCTCTTATGCCATTGTCCGACTGCGGCACGAATCATTTTAAGAGGTAGTCGGTACCCTTCACGCAATATGGAAGCTTTGAGAGAGTCCAAACTTCTGTGTTTGTTGCTATTTACTTTAGCCTCTAAAATCCCCAGACGCAATAATCTAAAGGATTTAGATCCGGTGAAGAAGTTGGCCAATCTTCTTGCATGATAAAATTCGGGCAGGTGACAGGGAGCCAAGCCTGTGTTGATTTATCTCGGTGCGAAGATGTAAAATCTTGCAGAAATATCCAATTCTTTTTGGGGTACAACCTGTCAGCATGTGGTAATAAATGTGTAGCCAATATGTCTTGTTTGTAATATTCGCATTGATTTTTATCCCTTTATCGATGAACTTCAAAGGCAATTTTCCATTGTTTGACACTGCAGCACAAACCATAACAGAAATCTTGTTCTGAAAGCGTTTAACAATTCGAAAGGTTTCAGGTATATCCTCGAGGGTTGCTAGATATACGATATCATTTTTAGCATTATAACACTGTTAACTGCAAAATAGCTTCCCATCAGAAAATATTATTCTGCCAACACTTTTCCTACCATGCCGCTTCATCAATTTCTTCCTTCTTTGTAATTTTTTTATACTTCGTGCAGCAGTCAATCCTTGAATTTTTCTTTTGCGATAAGGGCAATAACCCAGATCTTCATTTATAATAATTTGCATAGTTCTGCACTTCACGTTCTCTTCTGCAGCCATTTTATTTGAAAACGTTGTGGATTTCTTCACACCTTTTCGCGAATTCTTTTGATGCGCTCTATTGTGAGAACTGAACGTGGACGACCGGACCTAGATCGATATTTACATAGCTATTAGTATCCAATAATCGATTTATAGTTTTATATATAAATGTTCCATAAAATCCAGGGCATTTTAATTGCTTAAATGTTTTACCTTAGGAAAACCTGCGATCAAAGAGCTGTTTAATCATCATTCTTTTGGCTTCCCTCTTTAAAATAATTTTAAATATTCGCTTTATAACCAGATTCGTCTGCACTAATAGAAGCTTGCCAAACCCTAAAATAGAGAAATAAATTGTTTTCTCAAACGATTAAAATTAATTCGTATTTTTTGGAGTGTAACAGTATTTAGTAGCCACCCTGTATTTGTTAATAATTAATAATATATTTGTAAATAAATTAATTAAACCTTTACTTTTTTTTATTTTTGAAGAGTTAATTTGCTAATAAATTAATTTTGTTAACTAAAATAAATTTTCTAATAACACCTACAATGTTTTGGAAAAGCTTTCACTCATTCAAAGTAATTTAATGACATCGAAATCAAAACAGGGTGGAATTAATGTTACTGATCCACAAAATATACATGAAAAAAGACTTAAAAATGATGCCGCTACAAAACAAAAAGTTGAAAATAAGATGTTTCCAAAAAAGTGGCATAAAAAACTGATGGAAACAAAACGAAGATCAATGAGGATGAGCACACAAAACACCTGGAACTGTACCAGCAGACATCTTCGACCAGTGAGTGAGTTCAATGCATAGGTTAAAATGTTACAGGTTAATGTTACAGGTGATTGCACGAAAGCTGCACGATTTACTACAATAAGTGCATCGATTGTGAACGGCGAGAACTTCGGTTAGCAAATAAAATACTTTAAAACTGTGGAAATGAAAATGAAGTAATTTTCAATTTAAACATAGTATCAAGTAGATTAATGTAATTTTGTAATCTTAGTAGGGCTTGCTTTTTCTGATATTTTAATCTTCTTCTTAAATTAAAATTCTTTAACTATTGTTAAAATTCTTTCTTTTTTTGTTATTTAAAATTTTTGTTAAACATTTCCCTCTTAATACAATAATACTCACAAAAACCTTAAAACAATACCATTTAAGTGTAACTATTATTGTTAACAATTTAATGGTAGTTATTATTAATAACAATCTCTTCTATTCATATGCACAATCTCTACTAACCATGTGCGCAATCTCTCCTACCCATGTGCGCCATCTCTCCTACCCTGTAAGGAGAGATTGCGCAAAATAGTTTTCTTGGTTTTATTACTGTTGTTCTATTAAATTACAGCATAACAACAAAATAACAATGGAAATGCATGAAAAAAATGGAAGTCAAAATTATCCATGCAGAGTTTATCAAAAAATTAATATTTAGAACTTTCATTATTCTTCTTTTTAAATGTGCGCAGACACTCCTTGCTTTACCTTATTCGGATTTACATGAAATTGATATATGTTAATGATGTTTACCATGGCATGTTTGATGTTGAATATAAAGTGTGTAAGCATTAATAGTTCATTTACAGGTGCATTCAAAAGAATTCCGTTTCTTTATAGTCAATGGGGAAAAAACATTTGCGGAGTATTTTAATGTCATTATGCTATTTTCAGTGTATCAAAATTGATATAAATAATTGAATTTGACTAAAAGATAATTCCTATAGAATAAGGCATTCATTGCATTTATCGTTCATTTACAAGGGCACACACAAAAAAAAAATCTGTATGAGTACTGTATTTAAGCAATAATTGCTCAAAGTGCGTTTTTAACTTCGGTATGTGCTTTTAAATTTAACTAATTTTTGCATGTTATTTGCTGTGTATAATTTCTATACCTCTCACATAGGGCTGCGAAAATATCTCATATTATCATCCTTATGAGCGGGGATAGCTGGAGAGAATTTTCAACTGTGGTGTCTATGTATTTCCTAACTAAAACAACATTGTTAGTGCATGTAGTTTATAGATTCAAATCTATATCGTCGCCTCAGAACAACAGTAGAACATCTAGTAATGATCGAAAATGAGATGTCTGACATACTGCTATGAAAAACTGTGTCTGCATCTAGTTGAACAGTACGGATCTTTTATTAAACACATCTGATATACAGGGTGCAATATGTTATCTATCGCCGACCTTTAATTTCTCAACCGTTGGTCATAGACATATAGTTCCAATTACAAAAACGTTTCAAATGAGGTAAATATCCATGTTGTGGCATTATTTAAAGTAAAAAATATATTTTTATAAAAATTACGAAATCTAACTTTTTATACGGTCCCACAGTCCCTATAGTTATGTTTAGTAAACGTTTACACATATCATAACATATATAACACAAAAAGTTTGACATCTGTACTGCAAAAATTGAAGCAGTTATTCAATTTCAAAGTTTGAGATATTTGCACATGATATTGTCTTTCATTGAGGGATCAGTTAAAAGATGAATTAAAGTAATTCGAGATCAAAATCAGGCTGCAATTCCGCGGCCATTTATCTAGTCCTTAGTATGTTTTATTTTCGGGTTCTCGATTCTACCTACTTTGACGTTTGAATATTGTTCGACACATAAAAAGCTCAAATTTTTAGATAAAATAACCCTCTTTGCTGATTTCCCGATTTGGCGATACAGGTTAAAGGTGGTTTCTCTGTAAAAAGAACATTGCACTCTGACTTTGATCTCGAATTACTTTAATTCATCTTTTATGCTAATGACACGCTATGCTCTAGCGTGTCCAGAACTCAATACTGTCACGCATTCAATTGCGCATTGCCACTAATGGCGAAAACTTTGAGCAGTATCTCCAGAAGATTTCCCGTTTGATGTATTCATTTTTTATAGTAGACCGTTTTCTGATATTATAATAAAATAATATTTATTTTTCAGTTTAATTTCAATAGTCCATTCTTCGCTTTGTATACGACCTCTAAAAGTCAGCACAAATTTTTAGATGAAATAACCCTCTTTGGTGATTGCCCGATTTGTCGATACCGGCTAAAGGTGTTTTATTAAACATAAAAAGGACATGCACCCTGATTTTGATCTCGAATTACTTTAATTCATCTTTTAACTGATCCCTCAATGAAAGACAAAATCATGTGCAAAAATCTCAAACTTTTAATAACTGTGTCAATTTTTGCAGTACAGATGTCAAAATATTTGGGTTATATCTGTTATGATATGTTTACTAAATATAACTATAGGGACTGAGGGACCGTATAAAAAGTTAGATTCCGTAATTTTTATAAAATTTACTTTTTACTTTAAATAATGCCACAACATGACTATTTACCTCATTTGAAACGTTTTTGTAATTGGAACTATATGTCTACGGCCAACGGTTCAGAAATTAAAGGTCGGCGATAGATAACATATTGTACCCTGTATAGCATTAAATATAACTTTGTTTTTCAGAAGATATTCCACTAGATGCAAACACAATCATTCATAGCAGTAAGCAGACATCTCATTTTTTTATCAATACTAGATGTCCTACTGTTGCTGCCAGGTGACGAAATGTTATATACAGGGCTGCTCAAAGAATTCGGATACTTCTGTCTGTGGACGGAAATTGCTGAAATTTATTCTTCAAATGTGCTATGCGTTTCCAAATTGTTCAATTAAATATCCTATTTCAACTTATTAAATAGTGACGTTTTGTTAGATTATTTTTAATGTGTTGTAAAGTGTTACAAAATATATGATTGACGCATGATTTTTTTCATTCTTGTTTATTCAGGAGTTGTGTTCGGAGAAAAAGAATTAGTCACTTTGTACAGGGTGTTCCAAAATCCGATCGACAAGTTAAGAGGGGTGTCAGAATGCATCAAGTGGATGAAAAATTGCGATAGAACATGAGGTCACAAACCACTTATTTAGTCGCAAATACATGGGTTTCATTTTAACTGAACTTGGGTTGACGGTAATAATTTTGAGAAAAATATAATTATTGCAATGAAATACAAAAGTATATGCCCAGTGGTTAGGGAGTTGAATACGGAAATAATTAGGGGAAAGCTAGAAATTATTTTAACCGCTTCAGGTTAGGTCTAGAATGAATATGCTACGTTTTCCCCTTCGTACTAGGTGAGCGATAGGAATTATACATTGATTTATTGTCAAAAATCACTTTTTTTTTTAATTCCATAACACTATCTCGAAATCACTAACTTTTTCAAAAACATTGTACAAATGTTGTAGAGCTTAAAATTCTGAATAAAATGAGTACCTATACTTAATACTTTTGTTGAATATTAAGGTCACAATTCTACTTTAAAGTTTTAGCCGCATGGTCAGAGGGTTGAACTCAGAATTAATTAAGAGAAAACTGGAAATCATTTTAATCCCTTCAGATTAGGTCTAAAATAAATATTCTCTGTTTTCCCCTTCGTACCAGGTGAGCGTTAGGAATATGTACACATTTACATTCGAAAAACACGTTTTTTATTAATATGTTTAACAATATCTCAAAATAGTTAATTTTATCAAAAACATTCTCAATACAAATGTTGTAGAGCTTAAAATTCTGAATAAAATGAGCACCCGCATTAGTATTTTTGTTCAAAATTAAGGTCGCAATTCTAATTTCAAAATTTTGCCTTAATCGCTAATCAAGAGCTTGAAGTCCGGAGAGATCAAGTTATCTAAGAATATCTCAAAAAAGCTAAGTCTATCAAAAACATTGTCAATACAAATGTTGTAGAACATAAAATTCTGAATACAATGAGCACTCACATTAATATTTTTCTTCAAAGTTAAGGTCGCAATTCCATTTCAAAATTTTGCCTTAATCACTAATCAAGAGCTTCAAGATAGGAGAGATCAGATTACCTTAACAATATCTCAAAACGGCTAACTATATCAGAACATTGCCAATACAGATGTTGTAGAGCTTAAAATTCTGAATAAAATGATTACTCACATTAATATTTTTGTTCAAAATTAAGGACGAAATTTCAGATATTGTTAAAAATAATAATGAAAAACGTGTTTTTCGAATGTAAATGTGTACATATTTCCTAATGCTCACTTGGTACGAAGGGGAAAACATAGTATATTCATTTTAGATCTAATCTAAAGGGATTAAAACGATTTCCAGTTTTCCTCTAATTAATTCTGTGTTCAACCCTCTGATCATGGTACTAAAACTTTAAAGTAAAATTGTGACCTTAATATTCAACAAAAGTAGTATAAGTGCTCATTGTATTCAGAATTTTAAGCTCTACAACATTTGTATTGACAATGTTTTTGAAAAAGTTAGTAATTTCGAGATAGTGTTATGGTATTTAAAAAAAAACGTGTTTTTTGACTATAAATCAATGTATAATTCCTAACGCTCACCTAGTATGAGGGGGGAAATGTAGCATATTCATTCAAGACATAAACTGAAGGGATTAAAACAATTTCCAGCTTTCCCCTAATTATTTCCGAATTCGGCCTTTTTTTGCTCCCCTGTCACTGGACTATATGTAATTTGTTTTGTGTTAAATGTTATAACATCACAAAAAGTTCAGTGAACACAGGATACGCAAGCTATCAATGATATCGTACGAACTAGTAATCGGAAATCAAAATACTGCTGTAGTACTACTCAGTTCAAATTAGTGCATTCTGCTGGCCCGTATAATGGAATCCTCTACCACTTTATTTTAATATTATTACATTTACAAGAAAGGTGATAACGTGTATTAAAAGTTATGTTGAATTATACTCCAGTTTTCTTAAAGTTATTGTCGTCAACCCAAATAGAGTTAAGGTAGAACGACCTGCATTTTTGATTAAATACGTGATTTGTAACTCCGTGTTCTATGGTAATTTTTCATCCTATTAATGGATACTATCACCCCTCTGATATTGTTGGTCGAATTTCGGAACAACCTGTATATACATTTTATTTTTATCTTACTTCTGATATTGTATCCCTTGTTTCTTCATAAGTATTATAATATAAAAAAAAATTATATAGATTTAATGATCTACGCAGGAATAGGATAATTTTTATCATGTTTTTATATACATTTTTCACACATTTCAATATAGATGTAGGGTTCTACATAGAGTCTGAATTTCCCCCAAATTTAAGTATCATTTTTTCTGAAAGTCAGTATTTAATAACATAAGTTTGCGAATGGCTGAAATGAAAACTACTATTCGAAAAATAGGATTTAATACTCAAAAATTTGTAAACTTTACAAGTATGTGAGAATGTCTTTGTTACTCTTTGTCTGTTTGTAACACAAGTCTTTGGAATATGCTAAATTGATATATCGTATTTACATTTGCATAATACGCAGTTTTGTCCTAAGATTTAAGGCTAAAAAGCAGGAAACGCATCGTACATTGAATATTTCGTAAACTATACGAAATCATACATGCTTTAGCAAAGTCACATAATCACTTACTCTGAAACATATATTTTTTCTTATTTTCTCATTTCTTCCTACATAACTGTACGAAAGATAATAACTGCACGAGCATCAAATAACATAAGTGTACGAGCATCAAATAACATAACTGTGCGAGCATCAAATTTTCGAGCTGTGTTGTCGTCTGCTTTAGCATTATTGTAATGTAAAAGTTGCAAGTTGAAAGCAGTAGCGGTGGTGCATGTCCAATATAGCATTGTTATATCACAATGTATGCAAGCAAAATAAACTTAAATACACAGTATGGTATAAACCTTGTTTCGTTATTGGCTTTCATAATGTCTGTTAATATTAGGTATTATTAGAGTTCCGGTGTCAAAACATAATTTAAACAGAAATGGTATATATTGGAGAATTGTAATTTTTTTTATAGTATGGTACAGAGTAAATACGAAAATTAGGCACGAGGTTTATTAGGTACGATTTATTTATTTATTATTTTATTGTACTATTTATTTATTTTTGATAATATTTATTTAATATTTTATTGTTAATATTAATAATTGGTTCATGTGCATATTCGAGGCGGGATTTTTACACAATTTTCTTCGAATTGTCTGTATTTTATGCTGTTAAAGTACTATTTTTCGCATTATATACAATAAATATTTTCTTCAGAATAGAGAAACGGTGCATTTTTTAAAACAAGTGCGTATTCTACAAATGTAAATAGGTGAGATAGTAAGTGTTATTTCTACATGCTCTTTATTGAAATTGGTATACATAGAATTTGAGATAAACTTCTACAGTAGTTTAGGGAAAGATAAATAATATTATACTATTTCAAATAATAAACTGATACATATCAATGAGTTTAAAAGAGTCGTTTCCACACAAAATATAGTTCATAAAAAGCTTTCAACTGAACATTTCTGAGCAAATATTGTTCAACTTGATTTCTTACATTTACATAAGTACTGTAAAATCAATATTCTTAAATTTGTTGTCATTTCAATGAATAGGTTTATCGATTTTCGTTCCGTTCAAGTTAAACCATTACTGATTCATAAGTATTCATTTGTGTCAAAAATATGCGTTTCTATCACAATACACACACTTATAGTTCGGTGATCATCATTTCATGGCCGTGTAGTTTATTCTGTGCCCATGTGCAGGAATATTAGATAGAGTATGGATTTATTTAAAATAGAAATCAAATCGAAAGCCATGCGTAATTCACTTCTGATGCATATTAAGTAACATGATATATTATGATCGTAATGAAGTTACAAATGATTATAAATTAGGCGTCTTTAGTTCCGTAAACAAGAATGATCACCCCTAGTATATTGTGGTAAAACTAATAGTATAATGTGCCAATCGACCGGAAATAATACACTCGTTAGCGCTATGCGTCGATTATATTTCGCGGGATCTCTACATTTTATAAATTGTACCAAAGTTTATTTTTGAAATGATACCATCTAATTTTGATACTGTATTTGTGTTTCTTGGGTAAAAACAAGCAAGTGAAATACTTAAATTTTCAATTTTTTTTTCTTAAATAATCATAGAGTAAGAAGAAAAAATTGAGCATGACAATGCTAAATTAAAAAAATAAATAAATAAATAAAACTTCACATATTCTCTCAAAAAATCCGACTAAAACGTTTAAAAAATGGATTAGAATGTATCGCACGAAATGTTATTTATACATTTCGAAACTTATGAAAATAATTATTAAATTCCGAATAAAAATATATGAATTGTCTATGTTAATTTCTGCATAAATGTATTAGCACAGCAAAACTTGTGATACGGTGAATTTTTAGCTCTTGCAAACATTACGAGTTCGAAAAAGGTGTGTACATTGAACGTGTGAAATTTTCGTAGGTGTAGAAAAAATAAAATTTTTAGTTTTTCATATTTTAAAAATCGACTTCTGTTATTCATTGCATGTCCTGTAAATATATATATATTTACATGAGTACTGTAAAATCCGATACTCTTAAATATGTTGTTTCAGTGAATATGTTTATCAATTTTCGTTCCTTTCAAGTTAAACCATTACTGATCCATAAGTATTAATTTGTCTCAAAAACATGCGTTTCTATCATAATACACACACTTCTAGTTCGGTGATCATCACTTAATGACCGTGTAGTTTATTCTGTGCTGATCTGCAGGAATATTAGATCGAGTATGGATCTGTTTAATATAGAAGTCAAATTGATAGCCATACGTAATTCACTTCTGATACATATTACAGTATCATTATGCACTGCTCAAAAAATTAGGGGAACAAGCAAAAAAGTGAAGAGAATAGTATGATACAGCCATGCATGGGCATAAGATTGAGTGTCATATGAGTATCAATGCACAATGCAGAAAAAAAAGGCGCAAACAAATTTGCAAGAGAGCCTTAATTCTTTGAAACGATGGATAAAACGTGAAAATATGTTTTAGGGCATCAATTTTTTTACATGTAAATGACCAAAAAAAGTACAGTTTAGGAATGATGTAAGGTATTTATTACGGCGTGTGGTCCCTTCGAATAGATAAATCTGTCGCACACCTTTTTTCCATGGATTAGATGAGATTATCGATACGTTTTCGGGGAGTACTGTTCCACTCCTCAAGAGTTACAATCTCCAAGACCCGGACAATAGAATGAGGCCTCATCCCTTGTGCGATGCGTCATCCGAGTGTGTCCCAAACATGCTCAATCGGATTCAGGTCAGGAGAGCATGTTGGCTATTCCATACATTGTATTGTTTCAATTTTAAGCAAGTTCTCAACAAGACGATCTGTATGCGGTCTGACATTATCATGCACGGAAAAAAAAGATATCACCAATTGCTGCAATGTAAAATACGACATGAGGTCACAGTGTCTCGTTTACATAACTTCGGGCCGACAAATTGTCATGCCCATAGCATCAACCCACCTCGTCTCTAATGTGATCTTTCACGGACGAATGTAGGATTATTTTGAGTGCCACTTTCTCTCCATGCCAAAGCACATCGGATGTCATATCCATACTGAATCGGTACTCGTCTGTAAACAGAATTTGAGCCCAACAAACTTCAAACTCGATGTTCAGTTTCCCACCTTCTTTGGGCCGCACAGTTGCTTGAGGTCAGCGGAATACAGACAATTGGCTTACGTGCATAGAGACCACCCTGATGAAACCTGTTTCGGACTGCTTGGCTGGGCATCCTTCGTCTTTTGTCCAAGAACAACTGTGTTTGCAGCTGAGTAGCATTACCCGTTCCTTCTCGACGAGCTGCTAACAGGATATATCGGTCACTAGTTTCTGTGGTAGCACATGGCCGACCTCGCCTTTGTCGATGTCTTCCATTCCACGTGTCTTGGAATCGATTCCACATCATCCCATTCACACTTCTTGCGATTCCATCAGCGTCCGCTACACTTCGTTATGCTAGCCTAGTTTTAAATGTCTCGATAATACTCCAAGCCATAGATTCCGGTAAATCACATCGTTTTGACATTTTCAAGTCACCTTTTCTCAAAACACAAGCTGAGCAATTGAATTTCACAAATGAGACAGTGAAAAAAACGTTTCTGCGAAATCCCGATTTCTGCACTTATCGCCTTTTTCTACTTTTTGACGTTATAAACTTTGATTTGTATGTGAAGTTTTCGTCATCTGTTTTCTACTATTGTTTAAATCATGGATGTTTTACTTTACGTCACTTATCGGTGTAAATATTTGCTTAATTTTGTTTAAACCATGTGCTCGCCTAATTGTTTTGAGCAGTGTATATTGTGATCGTAAAGGAATTTGCAAATGTGCAATATAAAATGAAGTTCCATTCATTACTCTTGTGAAACATTAGAGCAATTTTTCATAAATACTTCCAATTATTTTATTACAAAATATAATTAAGATACAAATTGATATAACCAGCTAAATACTATTGTTTCCGCTCACAGAATATATATCTAATTTGTAACAAAAAGTATTTTAATTGTCTATATGTTAAATCAAAATTTTGTTACTCTTGTGATACTCTGCTCACAAGAGAATCAAAATTTTCATTTATTATATAGACAAGCAAAATGTTTTTTGTTACAAATTAGATACATTTTATGTGAGTGGAGCACGATGTTATATAATTGGTTATATCAATTTTTATCTTAATCATGTTTTGTAATAAAATAATTCGAAATATTTATGATAATTTTCTCCAATGGTCAGAAGAGTAACAGTGGATGTTACCATAATTTAGGCGTCCTTAGTTCTGTAAACAAAAATTATCACCTCTAGTAAATGTGGTAAAACATATCGTATAAAAAAGATATACTTGTGCCAATCGACTGGAATAAGTTTTACTCGTTAATGCTATGACTCCGATTATATTTCGGATGTTCTTTACAATTTACAAATTGTACCAGCGTTTATTTTTGAAACGACAGCTTTGAATTTTGATACTGTATTTGTGTTTCTTGTGTAAAAACAATCCGGGAAAGTACTTAAATTATCATTTTTTTAATAATCATAGAGTAAGAAGAAAAATTTGAGCATTGACAAATTCAAAAGACAAAACTTTACCTATCCCCCCCCCCCTCCAAACATACGACTAAATCTCTCTATTCTAAAAAAAAAGTAACTACCGCTGTCACCGCCGCCGCCGCCGCCGCCGCCGGTTTTGAATTTTTTGTGACCGGAGTTCTTTCTTCGTTAATATTAAGACAAATAATGCATACAAAAATATGAAAATGGGTAGTATTATACAGAAATGTTTGATAAACACGCTGATGCAGACAGTTTTCAAATCGAAGAATTATTTTAAGAGATATTTAATGCTAAAGTTGGACAAAATCGTTCCACTAAAAAAGTTTTATAGGAGCAAAAACTATACATCGGAATTTAATAATTTATATATCATTTTATGCGTTATAATTTCCCGGTGTGCAGAATTCATTAATTTTTTTAATTTGACTCATTTTTCGGTGTTTCATTTCTATTTTAAATTCAAATTTTCAGCATTTCGAGAGATATTTTTTACTTATTTCAAAATATTGTACTAATTTAACCTGTTGCTAACTGTATAAAAAACGGAAACAATAATGTTTGCTTCAAATTAAAAATTTATTTACACGTGACTATTATAAACAGAAAATATACTTTCAAATTAAAATTAAATAATTATCTACAAAAAGCAGGAACTTAATAAAAATTAAGTAATAAAAAGTATGCACGTGAATTTTAAAAGAGAAAGGATATTGTAAAATAATAAATTCATTAACGTGCGTTAGAAGTCTTAAATAGGAGAAATTACGTCATATTTACGTCACATTACAGTTATTACATAAAATGAACACAAAGTAATATTCAAAACAGTTTAAATTTAGAAATTGCGCTAGACATTTATTTGATATTTTTAGAGGATCTTTTTAACTATTTTTGTTGGGAAAGCGCAAATAATACTTCATTTCTAACAAATGTATTTTCACGTGAATATTTAAAAGAGAAAGAATAGCTTTGTCAAAATTACGTCAGATTAAAAACGATTAATTTAAAATGTCTCATTTAAAAGAACTTTCTTTTCGCTTTGTCAAAAAATACCAGGAGACAAAGACTGGTTGCTTAATTCCTTTTATATTAGCTTATTTTGAAATGTTGTTACACGTGTCTACGTCATCAAGTTATTTTTATTTCGACGTTTTATTTGTATTTTTATTAATGTTGTACTAATTTATTTGTTCTTTCGTTATTTAAAATAAAAATTATGTCAGTCTGTATAATTTGGCGAGTGGTTTGGCGATTTATATAATTTCGCGAAATTGGTCGACGGGATAATCAAGTAGTACCGCAGCGGATTTGGCGTTAAAATTCCCCGATCAAAGAGAAATGAATAGAAATCCGTTTATAGGGAGATCGCCGCTGTTTTTTAAATTATAATTCAATCTTTCGAAATCTTTTTAAAGCCGATCAAATTAGCGTGCATTTAGAGTCTGCGGTGTCTGGACGGGGGTTGGCGAGCGTAGCTCGTAGGGGGCCGAGCCCCCTAGTTATTTAAAAAAATGGAAAACATTGTATCGCACCAAATATTATCAATACATTTTGTTTATTTTAATTCTTATGAAAATAATTATTGAATTACGAATTAAAATATATGAATTTTCCCTATGCTAATTTCTGCATAAATTGTATTTGCACATTAAAACACGTGATGCAGCGAATTTTTAGCTTATGCGGACATTACCATTTCGAAAAAAGTGTGTAAATCGAACGTGCGAAATTTTCGTAGGTTTAGTAAAAATAAAAGTTTAGTTTTTCATATTTTAAAAATAGACTTCTATTATTCATTGCATGTCGTGTAAATATATATATATATATATATATTTATTCATGAGTACTGTAAAATCAATTCTCTTAAATATGTTGTCATTTCAATGAATAGGTTTATCGATTTTCGTTCAAGTTAAACCATTACTGATCCATAAGTATTAATTTGTGTCAAACACATGCGTTTCTATCATAATACACACACTTCTACTTCGACGATCATCATTTCATGACCCTGTAGTTTATTCTTCTCTCATATGCAGAGAAATTCGATCGAGTATGGATTTCTTTAATATAGAAATCAAATCGAAAGCCATGCGTAATTCACTTCTGATATATATTACAGTATCATGATGTATTGTGATTGTAATGCAGTTGCAAATATGCAACATAAGATGAACGTCAATTCGTTACTCTTGTGACCATTAGAGCAATTTTTCATAAACACTTCCAATTATTTTATTATAAAATAAAATTAAGATACAAATTGATATAACCAGCTAAATACCATTGTTTTCCACTCACTAACATATATCTAATTTGTAAAAAAAAGCATTTTACTTGTCTATATATTAAATAAAAAAATTGTTACTCTTGTGACACTCTGCTCATAAATGATAAAAAAAAATATGACAACAACAATCTCCCATTTTATCGAAATTACACAATTATATTAAAAAAATGGCTTCATTAAGAGGTGTCAAAAGAAAGTAAGATATCTTATACAGTACAAAGTCTAAAGTCCGGAATCTTCGAGACTTTACCAAGTCCAAACTACAGATTTTTCCGAATTTTGTGTCATAAAAAATACTGCTTTTCCAGTAAAATGAAAAACAAGTTTCACTTCTTAAAAATGGAAAATATGACGTTCATATATTAAAAAATTGTATATAACAATTATTAAAAACAAAGTTAAACAACCATTTTAATTAAATAAATCGTAACAAAATAAAAAGTAAAACAAAAAGCTTTATGTAACGGACCATGCAATTTAAGAACAAATTCTAACTTACTTAATTATTGAAAGTTTCAGTTAAAGTGCGCTGCTTTATTTATTTAAGTTTCTCATTAACCCTCCACCCGCAGGAAGCGCTATTTTCGCGTTCAATTGGGCTACTTTTTTAAAAATTCCCACCACTTTTTTAAAAAGCGTATAATTGGACTTATTCTCACATTATTTAATCAGTAATTAACTCGGGAGGACGCGCGCCGGACCTGACAGAACCGGAGTGCGTACGGTTTTTACAATTGCCACCACTATCTTTTTAAAAGTATTCTCCAACTTGTTTTATCGCAAAATTCTCTCCGGTTAAATAACATGACGATTATTATTTGTTTTTATTGGTGACAAAGTAAAAACCATTCATTTCCCGTGTTAAATAAAGTGACTATTTCTACTTCATAAAAGTGGTGGAAATCAAACAATCTTAATTAAAAACAAAGCAACCCACTGAAAAAGTCGCCCGCGGCGTGAGGGTTAAGAAGTTTTTATTTTATTCTGTTACAAAGGCATAAGTTCTGATTCAGTAATAAATCTTCTTTGCTCTAGAACTTTATTGTTTGATTCAACAATTTTGTTTTTCCCTCCTTTCTTGAATATTGCCGCTGGAAAGTCCGAACTTTGGACAATCCCGAACTTTGGGTGTCCGAACTTTAGACTTTGTACTATACTATAATACGAACAAAAATTGTGTGTGTGTATGAGTAAATTTTATCTGAAAAACGGCTCTAAAGATTTTGAAAAAAAAAATTATATTTTACTATTTTCGGGCACGAGAAGACCATTGAGCTAGGTCATGTGTTCGAGAAAATTTTATTAGCGGGTCATTTTGGGACATAATGGTTCAGGGTCAAGCTAATTATGTCTAAAAAACGGCTCAATCAATTTTGACTAAATTTTATATCCAACCGTTTTTGGGCCCGAGAAAACTATTGGGCTAGGTCACATGTTCGAAAAATTTCGATTAGTGGGTCATTTTTGGGTCACTTTGGGTCAAGCAAATTTTATCTAAAAAACGGCTGTAACGATTTTCACTAAATTTTGTAATCTACTGTTTTGGATTACGAGAAGACCAATGGGCTAAGTCACATGTTAGGGGGGAAAATTCGATTAGTGGGTCATTTTTAGGTCACTGTGCATCAAGCTAAGATTATCTAGAAAACGGCTCTAACGATTTTGACAAAATTTTGTTTTCTATCGTTTTAGGGCACGAGAATACCATTGAGCTAGGTCGCATGTCCAAGAAAATTCGATTAGTGGGTCCCAATGGGTCAGGTGTCGACTTAATTGAATCCAAAAAAAGGCTCAAAACATTTTGTCAAAATTTTGTAATATACCGCTTCTGGGCATGAGGTGACCGTTGGGCTTAGTCACATGTTCGAAAAAAATTGTTTAGTGGTCCATTTTCGGTCACTGGGTCAAGCTATTTGTATTTAAAAAAACGAATCAAACGATTTTAACAAAATTTTGTATTATACCGTTTCTGGGCATGAGAAGACCATTGGGCTAAGTCACATGTTCGAGAAAATTCCATTTGTGTGTCATTTTGGGTCACTGTGGGTCAAGCGAATTGTATCAAAAAACGGCCCAAAACATTTTGACAAAATTTTGTATTATATCTTTTTTGAGCATTAGAAGGCACTTCGGCTAAGTTACATGTTTGAGAAAATTCGATTAGTGGGTTATTTATGAGGGGTCACTGTGGGTCAACATAATTGAAACTATCTAAAAAATCTAATCCATCTAAAAAACGACTCAAACGTTTTTGACAAAATTTTGCATTATACCGATTCTGGGGAGGAGAATACCATTGGGCTAAGTCGCATGTTCCAGATCTTTATTGGGTCACTGTGAGTCAAGCTAATCTTATTTAAAAACGGCTCAAAACATTTTAAGAAACTTTTGTATTATATCGTTTCTGAACATAAGAAGACTATTGGGCTAAGTCACATGTTCGGGAAAAGTAGGTTGGTGAGTCATTTTTGGGTCACTGTGGGTGAAGCTAATTGTATCTAAAAAACGGATCGAACGATTTTGGCAAAACTTTTTATTGCATCGTTTCCCAGCACGAGAAGACAATTAGGATAGGTCACGTGCTCTATAAATATAGATTAGTGGGTCCCTTTTGGGTTACCGCGGGTCACATTAATTTTATCTATAAAACGACTTTAGCGATTTTCACGAAATTTTGTATTCTATCGTTTTCGGGTTCGAGAAGAGCATTGGTTAGGTCGCATGTTGGTAAAAATTTGGTTTGTGTGTCATTTTGGGTCACTATGTCTCAGGATCATTCCAATTGTATTTAAACAGCAAGAATGGTATTGTGTGAATAAAATATCGAATTGAACACAAGGCTAATTTTGACCTTGGCCATCCCTGCTAGTGGCTATTTAAAAAAGTAATTAAAAGTTTAATAAAGCAACTTCCATTAAAAATCTTTAATGCGCAAAATATAAATTTGTAATTATTATTATTTTTTATATATTTGTAAAGTACTGTTTATTGCATTAGATACTAAATATTTTGAAAATTTAATATGAAATTTTATATTTTTCTGTATACAAGAATAATCATATTATATTTGTTTATGAACTTGGAATGAAAATGCAATTTCAACTTCTTAAGTACCTGACTATTTAAACAAGAGAAATAAAATGAACGGCCGAATTTCGTGACCAAAGACTATTTTCCCAAGAGACTATTGTACAGATCTGCGTGACTTCATTTAAATGTTCGATGAACTTTCGTTTAAATGTTCAATATATCATTTTATATCGCTTCAGTATTTTTATCGGCAATGGGGAACTATTTGATATTAAACGTTATGACTATATTTAAATGCATTCTGTAAAGAATTAATGGGAAATATTGGATGACATAATTTTCAGAACAGTATTAATATTTCTCCAAGAATATTTTCTTTTAAAGAAGTGATATTTAATTTCATTTGAGTTGAAGATTTTCAGAAATATAACATAAAATAAACTTACATATAAAATAAAATTTGCATAAAAATATTTACAATATTTTAAACAACGCACTTCTTTCTTTATAATATATATTTAAATGTGATGCATTTGAGAAATTCTTTAATTTATTGGTGAAATGCCTGTTACGTGTTTTAAAGCTAAAAGTATCACAAACACTACAATATACATAGCAATTGGTTTTTCGTATCTTTAATCCCAATGAAACTATCAGCATAAATTTTGTGGTATCGGTAACCTTTTCGCATACCTGAAAAACATACGAGGTTCTTAAAATAAGATCGCGAAAAGAGATGCGAAATCACGTGTAAAACATCTGTCAATGATGTATTTGTTCTCGGGAGCTATTGAAGCTGTTTAAATACATTTTTAAATAGTTTTAGTAGTAGCCAAACATTCGATGCAGTGAAAAAACAGAAAATGGTAAAATCAAAATGCAATACCTCGCCAAAGTTGTGTATGGTCCTCAATAATAAAACTGCGCAGTTTTTTCGAAATCAAATTTTATCTTCCGGTGCCCCCGGGCCCTCCAATTTTCGCCAAACTCGTAAAAAACACTTTTTAGAAGTTATATATCAAAATAAAGATAAAGCTGGAAAACAAAAATGTCATACCGCTGAACAGTTGTGTATGATACGTAGTAATATGCCTACACAGTTTTTTTAAATCAAGTTTTATCTTCCTGTGGCCCGGGTACCCACAAATTTTGCAAAATTCGTCAAAAATGCCTTTTTTAACTTATAAATCGAAATAACCATAAAGTTGGAAAATAAGAATGTCATGCCACGAAAAAGTTGCGAATGGTATGTAGTAATACACCGGCACAGTTTTTTTCGAAATCGCATAGTATCTTTCAGAGACCCGGTCATTCGAAATTTTGAAAAAAATTCCATAAATTCCTTTTTATCTGTAATATCTATATTATAAAGGACAAACATATCTGTGCGTAACGCATACGTCATTTTGCGAATGGCAACACTTTGAAATTTGAAATGAAATTTTGGTTTTGCAATTTTCTCTACTGCAAATTTTTAAACTTCTAAACATCGCACATTTTAAATTTTTACACCGTCGTATAAGGAAAAAAATGCTCTTTTAAATGCAATTTGTTTGAAAGCTGTATCTCAATTAATTTTTGAGATATTAATTTTTTTGCAGTTTTTAATACCATTTTTCTTATCGTGGCAACAAAAGTACCTCATTTCTATTGAAAGTCATTGAAAGTAAACGGAAAATAGTCGAAAATAGGAAATACAGTATCTTTGTTGCCATTTTCTCATAAAACCTTAAAAAATAGTTGAAAATAAAATATGGGCTATGTCAAGAATATTGTCTGTTATTCCGTGGTAATGACGTCATATGCACTCTTTTCTATAGACGAAGTTTAAGACTAGGTTGTAAAAGTAGATTGCTTTAGCGGATGCAAATGACGTCATTTTATAAAAAAGGGTGTATTTTAATTCTTAAACCTGAATTATGTTTCGTAGAAGTGCGTCATTTTCGCAGACCAGCTGCTATGAAATTCTTCACAGGTGAAAATGCTTCACTTTTGAGAATAATGTAATCGAAATCACACACTGATAAAACGCAATGTTTTACAAAAATGTAGAGTGTCTTTATAAAAGAGAGGTGACATGCAAATAATAGCGATTTATATTACAGAAATTGATGATTCTCGCCTGGGTGGATTTGCTTCTAGGATGGATCTATATTATAAAGAACAAACGTATATGTGCGTAACGCTGACATCATTTTGCGAATGGCAATACTTCACGATCAAATTTCGGTCTTGAAATTTCGCTACTGCAATTTTTCAATCTTCTGACCATTGTACATTTTCAATTTTTGTTGCATAGGGAAATAAATGTACTTGCAAATGCAATTTGTTTAAAAACTCTATTCATTGACTGATGTATTATATTTTCTAAAATAATTTTTAAGCATGATTTTTTTTTTTAAGTTTATCTTATCACGTGCCGGTTTCAATACACAAAATAATAAACATTTTGCACATAAAGCAACAAACATTTTTCAGCATTTGTTTCTGACTATTTTTGCATAATGAAATTAATACTTCCTTTATAAGGAAATAAAAGAATAATATTAAAAAAACCACCAAACTAACGTATTTGTGAAAGACAAATTAACGAAATTAATACTTCTTTTATAAACAAATAAAAGAATAATATTGAAAAAACGCAAATCTAACATATTTGTAATCGTACAATTTAAATTTTTAGATCACCAAATAGGATTTTTTTTTCAAATGGAATTTGTTTGCAAAGTTCATCTCAGTTTTCTGATTGTCTATGGTTTTAAAAACAATTTTAAAGCATGAAATATTTTTTAATTTATGTATATCGGAGCTCGATTATGAAAGATTAATCCGTTTGCCCTTAAAAAATAAATAAAGAGTTCATTTTCTTACGGCAAATTTTCATTAAAAAAAACTTCCCTATGAATTATAAAATAAAATAATATAAATAAAACACAAATTTACCACACATGTATAAGCTCTGAAATGATCAGAATATAAAAGGATGCCATAAGTAGTAAAATCTTGGCAAACAACTCTTAGCGTGCGGCTAATAAGAAAATATCGCTTTTGACAAATTTCAAAAATGTATTTGATTGTGTAATTCGTATTTTCCATATGAAAAATGCTTTTTTAATGTAAGTGGTCAATCTAAAAAATTTATTGCATTTAAAAAAATTAATAATTTTCAATAAAAAAAAAATGTTTTCACCTATATTCTTTAACCCGGGAGGCCCGGGTACGATCCCCTAGTATGTATAATAGAATGCATCACACAAGAAGCAAGAGTGCAATAAAAACATTTTATCTGTGAAAAGTACACAAACAATTAAATTTCAAGAATGAAAAACAAACATTTAAATCTGTTAAAAGTGTTCAAAAGATTTAAAGTTCTATTAATCAGTTCGTGCTCTTCAAAACAAATATCTAAATATTTGAAATGTTTCGGCTTGGTGCTTATTGTTGGTCCTGTTGGAGTTTTGTAACCTTAAAATCTGACTTAATCTCAAAATTTGTCAGAATGGATCTTATGAATCCATCCATGTTGCTCGCACCACAAACTGTCGCGGCAGCTTCAGTGACCCCTCTGACACATCTTTCTACACTTTGAATGTTGCACCGAAACTTAGCAAACGAAATGATATCTTAACGATCACGTTTATCAATGTACATCTTTAAATCATCGCATGAAAGATTAGTAAAAAAGGTGGTTCTGTAACTTCTACCCTATCCCATTGAATCAGATCAATATAACCTGTTGCGCTAAAATTGATTGCAGAATCTTGAAACTGACTAACTTCTCCACTTGTGTTCGCACTTCGCGCTTTGAGGATTCTATGAAATCCTAGTTCGCGGGTGTGTTTCCGATCATCAGTTACCATGCCACGCAACTCAGCAGCTTTCCCGTATGGGCAAAAAATGTATTGCTCTGACATATCCATGGAAAAATAAACAATTTCGAAAAGATGGCTTGCACTTAATTGCAAACCTTACACGTGCGTACACAATGACTACAAACTCCGTCAATATCTGCAGATTTAACGTTGGATCCGGAGTTCCCACGTAGAGTCTCAAAATTCTGTTGATGGTGATAACCTATCTGCTATGTCAAAGTCTACCGGGAAATCTATTTGCAAGGTCTTCCGAACAACTTCCTTTCTTAATAGATAGGATCACTTTCTTCAGGTATTTCTGATCAGTACTGAGATCTTCAATAACTGTTTCGAGGTTATAATTAATCTCGAATAGTCTGTAAAGAAACGATGGGAAGGGATTCACACTTGTCCGAATTTTTTCCAATCGGCCCACTATAACTCTATGGTGCCCCTGCTGCATCCGTCTAATACAAACTGATTTAATAGAACTTTAAATTTTTTGAACACTTTTAACAGATTTAAATGTTTGTTTTAATTCTTGAACTTTAATTGTTTGTATACTTTTCGCAGATAAAATGTTTTTATTGCACTCTTGCTTCTTGTGTGATGTATTGTATTATACATGTATATAGATAAAAGGGAATTTATGGGTTATTTTTTTTTTCAAAATGTCGAATGACCGGGTCCCTGGACGATATTATGCCATTTCGAAAAAAAACTGTGCAGGTATATTACTACGTACAATAAGCAACTTTTCGCAGTATGACATTTTTATTTTCCAACTTTATGGTTATTTCGATTAAGTTGCACAAGGCATTTTTCACGAATTTTGCAAAAACTGAGGGGACCCGAGGCACCGGAAGATAAAACTTTTTTCGAAAAAAAACTGTGCAGGCATATTACTACGTACCATACTCAACGTTTCCGCGGAAAACATATTTGTTTTCCAGCTTTATCTTTATTTTTATTTATAACTTCTACAACGTGTTTTTGACGTGTTTGGCGAAAATTGGAGGGCCCGGGGCCACCGGAAGACAAAATTTGATTTCGAAAAAACTGCGCAGTTTTATTACTGAGAATCATTCACAATTTTTACGTGGTATTACATTTTGATTTTCCGATTTTCGGTTTTTTCACTCCACCCTAACAAACATACACAATAAATGACTAAATTAAAAAAAAACCCATAGTTATGGTATAATTATTTAAAAAAAAACAGATATCTATTTGGTGAGAAATTACACAGTTTTTGGTTTTATAATTTAAAATGTTGTCTAATAAATTAATTAATTTTTTTTGTTTATTGCCAAAAATATTTTGAAAGTTCATTTCAAATCGATTAAGGCGGTTCTCAAATCGATACTGTATGTTTTCCGACACAATTTGTAATACAAGTTTGTTTGCAAAAGCGTGAAATTTTCAGCTACTCTTATTCAGAAACCATCTGTATATTCCTTACTCTGTTTTCAGCCTATCGATGTTCGTTTATTTCTAAAATCCTTACCTACTGCAACTTTAAAACTAACAATTTAATTACAATATAAGTACAGATATTTACATGCAGTGTTTCAGTTTTCGACATGCAGTATTCAACTGGATGAAAACGAACCAGTACAGACATTGCATATTCATAGCGGTCAAAAAGAGAAAGCATCTGTAATTGCCTATAAGAACAGATTGCGCTGTCTAGAGGCACACAATTCATATAGATTCAAAAACCGTTCATTATATAAGATTCACCGAATAGAAAATATTTTATTTTCATTATTCAACTTATTTGAGTAACGAAACTTACATTTATTTGTTCTGGTGTTTTTACGAGTGGCCGATTTATCAGCAAGCATTCCTCACAATTTGTATCCTGACGCAAGGAGGAAAATCTTCCAGCTCGGAATCACTCTCCAACTACATAACTTACAAACAAAGAGCATTTCGTACCACAGATTGTACATGCTGGTCTATGGCATCGACAGGGCGCTAACATTAGAGATGAGAGTTCCCTAGAGTGATACTTCAAAATGCTGACGGCACTTAATATTGCGAAAACTTCGGGGTTCTGGTAGGAAATGAGAAGTCTGGCTTTATCTCAGTGTACGCCGCCAGTGGCATACATTATTTTAAGTTATCGGATTGCATACTTAAAAGTACATACCAAATTATTAAACTTAATATGAGTAATAAAATGCGTATATTTTGTAAACAAAGCGTCATAAATGTTGGAATAGGAATTTTTAACAATATGTCAGCAAGAATTTTCTTTTTCCTTTGTAAGAATATATTTGAAGTACTCTTCGGACTCCAGATCAGCCATTCTGCACATGTATCTACCTCATTTCAATGGATAGATAGTACAGCCAAAAGAAATTTATATTCCATTCTCATGCCTTACATTCATCATTCTTGACGTTAATGCAGATTTTCATATACAGACAATAAGCTGAAAAGCCTGTTTCGCTTTGTACATAAAAATAGAATATCTATTTATTATTCCCTAGGCTGCTTCCATAGTTTTATCACGTTTTTTCATTCCTGAAATGTTTGTGTTGTTAGTTATTCAGAGGTTGTTTGACAATGAAATCTAATTTCTTCATTCATAAAACTATATAATAATCTAAACAAATCTCAACAGCTGTTAAAAAATAATAGATTACATTTTTGTATTCTGTACTAATTATTTATATAATTACCAAATTGTTGTTTTTGTTTCAATACATTATAACAATCATAAATAGGTCGTGCAAATATTTTAACACATAAAAAAACATTAAAAAACATTTATGTATATTTAGATGTGTTATGATTTGTACGTTTCTTCAAGATTTGTATTTTATATTGATAGGTATGTAGAATTTAATATTCTATTTGAAAATCATCTTCCATTAAAAATTAGTTTTCTGAATGAAATTATCTGACTTTTCAGATAGTCATTTCATTTAATCACTTAAATTATAATAATTTATATTTTATTTTATTTTATTTATTTTTTTTTTTTTTTATTATTCTAGAGACATTTTTTGTTCCAATATTTCTTTTTTTGTTTGTTTGTTACTTTAGGAATTGGATTCAATTATAAATTAATACAGGTTATTGGAAAAACATGACATGTGAAATGCAGAACTCTTAAAATAAAATTTAAAATCAAATATATTTTTTTATTTTTATTAAGTGGGAAAATAACTGATAACTTTCAGAGTTTCTCTAACTGTGTAGTATAGAAAACTAATAAGGCAGTAACCTTTTCCACAGCACTAAATAAAAATATTTGACACCTTGTTTATTATTTAGAAAATTATTTTTAAAATTATAAATCAAGGGTAATACATAAAATTTTTAACATTACAATAACTAGGAGATCGTACTCGTGTTTCCCGGCTTACAGAATATGGGTGAAAACATTTTTTTTAAATTGAAAACTCATATTTTTTTATATACAATAATTTTTTTCGACTGCCCACTTACATTAAAAAAGCATTTTTCATATGAAAAATACCAATTATACAATCAAATAAATTTTTGAAATTTATCAAAAGCGATATTTTCTTATTAGCTGCATGCTAAGAGTTATTTGCCCAAGATTTTGCTAATTACGGCATCCTTTTATATTTTGATAATTTCAGAGCTTGCATATGTCTGTTAAAAATGTGTTTATTATTTTATTTATTTATTCATAAGGAAGTTTATTTAAATGGATATTAGCCGTAAGAAAATAATGAACTCTTTATTTTGTTTTAAGGGCAAACGGATTAACCTTTCGTAATCGAGATCCGCGCGATATAGATAAATAAAAATTATTTCATGCATTAAAATTGTTTTCAAAACCCTAGACAATCCGTAAACTGAGATGAACTTTGCAAACAAATTCCATTAAAAAAAATCCTATTTGATGATCTAAAAATTTAAATTATATGATTACAAATATGTTAGATTTGTGCTTATTTAAAAATAGTATTCTTTTATTTATTTATAAAAGAAGTATTAATTTCGTTAATTTGTCCTTCACAAATATGTTAGATTGGGTTTTTTTAATATTATTCTTTTATTTGTTTATAAAGGAAGCATTCATTTCGTTATGCAAAAATAGTCAGAAAGAAATGCTGAACAATGTTTTTGCTTTATGAGCAAAATGTTTATTATTATTATTATGTATTGAAACCGGCACGTGATAAGATAAATTAAAAAAAAATCATGCTTAAAAATTATTTTTAAAAATGTAATACATCAGTCAATTAAGATAGAGTTTTTAAATAAATTGCGTTTGAAAGTAAATTTTTCCCCTATGCGACGAAAATTGAAAATGTACGATGGTCAGAAGATTAAAAAAAAATGCAGTAGCGAAAATTTCAAGACCGAAATTTGATCGTGAAGTGTTGCCATTCGCAAAATGACGTCAGCGTTAAGCACAGATACGTTTGTCCTTTATAATATAGACACGTAATCAGTAAAATATAATGAAGATCAGTTATTACGATGTGATTATCAATTGAAAGCTTTTATGCTTGGTAATCCGGAATGAAAAACAGCAATTTTTACTTTAAAAAAAAAAAATAATTCTCCAACTTTTTTTCAGCAGTGAAATTACGCTTGAAATTATTGAATATTAGAGACGTGAATTATCACATTGCTAACTAAGCGCTTTAGTTAGCAGTGTGATAATTCACGTCTTTAATAAGCAATTTTTACCTTCTCAAAATTTGCATACGCACTTTTCATACCGATATTCATCATTTTTCAAAAATTTGTATTTTGTTTGATTATTAACTCAAAACTTGAAGTCATCATTTTCAGCTTTTATGTGAATAGACGCACTCTTTACTTGAGATTCCAATCTCAATTCCGGAGAGTAAAAATTTCCATAATTTATGTTTTTTAGACGAATTTGTGTTAAAATGTTTAGTTTTATCTAAGAAAATGATCGTTTTCTTTTAAATATGATTCATTTTCACCTATTTTCTTCTAGTGTCTGAAAAATAGTATCAGTACACATGCTGAATGAAAAACAATATAGAAAATTTATGAGGAAAAATGCGTGTTTTCAAAAGCAGTATGTCATTTTCCGTTATTATTTACCGAATATAATATTATGTTCTTAATGGGATTTTGCTGCACTAAACCCTATACAACAATTTTTATAAACAATTTTGAATTTTTATCAGAAAATGGCATGAATAAAGATAAAAATACCTCATTTTTTTTTCTCTCCTGTCTGCAATAATGAAAGCTATCTAATTTTCATCATTTTGGAGAAATATCATAAAATGCTTTTAAAATTAAAATATAAAAGTAGGGATACTAAAGAAAAAGATAGTGCGATCACACCTTCAAATGAACAGCTTTCAATTGAAAAGAAATATTAGTAAAATTGGTTCAGCAGAAAGATCAGGGCAGATGACTAAAAAACACACTTGTGTTTTAAATATATAGATTATATAAAATTGTGAAAAGTTATATTAAGCAAATTATATGTTATTTTGATAAAATTATAGTATAATGTCCTAAAGAATAGCATTAAAGTTTTATTATTCGAGAGAAGTTTGGACAATAACTTCAGGAACATGATATTATTTTAAACCTCGAGTTATTTGTTTGCTTGTCTAACTCGGAGAAGCAAATCTATCCAGGCGAGTATCATCAATTTCTGTAATATAAATCGCTATTATTTGCATATCACCTCTCTTTTATAAAGACACTCTAAATTTTTGTAAAACATTGCGTTTTATCATTGTGTGATTTTGATTACATTATTTTCAAAAGTGAAGCATTTTCACCTGTGAAGAATTGGAAAGCAGATTGGCTGTGAAAATGACGCACTTCTAGAAAACATAATTCAGTTTTAAGAAATAAAATACACACTGTTTTATAAAATGACGTCATTTGCATCCGCTAAAGCAATCCACTTTTACAATCCAATCTTAAACTTCGTCTATAGAAAATATGCATATGACATTATTATCGCGGAATAACAGACAATATTCTTGGCAAAGACCGTATTTTAATTTCAACTTTTTTTTCTGGTTTTATGAGAAAATGACAACAAAAAGATAAAGTAATCTCCTATTTTCGACTATTTTCCGTTTACTTTCAATCACTTTCAATAGAAATGGGGTACTTTTGTTGCCACGATTGGAAAAATGGTATTAAAAACTATCAAAAAATTAATATCTCAAAAATAAATTCAGATACAGCTTTCAAACAAATTGCATTTAAAAGAGCATTTTTTTTCTTATACGACGGTGTAAAAGTTTAAAATGTGCGATGTTTAGAAGTTTAAAAATTTGCAGTAGAGAAAATTGTAAAACCAAAATTTTATTTCAAATTTCAAAGTGTTGCCAATCGCAAAATGGCGTATGCGTTGCGCACAGATATGTTCGTCCTTTATAATATAGATATGTTAAACTAACTTCAACATTTATATTCATTGTTATGTAAATGTGGAATAAAGGAAAAAAAACTCGAAATTTAATTTTTTAGCAGTTTAAGATACTTTATTTAAGATACAGTTTCTTATAAACAAGTTATTGAAATTTTTTCAAGCAATGTTTAATATCCTTCTTTACTTCACTTTTCAACATTATAAAAGTTCATTTATAAATATTTGCTTGAATATACTTGAAAAAATATCGTTTGGAGTTATTTTAAAATTACATTATTTTTCGTTGGCGCTTGTAAGGTTTTTTCGGAAACATCTAACAACATGTGTCAAAATAGCTTGTTCCTTTGACATATTTAAGAAAATATATGTGAAGTTTTCACAAAGAATTGTGTGTTAATTATTTTTCTGTTATTCATTCTCTAATTTAATGTTAACGAAATAATCAGCAATATTTTGATGAAGAAATAAAATTTTAACGTATGTGCTTCTTTTATTTCAAAATATTTCAAGATTTAAAAGTTTTATAAAGTCTTACATTTTGTTTTTTTTATATTTTTATACTTTGTGTTGCATTTGTTTTCAATTATACAATATAACTTTTTACATAGCCACATTACATGGCTCAAAAAAATTCAATAATTATAACTATTTGGCTGTTTTAATTTTTTTTTTCAATTAAATAAAAATACAAGTTAATTTATATTTGGAATTTTCATGGTTTCTCCAAGTATTATTTTGATATGTCTGTCAAAGCTTCTTAGTAGCTATATTTAACAATGACGGCTTTTGTCTTGGTTCGAATTTCGCAATGATTTTCGTACTTATTTCCGTTTTTCTCCAAATCCGTAAGTTTTGGGTAAAATAGCACAATTTTCTCGAAAATTATCTAAAATTCCGATATTTTATCATTTTGTAAGGTTCTATAAATAGTGTTTTCATGATTTTCATGGTAAATAATGTTTAGAAATGAAGAGCCAGTATATTTTGAATTAACATTTTAAACAAAATGATGCGCTTTGTAATATTGATCGGCAGAGTACTTGGTCCGAAAGCTCTCGCATAAATGAAGCCCCGAGACCCAATATATAGCACGAATATTAAAAACAATAAATTTGGAGCTAAAATTTGTTAGCTATACACAGTGTTTTTAAAAAGTTTGAATGTTTGAGGATAACAATAAAAGAATATAAATAAAGCTCTAAGTTTGTCATTCGTAACAAATAGCTTAGTCATCGAAATCCTATTTTTAAATAAAAGAAGAAATGTGTTACTGAATAGTGGGGGTAATTAAGAATAATTGAAACAAACGTAATGTTTTACAGACATTTTGCATTCTAGTAGCCTAATAATAATAATAACAATAATAATAATAATAATAAAGATGATGAAACATTTTATAAGAACATGAAAAGAATAACATTAGAAGTGATATTGCACAACACAGGGTAAATGCTCTAATAGTTGACCACACACTGTAAAAAAACCACTGTAAATTTGCCAGAACAATCTCGATCACAGTGAATGTGATGTATCTTTCTTTGGTTTCCTGACTCTATTAACATGGAAAATACAGTAATTGCGTAAAATTAACAGCACAATGTGCTGGCAACTTGGACGCATTTTTTTGCAGCACAAACTGCTGGCGTCCAAATTGCCAGCACATTGTACTGTTAATTTTACGCAACTACTGTATTTTCCATGTTAATATATTTATGTTATATATTTATGTTTAATACTTTATCTCAGATGTGTTTTATAAAAATTCCCTACTGTTCAACTACCGGGTGTCCCAAACAGGACTGACTGATTTTAAAATTCAATAACTTCCAAACAGTGACAGATATTAAAAAATTCTTGCAGGAGGGTTATGCATAAAGTCAAAAGTTTTTTTACAGTGATTTTAGATTTTAGTTCGAATTACAAACAATAGATGGCGCTGCGATCAATAGAGGCTAAATTCAGGCTCGATTTTTGGTACTTTGTGGCCCGGATAATACATTTCCATCTCCTTTTTCTGTATGGAACAACAGAAAGGACCAAAAATCGAGCCTGTATTTAGCGACTATTGCTTACAGCGCCATATATTGTTTGTAATTCGAACTAAAATCGAAAATCACTGTAATAAAACTTTTGACTTTATGCATAGCCCTCCTGCAAGAATTTTTTTAATATCTGTCACCGATTGGAAGTTATTGAATTTTAAAACCAGTCAGTCCTTTTTGGGACACCCGGTAGATGCAGATACAATTTTTCATCGCAGTAAGTCAGTCATCTCATTTTCGATTATTAATAGATGTCTTACTGTTGCTTTGAAGCGAATAAAGCCATCAGCCATCATCAAAAACTTGTATTTTTTTGCATTAGTAATCAGCCATTTATTATTTTGGCATAAGTGGCTGATTACTAAAATTAAGTGTCCAACTAACGGTACATTTACTCTAATATGTTTTCAGTATTTGTCATATAGATGATATAAAACTGAAGTAGTATTTATAAATCTTAACCACTCTGCTGCATAAATGGATGGTTGGTTGGTTGTATACAGTTTTATGGCGCAAAATCCCATAGGGGACATGCTGCGCCAAAAAATAGACTAAAAACACAATGTCAGTAAAATAAAGAAAGCAATGAGAAAAGCAATCTGAATGTAGTACCCTATCCAGATGTAGTCAGAGACGTGTAGAAGAGTAAAAATAGACTAAAAACACAATGTCAGTAAAATAAAGAAAGCAATGAGAAAAGCAATGTGAATGGAGTACCCTATCCAAATGTAGTCAGAGACGTGTAGAAGAGTAAAAACTTTTAATCTAAAATCAGTAGTGTAAAAAAGTTAAAGTAAATCAAAGCAAGGCAGTCTGGATGGGGTTCCCATACAGATGTCACAAAAGTGTAAAAGATAAAACTGGGTCGTTTAACCATTGAAAGCAAAAAATATATATATTTCAAAATAAAATCCGGCATGTTTTAAAAAAAGTAGAAAGTGCCCCACGAGGCGTTTCTCCAATGAGGTTTGTCAAGATTGGTGATGATGAATTAAAGTAAATTCTGTACAAGTGCGGAGGCCCGGACAACCAGTTAAAACATGATGAATGGTCAGGTAATCAAAACAACAATGTGGCCACATGGGTGCATCCTCCCGAAGTCAGAGATGTTTATGAGTGATCATAGAATGTCCAATTCTCAGACGAGTCAGTAGAACATCCTTTTTTCTTGGATAACTTGGAGGCGAGGTAATTATTATATGTTTGATATGGTTTTATTATTGTTTTCTAAATCCCGACTTTCTTGCCATTTATTCTGAATAAAAATATTTATAAGTAGTTTAACGTCTGAGAAAGGAACATTATGGTATAACGAATTAAGGGCACGTTTTGCCGCCTCATCTGCTTTCTCATTGCCAGGAATACCCATGTTAACTGCTGCATAAATGAAAAATGCATACCAGGAATATTTAATTTATATTAAAAAAATCGAATAGTTTATAGAAAAAAAAGTTTAGGAAGTCAGAATTTATGCCAACTGATAGAGTATATTATGAGAATGCTTATCCAGTTATTACATTTCAGACGTTTTAATTTGCTGGGGATACATGCTTACGTGTTGGAAAATTATAACATTTATTTCCCAATAAAATTGCTAGAGTATGCAAGAGAAGTTTTAATTTGCATGATATAAAAAATTGAATTTATAAGGAAAAAAATAGAACCAATATTTATGACTTAAATACAGTAAAACTTCGGAAATGGTACTCATGAATAGCGGATACATTTTTTATAACCATTTTAGATTTGTATATTTTACTCCGAATTGCGGACACCTGTGGTGTTGATATTCTGCGCTCCCTAGATGTCCATTATTCCGAGCCTTTGCTGTATTATATTAACCTAAAAAAATGAACATTAAAATGATTAACGAAATTTTTACATTTAAGATTAATCAAAATGTGTATATATATTTATAAAAATACATTTAAAGCCGTTTTAAGCGCGCATTGGAGAACCTTGCATAATACATAATTGAAACAAAATGTGTTGGAGAATTCACTTGCAGATTAGTGAAATTTTGTTATAATAATTTCAGAAAAAGCCGAGTTCATGCAACATAGTTAATTTTTTGTAATTATTTTCAGGTTTTTAAGACGTGTGTATTTTTAACAATTTAAAATTTAAGTGTATACTATTACATGCTTATAAAAAACATGACATGCGTAAAATCACTTAAAATATCGTTTATTAAATTATTGAAAGTTACTTATCTAAGTTGTTTTGCAATATATTTTCCTAATTAAAATCTGAAAGAGGCTTTTTTAAAGTAAGCTTTCTATACAATAATTAAAAAAAGAAATATCTAAAGATAATAATTCTCGAGGAATGAAAAAAAAATATTAAGATTACAGTTGAAAAATGCATCCGTCTTAAGTCATTAAATTTTAATTTACTTTTTCTAATTAGGCTTCTTACCAGACAATAATCAGCTTTAAAATAAAGATAAATGATCGCACGGATTATCAGATTAGATATGTTTTGAGATAAATAATCTATAGTTACAGCAATTAAAATTGTAATATAAATTTTTCTTATAATTAAAACATCAGTTTTTATTATTTCAATTTGTTTAACAATCATAGATTTTTTATTTTTTTATTTTCCTCATTGAATTAAATTAAAAATAAGAATATTTGCCTCTGAAGAAAGAAATGATTACTTATTTATTACTATTATTATTATTATTATTATTATTATTATTATTATTATTAAGCGCGAGAATAAATAAAAAAGAATTTTCCTTCTTTTTATGGTTTTTCGAGAGATAAATTTCTGTCACTTCATTCATGACTCTTTTTTTTTAATCTCTTAGGACATAAGAATAACTTAACAAATAATAATGATCTTTTTTATTGAAAAATATTTTTTTTGTTGTTTTGTAATTTTTGAATACAGTATATATGATTAAAAAAGGGTTAAAATTTATCTAGAAAGAACTTTTTTTTATAGAACTAGGGGGCTCTGACCCCTACGAGCTACGCTTGTCAACCCCCGCTCAGGCACCGCAAACACAAAAAACACGCTAATTTGATCGCTTTAAAAAATTTTCGGAAGAATGAATTTTAATTAAAATAACAGAGGCGATCTCCCTGCTAACAGGTTCTTTTCGTCTTTGATTAAATCAGATCAGTTGTTAGAAAGGAAATGTTATTTGCGCTACCTTAGAATTCTCAACAATAAAATATTTTCTCAAAATATCAAATAAATGTCTCGCGCAAATATAATTTTAAATTTATAAATTGGCAATTTTAAATATGACGTAATTTCCTCATTGTACACTTTTAACGCATATTAATGGATTTATTATTTTACAATTTTCTTTCTGTTTTAAAATTCACGTGCAAATATAGTTTTTATGACGTAATTGTAAACATCTTCCTGCTTTTAATATGTAATCATTTAATTCTCATTTGAAAGTTTTATTTTATTTATAATAGTCACGTGTAACAATTTTTTTATTTGAAGTAAATATTATTCATTGCGTTTTTTTTTTTTTTTTTTTTTTAATTTTGGCGACAATTTAAAATAATACCCTTTTCTAATAGCTGTAAAAAATGCCTCTCGAAATGCTGAAAAATTGCATTTAAAATAGAAATAAAACCTTAAAAATGAGTCAAATTAAAAAGATGAATGCAGTCTGCACACCGGACACTTTTATTGTATAAAATGATCTAAAAATTATTAAATTCCCATGTATAGTTTTGCTCCTATAAAACTTTTTTAATGGAACGATTTTGACCAACTTTAACATTAAATAAATCTTAAAATAATTCTTTCGATTTGAAAACTGTCTGCATCAGCGTGTTTATCAAACATTTCTCTATAAAACCACTGATTTTAATATTTTTGTATGCAATATTTTTCTTAAAATTAACGAAGAAAGACCTCCGGTCAAAAAAAAAAATTCAAAACCTGCTTCGGTGAGAGCGTTAGTTACTTTTTTTTCAGAGTAGAGAGATATATCATACCGATGAAGATTTTCTAATTTAGTGAAAATAATTTTAACAATTTGTAAATCAAAGGATTTTTCATTTTTAAATTAGAAACATGATACAATAATAAAAGAAATTTTAATTTTTAAACTAGAAACGAGATAAAATGTTCTAAGAATATTTTAATTAAAATTTATTTAGATGTGTAAATATATAATATTGCTGTATTGCTAACATAATCCATTAAAAACATGCCGCGCATTTCACCATGTTTAGTGTCATTTATTAAAGTGTCAAAACGCATTTGACAGATTTTTTTTTTTTTTTTTTTTTTTTTTTTTTTTTTTTTTTTGCATTATCTTTTCCCAGTTTAAATTCTCAATGGAATATTTTTAAAACGTGCTCGTTATAATTCACCTAATAAAATAATTCAGTCAATAGCATATAATTGACAGATGTTATAAATTTAACATTCCAACCTATAAATACGCACCAGTGAAGTGATTTATTTTAAAGCATCTAGTTGAATCAGGTTTCTTATAAGATAATTTTTTTTTTTTAAATTAAGATAAATGATTGTGAAGAACTCAAAATTATAAAATCGGTCATGACAAATTTCTTTAATAAGGCGATTAAATGTTTGTGAAAAGTTTATATTTATTTCAATTCTAAAAGAATTATCATTTTCTCCGCTCCAAACTATATCATCTTTAGGCATTTTATAATCGATGAAACTGACATTAATTTTGTCAATAAATTAAAACAAGTGCATTTTAAAAGCTTTGGGAATAATTTGGCTCCTTACAACATAATGACGATATTTAAAATTAAGATAAATTTTTATGTGTATCAAGTGAATAAATAAAAAAATATGATAAATTAATTTTAGAGGAAATATCTTATTTTATTTTACAATGTACAACATAGCTGTCAACTGTCCGGTATTTTGAAGCCTAATAAATGTAATGTGAACCAAGAGATTGTTTAATAGTATATTTCTTCATATCATGTGCCTATTAAAATTTCTTTTATATAGTAAAATTACTGGTTTTATTGGGATTGAAAAACAAAATGTGAAAGTTTGGCAGGTATCATATCATATGAATATCGAATTTGTTTGTTTATTAATATCAAAATTAGAAAATAAAATAATAATACGCCAGAAAGTTTTGCATTCAAAAGTGAAAATGGCATAAAATATTTGACGAGATTTAAAAATTAAAATTAATTAAATGTGTGAGTAACATTTCAGGAATAATATAAATATAATATTAATATAATATTTCAGGAAAATTAATTTTATTCGTTAAAATAAAAACATACCCAGAATTCGCAACGCTCCTATGATCTCTAAATTTTCTACCACTGTTTAAAAAAAAATCTTACGCATTTGGTAAAAGAATGTACCATAAATATTATTGTCCTGAAATAGTGGTAACATTTAATATTTTAAGAACGTTGCGAGTCCGGCATACCAAACATATGATCCACTACACAACTAACTATTAAAATTTCAAAAATGTATTTGTCAGAGATTTTTTGCATTATCCATAATAATTTAAAATCTGAAAGTACCATTTTTTAAAACATGCTCTTATTGATTACATATTAAAATACTCCAACCGAGAACATATAAAAGAAAACTGTTTTAAATTAAAAAAACTCCATTAGAAGAGTAGTTATGCTCTCCGGAAAATACTTATTTCGTCTGTTCTTTATTTTGTATATATTAAAAAATTCTAATAAAAAAAAATCTTTATATTCTCTTTATTACTTTACTTAGGTAAAGTTTGATAAACAAATATTATCTTTATATATAAAATGTATGGCAATGTAAACAGCCTTTTTTGTCTGAGGGAAATGGTAGCTTTTCTAACATCTAGCATTGCTTCGTCTGGTTATGTCGAATATTGAACAGTGCAAACATCTATTTTTTAATTAAACTCTCTTTTACTTATTAAATTTTATATCTATCTAACCTTTTTATGTTTATATTTAAATTAACTTTACTTTCCTTACTCTTGGATTAACCTATAGGAAAATTTCAGACTATTATTTATTTATTTTTTAATTTTCTGTATTATATTGTAATACACTAGGACTTCCCTCAGAGAGATTATTCTGAGCGATATTGCCGAAAACATAGATTTAATAATAACATGTTGCAAGTAAAGGAAATGAGATACTACCATTAACTGGCCATATACTGGTTACAAATTGAAATGATGAAATATCTAGTTTAGTGAATCCGAAAAAAAAATTATATCAAATTTAAAACATTACTTCACTCTGTTAACCCCTTGGTGAAGAGCGACCGGTATTCGTGCCGCGTAAGGTGCTCAGAATCGGGGATTATTCTCACCAGTAAATTTTTATTGTAAATTTTGCCTTATTTAATACGAGCATTTTCCCGAGTGAATTAGGCAAAATTTTCTGTTTTAAAAAACCGGTGATAAAAGATTTAAAATTCTGTAAAAGATGCTCATCCCGAAAGGGTTAAGGGCCTTGGCAGGAGATAGAATAGCCTAGAGAAGGAACAAATTCACAAGTACTTTCGGAGAACCTATTCGCTGTTTCATACCGACATTTATTCAATATTTACATAATTTATTCAATGCTAGGTGTGTATCTACCCATTTTGTTTCATTTAAATTGCATGTTTTTTTTTTTTTTTTTTTTTTTTTTTTTTTTTTTTTTTTGGGGGGGGGGGGGGTATGTAGTATTATTAATCATTTACAGTTTCTATTCTTAATAATTTCAAATTAATGGTAAATTAAAACGTTTCTGTTCATTTCACGTAAGTTTTTAGACTCAGCAGTAACCCAGAAACAGAAAATTTTCAAAAGTGTTTTGTTCCTGCACCGTTTTACACAGCCAAATGTTTAGAAATTGTTCTGTTGTGAGTATTTAGTCTTAAAAAACAGCCATGTCAATTTCCATGTTTATATTCCTAACAATTCAACGTATTTCGTTATTTACATCATCTTTAGGACTTTGTCCGTTTTAATTAGTCTTCTAAATTTCGATTTTTTTAGAATTCGTTCTAAAACGAACATTTACATCTTATAAATTACTACCATGCCAAATTTTAAGTTTCTAACTCCAGCAGTATCACAGAAATTGCAGTCTAGATCTCTTTTTTTTGTACACCCTTTTAATTTTCAGGTTTTTTTAAAAACTGATCGGCATTTACATTTTAAAACTAATAACCACGTGAAATTTCAAGATTGCTATCCCTACCATTTCCAAAAAAATCGTGAATTAGAATCTTTCTAGAACGTTTATTTCTCACTTTAAAATTTTCAACCTTTTAAAAAGAGTTCATAACGAGTGTTTACATCTTAAAAGTAGCCACCACGCCGATTTTTAAATTTCTAGCACAAACAATATCACAGAAATCGCATTTTAGAACTTTTTTGTTCTTGCACCGAAGGGTGTTGTTGTACCGACATAAAATACAGTCTTTATTGGAGCAGAGATAGTCACCAAAATTTTTTCTGACACCTGACACCACTATATTTTTAATCGGATAAGTAGTTTCAGAGATGACCCCACAAACATCCAAACGTTACTGCTTCGCACACATGTCATATACACGCCCCATATTGGAGCGATTTTTTTCTGACGCCAATTTCATATACATACCGGGTACTTAACTGGTTCCAAAGTTTGATTGATATGGTAACCCGTATGTTGTTGTTTATTTATTAATAAATTGGTTATTTACATTTATTTTTTTTAATTATATAAATGTTTTGTTCTATATTTATTAATCAAACTTTTTTTGTTTATTGTTATTCCCCTTTTTAAAAATATATATATAACTGGTATTCAAGAACGAGATTTTCGCCAAATTGGCGTTGGAAAAAAATTGCGCCAACATGGGTCGTGTATGACATCTGTGCCCTTATCTAATACGTGTTAGCAGATGCATTTTTTTAAATACATATATAAACCAGTATAGTACTTCTTCAATTTTATTTTCATAGTCGTTTTTATCATTTGGCAAAAAATCTGACTTTCTTAAACTCGAATTGCGTCAAGATTTTTAAAAAAAGCAAAATCCATATAACAATAAAATTCCGTGAAGGGTATTAAATACATGGTAGTAAAGCATTTAGGTGAGCGCAGGGAGTAAATCGTTAAATATTGTTCTTATCGCCATCTTTCGTATTGTATTCTTTTAATTTAAAATACACACATTAAATACATTTAAAAACACGACTAAAAGGCGACTTTTGACAACAAAAAATAATAATACTCGTAGCAAAATTTAAACAAAAATGTACCGTCATTAATTCAAATATTATAGGAATATTCCGTAATCTGTTTTTCAACCAATGTAGTATTTTGCAAAGCTTCGCTTAACCCCAATTAAATTTCATTGCTGTAATTATTATTTTCTTTTTTTTTTTTTTTTTGGGGGGGGGGGGTGGAACGGAGGGAATGCGAGATTGCATATATTTACATTCAAATTTTAAACTTTCGTTTATATAATGGTTGCTTGTATGAATAATTAGCACCTTGATGATCGAGCTTCACTCGAAACATATGTAAAAAACTGCTTATATGCTCGAAACCATTATTACTTCGCTATTATAACTTCCATACAGTTATAAAAATGTTGCTGTTAGTATTACTCTTGTTTGACGTCAACCTTTCCTGTGTATCCGAATACGAATTATTGGCCATTTTTCTTGCACGACGAGTGGTTATAACATAATTGTTTCATTTTGCATAGCATGTATGAGTTGCAATATTCATACTTTTAAGTTAGTCAAGCACAGGTGATAAATTGAATATTTTTTCCATATCATATTCACCTTGCATTCATTTTATTTAAAATATAAACCTTTCATTCACTTAATTTAAAATACATGTTTTCAACTAATTTCACTGTACTTTAACAACATTACTTTGCCTTGTTTTTTTTTTTTGTTGTTTTTTTTTGTTTTGTTTTTTAACTTTGTGCAGTTTTGGCTTCAGAAAGTGAGATTTGTTAGAAAAAGATACAAAGCCGACAATTTATTGCAAACCAGGTGAACGTTTATGCTTATTTTTTACAAATAAATATAAACCTTTTTGGCACAGATGTCATATTCGTACCACGCTACCGCGACTTTTTTCTGACGCCAATTTGGCGAAAAGCTAGTTTTCGAATACCAGTAACATACATATTTTTAAAAAGGGAATAACAATAAATAAAAAAAGTTTAATTAATAACTATAGAACAAAATAATTTATATAATTTAAAAAAAGAAAATATAAGTAAATAAACAATTTATTAATGATTAAACAACATCTATGTTGCCATATCAAGCAAAATAACGACACTTTGGCGCCAGTTAAGTACCTCGGTGCGTATATGACATTGGCATCAGAAAAAAATCGCCCCAACGTGGTGCGTATATGACATCTGTGCGTAAATGTCTTGTTTACACTAAATAAATTGTTTAAATCTTTAAAAAATTGCTTGAGTACATGAAACAATGAGTAGGTTGCCAGAAAATATGCATGAAAAGATTAATTCTCTCGCCAACCCATTTTCTTTATCTATAAGACGCCTATTCTGGAAAAGTACAAATTTCGGTACTTGTTAGTTATCCCGTCGACTGACGCCAAATTGTAAGATTAAATGCAAGAAATGTAGCGCAAGAAATTAAATGCAAGAAAAATGACAACACGTGTTTGCGTAATCAAGTAATTTTTATTTCGACGTTTTATTTGTATTTCTATTAATGTTATACTAATTTATTTGTTCTTTCGTTATTTAAAGTAAAAATTATGTCAATTTGTATAATTTAGCGGGTGGTTTGGCGATTTATATAATTTGGCGAAATTGGTCGACGGGATGACTCACAAGTACCCAAATTTCATTTAAAATATTAATAGGAAAAATAAATAAATAATTAAGAATAAATGATGCCAGAAATCAAAATTGTTTACGTAAACATTAAATAACTGTTTCAAATTTTCACACACAAAATATAAATGTTGCTTTTAGCGTTTAAAAAATGCTATTGGGTAGATTATCGTAAAATATGAAATCCCAAGTTATTATGACTTTTTTCTTTGAAATAGAAAGCAAAATCCAGATTTCTTTTCCTGTTTGATTAAATTTAAATATGTTTTATTGCACTTTAATATTAGTGCGTGCATGTTTTCTTTGCCCAATATGCTGTAATTCGGTTTTCTACGAAAACATCCAGTGAAAATGACATACACTAAATTTCCGTGACGTATGTAGATAAATTGTGCTTTTTATCAGTTTTTTTAATATAATTTTTAAACGAATTGGAATTGATTTTTCATAGTAGGTGCATTCAGTAGGTTACCCTCATAGGTACCTTCTGGTACAATCAGAACCAAAATCCGAAAAATATATATATTTTTTTCTTAGTTTTGCTTGACGAAAGGTTTTAATATACATCGTAGCTGTTTTTGTCCGGAAGGTAATAATGCGCTGTGTATCAGCCTTCACTTCCCTCAGACAATTATGTGCTACGGCTAGACTTTAATTCATGGCTCGTCTGTGATGTGATATACAGGACTCATATACAGGGAGTGGAGTAGCACTGCTACTGGGTATCCCTTTGAACTTTTCACTTGCTCATAGTATATTTTTCTAAATAAAATCTGAATGGAATTTTTTAAAAACTGGCTTTTTATAATTTAAAAAATAACATTATCCAGATTATGAGAAATATACGAGAAATGGCTCTTAAAAAATTTATGAAGATTCCTGCTTATAAAGGGATCCCTATGAAGCCATTTATTTTAAAGCACTTAGTCTAATTAGACTTCTGACACTATCGATCTTTAAAATAAAGATAAATTATTGTAACGAACTTTAAATATAAAATCTATTATGACAAATCACTCTCAATTAAAGCATTTAATTGTGTCCGTATTTTTATTTCTATGAAAGAATTATCTCTTTTTTAAAAAATCTTCTGATTAAGATTGTTTGTATGTATCTTTCAGGTGATAAAACTTAATTTGCTCAATAAATTAAGACTTTAAAGAAAGGTTTGTTTTCAAGAAATTAGCATAATTAGACTCTTTAAAATACTATAACAATTATTAAAATAAAGATAAATTATTACATGCACCATGAGAATAGAAAATCGACACTTTTAAGTGACTCTGAACAATGACAATTAAAATTTTAAAGTAATTTTATTTGTAATAAAACACACATACTACAATATATATTAAAACACACATAAATAACGCATGCATTCAACAGTTAAAGGTATATATAAATATAAATGTATATTTATATATACCTTTAATTTTATTTGTATTTTAAATCTCAATCCTTCACTATTTATCTTAAATTATTCTAACGAGTATAATTCTTAGGTATTTCACACTCGAAGGAACAGAAAATGAAACAGTCAATAAACGAAGAATGTTTATCGAAATGCATTTGCATTAATTAGTTTTCTTATAAGAGAACGGCGAGCATTAAAAGGAAAATTTAGAAAAATAAGTGTATCACGACACAAGAATTTCAATTATGATAAATTACTGTAAATCCGAAAAATAAAAATTTTACTTATTTCTTTATATTTCACTTCTAAATCTGTGTTTTTATTTTACTTTTCTTATCTATCCGATGAGCTCTATTTTTAGGTGTTTGGCACTCGAAAAATCTTAAAGGAGGATTTATTAATATTCGTCTCTTTTTACACATATACTATTGATAATTTGTGATGATTAAATATTAATTTTATTAATTTAGTTTCTTTCCACTGCAAATATTGCTTATTATTAGATTCATATTATTTAATGTTGTCAATTAATAAAAATTATTCTTTCTTCACTTTTTTGTCTACCGAAAGAATTTTAATGAAATTGAAAATTTTCATGTTTCGATGGAGTTTATCGATAGACCAATTGTTACAACATTACATACTTCAAACTTTAAAATGTGGAAAACTCTCATTTGCGAAAATAATTATGATCATATATTTTTCATGATAAAACTGCTTAATTGTCATTACATTCTCATTGTTGGAAAGACCTTGAAGAACAAAGCTGAGGGTAAGAGGATGATAGAAATATATTTGTTTTTTACAATATATCAATACATCGATACATTTGCAAAAAAGTAATTTGACATACATGTGTTGCGCACAGGATTATTAAACATATGCTCAATACATCCAATTAATATTACATATATAATTTCGTAAAACATTATGAAAATATTTTTTAGGTAATTAAACAGTAAATACAAAATTTATGATAAAATATCAATAAAAAATAAATAAATAAATAAATATATTACAGGTACTTACTTAAAAAATAGGTAGGGGTTATAAAACTATATAAAATAAAATACAATACAAAATATTAAAATTCTACGTTACTTAGTTTTGGAAATATGATGCACGCAATTCCAAAAATATCTGTTTTGAGGAAAATGACTTTTAAGTTCAAGTTTACCTCAATTTGGGTAGGTATAGCTCCACATATTTATCATAAAACCGGTTCTAATCGGGGTATCGTCTTATTCTTTTATTTTTAAAGTTTTGTAACAAATGTTTCTTTAATAATAGACAAAAAAAATAGACTTAAAATATTATAAAATTTTTGTTTCATAAATAATGATCTAAATTTTGAAAAAGTGTTTCGCTATGTGCGTCTAACTCAATGCAACATCGCTCGATAATCCTATTTACTTCATGTACATCCACAACGAATTCTCAGTTGTATACGACTTACTCTGTTTTCAGCGAATCGCTATTACAGTATTTCTAATTCATTAATTGATGCAACTTAAAAACTGACAATTTAATTTCAATATATGTAAAAAATTTGGCATGCAGCATTTCAGTTTCATATTAATCCACAGCAAAATTGGACCGAACAACTTCGACATTCAACATTAAACAGGCTGAAAACGAATCAGTACAGATATTACATATACAGAGCGGACAAAAAGAGAAAACATCTGTTCTTGCCTATTGAACAAATTGCAGTGTCTACAGGCACATAAATGATATAGATTCAAAAACCGTTCATCAAATAAAATTAGTTGAATAATAATAAATATCATTACGCAATTTATTTGAGTAACGTAACATGCATTTGTTTTAATGATTTGATGAGTGACCTCAGGCTTTTTGAAAACCGAAACCAGGTGGAGAAGGCGAAGAATGAAGGGGTGTGAAGCAAAAGAAAGGCGGAAATCTATTTTTTCAGTAAGAATTCCTCACAAATTTTATCCGAAAACGAAAGAGAGAAGTCTTCCTGGTGATAATCTCTCTCCCTAATACATAACTTCAAAAGAGAGAGAACTCCGTGCAACGGATGCTACGTGCTGATCAGTTGCATGGACACTGCGCTAACAGCAGCGCTGCCAGTTCCAAAGTGTGGTCCTCCTAAACGATGATGGTACTTAACATTGTCGAATCTTTGCATTTCTTGTGAGAAGCGGTGCTTTTTCGAATCACACTCGGCCAGGTGGCATACATTATTTTTTATTTTATTTTACGATATCGGACTGCATACTTTAAAATGTGTGTCAAATTATTAAACTAAATATGAGTGATAAAATACGTATCTTTTGTAAACAAAACATCATAAATATTAGAATAGAAATTTTTATTAATATGTCAGCAAAAAGCCTTTTTTTTCCTTTGTAAAAATATACTTGAAGTACTCTTCAGATTCCAGATCAGCTATTTTGCACATGTATCTGCCTCATTTCATTGAACAGATAGTACAGTCAAAATAAATTTATATTATGTTCTCCTTACATTCATCTTCATGACGCTAATGCAGATTTTCACATACAGACAATAAGTTGAAAAGCGAGTTTCGCTTTGTACATTAAAATATAAGTATTTCTTATTCCCTTGTCTGCTTCCAAAGTTTTACTCTGTTTCGTCATTCCTGGAATATTTGTGTTTTTAGTTGTTCAGGTGTTGTTTGACAATGAAAACTAATTTTCTTCGTTCGCAAACCTATGCAATAAACTAATCTTAACTACTGTGAAAAAAAGAATAGATTACATTTTTATATTCTGTTATTATTTATTTAATTAACAAATTGATGTTTTTGTTTCCGTTCATTATAACAATCATAAATATTTCGTGCAAATATAATATTTATATACATTTACATGTATTTCGATTTGCACGTTTTTTCAAGCTTTGTATTTCGTATTCATAGGTATGTCTATGTAGAACGAAATATTCTACTTGGAAATTACCTTACATTAAAATAAAAATTCTCAATGAAATTATGAAACTTCCCAGCGAATCTTTTTATTTAATTTCATTGTAGTAATTTACATTTTATTAGTCTCTTATCGAAATCCTTTTTTGTGCTAATATTTCCAAATTTTTGTTTTTTTAGAAATAGGATTCAATTATAAAATTATATCGGTTATTAGTAAAACAATACGTGTGAAATGCAGAACTCTTAAAATAAAATTTAGTTTTTAAATGGTCTAAAATTTTTAATAACTTACAAAGTTTTTCTAACTTTGGAGTGTAGAAAATTAAAAAGACAGTAAGGTTTTCCACAATGCAAAATAGAGGTATATGCCACCGCATTTATTATACAGAAAATATTTTTCTTTACTCATTAACCGCTGAAACTAAAAGACAGTGGTCTTCGATTTCTTTGTTTAAGACGCTTGCCACGACAAATTTTGACAGGGATCTTCGCTTTATTTAAAGGTCTAAGTTTCTGTTACTAAATAAGGGAAATTTTTATATTAAAAAATAGCAGTAGCTTTATAGTTAATCAAAGCATGCACATTTATTTTTACAGTTGTGTCAACACAACTCTAGTGGGTAATGGGCTAATAAATGAAAATTGTAAAATTATAATAAAATGTAGATCCAACTTCAACATTCATTAGTATGTAAATACATAAAAAAATGTATACAATAAACCTTCATTATTGTATATTTTAATTATTTTAAGGTACAATCTTTAGAATACAGTTTTCTGTAAACAGGTCATCGAATTTTTATAAGCAAAATTTATTGACCTTTTTTCACTTCAATTTTAAACATTAGATAAGTTCATTCATAACTATTTGGTGGTAGAAAAACTTTTTGACCTCTTTTAAAAAATGACATTATTTTTCTTATATACTTGTAAGGTTTATTCGTAATCATCCAAAAGCATATGTCAAAGCCGTTTGTTCGTTTCGCATGTTTAAGTAAGTATGTGCTAGAAAATGTAAAACGTTTTTAGAAGGAATTGTGTAGGGAAATTTTTTCTGTTAAGTTATTGTTTGTACTTTCCTAGTTTAATGTTAACGGAATAAATAGTAATATTTTCATAAGGAAATAAAACTTTACTGTACGTGGATAACTTTATTTCAAAATATTTCAAGAATTAAAATTTTCATAAAGTCTTATGTTTTGTTTATTTTTCTATTAATATTTTTGCAGGAATTGTTTGCAATTATATAATGTACTTTTTTGCATAGTCACATTTTCATAGTTTCAATTTCGATAAAAAGAAATGTTATAGTCAATTACACTGCCACACATTATTTTTCTTTTATTTTGCGTTATCAGATTGCCTACTTAAAAATGTATATCAAATTATTGAATTAAATAGGTGTAATAAAATACGTGTATTTTGTAAACATAACGTCATAAATATTAGAATAGAATTCTTTTATAAACATGTCAGAAAGAGCTTTTTTTCCTTTGTAAAAATATGTTTGAAGTACTCTTCCGATTCCAAATCAGCTATTCTGTACATGAATCTGCCTCATTTTATTGAATAGATAGTGCAGTCAAAAGAAATTTATACTCCGTTCTCATGCCTTACATTCATCATTCTTGACGTTAATGCAGATTTTCACATACAGACAATAAGTTGAAACACGAGTTTAGCTTTGTACATAAAAATATACGTATTTCTTATTCTCTTGCTGCTTCCATAGTTTTAACACGTTTCGTCATCCCTAAAAAAGTTGTTTATATGTCCTTTGACCATGAAAACTAATTTTCTTCGTTCACAAAACTATAAAATAATCAAATCAAATCCCAACTACTGTGAAAAAAGAATAGATTACATTTTTATATTCTGTTATTATTTTTTGAATTAACAAATTCTTGTTTTTGTTTAAGCTCATTATGACATTCAGAAATATTTCGTGTAAATATAATATGATACGTAATCAAAATACATTTAAATGCATTTTGACCAATATGTTTCCGAAAGTTTTGCATTTCATATTGATAGGTATGTAGAATGTAATATTATATTTGAAATTATCTTACATTTAAAAAAAATGTAATTTTCTCAATGAAATTATATGATTTTTCAACGAATTTTTTCATTTAATTGCTTACATTATGATAATTTAGACTTTATTTAAATGAATAAATCAGTAACATTTTTCACAAAGTAAAATAAAATATTTATCACCGTATTTATGATAAAATATTTCTTTAAAATATTTTAATCCAAAGTTTTTACTTCTCTTAATAAAAAAAATATTTAACAAAATGTAGATCTAAATGTCAACATGTATATTAGTAATTGGTATGTATATACGGGTAAAAATATAAAGTAATAACATTTTAGTAGTTTAAGTTACTTTCTATAAAATACAGTTTTCAGCATGTCATTGAAATATTTTACAGCAAAATTTTTACGCTTTTTTTTAACTTCACTTTTAAACTTTATAAAATTTCATTTATAAACATTTGCTGGCATATGTTTCAAGAAATATTGTTTGACTTTATTTTAAAATCACATTTTTTTATTCGTCGGAGATTGTAAGGTTTTTTAGCAAACATCCAAGAACACATGTCAAAACTGTTGATTCGTTTGACATGTTTAAGCAAGTATCTGCTAGAAAATATACGAAGGACATGGAATGTATGACAAGGTTTTATGTATAGCAAATTTTTCGGTTATTCATTCACTGTTTTAATCTTAACGCAAAAATAGCAATATCTTCATGAAAAAATAAAATTTTAACCTACGTGCATATGTTTATTTAAAAATATTTCAAGATTTAAAAGTTTCATAAAGTCTTAAATTTTGTTTTATTTATTTTATTTATTTTTGTTTTATTTTGTTTTATTATCAATTAATACTTTTTGATGTATTTGTTTCCCATTATATAATGTACTTTTTTACATAGTTACATTTTCATAATTTTCATTCCGGTAAAAGGAAATGTTATGATCAATTATAGGGCACAAAAAGTTCAATAATTATCAGTTTTTAGCTGTTTCAAAATATTTAGAATTCAATAAAAAGGCAAATTAATTTATATTAGGGACTCCTATGCTTTCCTATATCTCCTATATCTGTCAAAGATTCTTGGTGACTATATTTAACATTAACTAGGGTTGAACGTTTGTCGTGGTTTGAATTTTGCAAACATTTTTGCATTTTCTTTTCACATTTTTCTCGAATTCCATGAGTTTTGCAAAGTGGCACGATTTTCGCGAAAATTATCGAAATTTAAGATATTCTATCATTTTTTATCAATAAATCGTGTTTTCAATATTTTTCTCCAATTGAAGTTTAAGAAATGAATAGACAATATTTTTTTATTCACATTTGAAAAAAAAAATGGTGAATTTATTTTTTACAGTGAGAGCCTCGGGTAATTGCTGCGAAATGCTTTGCATAAATGAAGTCCCGAGTCCCAATATACAGCAAGAATCTTGAAAAGAGTAACTATACCGATAAAATTTGCCCTTGCAGCTATAAGCAGTGTTTTTAAAACATTAGAATGTCTTAGGATAAGAATTAAAGAATTAAAAAAAAAAAAAAAAAAAACTAGAAAACAGGAATTCTGCTTTTTCAGAATTTAGTTTCGCCCCCGATGAAAGAATATATATATATATACAGGGTGATTCATAAAAGATGGGCAGAACTTTAAGGGGTTATAGTACACTTAAAGACAAATAATATTAAATAGGAGACTAAGGGTCCCAGACGTATTCCCAAGGAGATAGGGGGCATTAAAGTTTAGGGTCCGAAATTTCAAATGATTATAAAACATGGAAAAATTGGTCGATTCGTTTGCGGTTTTTGCAAAAAATTTTCTTTATGCCAGTATTTTCTTGAAATAAAATTTTAAAGTTCAATTTCAAAAAATGCCGATAGGGGGCGCTTTAGACTTTGGAGTAACAAACAACTATTTTTTAACGTTATTTTTTGTATTTCTTTAAATGATTTCGAAAGCTTAGACTTAAACTTAAATTTTGATCTAAAAATCTGAGTCCTAACGAGTAGTTAAGTAGCGTAAACTGAAATTTGAAATTTGAAACCCTTCTCCCCCCAGAACAAAAATCAGTTATTCCCGATCTTTGTGTCGTAGATTAGGCTCTAACTACTGCCGCGTTTTGCTAAAATTATTCTTTATGTCAGTATTTTCTTGAAAATAAATTTTAAAGAAAATTTTCAAAAAATTCCGATAGAGGGCGCTTTAGACTTTGGAGTAACGAACAACTATTTTATACCGTTATTTTTTGTGTCTCATTAAATGCTTTCTAAAGCTTAGACTTAAATTTTCAGCCCAAAATCTGAATCGTTAGACGTGGTTAAGTTTCTGGGGAGAGGGGTTTGAAATTTCTACTCCTGAGCACAGTTCAGTTTACCATGTCCACACATTGTGTGCTGTGATACGAGGTAAAAAGACACAAATTAGGATTATGTTACCAAAGCATATTTATTAACATGTAATTACAATAAATGTTCAAAATTGTGACCACCAGAGGTTATGCACGCAGAACAACGGCGAAGAATGGAACGGCGAACATTCGCGAAAACATCAGGCTTTTCGAGCACTTCCCCTACAGCGGCGGAAAGTCTGGCGACCAGTTCCTCGGGGGATTCAATGGGTGTCTCATACATAAGAGCCTTCAATCGTCCCCAAAAAAAGAAATCGAGGGGTGAAAGATCTGGCGAGCGAGCAGGCCAAGCAACAGGACCACCTCGACCAATCCATCTGTTCGGAAATGTGATGTCTCGTACGTAATGGGCTGGCGCTCCATCGTGCTGGAACCACATGACCGGCCGGATGCGTGGAGGAACAACGTTTAACAGGTCTGGCAGTACATGTTGCAGAAATGTGAGGTATGTTTTACCGTTGAGGCGTTCAGGAAGAAGGTACGGTCCGATTAGGTGGTCTCCGAGGATTCCTGCCCAAACATTGATGGAAAAGCGTCTCTGATGAGCATGTGGATACGTAGCATGTGGATTGACATCCGCCCATACATGTGCATTGTGTGTGTTAAATGTACCTTCACGTGTGAAGGTACATTCATCGGTGAAAAGCACAGTTCGTCCAAAATGTGGATTTAGCGCGTTCTGCTGCAGAAACCAGCGGGCGAATTCAATACGATTTGGATAATTCCCTGGAGACAGTTTCTGGACTCGTTGCACATTAAACGGGAGCAAATGTTCATCCTTCAGTACCCTCCAAGTCATGGACTGTGAGGTATCCACCTGCCTAGCCACTGTTCGTGTAATTGTACTTGGCTGCGCCGCTACTACATCCAGAATGGCTTCTGCAACAACTACTGATTCGTCCTTTTTTGCACGACCTGCATTCGACCGGGAAGCGAGAAATGATCCCGTCTCACACAACTGTCTGTGCAAGCGCTCGAAAGTTTTGCGGTTAGGCAACCGCCTGTTGGGAAATCGCTCTCCGTACATTCGTTGTGCCTCTGCACCATTTCCACCTGCCGCTCCGTAAATTAAATGCATCTCAGCCTTTTCCTTATTCGTGAAGGGCACCATCTTCCGATTCATTACTACAGCGACTTACACTTGACTCACCGTTCAGTGGTTTTTATGCCTGAATCGTGTCGAAATTTTGCATACGTGTTCTTCTTCTTCCCCATTTGACATTTGCATACTTTCTGTTTCCTTCTTCAATCGGTGACTAGCGTCAGGAATGGAGCTTTAACGTTTGCATGAGCGACGTTTCCAACTGTGCCAGTGCCTTTATGAGTGAATTCCGACTATGCAGTCCTTGACGAAAGTTGTATTTTTGCCTCGTATCACAGCACAGAATCGTTGGGCATGGTTAAGTAGTGCAAACTGAACTATGTTCAGAAGTTGAAATTTGAACCCCCTCCCCTCGCTACTGAACCACGCTCAGCGATTCAGATTTTGAGCTGAAAATTTCAGTTTAAGTCTAAGCTTTAGAAAGCATTTAATGCGACACAAAAAATAACGGTATAAAATAGTTGTTCGTTACTCCAAAGTCTAAAGCGCCCTCTATCGGAATTTTTTGAAAATTTTCTTTAAAATTTATTTTCAAGAAAATACTGACATAAAGAATAATTTTAGCAAAACGCGGCAGTAGTTAGAGCCTAATCTACGACACAAAGATCGGGAATAACTGATTTTTGTTCTGGGGGGAGAAGGGTTTCAAATTTCAAATTTCAGTTTACGCTACTTAACTACTCGTTAGGACTCAGATTTTTAGATCAAAATTTAAGTTTAAGTCTAAGCTTTCGAAATCATTTAAAGAAATACAAAAAATAACGTTAAAAAATAGTTGTTTGTTACTCCAAAGTCTAAAGCGCCCCCTATCGGCATTTTTTGAAATTGAACTTTAAAATTTTATTTCAAGAAAATACTGGCATAAAGAAAATTTTTTGCAAAAACCGCAAACGAATCGACCAATTTTTCCATGTTCTATAATCATTTGAAATTTCGGACCCTAAACTTTAATGCCCCCTATCACCTTGGGAATACGTCTGGGACCCTTAGTCTCCTATTTAATATTATTTGTCTTTAAGTGTACTATAACTCCTTAAAGTTCTGCCCATCTTTTATGAATCACCCTGTATATATATATATATATATATGTGTGTGTGTGTGTGTGTATTTATAAATAGTACAAAACATTTTTAAATTTTAAGACTTAAAGCACACGCTTTTATTTTATGTAAAATGACGTCATTCGCATCTTCATAAGAATTCCACATTTACTATCCACTCTTAAACATATACTGTAAAGCATGCATAGGACGTCAGTATCGCAAAATAATACACGAATACAGCAAAAAGGTGCCATCACTCAAGAAACTGGACAAAAAAACGGCTATCGAATGATTCATAGGCCTTCATTTGTTTCTAACATTAATATAGATACTTAAAATTAAATATACTTCAAAATTGGTCCATGTTTTAACAGAAGTCACTCGTTTATATTTTTTCAAAATAGCACGTATTTTAATTACATTTTCTTTCGGTTCTTGTGAGAAAATGTTAACAAAAATATATAATTACTATTTTAGAACTATTTTTCCTTTACTTTCTACAAAAATGGAATACTTCTGTTGGCAATATTAAGCAAACTAAAAACTATTAAGCAAACTGATATATAACTAACTAACTAATAACTATAACTAATAACTAATAACTAACTAATAACTATATAACTAACTAATAAACTAAAATATTAAGCAAACTAAAAACTGCAAAAAAATTAATATTTCAAAAAATAAATAGAGATACAGTTTTCAAACAAATTGCATTTAAAAGTACTTTTTTTCCCACTACGACGGTATAAAAATTGAAAATGTGCGATGCTTAGAAGATTAAAAAATTGCTATAGAGTATTTAACAGTGCAATGATTACATCTGCTTTGCTTTACGGCTGGCTTATACAAAATAATGTTATTTTTTGGATACGACACAAAATAAGCTGGGAGAAAGGAATAGCATACCGGGGGCTAATAAATCTCGGCATACTTTTAAAATTGTGGAATTTGTGAAAGTTCGGAAAAAGAGAAATTGAATGTTGTCTAAAAATATCTGAAATATCAATGAAGTGATTGTGAATTCTAACAAATATCGTTGTTAATGAAATCCTTTTTTTAAATGAAAGAAAAAATATGTCACTGAATGATAAGGGTAAATAAGAATAATTGAAACAAGCATAATAATTTACACAAATTTTATATTGTATTAGGTTAATAATAATAATAATAATAATGAAAAATAATGTAAAAATATGAAATGAATAATATTAGAGTGAAATTGCTTAATGTGGGGGTAAATTCTCTAATAGTCAGCCACAAACCATAAAAAGGTTTAAAAAAAGTTTATTTTTGTTTCAAAATGAAATATTATAACTTATGTATGGGCAGACATCTTACATAAGTCAACAACTATGAGAAACGAATTGTGGGTATGTTTTTGCATTAGTAATCAGCCATGTATTATTTTGGTATAAGTGGTTGATTACTAAAATTAAGTGTCCGAATTCTGGTACATTTACCCTAATAAATATTCAGTATTTGACATAAAGGAAATATAAAAATTCTGTAGTATTTATAAATCTTAAACACACCGACGCATAAAAGAGAAATGCTTACAAGGAGGGTTTAATTTATAAACATTTTTTCAGACTGGTTTATGAAAAAAATATTTATGAAGTGAGAATTTATGCCAAGTGGTTGAGTAACTCCTGAGAATATTTTTTCAGTCATTGCATTTTAGACGACATTTATTTCACTGTAAAATACTTTGCTAGAGTATGCAAGAGAAAAAGTTTAATTTACATGATACATAATTTACATAAGGTTTGAATTTATAATGAAAATAAAAATCATAAAAAGGAATAAAATATTAGGTAGATTTCGTATGAAATACTACCTATTGCAACCCCCCCCCCCCTATGTTTGAATTTCTGAAAATTTTTTTGCAGACCTGCACCGATCATGACTTCTAGAACCCAAAACCACCCTGAGTAAAAACCTTTATATATATATATATATATATATATATATATATATATATATATATATCACTTTTTTATAGACGCGATAACTTCCATAATTCTGCACAAATCTCTACCAAACTCATAAATGAAATCAAGGGACATAAAATCTCGGTCAAGTTCGTTAATGGACAAAATCGTACCAAGGAGTTGGAAATAGGGAGGGGGTTTGTGAAAACCGAAAAAACCCTATAACGTCTTAATTATAACACATATCAAATCAGTTTAGAATTATTATTACTTCTAAAAAGGGGGCCAAAAATTTATGTATCACAGATTTTTCATAAAATAAACAAGTTGGAAATTGCTCGTCAAACGTAGCAAATGAGGTGCGTTCGTACTATAACTAGTTTTATAAATATTTTTTGCCCCGCGTATTGTACTGAATGTAAATTTTAGTGCACTTCATAAGTGCATAGGCTGTGACATCATTAAAATGCACTTGCAATATTTTTTCCCATTAGCCGTAATGTAACGGAAAACTTTTGACTGTCCCTGTAATTAAACTATATATCCGAGTTTCATAACATTTGAAATCACTCGACAAAATTTTGCAACAATTATATATTTAAATTTCAGACCATTTGGAAGGCTGTGACATCATTAAAATGCACTTGCAGTAATTTTTTTTCCCATTGGCCGTAATATACCGGAAACTTTTGACTGTCACTGTAATTAAACTATATATCGATTTTCATAAAACATGAAATGACTGGACAAATTTTTTCAACAATTACATATTTCAAATTTCAGACCATTCGGAAGGCTATAACATCATTAAAATGCACTTGCAATAGTTTTTTCCCATTGGCTGTAATGTAACGGAAAATTTGGCTGTCCCTGTAATTAAACTCTACATCCGATTTTCATAAAAGTTGAAATAACTTGACACAATTTTGCAACAATTATATATTTAAAATTTCAGATCATTCGGTTGAATAGTTTTTGCTCTGTTATATGCAGACAGACAGTCGGGCAGACGGACGGACTGAACGACGAGTGTAGGTGCTACATATTTATATACTTACGAGCGCACCTCAAAATGAGCTCAAGGGGGAAAAAATAGGGAATTTGGGAGAAAAAAATTCACAACTTCGTCAATTCTCCAGAAATCAAATCGAATTAAATTTATTATTCTTCTTCTTAATATTATCTACAACATTTATATTGACAGGTTTTTGATAGGATCAATTCGTACCGAGAAAAAAATTAAAAACGAAAACAAAAAAAGGGGGGTAGAAGAAGAAAAAAATCAATAATTTCGTCAAATCACAAGGTATAAAATACGCATGAATTTATTATATATCTTCTTAATATTATCTACAACTTTTACACTAGCAAGTTTTTTATAGGACCAATTCTTACAGCAAAACAAAATAATAAAAATACGTAGCGGTTATAGAAGAAAATCATCGTATTAATGGTGTACTCAAATCCAAACTGCTTATTTTGCGACTCATTTATAAATTTTATAAATTCATTTTGGCTCTCAAACGTACCCAATTGGTAGGTTTTCTTATTCAGAAACTGTATAATGTACCTTAATGGTCCATTTTTTTTTAATGTCCAACTTGTCCACTTTGTCCAAAATGTCCACTTTGAAAGTGGACATTTTAAACCGAATTTACCGAAGCAATTGTGTCAGAAACGAAACACATTGTCCTACTGAGAAAATAGTTGTTTATAAATCAAGTTCTAATTAATTGAACGAAAAAAAAAAACAAGTCGCTTATAAATTTGTTCAAAAATCATGCCAACAAGTTTTAAGTTGTAGGTAGATTTCGTATGAAATATGTAATACCTTTTGGGATCTCTCCTATGTTGGAACTTCGGAAAAATTTTTGCAGATCTACACCGATCATAACCAATAGAACCCAAAACCACCCCCAGTTGAAACTTTATCTATCTATCTATATCACTTTTTTGTGGACCCGATAACATCCGTAATTCTGTACAAATCTCTTCCAAACTGATACATAACCGCACCACAACGGCGAAGTCTGATTTTTCAGCAAGAAATTCTCACAATTTTTTTCCTAACGCAAAAGAGGGAAGTTTTCCTGCTCTTAATCTCTCTTCCAACTACATAACTTCCAAAGAGAGTGCATTCCGTACAACGGATCCTAAGTGCTGGTCTGTGGCACGGGACACTGCGTTAACAGCTGCGCGGCTATTTCCCAAGTGCGGTCCTCCAAAACAATTACGGTATTTAATATTCCTCAAAACTTTGGAGTTTTTGTGAGAAGCGGTGCTTTATCGCATCGTACTCTGCCAGTGCTATAAGTTATTTTTATTTTATTTTAAGTTATAGGATTGCATACTTAAAAATGTGTGTCAAATTATTAAACTAAGTATGAGTAATAAAATACGTATATTTTGTAAACATAACATCATAAATGTCAGAATTGAAATTTTTATCAACGTGTCAACAAGAATTTTTCTTTCCTTTGTAAATATATATATGAAGTACTCTTCATATTCCAGATCAGCCATTCTACACATGTATCTGCCTCATTTCATCGAACAGACAGTATATGCAAAATAAATTTATATTCCGTTCATGCCTTACAGTCATCATTCTTGACGTTAGTGCAGATTTTCACATGTAGACAATAAGTTGAAAAGCGAGTTTCGCTTTGTACATAGAAAAAAAATATGCATTTCTTATTCGCTTGGCTGCTTCCATATATATATATATATATATCACGTTTCGTTATTCCTGAAATGTTTTTGTTAGTTATTCATATGTTGTTTGACCATGAAAACTAATTTTCATCATTCACAAAGCTACACAATAATAAAAGAAAATCTCAACAACTTTGAAAAAAAGAATAGATTACATTTTTATATTCTGTTATTATTTTTTTAATTAGCAAATTCTTTTTTTTTTTGTTGTTGTTGTTTGTTTCAGTGCATTATAATACTCAGAAATATTTAGTGTAAATATAATATGTACAGTCGTGGGAAAAAAAAAGTAAACACCCCTACTAACTCCTCAACAAATTATCGTAGACAAAAGTTACTGGTACCGAACGATTGGAAATAAAGTCTACTTTTAAATGACATATAAAATTTTCATAGGGGGCCATATATATATTAAAACGAATCCAAACTTAATTTTTTTCAATAGCAATACCCAATTTTAACGCGATATTTCAAAACTTTGGTTCGAACTATGCCTAGACGCCAAATTTCAAGTCATTTGAATGATAAGTTTTTGAATTATTTGAATTGAATTTGAATTGAATTATTGAATTTAGAATTTGAATTATTATATTAAATTATAAACATTCAAAATTTAGTGCTTCTAATGTTAAATTACATTTTCATATTTTTATTTATAACTTCTGAAATTATGATCCTAATGTTCTAATTTTTTGTGTCGCAATAATACTAATATATACAAACATAAATACGTTGAATTTACAATTTTTATAATTTTTTGATATGAATTATAAATTATGAAATTAATATTAAAAAATTATGAATTGCAACCTACAAATTTTTTGATGGATTCAGATTTATTAAGTCCTGCTTTATGGAAATCCAAAATTTCACATTTTTCTTCCAAGTAGTTTTCAAATTTTAGTTTAGAGTAATTGAAGGGTGTAGAGTTCATTTATGCTGTCAGAATTGTGTACTTCTATTGAAAAAAATGAAGTTATGGTTCATTTTAATATGTAGATGGCCCCCTAAGCAAATTTTATATACCTCATTTAAAAGTAGACTTTATTTCCAATCGTTCGGTACCAGCAACTTTCTTCTACGATAATTTGTTAATGAGTTAGTAGGGGGTGTTTACTTTTTTTTCCACGACTGTACGCACATTTACATGTATTTCGACCTATATATTTTTAGAAGTTTTGTATTTCATATTGATATGTATATAGAATTTAATATTCTGTTTGAAATTTTCTTACATTAAAAAAAATAATATTCTCAATGAAATTATCTAACATTCCAGCGTGTCTTTCATTTAATCATGTACATTGTGGTAATTTAAATGTTATTAAAGTTTGTATCTTAGAGAAATTATTATTTTATTTACGCACCTATAATACTTTTTCGTTTGTTTAGAAATAAAATTCAATTATAAAATAATATTTTTAGTAAAATAATATTTTTAGTTTTTAGTAAAACAGGAAATGCATAACTCTTAAAATAAAATTTACTATAAAAATATTTTTATTAATTTTTAAAAGTGGAAAATAACTAATAGCTTACAAAGTTTCTCTAACTTTGTTGTATAGAAAATTAAAAAAACAGTAACATTTTTCCACAATACAAAATGAAATATCTATTACCGTATTTATTATATAGAATTTATTTAAAATTTTGTAATCAAAGATATTAACTTTACTGAACAAAAAAATGTTAAAAATATAATAAAATGTAAATATAACTTCAAACTTATTATTCACCGATATGTAAATACAGAAAAAAATTCAAAATTGTAATTTTTTAGTATACCTTAAAATACAGTTTACTGCAGTTTATTAATATGTTTTTAAGCAAAATTTGTTGATTTTTTTCCGCTTCACTTTTAAATATTAAATCATTTCATTTATAAACATTTGCTGGCATATATTTGAAGAAGCATTGTTTGACTTCATTTTAAAATTGCATTATTTTTCCGTTGGCACTTGTAAGGTTTATTCGCAAACATCGAGAAACACATGTCAAAACCGTTTGTTCGTTTGACATGTTTAAGAAAGTATATGCTAGAAAATGTATGAAGTTTTTACAAGGAATAGTATATAGAATAATTTTCTGTTATTCGCTCACTAGTTTAATGTTAACGAAAAAATAGCAATATTTTCATAAAGAAATAAAATTTTAGCGTAGGTGCATAGATTTATTTAAAAATATTTCCGAATTTAAAAGTTTTACAAAGCCTTACGCTTTGTTTTATTTATCGTTGAATATGTTTTGTTGCATTTGTTTCCCATCATATAATGCGGTTTTTTACATAGCCACGTTTTCATAGTTTTTATTTCTGTAAAAAGAAAGGTTTTGGCAAATTTCATGGTACAAAAAATTTCAATGCTTAAAAAAGTTTAGCTGTTTTAAAATGATTACAATTAAATAAAAAAAACGAATTAATTAATAGTTGGGATTTCCACGTTTTCTGCATTAATCAAAATTATTTTGAAACAAAATGGTGCGCTTTTTTACTGTGAGGGCACAGGGAACTTGTCACGTAAAACAAGAATAAATGAGGTGCCGAAATCCAATACCACGAACCTTGAAAATAGCATATGTAGAATTAAAATTTGTTCTTGCAGCTATACGCAGATTTTTTAAAACGTTTGAATATTTGAGGATAACAATTAAAGAATAAGAATAATGTTCAATGTACTTTTGTAAATTACAAAATTGTAGAATTTGGGAATTAGGAATTTGAGTGCAATCCGCAACTGTCAGCAATCTAATGCTTGTTAACTCTAACAAATAGCATGGTCAACAAAATCCTAATATTTAATAAAAGAAAAACGTTATGTCACTGAATGACATGCATAAATAAAAAGAATTGAAAGAAAACAAAATATTTTACATTGATTTTGCATTCTATTAGCCTAATAATAATATTATTATTACTGAAACATATTATTAAATGAAATGAATAATAATAGTATTAATATTAAATAACCTAAGTTAAATGCTCAAATAGTCGACCACAAAGAGATAAAATGGTTTGTAAATAGTTTATTTTTGATTCAAAATAAAATATTAGAAATTTTGTATGTTCAGCCATTTTACATAAGTCGTCCGCCATCACCAAATAATTTTGGGTATTATTTTGCATTAGTAATCTTCCATGCTTTATTTTGGTATAATTGGCTGATTAATAAAATTAAGCTACCGACTACTTGTGTATTTACCCTACTAAGTATTCAGTCTTTGATACAAAGGTAATATCAAACTGAAGTACTATTTTTATTTCTGAAACACACCAAAGCATAAAGGAAAAATGCTTACAAGCAGTATTTAATTTATTTAAAAAAATTCTATTCGTTTGTGGAAAGTTGTTTAGGAAGTGGCAATTTATGCTAATTGATGATGTGTATGGTGAGAACGTTTCTCTAATCATTGAATTTTAAACTTTTTAATCTGTAAGGAAGGCGTGTTTACATGATAAAAAATAATAACAATTATTTCACGATAAAATATTTTGCTTATGCAACAATAGATGTTATAGTTTACATCATAATCAATTGAAATTTGTAATGAAAACAAAACTTCCAAAAAATAGGTTGAAATTTTATAACTTAAATACAGTTAAACTTCCGAGATGGTACTCACGAATAGCGAATATGCTTTTTATTACTATTTTCGATTTGTGCATTTCACCTCTGAATTGCTAACACCTGCGAATTGCGATGAAATTCTGCGTTCCCAAGATGTCCGTTATTCAAAAACTTTACTGTATTATATTGACATAAAAAATTTAATAAAAAAAATAATGAACATTACAATGATTAACGAAAGTTTTATAATTAAAATTAAACAATATAGATAACTCAATATAGATATAATAGATAATTCAAAAAAATGTGCAGCTGTATTCATTTGTAGAATTTTAAAGTGCTGTTATAATAAATTCTAAACAAACTCTATGATCCTACATAGTTAACGTTTTATAGTTACTTTCACGTTTTTAAGATGTGTGCTTAAAACGATTTAAAATTAAATTGTACATTACTATATGCTATTTCAGGATTACTATTCTAATCCGTTAAACCTTTCAGGGGCGTCATTTGCAGTCTTCAGACGCTTAATTTTAATGCCGAAACTGCCAAATGGCACCAGTAATTTTTTACTACAATTTCGATCTCATAATATACTTGAAGAAAAGCTTTTGTTTATTTAAAAAAAAAATGATCGATCTCATAATATACTTGAAGAAAAGCTTTTGTTTATTTAAAAAAAAAAATGTTCGTAAATTGCAGTGTAAATTAATTATTTGAGCATTTTTGGAGCAGAAATGCCTTGCCCTGAAATGCTTAAAAAACATGCCATGCATATAAGTACTCAAAATATCGTTTTTAAAATTATTAAAAGTTATTTATAGAAGATGTTTTGCAGTATTTTTTCCTAATTAAAAACTGAATGAAACATTTTTAAAACTTGCTTTATATACTATAATAAAACAATAAATATCTAAAGATAATAATACCTGATGAATGCAAAAAATCAACAAGGATTCTGCGGATAAATGCATCCGTTTGAAGCCATTAAATTCTTATTTATTTACGCTAATTAGGATTCTTACCAGACAGTAACAAGCGTTAAAATACAGATACATGATTTCATGGATTATGAAATTAGAAATGGTTTGTGATAAATGAACCTTCGTTATAGTAATTAAACTTTTAAAGTACATTTTTCTTATAATTAGAAGCATCAATTTTTATTGTTTTAATTTTTCTAGCAATCATTGTTTTTAGATATACCCTACTAAATGGAGTTGAAAGGAAACTTCGCCATTGAAGAAAGAAATGAATACTTGTTTAATATTATTATTATTATCATTGTAATCGTAATTATTACTGTTATTATTGTTATTATTATTTTTAAGAGTGGGAATAAAAAAAATTCGTCTTTTAATGGTTTTACGAGAAATCGATTTCCCGTCACTTCATTCCTGACTCTTTCTTTTAACTAGTAGGACACAAGCATAACCCAACAAATAAAAATAATACTTTTTTTATGAAACATTGTTTTAAAATTCGATTAGGAATGAAGTACTATATATGATTCTTCAATAAAACAGATTAAAATTTATCCAGGATCAAACTTTTTTATTTTCTTTACAATACATAATACCGATGAACATTTTCTAATTTAGAGAAGCTTTTTATAAATCAAAGAATTTTTAATTTTAAAATTAAAAATAGGTTAGAATGTTAAAAAAATATCTTTATTAAAATTTATTTAAATGTGCAAGTATATAATATTGCTGTGTTACAAACATAATTCGTTAAAAACATACCACACATTTCATCACTTATAGTGTTATTTATTGTGTGTCAAAACTTATTTCACAGAATTTGTTTGCAATATCTTTTCCTAGTTTAAACTCAGAACGGAACATGCTCGTTGTAATTAACATAATAAAATACTCCAGACAATAATATATAATTGACAGCTGTTATAAATTTAAGTTTGCAACATATAAATACAGCCTAGAGAAGCGATTTATTTTAAAGCATTTAGTTTAATTAGATTTGTTACAAGATAATAATTATCTTTAAAATTAAGATAAACTGTTGTAAAGAACACGAGAATGTAAAATCTATCATGACAAATTTCCATGCATGAAAGCGATTAAACGTTTAGGACAATTTTATAATTACAATAAAACCTCCCTAAAGCCCCTACGTTCAGTTCCAATAAAAATTAGTCGCTCCGAGATTTTGTCTCTTAATGGAGGTCATGTTTAAATCTAGATTTTAATTGTTGAAAAAGGTAAAAATTAATGTTACTAAAATTGATTTTTCACGTTAGGAAAAAATATGAAAATTTAAGAATCAAAACAAAAGTTAAATACTGTAGAGTTTAAAAAATGAGTACATTGACGTTCGCTTTAGTTTTACGATTTTATCTTTTATAACTTTTATTTCGAAATTCAGTAAATAAATGCAATTTTTTTTGGACGGGAACAAATAATGACGATTTCATTAATTTATCTATTTTTTTAGAGTTTCCTGATGGAATAAGGCAGGTGAATTTATTGACCGCCATTATTAATTTGTCATCAGAGTTAAATTCATTGCCTAAAAAGGCACAAAGTTGTTTAAACACTTAAAAATCTAAATTTAGTTTAGAAGTTTGATGAATAATACGCTCGCCAGAATTATTTTTCTAAAACCTTCTTCGTGCTACCAGAAAAAAACGAAATTTGGTAAAATTAGTACTAAGCCTATGATAATAAATTTCCTTGCATGAAAAAATGGCCGTTCAGGAAGGTGGTCGCTTAGTGGAGGTAGTCGCACATGGAGGTTTCACTGTACTTCAATTCTAAAAGAAATACTTTTTTTATTAATGTAACTCGGTCATTCTTAGGAATTTTACATCCGATGAAACTGACAATAATTTTATAAATAAATTGAAAGAAGTTTATTTTAAAAGCATTGGGAATAAATAAGCTCCTTAGAAGACAATACCAATCTTTAAAAATAAGATAAATTTTAAAGTGCAACACGCGAAAAAAATATAACATTATGACAAATTAATTTAATTTAGTATAAAAACATAGCTGTCAACCATCCGGTATATTCCAAATCTAATACAGATTCTGTAGGAAGAAATTGTTTAATAAATTTTTTCATATTTCCATATGCTTATTAAACAATTCTTTCACATAATAAAATTGCTGATTTTAATGAATTTGAAAAACAAAATGTGAAAGATTCGAAGGTAGGATATAATATAATATTCCATTTTTTAATTTTTTTTAAATGTCGAAATTAGTAAAGAAAAAAAAATAAATAATGCAATTTAACAAATTACAACGACCATTTGGAAAATGATTTTTTCACAGACTAAAATTTAAGACATCAAAAATAGCACGGAGTTGATCATACATTACGTACGCCATGAATTAAAGATTAATAGTGTTATTACACGTAAAAATTGCAAGCGACAGAAATCGCCAGCGACTCGTACGTATTATCCACTTGAAACTTACGCATTATCCAAGTATTTCATTGGCTGTTCGGGAAAAGGCTTTTCCATCTTCAGATTTCCAAGAACTCTGAAGGCCAATTTTAAATGAAATTTATTTCTTAAACTTCTAAACATCCCACAATATTACTTTTTATATAGTCGTATCGAGAAAAAAATGTACTTTTAAATGCAATTTGTTTGAAAGCTGTATCTCAATTTGTTTCTGAGTTATTAATTTTTTTTGTAGTTTTTATTACTTTTTTGTCATAGTGGCAACACTCTGTTGTCCATCTCTGTTGAAAGTAAAGGGAAATGCAGATTAATGTAAAGACCAATCAGAAAACGAATAGATGATTAAACCAATAAAAACCTTAAGATATGCTTTTGATTTACTACTCTGACGCGGACAATAACCATTTTTCCAAATGGTTAATAATAATAATAAGCCAGAACTTTTTGCATAGAAAAGTGAAAATGGCATACAATAGATAACGAAGTTTTAAAATTAAAATTAATTAATCGTGCGAGTAATATTTCAGGAATAATATAAATATGATATTAATATGATATTTCAGGATTTTTTTTCCGGTAAAATAAAAACATATACAGAGTTCGCAGCGCTCCTATCATTTCGAAATTTTCTACCACTGTTTTAAAACAAAAATCAGTCATCTAAATCTTTTGCATTAGTTAAAAGAATCTACCACGAACATTATTGTTTTGAAATAGTGCTACGAAAGGTTGAAAAAAAAAAGAGTTGCGAGTCCGGCATACCAAACGTATAATTGACAACAAAATCATCTATTAAAATGTCAAAAAGTATTTGTCTGAGATTTTTTACATTATCGTACTAATTTAAAATCTGGATATACCATTTTTTAAAAATATGCTCTTAATGATTATATATTAAAATACTCCTGCCAATAACATATAATAACAATATAATAATAGAAAACTGTTTTAAATTTCAAAAATTCGAAAAGTATATATTTTTCTAATTAAAATCTGAATGAAAAATTTTAAATTCGTGTATTCCATAATTAAATAAAAATGAAATTCTTCAGATAATCACAAATAAGGAATGGCTGTTAAAAAAGTTCATGAAGTTTTCAGCTTATCAATCCATTCGTATGAAGCCATTTATTTAAAAGCATTTAGTCTAAGTAGACTTCTGACAATAAGAACCTTTACAATAAAGATATATTATTGTAACGAGCATGATTTAATAAAATCCATTATGACCAATAACTATCAATTAAAGTAATTATTTGTCTGGATATTTTTAATTTTATTTTGAAAGAATTTTCACTTTTGTTTAAATGATGCAGATTAAAATTGTTGGTAAGCATTTGTAACACAATGAAACTTAATTTGATCAATAAATAAGACAGGTTTACTTTAAAGACATTAGCATAATTAGTCTCTTTAAAATACTATAACGATTATTAAAATGAAGATAAATGATTACATGTATCATGTGAATAGAAAATCTGCGATGCTAAATTATTGTAAACAAAAACAATTAAAATTGTAAGGTAAATTTATTTGTATTTCAGATCTGAATGCCTCATTATTTTTCATAAAATCGTTTAATGAGAATAATTCTTAGGTATTTCACACTTGGTGAAACAGAAATGGAATTAGTCAATAAACTAAGAATGTTTATCAAAAAGCTTTTAGATTAATTAGTTTTAGGAGAGAACAGCGAGCATTAAAATGAAAATTTATAAAACAAAAAGTGCATCACAGCGCAGAAATTTCGATTATGAGAAATTATTGTGTACAAGAATAATTCAAATTTAATTTATTAATATATTTGTAATATTTCAGTTCAAAATACGCAGTTTTATTTTATTTTTATTTATCCGACTAGCAATATAATTAGTTACTTGGCACCCTAAAAAACTGAACTGAGGATTTTTTAATAAATGTCTCATTTGTCACATGCAATAAAAAATATTTCCGACTAATACATGGGTCAATCCATTTCAAGTGGTCCAGCACTGGTTGCTTGACCATTTTTAAAAAATCTGAAATTTTTTGCACAACAATCCTAACATGATGGAAGTTCAAAATGACTATTATTTTAATTTTATTAATTTTTGTGTGCAGGGCGGCCATCTTTGTTTCATAGTCTGCAGCAATTTTCTCACATGAAGGGTTTACAGAGTTGTAAATAATTCATCGCTTACTTCTCCAATTCAAGTGCGGATTAAAACAATTTATACAGAATACATTGGGCTAAAAATCTTGTAATAGAGTATTATCCGAAAATAAATCCTTATTGGTGAAATTTAAAAATAAAGTTTGAGTTTTTTCAAAAATTTGTCCGTTTACAAGAGGAAATTTTTTAGCAAGAAAAACTGTCAACATTGCATTTCTTTTCTTTTCTTTTTTTTTTACAAATAAGCCGAAAGTACTTGTACTCACACGCCAAGTTCCAGATCTGGAACTTGCTTTTTCTTCGCTAAAACAAATCCCATTTTTTTTTTCAAAAATGTCAAAAATTGCACTTTCGAGGCTTTGATATCTCTTGTGGGGCACGAGATAAAAATCCGAAGTACTGGTTTCTGACAGTATTGTATGGTAGTGTTATGCACAAGATATTTCAGGATGGAGATTTGACTACAAGATGAGATATGGTAAGGGCAACTTGTCAAAACAATAGTGCCAAACTATTGTTTTGTTTTAGACACAGGTAAATATTTATCTCAGAGTGTCATTTAAATTTATTTTTTTTTATTATCTTTAAATAATAGTAACATAAAATAAAGCCTTTTGAAAAGCTTAGCAATTACTTTAAAAATAATTATACCCAAGGCTTGCATTTTGTATGGTTTCAGTAATTTTTGTTGTAAGCAATTTTAGTAACTAAAAGAAATCTCAGCACTTTTACATAAAGAAAAAAAATATTTTTTCACAAGACCTGAGACAAAAACAGGACAGAGAAAGAGAAAAGCTGTTAATGTTGTCATACTTTTTGAGACATGATCAAACGCGTCAAAACACATTCTTTTAACCACAACTTTGATCTTCCTCAAAATTTTATTTGTAGGAACCAAGTCTTGTTATCTCTTGACTGAAGTTCTTGGCCATGCTGGCTCCTAAAAATGAACTTTGAAATCATTATGTGCAGGTCTCACTTCATTAATAATTCCTATCTTACTTCTTATCATGCAAAAAAGTCATTTTTCTGCAGTATATATTTTGAAAGGGCTTTGGATATCTTTACTTTCTGAAAATTACTTGAGCTGATGCATGGTAACATCGTATAACTGTTTCATTTATAGGAACATACTTATGGTAGGAACAAGTTTCAGGTACTGGCAAGCAGCATTAAAATTATTGTTTTTAAACCAACAAGCAGCAATGTGTTTTGACACGTTTAATCATGTCTCAACAAGTATATCAACATTAACAGCTTTTCCCTTTCCCTATTCTGTTTCTGTCTCAGATCTTGTATAAAAATATTTTATTTCTTTATGCAAAAGTGCCAAGGTTTCTTTTAGTTACTAAAATTACTTACAACAAAAATTACTGAAACCATAGAAATTGTAGGCCTTATAGTCCAGTCAAATTGTCAAAAATAGATGCAAAAATTCTGCTAGAAGATTTTATTTTTTAAAAGTGGTTATGGGGATGCTAATAACAGGAATTAATTGTTTTCCAACAAAATATCTCGAGGCTAAATTTTGTGGAGCCAAAAAACCGCGAAATTATCGGACTTTTTCAGTTTTTTTTGCCTATAACTTGGAAATTATAAAGTTTTTGTGTACCATACTTAATTACAAAAATAAAGAAAATTAAATTCTCTACAAATTTCATAGTAAAAACGTTTTTTTTTTAAATTTAGTGCTAAGCTCTCTACGGCTTTCTGAAAAATACACTTTTTTTTTTTTAAATTTGTGGAAAATCTAAAAAATCTTGACGCCATGTTTTATTCACTTTATCCTCTTTAATGTAACTTGTTTATATTACAGGTTTTTGCATGATAGCAATAACGGTTAATTACAACGGTTACATTGAAAAAAATTCACAAATTTTTATTATTTTTTTTTTCGTATTTAGAATTTAAGTGGAGAACATTAATATTTGGTATTTACATGAACGTAAGTAATAGTTACGGTAAGATTTTTAATGTATTTAGTAACTTCTGGAGTGCTTGCGGGTTGATGTGTTTGCTCCGTCAACCTCAGCTTGTAGAGAAAAAAGCAGGTTGCTTGTTTTTCAACAGCTTTGATCTTCTTTGAGTCTCTTGCTACATCATCAACCTGGTTGTCAAAGTCATCGTCGTTGCTGGTTTGGTCGATGGTTTCCAAGGTATCAGCTTCATCATCCTCTTCTTCTGGGTAAAGAATGTCGTCCACATTTTCGCAGTTGACCCCGTTACAGTTTTTGCAAATTGCAGAATATTTGAGTCCTAATTTTTGGCAAGAACATACCTTGCTGCACCCTTTTATACAACCTACATGAGACAACATGCAGAACGGATTCAGGTGTTGGGTTTTCGCACATTTAAACTTGGTGAAAGAGAACGTCAGATCTGCAAACCCAACCCCATTCTTCAGGGGATGTTATTTCCTAGCCAAGCTTGTACCTGACAATAACATCGGAGGAAATTATGCTGCGCAGCCTCTTGCGTTGGTGGTAGCCTTTCAAGATGAAGTTTGCTTTTATTGGTATTTTTAGCAAATAACGGGAACATCAAGGTGTTCAATGCCTGTCTGGTGTCTATGCATCCGCTGTATAGTGCAATGATGATTTTGTTTTTCCAGCCTTGATGATTTCTTGACGGGTTGACTCTGGTTTATTGAACACATAGGGTATTTCCTTAAGGTGATCGTGTTTTTTCAAAGTGTTACAAAACTTTGACTTTCCTTTCCCCAAAAGAGCGGATGTTGTATCGCATCCTCTGACTGCATGAGTTAAAAGAACAGAGTTGTAATTGTATTTATATGGCATGGTTTAAAACCACTTGGTTTCGATATTACTTCTGCCTGGATTTTGTAAAAACATATTTTTGAGTTGATGTCCCAAGCTCGTCATGATCATAAGAAAACCAATGTCTTCCCCGACAATACCACACTTTCAAAGGCTTCGGCTCTTGAAATGGCTGATGTAACAATCATGACATCAGTGTCTTTTTCTGCCTGGTCAGCTTTAATTCTGTTATTTTGAAACTCTGTTTTAAGAAGTTAAATGAAACGATTCCTGTTTCTTTCTTTGGCTAGAAATTTGTCGTGAAAGGAAGATTTTCATTGACATTAGTAGTTTTTGTTTTATCGCGCTATCGTCCTTTTTCGTACTATGCTAAACTATGTTGAATGTGTCAGTAATGTTTTCGTTTACGAATTTTTTTTTAAAGTGGTTACTATTAATTAATCGATTTAATCATTATTATCCAACTATATTTGTATTATATTATTCTGTTAACATATTTTAACTAATTTTGCAGTCATCTATTATGAAGGAAAAATTAATCGAAATGAATAAAGATAAACCAAACCATCCTACAATTCAATGATGATCAGGAAAATTTTAGCAATGGACACCCTACAAAAATAAATATTTTTATTTAACCTTGTGATCGTCGCGCTCGATACATTCACAGACAAATTGCCTGTAATTGTATCGGACTCGACGATTACGGGTTAAGCATAAAGGGTGATAATACATCAAACAAAATATCTAAACTTGAGATACAGTTATACTAAATTTAAAATTTAATAATGCGTATATTTGTAATCTATAATAAGGTCAATTTCACATGATCTAATGCTACAGAAAATTTACAGTTAATATTACACAACTTTAATATGATTTTTGTATTACCGATCTGAAACAAGCCGTTGTTACATTTGATGCGTATGTGTATAACTTACTTTCGGCAAAAGGTATAATTTAAAAAAAAACTGGAAAAGATTTCTTTTTAAACTATCAAAAGTAAGATGTGGTAGAAAAATGGAAGAAATCGTCATACGGACACATTTAACGTACACCTAATACCTAAAACGCGCTAGAGACTTAAATAACACTAAAAATCGTACAACTTACGAGAAAAACGTACAATATGGCAACCCTACCTTCTACCCACCCTTCTTGAAAATTCCCCTCCTTAATTATCTGTCACTCCTTACTCGTCAATAGGTACATTTCATTTCCACAGTTAGTGATGAAAAGAAATTTTTTGGGGTAGGAGGCGAAAAATAGGTCACTTTCTGTGAAGTTGAAAAAAGCCGTAGCATGCTTAGTATTGAGTATAGAAAAACGTTTTTATTATGAAATTTGTAGGGAATTTAATGTTTTTTCTTTTTGTAACTAAGTATGGTACACAAAAACTTTATAATTTTGAAGTTATAGGCAAAAAACTGAAAAAAATCCGATTATTATTATTTTTTTTTTTTGGCTCAACAAAGTTTAGCCTCGAGATATTTTGTTGGAAAGCAATTAATTCCTGTTATTATCATCCCCATAAACGCTTTAAAAACATAAAATCTTCTAGCAGAATTTTTGCATCTATCGGCCCTATTTTCTGACAATTTGACTGGACTATTAGGCAAAATTGTTTTTTTTTTTAAATTAATTGCTAAGCTTTGCGAAAGGCTTTATTTTCTGTTACTGTTATTTAAAGATCATCATAAAAAGAAATTTAAATGACAGTCTGAGATAAATACTTACATGTGACTTAAACAAAACAATAGTTTGGCAGTATTGTTTTGACATGTTGTCCTTGCCATATCTCAGCTTGTAGTCAAATTTCCATGCTGAAATTCCTTGTGCATAACACTACCATACAGTACTGTCAGAAACCAGAACTTCAGATTTTTATCCCGTGCCCCGCCAGAGATATCAAAGCCTCAAAAGTAAGATTTTTGACATTTTTGAAAGATTTGTGATGTTTTTTAGCGAAGTGAAAGCAAGTCCCAGATCTGGGACTTGGTGTGTGAGTACTAGTGCTTTCGGACTATTTGTAAAACAATTATGTCATGTTGACAGTTTTCCTTGCTAAAAAAATTTGCTCTTGTAAACGGACAAATTTTGGAAAAAAACTGAAACTTTATGCTTAAATTTTACCAATAAGCATTTAGTTTCGGAAACTACGCTATTACCAGACTTTTAGCCTAATGTATTCTGTACAAATTGCTCCAATCCGCACTTGGAGAAATAAACGATGAGTTATTTACAATTCCATAAACCCTTCATGTGAGAAAATTGTTGCAGACGATGAAACAAAGATGGCCGCCATGCACAAACGAAAATGAATAAAATTAAAATAATAGTCATTTTGAACTTCCATCATATTAGGGTTGTCGTACAAAAAATTTCAGATTTTTTTAAAAATGGTCAAGTAACGAGTAAAGTATTTTCTGGACCACTTGAAATGGATTGACCCATATATTTTTCTTGTTAACCCCTGGTGCGGTATGCTATTTCTTTCACCCAGCTTATTTTGTGTCGCCTCCAAATAATAGCATTACCTTACAGAAGCCAGCCGTAAAACAAAGCAGTACGATTAAATAGTCCATAGCAATTTATTTTAAACTTCTAAGCATCGCACATTTTCTATTTTTATACCGTGGTATTGGAAAAAAAAAGTAAATGCAATTTGTTTGGAAACTGCATCTCCATTTGTTTTTGAAATATTAATTTTTTTTTGTAGTTTTTAGCACCATTTTTTTTTTTAATTTTGGCTACTCAAGTACTCTATTTATGTAGAAAGTAAAGGGAAAATAGTTGAAAAATAGCAATTATATCTTTTTGTTGTCATTTTCTCATAACAACTGAAAGAGAATGTAATTAAAATACGTGATATTTTGAAAAAAAATATAAACGAATAATTTCTGTTAAAACATGGAGCTATTATAAACTATATTTAATTTTAAGTATCTATAGACGCTTTCAGTGTGGCGTCAGTCATAACGTTTTAGCTGGAAACTGACTCCAAACAAACGGTTGCTATGAGTCATTTCTTTTTAAATATAAATCGTGGAAAATGTTACCAGTACATATCAAGTATTAAAACACTTAGGTGTGAGATATAGATATAAGATATAGCTGCAACAGACAACCAAAATAGAAAATACAACATAGCAACCGTTTGTTTGGAGTTAGTTTCCAACCAAAACGTCATGACTGCCGTCAAGACTGAAATCGTCTACGTTAATGTTACAAACAAATGAAGATCTATGAGTCATTAGATAGCTTTCTTTGTGTCGGGTTTCCTTAATGAAGGAAACTTTTTGCTGCATTTGTGTATTATTTTGCGATAGTGACAACCTATGCATGCTTTACTGTAGATGTTTAAGAGTGGATCGTAAATGTGGAATTCTTAAGCAGATGCGAATGACGCCATTTTACATAAAATAAAAGTGTGTGCTTTATGTCTTAAAATTGAAATATGTTTTGTACTATTTATAAACACATACATTATTTTTCATCGGGGGCAACACTAAATTCTGAAAAAGCAGAATTCCTATTTTCTAGTACTAATTTATTAATTTAGCTAATTTTGAATAAAAATATTCGTTATTTTTAATTAGATATGACTTAAGGTCGTCAATTAATAAAGACTTTTTTTTCCTTACCGAAAGATTTTATAGAAACTGAAAAACTTTATGTTTCGACGAAGATAATCGACAAAGCAATTTTTACACCATTACATTCTTCAATCCTTTGACCATTTGGAAAACACTCCTTTGTGTAAATAATTATGATTATATATTTTTCATGATAAAACTGAATAATTGCCCATTAAATTCCCACCGTAGGTAAGACATTAAAGTACGAACAAGAGGGGTGAGAAGAGTATATAGAGACTTTTTATTTCAGAAATATACCATCACATAGATGTCGACATTCTGTTAGATAATTGTGTTGGATTATGAGATACGATTTATAAAACCTAAGAGTAGCATAAAAAATGTAAATAAATGTGTAAACTAGAAAAACTTAGTAGTAAAAGTTATTGTAAAAATTTTAATAGCTCTTTTAATATGGTCCAGAAATATGCCCTCCTTAAAATATCTCACAGATGTTATGAATTACACCCCCTGTTCAGTTTATTTATTAAAGAGATTGGTAAAGTGTTTCGAACATTGTTCTATGAAGTTTACACAGTTAAAATAATTTCAGAGTTTGTATAGATGTATGTTTTCCATTGATACATCGCGCATTGTACCGCAATGACTAATACCCATGACATATCTGAAAACTGTATGTATTTTCCCAAGGATTGCCAACTAGGTAGGATTGTCCCACAGTGTAAGAAGCAATATATTATTTCATTACATACCGTCTAGCTTCGTCTTTAGAAGGGGATGTATCGGAAAAGTAGGAAAAATACATGAAACCGAATACATGTACCCGGAAAGAAAACTGTTATGCAAGTCTAATTTTTTTCTATTGTCATAAATCATATTTCTCGTCTTGTGGGTAATATTCTGAGTCTACTCTGTTTAAAAAAATAATAGGGTTTTTAAACTGAAATATTTTTCTTTCAATAACTTAATGTTATAAATTCAAGAACGTACTATATACCGAAAAATCATTTGTGCATTCATCTTGTGTTGGCGTTTGAAGTGTGAGACCTTCGGATTAACTACTTTCAGGTGATACTTTCGCAGATAGTCATAGTCTGTGTTTGATTGAATGAAAGGACACTTAAAAAAAACATGATTTTGCACCAACTTTAAACGATACTTTTCTTAAAAAAAAAAAAAAAAAAAAAAAAAAAAAAAAAAAAAAAAAACTAAAGTTAGTGATTTTTGTAACATGTATAAAATGAACGAAAATATCCGAGATTCAGTAAAAATTTCCTTTAATGAAACAGGTTTAAATACACAAACGTTCAGGCGAATCAAAACACATTATTACTGAAAGCGTTAATGCGGTGAAATTTAAACTTTGCACTTAAAAATCAAAATTATGTACTACATTGTTACCTCGGATTAGGAATGCTTCGACTTGAGAATATTATTTTCGCTGCTTTCCTGGCTTGTCAAAAAAATCTTTTATAATATGTTTGCTGTAAGATAAACAGCCAAATTAAATTTTGATTGGACGAGAAACACTTTTTATCTTTTTAGAATGCGTTATAATTTGGCTGACAAACGTGATTCCGGAACAGTATTTGTATGTCGAGGTATCACTGTATTTTTAAAAGTAAGCAAAATTTAAAAATTGTACTTATGTTGGCTATGTTTAACGGAATACAAATTGCTTTTATGGTGTTACATCACCTTGCTATTTTCAAAATATTCAATTTTTTTGGACCAGAGAAACTGTTTGTACTTTTAATCATATTTTGTTTAACCGTAGTAAAATTGAAATTATTTCCCGAGTAATAGATCTACGATTATCCGAGAACTTGCATTATGGCATACAGAAAGAGACTAAAGAGGCCAGGAATTTTAAAAAAGCTGTTCAAAAGGTGTCAAAGGACATAGTGCCATCACTGGAAGACGTCATATTCGGTTCATGCATCGCAGATCGAATATAATTTAAAAAATATTTGGTTTAAAGACACTGATGCGGTAGTCTTTTTTTTTTTTTTTTTTTTTTTTTTTTTTTTTTTTTTGCATTTTACTCGAAACTACTTTTCCAAACTGGTATACAAGATATCCCAAGATCTGTTTAACTGATTTTGGTGGCATTTAAGGCACATAATTCACATAATATTATCTAACAGGTAGCATACGCTTTTTCCTGATTGCATACATTTTTAAACTTAAAACTTTACTTCAAACATCTGCCATTTCTAAAAATATGTAAATGTTTTTGCAATTGCACAGAAATAATTTTGTAAAATTTGAAAATACACAAAATTATGTGAAATATTGACATTTCATTAAAACATGAACTCAAAAATAAACCAATGTATTGAAATTTTGTAAGTTGCATAATAAATATAATAACCTACTCTAAGTCATAGACTTTTCGCGTCATAATAGTATCTATATTTTAGATACTGTGGCAGCTGAAGTACTGATACAATGAAAATATTGTAAAATTCGTAGCACTTTTGTCACTCATACCACTGTAAATATAAAACCAATTTATATATTGTCATAAGTGCAATCTATTCCATGAAAAAACATTGCAAAAAATACACAAAATTTCAAAGCACTTCATGCTTAATGTTTTGCTATAGGATGTTTTGCGTGGGGTAAGTCCGGGAGAGTCGCAGCGTCAGGGATGGATGCCGCACCCCTTGTATTTCTTGTAGTTATTGATAGATGGCAGTCAAACGCCCAGTATAGGTGCGCAATAAGATTATTTGAACCAGTGTATATCGTAGATCCCATTTTGATGTTTACCTGTAGCTGTACAATCCGTATTTTGATGTAAGCGCATGATTTCACTATCCAAACTTTTAAACACGTTGTGCTTAAATACTTTTCATAATTTCTAAATGCATGCATGATTTTGAATTCAAAACTAAGTGGAGAGTTTGCATAGAGTACTGTGTGAACGGTTATACCATTTCCCTTAGCGAGGCTAGGTAACTGGGATGTGCGACGTCTGTAGCATGCAAAATGGAATACATTCCGCACTGTAATCCCGGTATACATGCCACACGGTAATCCCGGTATACATGCCACACGGTAATCCCGGTATACATGCCGCAGTTTCTTTTGTACGGGATGATAAAGTGTTATTAACTTTTCCTTTTCTTTTTGCACAGACTAACCAAGTTAGGCATGCTATTAGTCGTTAATAGTAATTGTAATGAATTTGCACTTTAACGTCCTGTGTTTAAATGAAATACTATTTTTAAAACCCGATAAATTTTAAATTTATTTACAGATTTTATTAGAAAATCCCACATTTTCTAAAAGAAAAGAAGGTGTAAGCTTACAAGGACAATACAATGGTATCAGTAAAGGTTAATGCAGAATGTTGGGCGTAGATTGACTCCGTATCAGGTAGGGTCTTTATCCTGCGATGCTTGAAACAAATAGGTAACTGTTGGCAACACTACTAGTAACATTAAGGCCACTGCGATCTTCCCTTTCAACAGCAAAGTTCTCCCAAATCATTTGTCTTCTGCTTTAGCGTACAGTGAAATGCCCTCACTAGAAAACAGGACGCAAAATGAGGCAAATCCATCACGTAAAGTGCTAAACAGCACATCTCACATCAATTTAAAGCCTGCAGAACCTGGAACTAGCAGTGTAAAACCACCATCACCTACCTACCACCTACATAAAATATGTCCTATTCCAAGACTTAGTCAGTGGTCAGCAAAGCACAGAATTAAGAAAACGGGAGTAAACTTAACCTCTATTAACAATTGGAAAAAGCTTAATATAAATTTAGAAAAAAAAATTCCAAAAATGTAAAAAAAATATCAAAAAAGATACCAAACTAACAACCAAAAAAAAAATTTATTTTTATTTAGGTAGAAGATCCCGAGGCAGCCCATCAGACATTAATCACTGTTCAAACAGAATAAAGTTTACTACACCAAAGGAGAAAAAGGGAAAATTAAAAAGTAAGAAGGCGAAGAAAAATGCAAGCCAAGATGGTAATAATAAAAATTTGGATCACGCGTGACGCAGACGTTCTTTGAAAGGAATTTTTAGAAAACTATTTCAAAACTAGTTGGATGTACCAATCCCAAAACTTTCTTCTATCTTATACATCTTAATATTTCAAAACCTAGTTACACATGTTAATACTTCAATATTATTAGTTCAATACTATACCAACTTTGATTTTCATCTTAAATTTCAGCTCAAGTCAGTTAAACGGACTAAAAACGAGTTAATCTATATAATGATATTTGTTAAAATTATTAATTTTTCCTTATTCTGTTGTTATCAGCTGTTTGCGAATAGCCGGCTTAGCAGGAAGCGAGTTCCCGCCGCTGCAGGAGCCGCCGAAGCACAATAGAACTACGAAAAATCATAAAAGTATACAAAAATCGCTAACACGGAGCCCCTCCCAGCAAAAAATGAACTGCAGTTTTTCTACAGAAGTGGAGTATTTTTTATGTTTTTCTATAGTCAACTATAGATTTTCTGTAGTGCAATCTCGACTATAAAAATACTTTAGAAATTCTGCGGCTAATGTGGCGTAATTTTGTGGTCCTTTATTTCAAAAATTCTCTGTGCTATTAACCTCAAAAATAATACAGTTTAAGTGAAGTCATCATAAACTTTTAAAATAATGAGATTTTGCGTCTGTAGTAATACAGCAGTATAGAAGTAATTTTATCTCTTTAATTTTACCAGTTTCTCGTCTTTCTCTTAGTGTTTAATTATTTTAGTTGGCCGAAGGAATAAATTTTATTGTTTAATCAGAGAAAAAGAAAATTTAGTTAAAATTAAATTTCGAAATCCGGGAGGGGAATGCCGTCCTCGGGCTACAGCGCCCTCCCCCACCCCCCCCACACACACAAAAAGAACACTGTTTTGAACCTGATTTTACGATAAAGTTTAAATACATAAACATAAAAAAAACTCGACCGAAATCAGGGTTCGCAAAGCTGGGCCCAGTTCGAAAAAACCAGGTGGGTTTTTTCAGAATGGGCCCACTTGAAAAAGCCCACTGAAAAACCCATAAAGTGGGTTTTTTCAATTTTCAGATATAATTTAAAAATTTAAACAACATATAAATTTAATGAATTTAAGTCATTTCAGTTAATTTTGAAAAAATATTAATATATAAAAGCCATTACATACAAGTAAAAATGTATTTCAGCACATTGAACTACTTTACTAACATAGAACCTAGTAGGCAACACACATAGTACATAATTATAGGTATGTCTTTATATAAAAAATTCAAATCAACTATATTCATGGAAATAAAAAATATGTATTTTTACTTTCTTCTATCTTTACAAGAAGAAAGTATTGGATTCGTGAAAAATTTCGACTTCCAGTTCATGATTGATTTATATGTTTTAAAAAGGTCCTGAAGACAATTTGATAGTTTTTAGAAAATGACTGTCTGTATGTGAAAAAAAAATTTGTGGGTGCTCTATCTCAAGAACTAATGCACAGAATTTCACAAAACTGAGTTAGACCTTGATGTAAACTGATGCTGATTAGTTTTTGGTGTATAGTGCCCAACAGGTGGTGCTGCTATGCTACATTTATCTCAATTTTTGCAATAGCTTTATCTCAAGAACTAATGCATGGATTTTTATAAAACTTCAGATTCAGTTACAAGTTAAGTTGTTGCTTATTGAATTTTGGTGCATATCGCCCAACAGGTAGTGCTGCATTTTTCACGATTTCAGCAATAACTCTAATCTCAAGAACTAATGTACGGATTTGAATAAAAATTTAGATTCAGTTAAACCTTGATATAAACTGGTGCTGATTAGTTTTTGGTGTATATCGCCCAAGCGGCGCAGTTGTGCTGCATTTATCTCACTTTTTGCAATAGCTTTATCTCAAGAACTAATAATGCATGGATTTTCATCAAACTTCAGATTCAGTTAGATGTTGACGTAAATTGTTACTGATCAAGTTTTGTTGTAAATTAAACAACAGGTGATACTTATATCTCCTTGTTAAATGCATCCAATTCAACAAATCTATATTTTGCAATCCTCATGATGGGCATAAATGGCCATTTAATTTTGGCACTGTGATAGCGAATTTTGAATTATTAACATGTATGAGATAGAAGAAACTTTTGGGATTGGCACATCCGACTAGTTTACCCCTTTTTTTTCTTCCTACTTATATATTTTAAATTTTAATATTCTATTCATTATTTGATTTAAAGAAAATTAACAATTTTATATCTTCTATTATATTTAAAATTAATTTGTGAGAAACACTGGCATTTAATTAATTTAAATTCATATAATTTATGCAATTTATAACTTGTAAAATAGCATTACAATTATATTGTATATAAGAGAACAATGTATTTTTTTATGTATAGTGTATATAATATATAGAAAATATAGTATACAATAATGTAATTACGCATGTATTATACTTTTGAAAAAACCCGATTTTCCCCGGGGAAAATTGGGTTTTTCATGAAAAAACCCGAAAAAACCCATGTGGGTTGGGTTTTTTCAGGAAAACCCGGGTTTTTGCGAACCCTGACCGAAATTAACTACTTAGAGTGAGATATGGGGGGTAGGGTGAATCTCTCTACCAACAGAAAATTCTTAGTTTCTGTTTAATTTTAAGCTATTACGGAATAAATAAATTTTACCATATTTGTCAAAATCGGAGAAAATAATATAATTCCGTTAATTAAATTTCATACTTCATGAATTGGCAATGGGCCTTCCACCCCCCCCCCCCCTCCTTAACGGATTTTTTTTTATTTCTTTTATTTTAAAATGTTGAAAAAGAATGAATTTTTACTATGCATTTCATAAAAAAAGAAAGAAAAAAAGAAAATTTAATTACTTAAATTTCAAAATCCAGGGAAGGGAAATGGCTTATTTTCTCTCCCTCCCCCTCCCCCCGCGCGCAACTGATGTATCTGCTATACTCTCCGTCTTTTATTTTAAGTTTCTGGGTATAAATAAAATTTACTATATACAAAATCGGAGAAAAAGAAAATTCAGTTACATATATATGTTTCAAAATCCAGCGGCAATGACACTCCCCTAGGCTCCCCTCTTTTAATGGAAAATTTTTGGTTACCTTAATTTTTACGTTACTTGCAAAGAATAAATTTTACTGTGTTTTTCAAAGCAGGAGAAAAAAAATTGTGTTACTTAAATTGAAATACCTAGGGACTAGGGAGGGGTAGTAGGTCTCCTATGCCACCTTCCCCTAAACAGAAATTTCTTGGTTCCTTTTTTTTAAGTTACTCGAAAAAAAATAAATTCTACTATGTTTCCAAAATAGAAAAAAAAGAAAATTTAGTTTGTACAATTTCAAAATCCAGGGAAGGGCAATGGGCCTCCTATACCGCTCCCTCAGCTGAAACTTTTTAGTTCCTCTTTTAATTTAAGTTACTCGAATTAAATAAATTTCACTATTTCAAAATCGGTGAAAAAAAAAATAGTTACTTATATTTTAAAATCCAGTGAGGAACAAATGACTGTTCTAATTAATAATTATTGATATTTAATATAATATTAATTATATGTTACATAACATGAATAAAATAATTTAAATAATTAATAATTATTAATAATATATAATAAATTAATATTATTTAAATAATATTTTTTATTCTAAATTCTGTCCGAGATGCAGATACATTTTGCGCTGTTAGCGAAACGAGATTGACCAATCAGAAGCTCACATTTCGCGAACTTTTCCCTGTTTTAAGGAAGCAAGCTTCCTGATTGGTCGATCTCGTTTCGCTAACAGCGAAAAATCTATCTGGATTCCAGCGGGTGAAACAGTAGTGCTCGTACAACTCAACTTTCGATCTAGGCGAAGGCGGAATGTTTTATTTACAATACATGTGACTCGCGATTCGGCTTTCGTCTTTTTTTCATAGCCCCTTATGTTCGTATTATGCTTTCGCGTTAATTATTATTATTATTTTTTGGTACAGATGTCATATTCGCCCCATATTGGCGCGATTTTTTTTCGGTTGCCAATTTGGCGAAAACATCAACAGCATAAACAACATAATCCGGGTTACCACATCAAACAAAATAACGACACTTTGACGCAAGTTAAGTACCTGTTGCCTATATGATATTGGCGACAGAAAAAAATCGCGCCAATATGGGGCGAATATGACATCTGTTCCTATTTTTTTTAAATGAATGTCAATAACCATAACATTGCGAATATTATGTACCGAACTAATTTTTTAAAGAACTGACACCATGCCCGTTCGGTTTTTGCGTTCGTACCTATAGTATTTTTTAAATCTGATTTGTCCGTATAATACTTTGATTATTCTTTTAGAATGGATATGTAAGATTGCTAAATTATGTACCGAGCTAGATCTCTCTTTTTGAAAGGACTATTATACTTCCAAAAAAGTGGGCCCTTTTTAAAAAATTCGGATATACTATTCAACAATAGAAAATAAAAGTCGCACCAATAAAATATTTCAGAGGAGGATTTGTATGGGCAAGATACTATTTATATGTATATTTTTTGGTTTTTCTTTAAAGAATAATAGAGGTGTAGCTAATTAAAAGCTAGTTAGTGTAAATTTAAGTAATTTATTGTTACTACAGAGGAAAAGAGTTCAATAATCTAAGTTTTTTATTGAACAGTTTTTTGTGTGTGTATTGTTCGGGTTATTTAATGTAACTTTTCAAGTAGTGCTGCTGGTTTTAAACATTTTAAAACAATGTGCATGACTTATTAAATTTTGGAATAAAATTAAATTTTAAAAATAAACAGAAAATGTATGTTTACAGACAGTGCAAAAATCTTACATCTATTTTTTTTTTTTCATCTGCCTACCCCCAACTGCTGCTGAAGATTAAACTTGAAGCCACAGCGGTCGTCCAATGGCCTGGAACTAACCCTTCGCATTTTTCAATGTTTTTAATTTAAGCAATTTTTCTTTTAAATTTGTCCGGTAACTTCTTTTAAAAAAAATTCTGCCTCCAGTCGAGTGGTCAGTATTGATTAGTGTGTGTGCATGAATGTTTCTTCCTTAGTATACACTAGTACTTGGTATTTGATGCTCAGCAATTCTGCAAAGCAGCACTCAATAGACTGCCGTGTTTACTTGTGTAATAGTCTCACCCCTGATTTGAAGCAGAAAAAATCGTCAAACTATTTTCTTTTCATAAATTGAATGTATGAAAAAATTATGAAAGATTGGGTTCGCAACGTTTGGAAGAAAAGGTCTTGAGCATTGCTCAGAAAACCAGCCATGCTGGTACTTGATAGTTTCCGAAGACATTTTGTTGATGTAAAGAAAAAACTTTCAGAAGGCAAAACAGATCTTGTGATAATTCCCGGAGGAGTCGCAGAGATTCTGCAAGACAATATAAGACGAGTATATGGATATTGGATAATCAATGGGAACAACGAGAAAATTCCCAGTGGAAAAGTAAGGCGCCCATCCCTGGAAGCTTGACTTTAATGACAAGCGATATAATTTCAAAAAAATTTTAAGAAGATGGGTATCTTCTACGCTTTGGACGGAAGCGAAGATGACATTTTATGGAATGACAGAGATTCTTCAGACACCGACTCGCATTACAATAGTGATACTGAAACCTTTAGTAAAAGAAATTTATTATGATAATTTTTTGCTCAAATTTTCACAAAGATTATTTGTAAATTTTACATCTATAAAAATATTACCATAAAAAGAAAATGGTATTTAATAAACATCACATAATCTGGAAACATTTGGTAAGTTACTAATTTTATTATGTGTTTTTTTATACCAGTAATGTTTCAGCATTTCAGTGTACAATATTATGGAGTAGATTTCTCCGCATAATAGTTGCACCTAGACTTTCACAATAAAAATTTGGCCAAAAAAAGTGCGACTATTATGAGAGTAAACACAGGTACTATACAGTATGAAGTCGATTTTTGCAAAGAAACTCCACTACTAACTTAAGAGGTTACTTCACCCACATGAAAACGCCTGCCCTGTAATATTAATCTTATAAGAAATTTTTTTTAAGGTATCTCATTTGCATTTCCATATTTTGAAATTATTCTGTATGCCAGCTGAGGTCGATCTTTACAACAGCTGTTTTTTACTTTTTTGATTTTGTTTGCAGGGTTTTTTTTCTGAGGCTATTTTTGTCTGAAAAAGGTTAATGTCCTCATTAAAAAAAAAAAAAAAAAAAAAAAAAAAAAAAAAAGTATTTTAGAGGTCGTCTTTAGTTACCCAATGCAAACAAAATCATGTAAAAACGTGGGAATGCAAACGAGATATTTAAAAAAAAAATCTCCAAAAGATTAAGATTAGAAAGTGCATGTACTTGCATGGGCACAGATGTCATATACGGGCGGGGGGGTTTTCCGACGCCAGTTTGCAGAAAGTTCAAGACTGGCAGCGGTCGTCACAGATTTTCTTTTCTGTTTTGCATATTCTTTTTCATCAAGCCATTACTTTGCTTCATATTATTTTTAGCTCTTTATTATTTAATACAAAAAGTTGAGATTATTATTAATAACAATTCATAAAATACCTAAAAACACTACAGGTAAGTGATTGTTTGATTAATTAACGCTTCAATTGTTAAAATTTTGCAATATTTTTTATGACTGATTTGTGAATTTAGTATTTTCATTCTGTGACAGAGTCACAAAACTTGCATATTTTCCAATGTCTGACTGAAAAAAATAATTAACTTTTGATCTGCGACTGATTGATGAATTTTGAGATATTTTCATACAACTGACTGACAAATTTTGCAAATTTTCTTTCTACGGAAAGATATGACATTTGTTCCCCCTTAAATTACTTATAATCTTGACATTAATGTAAACATTACCCTTAATCTCTGATTCATCTGATATAAACAAACAGCCATTATTAGTGACATTAGTTGTAGATTTGTCCCCAAATCACTAATTTATAGGCATTTTAGAATTTTTTCAATTAATAATATAGAATTGTGTTTGCTTGATGTTTATATATGAAATTATCTAAAAATTCAAGTGGGCACACCTAGAAAATAGCGTCAGAATGAACAAAGTAATAACTGTTCTTATGACGTAATTTTCTTTGAAAAAGTTTTGTTATGTGCAATTTTATTTAAGGAAGTTTTTTGATTTTTTTAAAGAAAAATTATATGTGACATTTATCGTACTTTATGAAATTTATATTTTCAAACTTGCATTGATAATTTCAGTTCTGTTCAATTTAAAAAATTTGACGTATTTATGTTTGCTCTGTTTTTTTTTTTTTTTTTTTTTTTTTTTTTTTTTTAATTGTACTGAAGTCTATCGGAAAAATTTGAGTAAAATATTTTTATAAATGTGATCCTTCAATTTAAGTATAATACATTATTAGCATTACATCTATGTATATATATATATGATGTGGGAACGCTGCATGTCCTGACTGAATTTATCCCTGTGCATTTGTTATGGTGAATGCTTTTCATTATGGGTGTTCTCAAATCCAAAGAGGCAACTTTATAACATACGTTTTAAATTATTTTTGTTTGGAAACGCATGAAACTAGCAGGTGCTTGTGTTCAGAAACTATGTAATCGAAAGATTTTTCAGATGTTTTACTTTACTGCAGAAACGCGGAATTCCGCTTTTTCAGCATTGAATTTTATTATTCCTGGGATCGATGCAAATATGCATTAAAATTTGTTTTTTTAATGAGGGAAGGGTTGTAGTGGGAGTGTAGGAAATATAATAAAAACGCGACTACGAACCGCACCAAATTGAGCACAATTGTCAAAGGATCATGGAAAAAATGCAATTAATGTCAAAGGATCATGGGAAAAATGCGATTTTCGTCAAAGGATTACAGGAAAAAATGCGACTCCCGTCAAAGGATCGCTGGGAAACGCAATTTTCGTCAAAGGATCGCTGGGAAATGCAATTTTCATCAAAGGATCACTGGAAAACGCAATTTTCGTCAAAGGATTGCTGGGGAAAGCGATTTTCATCAAAGGATTGCCGGAAAAATGAGATTTTCATTAAAGGATCACGAAAAAGACACGATTTCCATCAAAGAATTGCAAAAAAAACATGATTTTTGCCAATAGATCGTGTAAAATATGCAAGTTTATTGAAAAAGTCGGGTGAAATGCTCGAATTTCATCGAAAGATCGTGTAATATGCGAATTTCTTCGAAGGGTCGTGGGAAAAACGCGAATTTCGCCAAAGAATCACAAAAAAATTATTTTTGTCAAATAATCGCAGAAAAAATGCAAATGTCATTGAAAGATTGTGGAAAATATGCGAATTTCTTCGAAGGATCGTGTAAAATATGCAAATTTCATCGAAAGACCATGTAATATGTGAATTTCTTTGAAAGGTCACGGAAAAACATGAATATTGTCAAAGAATTGTAAAAAAATGCGATTTTTGTCAAATGATCACGAAAAAAATGCATATTTCGTCAAATGATCGTGTAAAATGTGAATTTCTTTGAAAGATCGTGTGAAATATGCAAATTTCTTTGAAAGGTCGTGGAAAAAACGCGAATTTCGCCAAAGAATCACAAAAGAATATGATTTTTGTCAAATGATCGCAGAAAAAATGCAAATGTCGTTCAAAGATCGTGGAAAATATGCGAATTTCTTCGAAAGATCTTGCAAAAAAATGTCATTTTCACCAAAGGATTGTGTAAAATATGCGAATTTCTTTGAAAGATCGTGTGAAATATGCAAATTTCTTTGAGAGTTCGTGGAAAAAACGCGAATTTCACCAAAGAATCACAAAAAAAATGATTTTTGTCAAATGATCGCAGAAAAAATGTAAATGTCGTTAAAAGATCGTGGAAAACATGCAAATTTCTTCGAGGGATCTTGCGAAAAAATGTGATATTCGCCAAAGGATCGTGTAAAATATGCGAATTTTGTCGAAAGACCACGTAATATGCGAATTCCTTTGAAAGGTCATGGAAAAAACAAGAATTTTGTCAAAGAATCGCGAAAAAATGTGATTTTTGTCAAATGATCGCGAAAAAAATGCATATTTCGTCAAATGATCGTGTAAAATATGTGAATTTCTTCGAAAGATCGTGCGAAATATGCAAGTTTCTTTGAAAGATCGTGCGAAATATGCAAATTTTGTCGAAAGATAGTGTAATATGCAAATTTCATTGAAAGGTCGTGGAAAAAATGCGAATTTTGCCAAAGAATCACAAAAAAATGATTTTTGTCAAATGATCGCAGAAAAAATGCAAATGTCGTTGAAAGATCATGGAAAATATGCGAATTTCTTCGAAGGATCTTGCGAAAAATGTGATTTTTGCCAAAGGATTGTGTAAAATATGCGAATTTTGTCGAAAGACCATGTAATATGCGAATTTCTTTGAAAGGTCACGGAAAAAACACGAATTTTGTCAAAGAATCGCGAAAAAATGTGTATTTTGTCAAATGATCGTGTGAAATATGCAAATTTCTTCGAAAGATCGTGCAAAATATGCAAATTTTGTCGAAAGATCGTGTAATATGCAAATTTCTTTGAAAGGTCGTGGAAAAATGCGATTTTTGCCAAAGGATCGTGTAAAATAAGTGAATTTCTTCAAAAGGTCGTGCGAAATATGTGAATTTCCTCGAAAGATTGTGTAATATGCAAATTTCTTACCACTTATTCATGTTATGTACCTACGATGACCCTCCCTTTACATTCACACCAAGGGGGGGGGGGGTACTTTTCTAAATTTTGCCGACATGCATCATGTGACATATCTTTGGAAAGGTGTGTGGCTGCTTATTTGTATTAGCACCTTCGTGTCGCTCTCCCCGTCTGCCCCTCCCCCGTGGGAGGGCATTTTTCTAAATTTTGCCATAGCCCCTCATGTGACATATCATTGAAAAGGCCTGTGACTGCTTAATCATTTTATGCACTTCTGGTGCTCTGCCCACCACTTTGCCCCCCCTGGGGGTACTTTCCTAAATTTTGCTAACACCTGTCATGTGACATATCGTTGGAAAGGCCTGTAACCGCTTAATCATTTTATGCACTTCCGGTACTCCTCCACCCCCACTTTGCCCCCCCAGGGGTGTACTTTACTAAATTTTCCCGACACCCGTCATGTGACATATTGTTCGAAAGGCCCTTGGCTGCTTAATCATTTTATGCACTTCCGGTACTCCGCCAAGTACTTTGCCCCCCTGGGGGGCACTTTCCTAAATTTTTCCGACACCCGTCATGTGACATATCGTTGGAAAGGCCTGTGACCGCTTAATCATTTTATGCACTTCCAGTACCCCACCCACCACTTTGCCCCCCGGGGGGCACTTTACTAAATTTTCCAGATACCCGTCATGTAACATATCGTTGGAAAGACCTGTGACCGCTTAATCATTTTATGCACTTCGGTACCACACCGACCACTTTGCCCCCCAGGGGGGCACTTTACTAAATTTTCCTGACACCTGTCATGTAACATATCGTTAGAAAGGCCTTTGGCTGCTTAATCATTTTATGTACTTTCGGTACCCTGCCCACTGCTTTGCCCCCCTGGGGGGGCACTTTACTAAATTTTCCAGATACCCGTCATGTAACATATCGTTGGAAAGACCTGTGACCGCTTAATCATTTTATGCACTTCGGTACCACACCCACCACTTTGCCCCCCAGGGGGGCACTTTACTAAATTTTCCTGACACCTGTCATGTAACATATCGTTGGAAAGGCCTTTGGCTGCTTAATCATTTTATGTACTTTCGGTATCCTGCCCACTGCTTTGCCCCCCTGGGGGGGCACTTTACTAAATTTTCCAGATACCCGTCATGTAACATATCGTTGGAAAGGCCTTTGGCTGCTTAATCATTTTATGTACTTTCGGTACTTTGCCCACTGCTTTGCCCCTCAGGGGGGCACTTTACTAAATTTTTCCGATACCCGTCATGTGACATATCGTTGGTAAGGCCTGTGACCGCTTAATCATTTTATGCATTTCTGGTGCTCCATCCACTACTCCCCCCCCCCCTTTGGAGGGCACTTTCCTACATTTTGCAGACACCCAAGCCTGTGACCGCTTAATCATTTTATATACTTCCACTGCTCCGTGCACTACTTTGCCCCTCTGAGGGCAATTTCCTCAGGGGCAAAGTGGATACTCAGTAAAAAAAACTACATTCTTGAGGTCGATATAACTACAAAAAAACTGCAGTTGGAGAACTGCGGTGATTTGGCCGATTCCACTACAGAATTTTTGCGGTCGATAAAACTGCGAAATTACTGCAGAATTTTTAATATTGATATAACTATAAATTTTCTGTAGAATTTTTGTGGTCAATACAACTGCTAAATTACTGCAGTTAGTAAACTGCGGTAATTTTATAGTTGTATTGACCGCAAAAAATCTGTAGTGGAATCGGCCAAATCACCGCAGTTTTCCAACTGCGGTTTTTTTGTAGAATTTCTGCAGTTCATTTTTAGCTGGGCTTTACCGCGCAATATTTCCAAATTCAAGGAGGACCTGTTGGCTAAAGCCAAAAACACGCACAAACATTTTGGTTCAGTTGTATGCATAATTTTATACGCTGTTCGATGGTACAATAATGAAAATGGCACAGAGATCGGAATTATAGCGCCCCCTTCTTTCGGAATTTTTTCAAGTTCAAGAAGGACTTGTTTGCCATAGCCAGAAACATGCACAAAAAATTTGGTTCAATTATATGGATAACTTCATACACTTTTCGATGGTACAATAATGAAAATTGTACAGACATCGCAATTATAGTTCCCCTACCGGCAGAATTTTTCCAAATTCAGGAAGAACCTTCGTGACATGACCAAAAATAAAAACATAAAATTTAGTTCAATTCTATGCATAACTTCATACACTTTTCGACGGTACAATATTCAAAATGGCACAAAAATTGTACAAAAATCGCTATTACAGCGCCCTCTACGAGCGATTTTTTTACAAATTAAGGGAGGACCTCCTTGCCATAACCAAGAACTTAATTTTTTTTTTTTTTTTTTGGTTCAATTCTATGCGTAACTTCATACACTTTTCGATGGTGCAATATTCAAAATCGCTATTACAGCGCCCCCTAACGCCGAATTTTTTGCAAATTCAGGGAGGACCTGCTTGCCATATCCAAAAACTGAAAATAAAAATTTGGTTTAATTCTATGCATAACTTCATACACTTTTGGACGGTACAATATTCAAAATCGCACAAAAATCGCATTTACAGCGCCCCCTACCGGCGAATTTTTTCCAAATTCAGGGAGGACCTGCTTGCCATAGCCAAAAACTTAAAATAAAAATTTCGTTCAATTCTATGCATAATTTCATACACTTTTCGATGGTACAATATTCAAAATCGCACAAAAATCGCATTTACAGCGCCCCCTACCGGCGATTTTTTTCCAAATTCAGGGAGGACCTGCTTGTCATATCCAAAAACTTAAAATAAAAATTTGGTTCAATTCTATGCATAACTCCATACACTTTTGGATGGTACAATATTCAAAATCGCACAAAAATTGTTATATCAGCGCCCCTACCGGCGAATTTTTTCCAAATTCCGGGAGCACCTGCTTGCCATAGCCAAAAACTTATAATAAAATTTTGGTTTAATTCTATACATAACTTCATACACTTTTTGATGGTACAATGGCGACAGACAGACGGACAGGCGGACGGACGGATAGACGGACACACAGACAGACAGACATTTTCTATAAACATGTTTTTTGGATTCTCTGACCCCTAAAACATGCAAATCCGTCGAAAACCGGAAGTCGAAAAAAATTTCGATTACAATACTTTCTTCTATTGAAGATAGAAGAAAGTAAAAAGAGGAAGCGTAATTAGCTTCGTTGCAGCATGTGTCAAATGTGGTTACATAAAGACTGTACTTTTCGACACTTTTTGTATAGCTTGCAATCGGAAAAACAGGCCTATTAACAAATTAATTATGTAAACTCTAATTCACTTTTCTTCTTTCTCTCTAATACATTGATGTTACGTTGTTGCTGAAATAATAGTTAAAATTCGATGTAAAAAAAAAATTAACTCGATGAAAGTGCGCAGACAATTATTAATTTGACTCTACTAGTACGTTTCATTGTACTCATTTAGTTTATTATAGTTATTACATAGTTAATTATAGTCCAAATATGAATATATATTTTTATACTTTTATTTATAATTTTATTTGTTCTTATGACAAAGCGAGGCATGCCGCAAAACGAGGCATAACTACCGCACAAGTACGGTGTCTCAGCCGGAATGTACGGGTGACGCGCCGCAGTCTGATGTTTTAGAAAAAAATTGTTAAAAAAATAGTAATTATTTGTTTCGAAATTTTTTGTCGTAATACACTTGTTGCATATTTAAAATTAAATAACACAGCAGGTTTTTTTTTTTTTTTTTTTTTTTTTTTTTTTTTTTTTTTTTTATGTCCCCTATGTGACTTTATATACAAATTCAAAAAAAATATGCGGCATAAATCCCGAAATTACTCCGTACTAAGAATTTGAAAAACTTCATTTTGAGAAAAATATAGAAATAACTTTTAAACACAATTGAAAAGATGTAATAGCTGTAAATTTAAACGGCTGTATCTCAGGTTGTAATTAGATACAGACACAATTTAAGCATTATTCGACAGTTAAAAGGTTTGATTTTAAAATTATTGCAAAAATGAAAAATCGATATTTTGATCAAAAATCACGTTTCAAAGGTGTGCGAATACCTTAAAACATTTTCAATTTATCTGTGTAATAACGTATTTAAAACCATACAAATACATTCCAATTCGGTTCATACGAGAAGCGCAGGAATTATAAATGCCATCGTATTAACAGTTACTCGCAATATATTTGATAATAATAAAAATCTTAAAAATAAATATCTATATATTTAACACGTTGACTGCCGCTGTGACAGACACTGAAGATGAAAAATTTACAATGTTATAAGTAATTTTTAAGAAAGTATAATCCTGTAATAAATAAAAAGTAAGTAAATTTTAAATAAATTTTCATTAATTACTTAAAACAATGTATATATTTTTAGTTTATATCTTTTTTTAGGCCATCAGTCATCGTTGAATGACGCGTTCTAAACGAAAGGTTCATTGTCAGTCACCGGTGACTGACTTGGCGCTTAACGTGTTAAAAGACCAAGTTGTTTTTTTAGTCATCTCGTCTATATATTTAAAATACCAGGTTGTTTTTTTAGTCATCTCACCTCAGCTTTCTACTGAATCGATTTTTATAATTATTTTTTTTTAAATGGAAGCTGTTAATCTGTAGGTGTGCCCACTCACTAATTTTAAAAATTATCGCCTATTTTTATATATTAATTTTAATTTCAAAAGTCCTTTATGAAATTTCTTCACATTGTTGGCAATCGGGTTACTTCCATTGTTGAAGAGAGAGGGGAAATAGTAGGAATTACTATATCAATACGGATGCCATTTTCGAATTACAATTAAAAATAATTTTTTTTATACTTTTGAACAGCAAATGACGTCACGATTTATAATAACGCATTTTTACTGATTAATCTGTTACATTTGATTTTTTTTTTTCATTCTGCTGATACTAAATTTGAGGCGTTAATCTCAGTGTCCTTCAGTGAGTAAAATTAGCGTCATAGTAAAAAATGATATGAGAATTTTCTTTCATGAGACTAAATATTTTATTTCTAATGCGTTTAAAAGAGTAAATATCTAAATTTCTCCGGAACTCTTATTAAAACCTCATGCCAATATTGCGAATGATCACATGCAAAATTGTAACTGGCAAAAGTGACATCAAATTTGGACATATATCTATTAATAATCTATTGCACGTTAAAATATTTTTTTTTTAATAATGAATATTAATATGAAAAGTATCCTTGTAAATTTTGTGACGGTGAAAACGGTGTTAATTTAAGATTTAGGTAAAAAAAAAATTATAATTGTTCCATAGTGGCGCAATTTTTATTGATTTCTCATTGAGTAATACAAAAGATCACATCCTCAATTAATAACTTCATAATTTCTTATCATCTTTTAATATTACTGATTACGTATAGAAATAAAGTTTAATTTTTTAGTAATTTGAAAAGTTGCAATTAAACTTTAAAATAATATTTGTTTTAAGAGTTAGGCCAGTCAGTTATTTATTGATTATTTATTGTAATTATTTTGGTGATTTATATATATATATATATATATATATATATATATATATAAATTCAACCAATAAATTCCTTTAAACATTTTCAATCGTCAAATTCGATGGGTTTAGACTATAGGGGCAGATTCACGGTCTCCAGTCACCCCGTGGTGACTAATTTTTTTGCTTTGGCGACTAACTTTCGGTGTCTAAGTCGCCAAAATTCTTATAGGGATGCCCTTTTTATAGGGGTTCGAAATTCGCAGTTTTTTTCGAGATTCTTTGACGAAATTAGCGGTTTTTTTTTTTTTAATCCATTATTCCACCAGTCGATCCTTTGGCGGAATCGGCAATTTTTTCTGCAAACGACTGACGAACTTGATTTTTTCAGCGACCATTTGTCGAAATTCTCGATATTTTTTATGTCCGAATTTTCGGAAGCGAATGCCTTAAATTTTCGGAAAATTCGGAACAGAATCAGCCCTGTTATAGTCTGTGAAAAGATTTTTTTCTTTAGATAATTTTTCTTGTGTGTTCTTCAAAAACAAGTGTTTGAAATGTATTTTGATTTTTTTAGTGCAAAATAATAATACTCACACATTCTCAAAAAATTTTTATATGTACTCTTGTAGGATTAAATGAAAATTTAGAAATACTGTTTTCCTAATATTCTCCACTGACTACCGTGATTGCTTAGCTTATCCATATTTTTTTACCCTGTATTTTGCCCAACTATATATTCTGAATTGTACATAGTTTGAAATTTATATTACACTTTATTTGTACCCAAATTAAAAGAAGTTTGTTCTTAAATTAAATGTAGGCATTTGTTATATTTAGTCTATGTTCTATTGTACATGTTTATACATTAAACAAATTATTTTTCACTTTGAGTTCCTGAGTTTTTCCCCATATAAACGTTAATGCTTTCATGCAATTTTTTCACAATGCGGCGACTGGATTTTTTGGGTTTAGGAACTACTGGCTCCTTAAAAAGTTTGGGAATCTGCACCTATAATTTCGACTCGTATATAATTACCAAATATATATAATAACTATTTACTACAGAGTGTGTTTACGCATATTGGGAACGATTTTGACAAAAAAAAAAAAAAAAAAAAAAAAAAAAAAACAATTTAAAAGAATTATTTTTTAGTATGTTCTATCTAGTTGTGTGTCCCTTGTTGTGTGCTATCATAATGCAGCGGGATTTCCAAGATAGTATGGCTTTTTGTAAAACTGGAAGTGGAAATTTGTTCCATTCCTCCACCACACATATCGATAGACCAGTAAACGTAGTTTGTGGGCGTTACGCAAGAGCATGTTTTAATAGTCCAAATGCACAGTAATTCATTGGTGAAACACCTAGGGACTTGGTTGGAATACGATTAAACCCGAATACAAGTGATGTCAGTTTGTTTTGTCAATTTTTCCAGAAATGCAATTGTAGTTTTTGATTTATCGCTGCTCGCTTTATTCTAGTGGAACTCAAAAATTTTAACGTCCGTATAATAAAGTTTTGAAATTTTTTCTTTAAAAATAAGAATTAGAACATAGTTTTGGTAATAGACAGAGTTAATTTTCATATTTTTCTGAACTTGTCTGGTCTTTAAATTTCTGATGTAAGAGATTTCAGCAATCATGATAAATCCTTTAGAGAAACGTTCTTCACAGTGTTTGAACCAAAATTGTAAAAAAACACTTTTTGACAATTTTTCCGGTAATAAATAGATTTTTTTATTACAGTCATTTAGATAAATACACGCTTCTACAATTGTGACTTTTGTTTTCGCTTTTCACCTGCTAAATGATTTTCTTAAACGGAATAAGGATAGTTTTATTCGGAAAGAACCAATATTTAACCCTCAAGTCTTTCACATCTTTCGCGTGCTATTTCAATAGCATACACTATTTTTCCTTAGCTGCAAATATTTCAGTTATTACATTATTACATGTTGCCAGATTTTTGCCTCAATTGTTTCTTGTCGTTTTTGGGCAGATTTCGTAAGAAATACTAGCTATTACATTCTCCCCTATATTGGAATTTCTGAACATTTTTTGCAGATCCACGCCGATGATGACCCCTAGAGCCCAAAACCACCCACAAGTCAAAACGTTACCTATATCACTTTTTTATGGACTCGATAACTTCCATAACTCTGCACAAATCTCTCCCAAATTGATACATAAAACCAAGGGCCAGAAAATCTCGGTCAAGTTCGTTAATGGACAAAATCGGACCAAGAAGGTGGAAATATGGAGGGTTTTTGTGAAAAAAAAAAACCCATAACTTCTTAATTACAATATATATCAAATCTGTTTAAAGTTATTATTACTTCTTGGAAAAGGGCAAAAAATTTATGTATAACAGAATTTGATTTCATTAAAAATGGGTTCAAGGAACGAAAAAAATATGTTTTTAAGAAGAAAAGAATTCATAACTTCGTCAAGTCACTAGATATCAAATCCACTTAAATTTATTATAAATTTTCTTAATCTCATCTACAACTTGCATATTGACAAATTTTTGATAGGACCAACTATTACAGCAAAAAAATTATAATACTAATACTAAATAAATAAATAAAGGGGGGGGGGGGGTGAAAAAGAAACGGAATCATAACTTCATCAATCCATAAGATATTAAATCCACTTAAGATTATTATAAATCTTCTTAATACTATCTACAACTTTTATATGGACAAGATCTTGATAGGACCAATTCTTACAGAAATATATATATATAGATATAGTTGAAGAAAAAAACATCGTATTAAGTCTGGTCTCAAATCCAAAGGGGCAACTTTATGACGTAAGTTTTAATTCAAATTCTGTTTAATATACCCCAGAGTTCAGATTTAAACAAATAAGCAAATAACTTTTTCGCTACTTTCATTCTATGGCTCATTTGTAAACTTTATAAATATGCTCTTTTTGAAATGGCAGGGCTCCCAAATGGTCCCCTTTTTCCCCCCAAAGTCCCCTTTTTAAAAAAAGGTCCCCTTTAGTCCCCTTTTATGCATTTTGGTCCCCCTAGTCCCCTTTTCAGTGACTGAAAAAAATCCCCGCAAAATAAAAACAAAAAAAATTACTTCAACCTCCTTGTGCAATATTGCGCCGGCCCTGCTAACAGCTTATTACCTCATAAAAAGAAAAATCCTTTTTTATGTTCAAGGAAACAATACGAAATTTTCAGAATTCTCCTATTTATCCTCCACAAAACAAAATGTAGGGGAGACTTTTCTATTATTACACACTTTCCATTTATCAAGGATAGACTTGTCTTAGCCAGACCTGTTACTCACATGACCAGTTTTTGAAATCGAATGTTAAAGAATTATCACAAAAACAAAAACAAAACCTCAAACTGCATAAAAAAAAATTAAAAGAGGCTGTACCAATTCTGGATAAATTGTATTCAAAATATGACAAAATTTATTAAACTGGGCTAAAATATTGAAACTGAATTCCTTTTAAGAATTAAAAAATTGCATAAAAATTCGAAAATTGCTGTACAAATTTTGAATAAACTTCATTAAAAGGAGGACAACATTTACTATACTGGGCAAAAACATTAAAACCGGATTCTAATGTGGAAAATATCGCTGCAGAATACACATATACACGTACAAAAAAAAGGCTAAAATTAGTTTAAAATTTAAATCTGATGACGCAATCATATTAGGGCAAAATTTATTACATTAGGGCTAAATGTTTGAAACTGAATTTCTTTTATGAATGCCAAAAAATTGCCGCAGAATGCAAAAAAAAGGCTGAAATTCGCATTAAAAATTTGTGAAAAATTTTTAAAATGTTGTACAAATATCGAATGAACTTTATTGAAAAGTGGAAAAAAAAATATTACATTTGACTAAAAAATAAAAATCTCATAAAAAAAATGTAATTAAAACAAAATCCAAAAAAACAAATTTAGATATACGGGTGGTATCTTCCTGCCAAATCTTGTAGCTCTATGTGCAACAATCTCTTTAGTACACAAACTTTTACCTTTATTATTATAGATGTAGTTTTGTTTTCAATTTTGATGGAGAAGTATAGCCAATCTATTAAAGGAACTCTTAATTACAATGTCTTCTTGTTTTTTTCCCCTTAGGCTCTCTTCAGTATATATTTCTATATTCTTAGAAAAAAAAGTAACTAACTCTGTCACTGCCACTGCAGTTATGAGCATTGGTAGTACTCATATTATACAGAAATTATTGATAAACACGCTGGTGCAGACAGTTTTTAAATCGAAGAATCCTTTTTAAGAGCTATTCAATGTTAAAGTTGGTCAAAATCATTCCATTAAAAAAGTTTTATAGCTGAACAAAAGTTATGCATAGGAATTTAATCCTTTTTTCTAAGGATATACATTACAAGCCTGTGGTACGCAGACTGCATTTATTTTATTTTAGTTTTTTACGATATTTTTTCAGTTTTTTATTTGAATTTTCACCATTTTAATAGATATTTTTATTCACATTTAGATAAAGTTATTATTTTAAATTGTTGCCAATTGTAAAAACAGCGCAAAAAGTACTATTTCCTTTAAATTAAAAATGTCTTAGTATGTGACTATTAAAAATAGAAATAAAACTTTAATATAAGAATTCAATGATCACGTTTTAAAAGCAGGAAAATATTTAAAGTTTCGTCACAAAAATTGTATTTACATGGGAATATTTAAAAAGAAAGAAAAGTTTTAAAATTTAACATTAATATGTGCTAGTTAAAAGCAATAAATAGGAGAAATTACATAACATTTAAAATGCACAATTAATAATATTGCCAAACAGTTTAAATTAAAAAATATATTTACACGAAAGATTTATTTCGTATTTTGTGGTGGTCTTTTTAACTATTGTTGTCAATTCTAAGACAGCACAAATAATAATTCTCCCTTTCAAACAACAAATGTATTTTCACGTGAACGTTAAAGAGAGAAATAAATTTTTGGTGAAAATTACGTCAGATTTAAAATGTGTTATTTAAGACAATTTTCTTATAATGTTGTTTAAAAAATTCCGAAAGTCAACGACTCTGATTTGTTCATTTTATATAGGCTGATTTTCAAATGCTGTTTACTGATCTTATTTAATCAATCACGAAAACAGCCATTAAATGCAGTTGTTATATCTTAAAATCCCCCGGTGAAGTTGAAATGAACGGAAATCTGTTTACAGTGAGATCATCACTGGTTGTTTAATTATTATTCAAATCTTCCATAATCTTTTTAAAGTGGATCAAATTAGCGTGTATTTAGAGTCTGCAGTGTCTGAACGGAATTTGTCGAGCATAGCTCGTAGGGGGCAGAGACCCTTATTTTATCAGAAGAAGGTATTGGAATCATGAAAAAAAATTTCCATTTTTTTAATGGATGTATATGTTTTAGATTGACCCTCAATACGATTTGACTATTTTTTAAAAATCTCTCTCTATTTGTGATACAAAATTTGTAGCTACTTTATCTCAAAACTAAACCATGGAATTTCATCAAATGCCATATGTAATTAGACTTTAGCACACATAGGTGCTGATTAGGTTTCGGTGTATATGGGCCCAACAGGTGGCATTGCTATGTTACATTTTTCACAATTTACATGATAATTATACCTTAGCATCGTTAGGGTGAAATTCCATCAAACTTCACATTCATTTAATTCTTGACATAAATTGGCACTGATTAGATTTTGGTGTATTTCGTGACAGGTGGCAGGCACTACTAGATTGCAATTTTAATTATTTCTGTGAAAGCCAGATCACGGCATGTTTGGAATTAAATTTCACGAGATTTGATATGTAAAATTATGAATACTGATGATTCAATATTGGTTTTGATCACTCCCCACGGAACTTTGCCATAGTAGGCTTTTTCCTATGAACATTATAGCTTATCCTAGCTTCTCTATTGTGCAAAAAGAAACTAAATTTTATGTTTGAGGATAGTAATTAATAACATATATCTTAATCTAATTTTAATGTTCAACAGGAATCGTTATTATGCTGTGCTCTTTTTACTCACTGATCATTATTTTTTTAACCTTTAAAGAGAATTATCAATGTGAATGCCGAAATATAGAATACTTTCTATATTCTTGCAGTAGGATATTTAAATGTGTTTCTATGAAACTGTGTACATTGTTTAATGACGCCTTATAAAGATAACCTTCTAACATATTTTCTGGGGTAATTTTAAAAATTTACTTGCATATTTTGGAAAATTAGTGCAATGTTTTTACTCATGATTCTTTTTTAGTCTCTTTTTTTTAATAAAAATGGTCCCCCGAACTCCCCCTTTTAAATAAAAATGGTCCCCCAAAGTCCCCCTTTTAAATAAAAATGGTCCCCCAAGTCCCCCTTTTAAATAAAAATGGTCCCCTTTCCCCCTTTTTGAGGACTAAAATGTGTTGGGAGCCCTGAAATGGCCACATCTATTTTTTCCTCTGGACATTTCTTTATATTTTCTTGGGTATTTCTTACTCAATGTTAATATTCTGTCTGCTAAAATTGATAAAATATTACGTTTTGATAGGCAGTTGTAATGTAGAAATATAATGGAAGAAGATAAGAAATATACTTTTTTCTAATTTTAAACTTCATTTTCCAGAAAATAACTTTGAAATGAACAGATGTTTTGCAGGCATTAACTATGAGACAGTTTTCATAGCTCTTAAAAAAATGAATTCTTAATGCAGTTTAAACGATGAACCTCTCTTATAGTGAAAATTAATTGTTTTAACCCTTTATGTCCCAAACTATGAATTGATGAAAATTTCATCTTCTAAAGCATTTTTCGTTAATTTTGAAACTACATTAGAAGATTTACACAATCATTTAATAAATTGTATGGGATTTTACCAATTAAAATTAATTAATTATTTTTTATTTTTAAAGTATTTTGTGCAATATTTATAACTCCACTCAAATCTTTTATTTAAAATGTTTTTTAGTATTTGGTAGAATTAGGAAATGTACAAATATAATGTTCTTACAATAGAAATATAGACATATTTCCGAACTGAAACTTCCCCTTTCCCCGCCCAATCTTTTAACTTCAAGATAGCTGAAAAGATGCAACGGCAAAAGAAATCGTCGTTTTAAAAATATTTTTGTTTTGTGTAACGAATAATGTAAAATATTTTTGCTTTGTGCAACCAATAATGCAAAATATTTTTGTTTTGTGCAACCAATAATGCTTTTGGAAGAAGATATAGTAAAGTATCTATGACTCATTCTAAACAGTATTGCTACTAATCGATGTATTAAATTAATTTTATAACAAGTTATTTTAATGCTACTTTAAAGTACCGTCGGAACACAAAGGGTTAAGCGTGTCCTCGTTTTGGCAGTACTAGTAATAAACGGGTTCGTGTCTGTTAGTTTTTGATATCTCTATTCCGTATATTTTAAAGCTTCTCTTATCCATTTCAAAAAGAACAGACCAAATGGAATATTCTAAAATAATAATAAAAAATGTACCACAAAAAGAGAACAATTTAGTTATAGTCCAGGCACTAGGGGATTTTACCTGGCAAAATTAATGATAGTTCTGGAAATTGACTTACTTTATGTTTTTTGGGTCGCTGAATGCGAATTTGTAACTTGCCACCAAAATTTCCCACGGCAACCCCTCCAAATTTTGGTAAAAGCACCCCCCCCCCCCAAAAAAAAGGTTTTTGTTAAAAAAAATCAACTTTTTTATTGTTTTAGGGGAAAAGTATCTAGAAATTCAGAAAGTAGACAAAATTTGCAACAAATTAGATATATGACATTATGATGTAGGAGGAAGGGGGAGGGGAGGATCTGCCTTGGAACATGCGCCGCGGTACTAAGTTACGCAATTCCACTTAACCACTCACATCGTTTACATTCGCCCTCCCATCCACCCTCCGAGCTTTCCCTATAAGGTATTTAAGTGTTTTGGGTAGCTGAATCCGAATTTTTAACTTCCCACCAAAATTTCCCCAAGCAAACCTCCAAAAAATTGGTTTTTGAGAACAGCGCGCGGGGAATGTTCCGAGGCAGCCCCACTCTCCCCGTTCATCCTACGTTGTAATGTCATATATCCTATTTGTTGCAAATTTTGTCTACTTTCTGAATTTCTACATACTTTCCCCTAAAACAATAAAAAATTTAATTTAAAAACAACTATTTGGGGGGGGGGTTATAAATTCGGATTCAGCGATCCGAAAAACTTAAAGTAAATATTTTAGGGAAAGTTCTGAGTGTAGATGGGAGGGCGAATGTAAACGATGTGAGTGGTTAAGTGGAATTGCACAACTTAGTCCACGCAGCACCGCGGCGCATGTTCCGAGACAGATCCCCCCCCCCTCTCCCTTCATCCTACGGCATAATGTCATATATCTATTTTGTTGCAAATTTTGTCTTCTTGTTGCAAATTTTGTCTTTTTTCTAAAAAAAGTTGATTTTTTTTAATAAAAACCTTTTTGGGGGGGTGGGGGGGTGGGGGCTTTTACCAAAATTTGGGGGGGGGGTGTTGCCGGGGGAAGTTTTAGTGGGAAGTTAAAAATTCGGATTCAGCGACCCAAAAAAACATATAGTAAGCCTTTTTCCAGAATTACCATGAATTTTGCTAGGTAGAGCCCCTATACGGTCTCTATTGCCTGGACTATTAATGCAACTTTATTAATCACTGTAACACACAGAAGAATGTAACTAAATGAGAAAGAAAGAATCGAATCACAGTATTGCAGTCATCTTTTACAATAATTTCATTCCTACTGAAAATCCATATCAAACTCAAATCTCTACTGAAGAAAATAGTATTGCAAATTCATTCGAAGTATATGTAACCCCCACTTTTCACAATCTCACTTTTCAAGTTTTCACTATAACGACAATTAGGTTAAAAAAAAAGAAAAAAAAAAAAAAAAAAAAAACCTGAAATATTTTAATACAACTATTGGCATTTTAGTTATTTATCTTTTTTTCAAACTATATAGGTTAACTTATGTTACGCATGCTAAAATAAATTCCCGCTAGTGTAACGCGATGATTTCTCTAAATGATTTAAAATGGTAACAACTGCATATTACTGCTTTTAGAAAACAAAATATGGATTTTCCCTTTAGTGAAGAACTAATTATTACATTTATAAACATATGCACTTAAAAGAGAGCAAAATAAAGTCATTTTTCGAGATTTTTAAATATGCCGTGTATGTAGATCTCAAATTTGAAAATCTCACTCTGTAATGATTTTACGAAAGAAGTACCGGGACGCCATACGAAAAGTAAGTATAACAATATGCATATAGTGCACACATCTTCGGTACATTCGTAATTCCATAGATTTCATTAAATTTTAAGTATGAAAGTTTATTTTTTCAAACTATTACAACAAAATATTTTGGAATTATATAAACTTAAACATTTGATATATTTTAATCTGTATTATTTAAAATTAAGAATTTTGAGACTAGACGTATATTTATACCAGGTTATATTTAAATCCTTCTATATATAAAAAAAAGTTTTGATTTGGAAATGGACCAACGGAAATCTGCGTAGATATTTCCGGCAGAACGGCATCCAATTTGAATGCTTAAGCATGGCCTTTCTTCGTTAATATTTAAAAAAAAACTGTTGCATACAAAAATATGAAAATCGGTAGTATTATAGCGAAACGTTTGATAAAGACGCTGATGCAGACAGTTTTCAAATCGAAGAATTATTTTAAGAGATATTTAATGCCTAACTTGGACAAAATCGTTCCATTAAAAAAGTTTTATAGGAGCAAAAACTGTACATAGGAATTTAATAATTTTTAGATCATTTTATGCGTCAGAATTTCCCGGTGTGCAGACTCCATTTAGTTTTTTAATTTGACTCATTTTTTGATGTTTTATTTCTATTTTAAATTCAAATTTTCAGCATTTCGAGAGATATTTTTTACATATTTTAGAAAATTATATTAATTTAACCTGTTGCCAACTGTATAAACAACGCAAACAATAATGTTTGCTTCAAATAAAAAATTTATTTTATACGTGACTATTATAAACAGAAAATATAAAAAGCAGGAACTCATTGAAAATTACGTCATAAAAACTATATTTACACGTGAATTTTAAAAGAGAAAGAATAGTGTAAAATAATAAATTCATTAACATGCGTTAGGAGTCTTAAATAGGAGAATTTACGTCACATTTACGTCACATTACACTTATTACGTAAAATTAACAAAAAATAATATTGCAAAACAGTCTAAATTTAAAAATTGCGTGGGACATTTATTTGATATTTTAAGATGATCATAATATTTCATTTCTAACAAAAGTATTTTTACGTGAATATTAAAAAGAGAAAGAAAATTTGGTGAAAATTAAGTCAGATTATAACTGTCAGATTCAAATTGTAATGCAATCTTCCGAAATCTTTTTAAAGCCAATCAAATTAGCGTGCTGTTAGAGTCTGAAGTGTTTAAACGGGGGTCGACTAGCGTAGCTCGTAGGGGGCAGAGCTCCGTAGTATCTTAAAAAGTACAAATTATAAGTTATCACTGAACATACCATGCAATCTTTTATAATACAAATATAGTAAAAAAAAAAAAAAATAGTAGAATTAGGGCCATGTTCCAGAGTGCATGTAAATGATGTGAATCACCATCAAAAATAGTTAATGTTATTATAAATAGCTAGAAAATATTAAATTACCTTTTAAAATCATGAAACTTAATTTATTGAGATTATATTTTTAAGCAATCCGAATGTACTTTAGTAATATTTCTGGATTAAATAATAAAGAAAGTAAACACACAAAATGTCATGAAATATTTTAAAAGAGGAATATTACAATACACAGATTTTAATACTGATCAATTTTAATGATTGAATTTCAATAATAATTTGCTGCTGCTTGGTTTATCAAACTAGAAATCACTTTTCCAATATTCAGTTCTTCGTTCAATATTGTAAAAAAATAAGAAGTAAAGTATTTTTGTTTCAGTTCAACGTAAATAATAATACATCCGTTAGTAATGTTTCATTAATAAATGCCATTTAATGAATTCCAGAATCATATTTCAGAAGCAGGAACAAAGAAAACCGATAATTAACAGCTGTCATATGATCTTAGTCTTATTGTTTCCGATAAATTATTGATTTTATTAATGATTAGAATACCGATTTTTAAACAGCAGACATATCTGGAGGGATATTATTATAAGAAATAGATTTTATTTGTAATTCTTTATTACAGATAACGTATATTATACAGCCAATAATGAAATTATTCACTATCATTATTAAGCCAATTGTATCATGAAGATAAATGTCACATCAAATATACTACTAAGACAAATGGTAATAAATGAAATATAAAAAACTAATAAAACCATTTTTTGATAAATATTATATTGAAAAAAAATTAGTACGAAATATGTGGAAATTCCAAATATTCAGAACACTTCAAACATTTTATCGTCATTCATGTACTAGAATTGTAATAAAAAATTGGCATTTTTTTTGCGTACAGCTGGAAGGAAGGAAGCAAGAAAATCGAAAAAAGATTTCGCATTAGAGCGCAGTCATTTTCGGATATATAAATGGATTTAAATACGAATCATACGACCACTAATATCAAATGAATATCAAATATATAATCAACATTTTTATCTTTATTTGTTAAAGCAGAATAAAGGAAAAATCGTTACGTAAAACTTAGAACCTCAAAGAATATAGAAATAAAAGCACAGCAACACTCACAAATTCCCTTTTCCAGAGAACTGATTTCTTCAATTTTTGGCAGTTATTTTTTTAAATATTGTGTAAATGTTTAGAATGTGTACGTGGAATGTGCTTATATGGTGAGTATACGAATCCATTAAAACAATTTTTTTTGTAATATTAAGATACCATATACTTTTCCTTATCTAGCTCTGGTAGGTGTATGAAGACTATCCAAAATATTCTGGTCGAAATTAAAACTTTAAGACAGTGATGGAAGAAAACTGCTTAGAAAAGTGAAAAAGAACACTATGCACTTTTATGATTTAATATAAATCTTAAAGAACCCATTTGTTTGACAAATTTATGTAGTGAACAATATAAAGAGAATGTTTGTGGAAGGATTTGAAGATACAAACCTTTAGTTGTTCCCTAAAAATTTCCAAGGACAAAGGACAAAGAAAGACAGTGATTCAGTTACACATTGGCATAAGTTGTGCCAGATACGTTTTTGGGTAAATCGCCCAACAGGTGGCTCTGCTATGCCGCATTTTTCAGAATTTAACCGATTTTAGCGATAGTCATATTTCAAGAACTAATGCGGAATTTCATCAATCTTCATATTCTCTTAGAGCTTGACATAATTTGGTGCTTATTAGGTATTCCGGGAAATCATGTCAGGTGATGCTGCTATGATGCATTTTTTTACGATTTTCGCAATAGGTTTATCTAAAAAACAAATACATGGAATTTAATTAAACTTCATATTCTGTTACACTTTCACATAAATAGATCGTTTATAAGCGTGTGTGCATACTACCGAACAGGTGTCGTTTTTATGCCCATTGGGATGGAAATTTTCCTTCCTGACATCTAAGAAGTGTGTGTGCCGGAATTCAATGATTTATTTGCAAAAATGCGATGCTTATATCCCCTTTTTAACTGCACACAATTCTACTAACCTATACCTTTATAATCCTCATGATGAGCTTGCATTGTCACTTAATTTTGGCACTGTGATAGCGAATTTAACACGTATGCGACAGAAAAAAGTTTTGGAATTGGCACATCCGACTAGTTATTTTTGACTTTTGGTTACCGGACTGTACGCTGAACTATGAAAGCAAAGTGGCATTGCAATATATCGAAAGGAGTAAATATATAACAGCGGTTTTTAACAGTCCTGTCGCAATAATTTTCAATCAAATTCCATCGATATAATATGAATTGGTAGAATATTTTTAAATTTCTAATGCAACATTTGAAAAGTTCCGATTTACCTTTGATGATGTTCACGTTTTTCGAAAGTTAAATATTTTGGAAAACATTATTGCTCTGAACTGAAAATGTTTAAGTAGAAAATGCATTAGAATTTGATTTTAAGAATGTAATAATATGTTAACCTAAAAAAAAATATTGAATAAAGTTTTCATATCTTTAATTTTTTATTCGGAAATTCAGAGGAGTATATCTATCAAGCTATGTCTTGGAAAATGATGGTACAGTAACCAAAATATCCACCTCACGCATTTTTCGCGATGAGCAGTATAAAAGAACCGAAAACGAACATTCCAGAATAAATATCTTTAGAACTGTTCATCGGAAAAAACATGACTGATATCGTCTATTAAAGTTCTGAGTGATTTATGTAATAACGTATAATTAACTCTATGTATTTTGATCTCTAGTAACTCTATGTATTGTCTGTGTTTGGGGCCAGTTAGACTGGAATTGAGGCATTTCGAAAAGTGCAATATTTACGATCTCCAAGATGGCGTCGCCTGTATTATAGGATCCATCAATATCAGTTCTAAATGCATTCAGGTAAATTCAAGGGAGAATGGAGTAACGACGTCCTAAAAACAGATATTTTCTGATCCACACAGGTTTTAGACAGATTAGGGTAGGATTTTTAATTTTTAGACTTTAAAGATTTGTTTCAGATCTTCAGAAATATTCAATTAATTATGATCTCTTGTTATATTTCGCATTCATAAAAAAGGGGCAAAGCACAGCACTCAGAATTAATTTCAGCACTAATTTCTAGTTAATATCAGAGAGTATTTAAGATTGTATCCTCACGCTCTTCTTGAATCTGTTTAATTTAGAAAGATCGATCATGGCTACAAATAACCAATCCCACCATCCAGTTAATGTAAAATAATTTATTTTCATTCAAGTTTGAACCGATTGGTCCTATCAACATTAATATTTATTATGTGCAGTTGCATAAAAGATCTGTGTTGGATAATGTCAGCAAATTCTCAATGACAAAGCCTTTCTGTGCAATCATAGCATCAGTTATTTTCTATTGTTGTCCTTATGTGTATATTATTGTTATGGAATTAGGGTGAATCACCTCGTCGAGGCAAGCATTTCAGGTCAAATTAATGGATATTAATTTATGGATAAATGTTCATTCCATATTCATAATTATTAATTGCAAATTTAAATTATCAGTCATGGAATATTTAATAGAGAACATAAATAATTATGTTGGATTCATTTAATATCAAAGTCAAATGTTCAGATCGCATGATCGTTCTTAATTGCCATAATAGTAACTTTTTCACTTTATTCTTTAAAAGATTTTCTTGTATAAATATGTTTTACAACTAAGTATTTTTGTTTTGCTACTTAACAGTTCTTTTGTTATCATTTCAGCAACATTTGTACTTTAATTCTTAGGTAACGATATACAGGAATTTCTAGTTAATATAAAAATTAGAGGGCACGCTTGTTTTCTTGGTCTAATAACTCCATTACGTGGAGCTCTTCAAATTCATACAACGATTGCTATTTATGTAATATTTTATTGTTTTATACAGGAATTTTAAGTATTTTTTTCTATTCCCAACAACCTCTGCCGAAATTCGCTATGAAGTAATATTTATTTATGTTTTAATTTCTTATTTCTGTATCCCTATGCCACATTGGAAAAGAGGTCGGTCTCCATGTTTTGGAAGATTTTCTGAATACGTAAACATTTAGTTCACCTTGCAGAGATCCATCAACGGAATATTTTTCTAAAATGGATTAAACATACCTTGTTTAGCATGAGTGAGCATATACGACAAAAATTTAAATAGAAGTGAGCAGAAATTAAGAGAAATAATAAATTGGAGAACATCGTAATGAAAAATGTCCTTATAATCTGTTGAAAAGAGTATTGCAATCAACTGATTGTCTAATTATGAATTCATGCTCATGTATTAACCTCATTTTATACATTATATTTTTGAGGACAGTGAAGTAGCGAATAATAATAAAATTTTAACAAACCGCAATATATTCACATGTATATTACCTTATTTTCATTATTGAAATCTATTGCGGCCGGAGAGTTTTTGCTGTCGGTTTAAATGTGCCGTTTATATAGAGGATCAAGTATAACTGTGAGATAAAAGAAAAGTTTAAAGACGCATGACGCATAAAATAAAAAAAAGAAAGTTAGTATTTAGATTATCATTATAATAATTAATGACTTTGCAGTTTTTAGATAACAGAGCTATAAAATTCTTTAAAAACATTTTCGATATTTTTATTTACCTTGTGTGTTAACAGATAGATATAAATAATTTAAAAATATCTATCGAACTTACTTTAGATACATTTAAAATATTTTAATGTTACTATTTCAAGTTTTGTTTAAATCTAAAAATTGCATTAACATGCCTAGAAATTTTCTAATTTCTAAAATAGGAGATCACTGTTTTTTAAAATTATTAATTAAAATCATCAAAGAATAAGATGATTTTAATTTAAGTGTAATGGTAGTTTTTATAGAACTTTGTCCTTTTGAATTTTTGAAGATTTTTAATATTTTATCTTTTGATACATAGGTACATAAATAAAAGGAAATGCAATGTATAAAATATTATAAACATTACTTTCATAAATAATTATCTTCATTTTTAAAAAGTGTTTGGTTATATAAATCTAACGCAATAAATCCTAGCTCGATAATCTTATTTACTTCCTTTTCATCCACAATGGATTCCTAGTTGTATATTCCTTGTTCTGCTTTCAGTGTATCGCTGTTCGTGTACTTCTAAATTCGATAATTGCTGCAACTTTAAAACTAACAATTTTATTACAATATATGTACAATCATTTACATGTAGCATTTCAATTTAAAATTAGTTCGTAGCAAAAGCCTTGCACACCGAACAACTTAGACATACAGCATTCACCTGGCTGAAAAGAATAATCACAGACATTATATAATCAGAACAGACAAAAAGGGAAATCAGGCAGCGAGCAGATTTCGCTGAATATAGGGGCATAATTCATATATATTAAAACATTATTTATCAAATAAAATTCGCCAAATAGAAAATACTTTTTTGTTCCACAGCTTATTTGTGTAATGTAACATACATTTATTTGTTTTGATGTTTTTAAAGAGTGTCTTCAGGCCTATCGAAAACCGAAACCAAGCACAGAAGGTAAAGTATGAATGGGTGAAGCACAACAAGGGCGAATGCCTGAGGACGAATTCCTCGCAAATGCCGTGCTAACACGAAGGGAGGAAATCTTCCAGCTCGAAATCTCACTACCAACTACATAACTTCCAATTCCGTATCACGGATTGTATGTGCTTGTCTGTGGTGTCGACAGGGCGCTAACAGTATAGCTGCGAGTTCCCCAGAGTGGCCCAAAAAGCGCTGGCGGCACTTAATATTGCTAAAACTTCGGAGTTCTGGTGAGAAGAAGTGCTTTATCTCTCATCGAATGCCGCTAGTCCCACAAATTATTTTTATTTTATTTTAAGTTACCGTAGAGTACCGTAAGTACTTATAGAGGTATATCAAATTATTAAACTAAATATTAATAATAAAATACGTATATTTCGTAAACATAACTTCATAAATATTATAATAGGAATTTTTATTAATATGTCGCAAGTGTTTTTACTTCCTCTGTAAAAAAAAAAAAAAAATAATAATAATAATAAATGTTTGAAGCACTCTTCAGATTCCAGATCAGCCATTCTGCACAAGTATCTACCTCATTTCAATGAATAGCTAGTGTAATCAAAAGAAATTTATATACCGTTCTCATACCTTACATTGATCATTCTTGACGTTTATGCAGATTTTCACATACAGACAATAAGTTGAAAAGCGAGTTTCGCTTTGTACTATATTGGGTGTTGCCATGAAAAAAAACATAGTTTCGTCTGCTTTTAATTTGTAGATGGGCCACTAAGCATATTTTATATATATCATTTAAAAGTAGCCTATTTCCAGTCGATTTGTACCAGTAAATTTCTTCTATTTTAATTAGTTGCATAGGTGTTTCATTTTTTTTCGACGACTGTACATAAAAATATGTGTATTTTTTATTCCTTTGCTGCTTCCATGGATTTATCAGGTACCGTCATTACTGAAATGTTTGTGTTGTTAGTTATTTAGATGTTTCTTGACCATGAAATCTAATTACAATATGGTTAATTACATTTTATTAACGTTTTATCTTAGATACTTTTTTTGTAGCAATATTTTAATTTTTTTCGTTCCTATAGAAACAGAACTCAAATATAAAATAATACTGGTTATTAGTAAAACAGGAAATTCTGAACTCTTAAAATAAAATTTACCATAAAAATATATTTCCTAATTTTTTAAAAAGGAAAAACAGCCGGTAACTTACAAAGTTTCTCGATCTTTGTAGCATAGAAAATTAATAAAACAGTAACATTATCCACAATACAAAATAAAGTATTTCTCGCCTTCGTCCAAGAACATATGTCAAAACCGTTTGTTCGTTTGACATGGTTAAGCAAGTATATGCTAGAAAATGTATGAAGTGTTGACAAGGAATTTTCCATAGAATATTTTTATGTCATTTGTTTTCTAATTTAATGTTAACAAAATAAATAGCAATATTTGCATCCCAAAATAAAATTTTATTGTACGCAAACTAATTTATCTCTAAATATTTCAAGATTTAAAAATTACATAAAGAGTTACGTTCTTCCATTAATATTTTTGTCTCAATCGTTTCCCATTATGTAATGCACTTTTTTACATTGCCACATTTTCATATTTTCCATTTCGGTAAAAGGAAATGGTGCCGTGAATTACAGTGCCACACATTATTTTTCTTTTATTTTAAGTTATCGAAATGCATACTTAAGTTTGTGCATCAAACTAGTAAACTAAATATGAGTAATAAAATGCGTATATTTTGTTAACGTAACTTCATAAATATTAGAAAAGAAATTTGTATCAATATGTCAGCAAGAGTTTTATTTTCCGCTGTAAAAATATATCGGAAGTACTCTTCAGATTCCAGATCAACCATTCTGTACATGTATCTGCCTCATTTCATATAACAGATAGTACAGGTAAATGAAATTTATATTCCGTTCTCATGCTTTACATTCATCATTCTTGACATTAATGCAGATTTTCACATACAGACAATAAGTTGAAACGCGAGTTTAGCTTTGTATACAAAAATATATGTATTTCTTATCCCCTTTTCTGCTTCCATAGTTTTATCACGTTTCGACATTCCTGAAATGTTTGTGTTGGTAGTTATTCAGATGTTATTTGACAATGAAAACTAATTTTCTTCGTTCATAACACTATATAATAATTTAATCAAATCTCATCTTCTTTGATAAAAAGAATATGTTTCATTTTTATATTCTGTTATTATTTATTTAATTAAGAAATTGATGTTTTTGATTCATTTCGTTCTAATATTCAAAAATATTTCGTGTAAATATAATATTTATATACATTTATATGTATTTTGGACCATACTTTTTGGAAGTTTTCTATTTCATATTTATAGGTACGTAGAATCTAATATTCTATTTGAAATTATCTTACATTAAAAAAAAACTAATTTTCTCAATGAAATTATCTAATTTTTCAGACAGTCTTTTCATTTAATAACTTATATTATGGCAATTTACATTTTATTAAAGTTTGTATCTTAGAGGCATTATTTTTTGTGCCAATATTTCTAATTTTTCGTTTCTTTAGAAATAGAACTGAATTATAAAATAATAATGGTTATTATTAAAAATAAAATTTAATATAAAAATAAATACTACAAAAATTCTTAATTTTTTAAAAGGGGTAAATAACTAATAACTTTTAATATTTCTCTAGCATTGTAGTGTGGAAAATTAATGAAACAGTAATATTTTCAACAATACAAAATAAAATATTTTTCATCGTATTTATTATATAGAAATTTATAAAAAAAGTATTAAACCAAGTTTTTCATTTTGCTTAGTGAAAAAAAAATATAATAAAATGTAGATCTAACTGTTAAACATTAGTCGCTGTTATGGAAGTACGAAAAAACCCCTTGAAATTGTAATTTTTTAATAATATAAGATACTTTCTTTAACATACAGTTTTTAGCTTGTCATTGAAATGTTTTAAAGCAAAATTTATTGACTTTTTTTTTTTTTTTTTTTTACTTCACTTTTAAACATTATAAAATTTCATTTAGAAACATCTGCTGGCATATATTTGAAGAACTATTGTTTGACGTCATTTTAAAATTACATTATTTTTTCGTCGGCGCTTGTAAGGTTTTTTCGCAAACATCCAAGAACACATGTCAAAACCTTTTGTTCGTTTGACATGTTTCAGCAAGTATATGTTAGAAAATGTATGTCGTTCTGACAGGGAATTATGTATGGAATATGCGTCTGTTATTCTTTCACTAGTTTAATGCCAACAAAAAATAGCAGTATTTTCATAAAGAAATAAACATTTAGCGTACGTGCATAGCTTTATTTCAAAATTTAAAAGTTTCACAAAGTCTTACGTTTCGTTCTATTTATCTATTAATAGTTTTTGTTGCATTTATTTCCTATTATATAAGTTATTTTTTTACATAGTCACACTTTCATAGTTTTTATTTCGGTAAAAGTAAATATTATTTTCAATGACATGGTACAAGAAAATTCAATACTTATCACTGTTTAGCTGTTTTATAATATTTGCAATTAAATAAAAAAGCAAATTAATTTTGCATGAACCAAAATTATTTTGATATATATGTCAAAGGTTCATTGAAGTTATGTTTAGCCATCAGTAGGGTAGAGCGTTTGTCGTGGCTTGGATTTCGCAATGATGTTTGCAATGTTTTCAATTTTTCTCCAATTCCGCGAGTTTTGCAAAGTGGCACAATTTTCAAGAAAATTATCTAAAATTCCAATATTTTATAAATTTTTCACAGTAAGATGAATCGTGTTTTTAATACTTTTATGCCAATTAAAGTTTAAGAAATGAAGAGTCAAAAAATTAATCAAGTCGTGTATTTAAAAAAGTACTTTATGATAAGTAAATTAACATAATTAATCTAAAGAATTGTTGTAATGCAGATTAAAAATTAAGAGACTTTGTACTGTTTCTTGACAGATTGTATATATTTTTTTAATTTATACATTAATATGCAAGTGCACTTATGTGTCTACAAGTGTTTTATTATTATTATTATTATTCTGTATTTGCATAGTTCACAACACCTGGCTGAAATAGTATTCAGTACAATATTACTCAGAAATAAATTAAAAACATACTAAAAATAAGAAATATTTAAAAAAATATATTTTTTAAATAATCCAATCAACAAGTATAAAGACATTTGATTTGCATTGTGTAATAAAAAAATTTAGTGTATTTATGCATGTAAGCATTCGCTGTTTTCTGTGGTAAAAATCTGTATGTATGTACTTCAATGCAAATAACTTACAAGCGCTTTTCCATCGATCAGCATGATACCGATATATATTGTACAGTACACTTTTGTTATTATCTAACATTAGTGCACACGGAGTGCATTTGATTTACTGAAGTTGTTATGTCAGTAAATAGTCAACAAAGTACATTGAAAACTAGAGATTTATTTACTTCCGAGTGTTTTTAGCTATGTGACCAGTTTACCATGCAGCAACGTGTTGGGTGCATTCATTCGAGAACTTACAGGTTCAGATGCTATCAAAAATTAACAGAACACTGTATGTAGTGTACAAAGAAGAAAATTAATCTGCACTGTTTGTTTTTAAGCATTTTGCATATTACAGGTCATCTCTTTAATCATTGTTTATATTTTTAAAATTTATACTTTAATATATGAGTGCACTTATGTGTGCACAAATTTTTGTTTTCTTTCTTTCTTTCTTTTTTTTTTAATTCCGTATTTTCAGAGTTCATACCACTTAGCCGAAACATTACTCAGAAATAAATTAAGAAATATTTTACCCCTCTGAGCGGTTTGGGCATATTTTTCAGTTTCCCAAAATTAGCTTTAATCTGTTGTAGACAAAAATATTTTCAACAGAATTGTATTTCAAGATGTCTATCAAATATAGTTGCATGAAGTGTATTTTAGAAACAAACAGGGAAAGAAAATTTTAAAATTATTTTTATAAGTCCTTTTATGAAAACGCAGGAAAGCCTTCAAGACGCTCGTAGGGTTAAAAAAAAATATATACATTGCAATCAATAAGTATAAAGACTTTTGATTTACGTTGTGGAATAAAAAAAAATTAGTCTATTTATATATTTGTGTATGTAAGCATTCGCTGTTTTCTGTGGTAAAAATCTGTTTGTACTTCAATTCAAATAACTTAAAAGCTCTTTTCCATCGTTCAGTATGATACCGATATATATTGTACAGCACACTTTTGTTATTATCTAACATTAGTGCACACATAATGCATTTCTATGCACTACTTGCTTTATCATCTACCGATTCTGATAAGGATTTTATAATCATAGTAGATATGAATGTATTTTATATGAAATTAGTACCAAATAATCACAAATTTATTGATTTTGTTATGTCAGTAAATAACTTTTTAAAGCGTCAGACTTTTTTGTTAGGTGCCATGAAGTTGTTTGCCGTCAAGTTTTCACGGGTTCCATCTAGTTATAATAATAATAATAATAATAATGAAACCTCTTGTAAAAACATGAAATAAGTAATATCAGTGGTGATATTCATAACCTACGGTAATTGCTCTAATAGTCGACCACAGAGTGATAAAATTGTTTATAAATAGTTTATTTTTGTATTAAATAAAATATTAGAATTTATGTATGTACAGCCATCTTCCATAAATCATCAGTCATCATAAAAGGATTGTGGTTATTGTTTGCGTTAGTAATCAGTCATCTATTATTTCGGTATGAGTTTCGGATTACTCAAATTTACTGACCGACTACTATCCATTTACGCTAATAATTATTCAGAATTTGGCACAAAGGGAATATAAGCTGAAGTAGTATTTATAAATCTTAACAACCATGGCACATGCCTAAAATGAATGTTTAATTTATATCTATATAAAAAATCTATTGGTTTATTGAAAAATGTGTGGGAAGTGTAAATTTATGCCAAGTGATAGAATATATCATGAGAACGTTTCTAGAGGCATTGCATTTTAGACTTTTCTATTTGAAATGAATATGTGTTTACGTGCTAGAAAATGGTAACATTTATTTCACGATAAAATAGTTTGCATATGTTATACTTAGAGTATAAAAGAGAAGAAGTTTTTATTTACATCAATTAAAATTCAAATTTGTAAAAAAAAAAAAAAAAAAAAAAAAATGCAATTTTACAAATTACAACAGCCATTTGGAAAATGATTTTTTCAAAGACACAAAATTTAAGACAAAGAGGAGTTTAAGACAAGTTGGAAATTGCTCGTCAAACGTGGCAAATGAGGTGCGTTCGTACTATAACTAGTTTTACAATTATTTTTTGCACCCCATATTGTACTGAATATATATTTTTTTGCGCTTCATAAGTGCATAGTCTGTAACATCATTAAAATGCACTTACAATAATTTTTTCCCCATTCCCCGTAATGTAACGGAAAACTTTTGACTGTCCCTGTAATTAAACTATACATTCGATTTTCCTAAAATTTCAAATGGCTCAACAAAATTTTACAGCAATTGTATATTTAAAATTTCAGACCATTCGGAAGGCTGTAAAATCATTAAAATGCATTTGCAATAATTTTTTCCCATTGGCCATAATTTAACGGAAAAATTTTGGGTGTCCCTGTAAATAAACTATGCATCCGATTTTCATAAAATTGGAAATGGCTCAACAAAATTTTGCAGCAATTATATATTAAAAATTTCAGACAATTCGGAAGGCTGTAAAATCATTAAAATGCATTTGCTATAATTTTTTCCCATTGGCCGTAATGTAACGGAAAATTTTTGGGTGTCCCTGTAATTAAACTATACATCCGATTTTCATAAAATTGGAAATGGCTCGACAAAATTTTGTAGCAATTATATATTAAAAATTTCAGACCATTCGGAAGTCTGTAACATCATTAAATTTCACTTGCAATAATTTTTACCATTGGCCGTAATGTAAAGAAAAACTTTTGACTGTCCCTGTAATTAAACTATGCATCCGATTTTCATAAAATTGGAAATGGCTCGACAAAATTTTGCAGCAATTATATATTAAAAATTTCAGACCATTCGGAAGTCTGTAACATCATTAAATTTCACTTGCAATAATTTTTACCATTGGCCGTAATGTAAAGAAAAACTTTTGACTGTCCCTGTAATTAAACTATACATCCGATTTTCATAAAATTGGAAATGGCTCGACAAAATTTTGCAGCAATTATATATTAAAAATTTCAGATCATTCGGTCGGGTAGTTTTTGCTCTGTTATATGCGGACGGACGGACAGACAGACGGACGGACAGACAGATGGACTGAACGACGACTATAGGTGCTACGTATTTATATAATTACGAACGCACCTAAAAATCGCTTGTTGTTCGGAGTTGATCATACATTACGTACGCCATGGATTACATTTTTTGGTTCTGTAAATTTTAAAACTTCTACGGAGCTGGTCATACATTACGTACGGCATGGATTAAACATTAATATCCCTGGACCAATTTTAAATGAAATTTCATTCTTAAACTTCTAAACATCTCACAATATTATTTTTTACACCGTCGTATAGAAAAAAAAATGTACTTTTAAATGCAATTTGTTTGAAAGCTGTATCTCAATTTGTTTCTGAGTTATTAATTTTTTTTTGTAGTTTTTATTACGTTTTGTCACAGTGGCAACAGAAGTATCCATCTCTGTTGAAAGTAAAGGGAAAATACAGATTACTGTATAGACCAATCAGAAAACGAAAAAAATGTGGATTCAACTAATGAAAAGCTTCACACTGTTAAAAGTTTGCAGCATTCTGGTAGGTCAATTGACCGTTTTTTCCGAAAACGGTTACACAACCGTAATTTTAACACTATTCCGACCGTATTATTGGCCATTTTATGGTCAGAATATTGTTAAATTATGGTTATGAAACCGTTTTTTCAAAAAAAAAGGTCGAATGACCTGCCAGAATGCTGCAAAATATTTAACAGAGCAGATATGTTTTTGATTTCCTACCCTGACAGAGGACAATAACCATTTTTCCAAATGGTTAAAAGAAGATTAAATATTTATAACTTAAATACGGCAAAACTTCTGAGATGGACACTCACTCACGAATAGCGAATATATTTTTGATTACCATTTTCGATTTGTACACTTTACAGCTGAATTGCAGACACATGCGAATTGCTGTGAAATTCACCGTTTCCGAGATGTGCGTTATTTAGAGGCTTTGGTGTATTATGTTAACCTAAAAAAATAAATTGAAAAGAATGAACTTTACAAGGATTAACGAAATTTTTACAATTCATATTAATCAAAATGTGTATAGATATATATTTCTAAAATACATTTATATCCTTTTAAGTATATATTTTAAAACCATGTATAATAGATAATTGGAAAAAAATAAGCTGCTGAATCCACTTGCAGAATTGCAAAATGTTGTTAGAATATATTCAAAACAAGTTCAAGTGATGCAACATAGTTAATTTTTATAATTAATTTCACATTTTTAAGATGTGTGCTTCAAATGAAATTTAATTCTAAAATATTATATACTATTTCAGAATTATTAATATAATCCGTTAAAAAACATCCCATGCATATAATTACTTAAAATATCGCTTATAAAATTATTAAAAGTTATATATATAAGATGATTTGCAGTATATTTTCCTAATTAAATATTTTTTCCCGATGAAATATTTTTAAATGACGCTTTCTATAATATATTAAAAAAGAAATATCTAAAGATAATAATATATCAAGGGAAAAAATCAAGATTCCCGCTTATAAATGCATCCCTCTGAAGCCATTAAATTCTAATATGTTTACGCTAATTAAACTTCTTACAAGGCAATAATGAGTGTTAAAATAAAGATAAATGATTACCTGGATTATCAGATTAGAAATGTTTTGTGATAAACAATTTTTAGTTATAGCAATTAAAATTTTGAAATATATTTATTTTTATAATAAAAACGGCAATTTTGATTGTTTTAATTTTTTTTTAAATTATATATAGTTTTTAGATATGCCCCACTAAATGAAAAAAAAAATCGCCAATGATCAAAGAAATGCTTACTTGTTTACTCTTCTTAGTATTTTTATTATTATTAAGATTGATAATATATAAAATAAAATAAACTTCGTCATTTGATTGTTTTTCGAGAGATGAATTTCCCGTCATTTTATACTTTAACACTTTTGTTACCTCGTAGTACTAAGCGTAACCTAACAAATAATAATAGTATTTTATTATGAGAAATACTTTTTTCCGTTTTTATGAAATTCGATTAACAATACAGTACATATGATTTTTTATAAAACAAATTAAAATGTATCCAGAATTTTCTTTTCTTATTTTTTTACAATATATAATACAGATGAACATTTTCTAAGTTAGCGAAAATAATTTTAACAATTTATAAATCAAAGAATTTTTAATTTTAAAACTAGAAACAGGATACAATGTTCAAAGAATATTTTAATTAAAATTTATTTAAAAGTGCAAGTGTGTAATATTCCAGTGTGAATGAAAAAAGAAATGATTACTTGTTTATTATTATTATTATTATTATTATTACTATTAAGAGTGACAATACATAAAAAAAGAAATTTTCATATTTTGATAGTTTTTCGATAGATCAATTTTCCAACTCGTACAACACAAGTAGAACCTATCAAAGATGAATAATATTTTTTTTATGAAAAATATATATATATATAATTTTTTTTTACATAGACTAGGAATACAGTACACATGATTTTTTGAAAAACAGAGTAAAATGTATCCAGAAAAATCTTTTATTATTATTATTATTATTATTATTATTTGCAATATATCATATCGATGACCTTTTATTTTAGCGAAAATAATTTTAACGATTTACAACGATCAAAGAATTTTTAATTTTAAAACTAGAAACAGGACACAATATTCAAAGAATATTTTAGTTAAAATTTATTAAATGTACAATTGTAAAATACCGCATAATATTGCGGTATTACTAACAAAATCCATTTAAAATATACCACAAATTTTTGCGTACTTATTGTGTGATTTATTAAAGTGTCAAAGCTTACTTGGCTGATTTTGTTTCCAATAACTTTTCCTACTTTAAATTCTAAACGAAACATTTTAAAAGCATTCTAATTATAATTAAGGTAATAAAATACTCCAGACAATAATATATAATAGACATTTGTTATAAATTTGAGATTCCAACGTATAAATACACCCCAGTGAACACATTAATTTTAAAATATTTAGTTTAATTAGATTTGTTATAACATAATAATTATCTTTAAAATTGAGATAAATTGTTGTAAAGAACACGAGATTATAAAATCTATCATGACAAATACCCATGCATTAAAGCGATTAAATGTTTAGGAAAAGTTTATATTTATCTGAATTCTAAAATAATTATCCTTTACTAACATTCTTCTAACTCTGTCGTTCTTAGGAATTTTACATTCGATTAATCTAATTTTGTCAATAACGTAAAACAAGTTCATTTTAAAAGAATGGGGTTAATTAGGCTCCTTACAAGATAATAGCGATATTTAAAAACAAGATAAATTTTTGTGTGCATTCCGCGAAAAATATGATATCATGACAAGTTAATTTTAGAAAAATATCTTTTTTTTCTATAATAAACAACATAGTTGTCAACAATCCGGTATATTTCAAGTCTAATGAACATAATGTAAACAGGGAAATTTTTAACAGAATATGTTTTTTTATTTCCAAGGGCTTATTAAAAAATTTCTTTTACATAATAAAAAATTCTCGTTTTATTGGATTTTATAAACAAATTGTGAAAGATTGGCAGGTGTGATATATGAATATCCAATTTGTAATTTTAAAAATCTCCAAAATTAGAAAAAAAAATAAAAATAATAATCCAGAAACAGTTGCATTGAATACAGAAAGGACATGCGATATTTAACAAAATTTAAAAATTAAAATTAATTAAATGTGCGAGTAATATTTCAGCTAGATTAAGTTTTTCTCCATCAGAGTTTTCTGCAGCTCCGGGGAGGGGGGTGCATTATACAGTTTCGGAGGAGGTTTGCCGTTTTGACCGTTAAAAAGCATAAAATCTGAAACCTTCGTGTGAGCACATTTCAATGTTCTGGGAAGATTTCCCGCCACGGCCAAAATCTGAATTAAACACTGTCCGAATATTTCTGTTTCGGTTTTATGAAATTTTTTTGTCGGGATCGCGCAGGACTCCATTCCTAGGCTATGGAGATTTTTGAGAGTGTTTTATATAATGATTTGAAAAAGTAATATATCTGATGACATTTTAATGGTTGCTGTAAATATAATATAACACTATTAATAAAAAAAGTATATAACGATTAAGAACTTAGAAATCCCCCCCCCCCAAAAAAAAAGAAAATCTTTCTAAATTTTGGAGCAATAGAGGAATGTCACATCTAAAAGTCAAGCCCTGAGGGGCCGACGTGACTTTTCTATTGATCAAGTCGCTTACAGTTGAAAAGCGATTGATAGAGTTTTTTTTTTTTTTCTCATATATATGGGACATTCTCACAATCATTTGACTTTTACGTCCCTGAATAATATTTTTTATTTTAGTACATATTCTTGTGTTTTTTTTTTATTTCATATACTGGGGTATCCCACTGCAGAATTGCATAACAATATTAACGAGATAAATAAGTTTGTGATGATATTGGGGTCCAAATACCAGGAAATTAACTATACCGTCCCGTGTCCCTAATGCTGGTTTTTAAGTTTGGAGCTGTCTGTATAAAATTGTTTCAATAAAAATAATTAGGTGTAATTTTTTTCCGAAACTGGAACTATTGTTTTATATAAATATGTAGCAAAAAATTAACCTGCACACATTTTTAGGGTTGTTATTATTTTTTAAACCCTGTCCCTGGGTTTTAGATTCCTTACCGTCCCTCTTCCAAAATTATACAGAAAATCACTTCAGATGTAGCCACAGAATTTTTCTTCAAGTTTTTTCTCATGCAGAAATATGCTAGAGGAAGAATGTCTAAAATTTTTTGAAAGGAAATTTACTGCAGAATTTAAATTAGCATTTAAATACCAATTTCAAACATCGTGGTTTTATTGGTAGTCTTGCCGTCCCCAAGGTTTACTCCTGCACTTTTCGAGGTAAGTAATTATTATTATTTTTATTATTATTATTATTGTAATTTAATCCAATATAAATAACTGTTTCTAAAATTCAATGAACATTGTGGTTACCATTTAGTCTTAACACGATTTGCCTAAAATAGGTGGTAATTTTCCTTACCATTCCATCCTTATCGTCCCTGTTTTTCACATTTCGTCCTTTTTTTTTTTTTTTGCCTTACCGTCCGTTCTTTAACACCCCTTTAACACAATGTTGTACCAAAATTTTGTACTAAAAATACTACATTGTTATTATTTCTTATTTGAATATCTTGTGGGTACTAGCAAATTCATTATAAGTAAAAATTTAGAAGGAAATAGAAAGTTATATTGGTAAAATGGTAAGGAAAATTAAACTTGCAAGTTTAACTAAACTCAGTTAAATAAAAAAAAAAAAAAATCGCTGCTGACCATTTTTTCCTTTATTTGGAATCATTAAGGCAATCGTCGTAGTAAGGCTTTAGAAAAAAATGGTTTTTATTATTTTCTGGGTTTAAAGTGTTAATTAATTTTAATGCTTGTGTTTTTATTGTAATTAAATCCGATAAGTTACTTTAACTGTTGTGCAATTTTTGATTTTTTTTGTCCGACCTGTGATGGCTTATAAATTTTCTGAAATATCAACTTCCTTGGGAGGGGGCAACTTTCCTCTAGACTCCTCTAAATGGTGCCCTTCTCGCAGATCTAAAAACACGCTAATTTGCTCTGTTTTAAAATGATTATTTTATTTCGATAGATGAGAATATATTATCACGAGGAGCAATTATCTTCTGTAACCGTGTTGCTATTCGTTTCCCTTTGCTTTGGGGATCTTTCGGTTTGAAAGGCCACATCAACAGCTATCGCGAGAGCTGACAGATAGATTCTCGTGTATAACGTATCTCGTGGGGGACGGTTAAATGTTCTCCAGTCGAAACTGTCCGTTTTCTCACACAATTTTTAATATAAGTTTGTTCGCAAATGCCTGAAATTGTTAGCTACTCTTATTCAGAAGCCATCTATATACGCCTTATTCTATTTTTAGCGTGTCGCTGTTCGTGTATTTCTAAATTCATTAATTTCTGCAACTTTAAAACTAACAATTTAATTACAATATATGTACAAATATGCAGCGTTTCAGTTTAAAATTGTTCGCTTTCAAAAGTCAGGTGCACCGTATCATGGCCGGGTTCGGTATTCCACGATATTGGTGAAGAAAGAACACATTGAAGAGATTAAATGCTCCAATTAAATACATTTAATATTTACATTAGACGAACACAATTACAGCACACACACACAATATATATATATATTTAGATAATACGCTTCCCGATTACATATCTCACGAGCGTCTTTCCGAACACCTCCAAAGAACTACATCGTCTCTCTCTCCTCTGGCTGTTGCCATTCCGAGTTTCCTAAAGTCTTTCGACCACGGAGTATAGCCGACTTTCACACCTTCCCTCCAGTTTCTACATGTTGGACGGTGTCCCACACTGTGAAACTACTCTTTAAAGTCTTAACACAAGTCTTACTTAAAAAGTCCTATCAAAAGTCCTAATCAAAAAGTTCTATTTAAAAAGTCCTTCACCTGTCCCATCGAGAGCATTTACTTAAACTACTTAAGATATATAAATTCTTATACACTATATATTAAAAATACACATATTACAAATACACATTATACAATATATAATAATGAAATAATACAAAATATATATATACAGATTTTTTTTCCTACTCATAAATGCGAGATAAAGCATCTGCCACTACATTAGAACTTCCTGGTTTATGAGCAATAGAAACCTGATAGCGAGATAGTGCCAACGACCATCTCTGTAATCGAGCGTTCTTAGGAGTTCCCTCTGTTAAGTATTTTAGAGGATTATTATCCGTATGCAATATTATGGTGGTTCCATAAGTCCACATTTCGAATCTCCCAAGCGCCCAAATTACAGCATATGCTTCTCTTTCAATTGTGCTCCACTTTGATTGAGTTGGAGTAAGCTTTTGACTGGCAAAGGTTATGGGCTTTAACATGCCGTCTTTGTCCCTTTGCATTAAACAGGCACCAATACCCGATATGGAAGCATCGGTGTTTATTTCGAACGGTTTGGACATGTCTGGGGTATAAAGGTTTGTAACTTCACATAAGCTTTCCTTTAACTTATTGAACGACTTTTCAGCATCTTCCGACCATGGAATATCATTTGGAACAGTTTTTCTGGTCAGATCTGTCAAAGGCTTTGCAAGGTTAGCATAATGCGGGACATATTCTCTGTAATAGTTAAATAGACCTAATATGGATCTCAGTCCTTTCTTCGTTTTGGGAGCTTTGAGATGTTTTATTACTTCTAGCTTCTCGGGAATAGGTCCATGTTTGCCTGAACCCACGATATGTCCTAAATATCTGACTTCAGATGCTGCAAAGGAGCATTTTGTCAAGTTAGCTGAAAAATTCAGAGATTTTAAAGTTTCCAAAATTTCTCTTATATGTTGCAAATGTTCTTCCCAGTTAGAAGAGAAAATTATAATATCATCAAGAAAACTTTCTGCATAATCACTATGCGGTCTCAAGGTCTGATTCATTGTTCTTTGAAAAGTAGCCGGTGCTCCAGACAATCCGAAAGGCATTACTTTCCATTGGTACTGGCCTTTTGGTGACACAAAACTGGTCAATTCTCGACTACTCTCTTCGAGTGGGATTTCCCAATATCCCTTTAAAATATCTAGCGAGGTCAAATATTTCGCCGAACCAGCTTTAAATTTTAGGTTGTCGGAATTCTGCATAGGAAAAGGGGAGATCTTGGTGGCGGCGTTTAACTCTCTATAATCTACACACAGTCTGATTGTTCCGTCCTTTTTAGCTACGCACACCAGTGGATACACTATTTCCGCAGAAGAAGGTTCTATAAGATCTTTCCTTAGTAATTCCTGTATTTGGTTTTCTACATTAGCTTTCAAAGTTTCTGGTACTTTATAAAGATGGGGTTGTTTTCTTACAACACCAGGTTTTAAATTTATGCTATGTGAACCAACTTTGGCTCTCTTCAGTTCTCCATCAAAAACCACTCTATATTCTTGGATAAGTGCTATTAGTTCCTTTTGTTGTTCTGGTGATAAATTGCCTGAATTAATATTTTTCTGCAGTTCTTCGTCAACGACACTGTATTGTTCTATCGGAGCATGTTGTACTTCTCCAAACTCTTCATCCACTTCGTAAATAACACCAATAGCTCTAATCGGTTGAATATATTTTCGTAATTTGTTTTGATGTAGATGTCGAATACTTCCGTCAGGTAGTTTGACTGCATAGGAATGCACCGATTTTTGTTGAACTATCTCTCCTGGTCCCTTCCATTTTGAACACAGTTTATTAGTGGAATCAGGGATCAGTACTACTACTTCATCTCCGACGGAGAATGTTGTATCTTTCGACCTTAAATTGTGATGATGAACGTATCGCTGCTGTTGGGTTTCAGCCACGGTCTTTGAATATTCTGCCGCGTCTTTTAAACGTTCCCGGAGTTTCTGCATATAATCTGCTACAGACTCTCCAATTCCTTGGGGAAGTACCACTTCATCTTCCCAACTTGATTTCAATATAGCTAATGGTCCTACAGGTGGACGACCGTACACCAACAAGAATGGTGCAACACCAGTGGTGGCATTGGGGACTTCTCGGTATGCCCATAACAGAAATGGTAGTTGTTTGTCCCAACCTCTACCATGAGAGTTTATGGCATGATGTAGCATTGATTTCATTGTTCCTACCCATCGTTCAACCAATCCATTTGATTGTGGGTAACCTGGAGTAGAAAACTTAGGGACACACCCCAATCGTTTCAAAAGTTCTTTTGTCAGTTTTGAAGCAAAATTTCCTCCATTGTCCATGGCAATCATTCTAGGAATTCCAGTTCTAACAAAAACTTCAATAAACGCTTCGCAAGCTGCTTTTGCTGTCAACGATTTAATAGGGACTGCTTCAGGACAACGACTATGTTGATCCATAATAGCCAGAACATACCGATGACCTCGAGAAGACTTCGGCTCAATTGGTCCTAAAATATCTGCATTTACAACTTGAAATGGGAGTGCTGGTCTTCCGACCGCTTCAATAGGTGTTCTGTCTGTTACTTTTGTTTTTCTGCGCATTTGACAATCATGGCAAGCTGCGCATAGCTGTTTTACTTCTTTTGGCATTCCTTCCCACCAAAACGACATAGCAATTCTATCTCTTGTTTTCTTAGCAGCTAAATGCCCACCAGTTGGTGTTTCATGTGCTAATTTCAAAATTTCCTGTCTTCTACAGGCAGGTACTACAAGTTGAACATAATTTTGTCCTCCAACTTTTCCTCTATGATACAACAAATCGGATTCTACCCAATAATTATTTTTCTGCCGTTTTGCATCTTCAAAGCATTTTTCTAATGTAGAACAAGCCAATTGCTCCTTTTTCAACAATTGCGCTTGTGAAACGGAACAACTTTCCTTTTGGTCCTCGTTACCAACATTTTCGGGCAAAACAGTTGCCTCGACCGGAGTAGGAATCAGTTCCAAATCTGAAGCTTCTTTGTCTTCATCTTCATTATTTAGATTTGTTTCCAGGTTTCCTTCTGGACACCTTCCCTCCACATTGAATACAGATTTTTCTTTATTTTCTTCAACCGGGGTGATATCTACCTCATCCCCTAAATACAACTTCTGCTGTTCTTTTAACAGAGCGAAAACCTTGGGAGTGATCAAAGCTTCTTCGTGTAATCCTTCCACTACCGCAACCTGTACTCGTACATACGGAATAACCTCATCTTCTGTCCGAAGAGTGAGCGTAACGGAAACAAGCTTTGCTTCTACAGGACTCCCTATTGCGGGTCTCAAGAATACTTTTCCACATGACTGTAAATACTCTTCCGGCACCACCGACTTCCGCAGCACTGTAATCTCCGCACCACTATCGATGATTCCCTGAAACTTCTGGTTACCGATTCCTAGATCTACCTTAAGGAGTCTCCCATCTGTTTCTTCCACCGGAATATTCACATTCAAACAAATTGCATTTAGACCCTTTTTCTCAAGATCGCTTTTGGAAGTTTTTCCTCCATCTTGTTTTGCTGTATTCAATTTGGAACAATATTTCTTCACATGCCCTTCCTTACCACATGCGAAACAGGTATATTTTGTGCGAAATTCTCTCTTTTCTCGTTGCACTCCGAAAGATGCTTCAGTCTTGGGTTCAAATTTCGGTTTACCATCTCTCGTATCTTTTTTTGATTCCGAACTGTAATTATTCCAACTTTGATTTCGAGAGTTAGATAAATTTTTCTTTGGAAATTCTTTTCTTTTAAAACTGTCGGTAATGCTCTCGTAATCATCAAGTTTTTCTGCCAATTCTAACGGCGTGGTAAATGTGAGCCAATTTTCTAAGAAATGTTCTCTTATTTCTACAGGCACACGAAATTTTAATTGTTCGGTTACTATTAAGTCTTTTAATTGCTGGAAAGTGTCAATATTTAATTCTGTGATCCATTCGGTAAAATAACTCAAAAGCTCTTGTGTATAATTTCTCCATGATTTTTCATGTGTTTTGTGATGTTTGTAAAAACATTGTTTTAATTTTTCACTGTTTAACTTGTATCGCTTTAAGATAAGAGTTTTTACAAAATCGTAATTAATTGCATCTTGCGGGGGTTCTCTAGCTAGCATATTTGCAATTTCCACCGGTAAAACTGCCAATAGGTAAGCTACCCAGTCTTTCTTCGGTACTTGTGCCATTTCCGCTCTTCTTTCAAAATTTATCAAAAATAATCCCATCTCATCACGTTTTTCATCAAACTTCGGGACAATCTGTGCTAATTGAATTTTTGGCGCTATCTCAATTTTCGACTCATTTCTTTGTTCCGGAAATTTCTGCAATTGTTCCAGTTTTTTCATTTCCAATTCATGTTCTTTTGCTTCCCTGGCAATTCGCTCCTCCCTCTCTTCTTGTCGTATTTTTTCTTCCCTTTCTTCCTGACGTCTCGCTTCTTGACGTATTCTTTCTTCCCTCTCCATTTCTTCTTTCTTTTTCCTTTCTTCAATTACAGAACTCAAAAATCCCTTAATAAATTCTTCTTCGTAGTCTTCGACTTCTAGTATAGCTTTTTTTAGATCTATAATTTTTAAATTTTCGACATCCTGAACTCCAAGTTCAATTGCTACTTTTTGTAAATCTTCTTTTCTACTACCTTTGCTTAAAAACGCCATATTTGAAAAATAAATTGGAAGCAATCAGCAATATTCAAACAGTGTTTCTACCCTAATTGGAACTTTCCCTAAGAACGCCTTAAACCAAATTTAATTTAAACCTGAACATTCTTTTGTAAATAACCCCTCAAATTGAATGAAATTTATTTTATTTAAATACTTATATTAGTATTACTGACTAAATTAAAACACATTTGCGCAATAATAACAAAAAATATATATATAGAAAACAATTTTTGCAAAAATTAAAATATACTTTTACCAATATGTCAAGTTAAAAAAAAAAATAAAATATTTGCGTTCTCACAAAATAAGAATTTGTCAATACTTTGCGTATTAATTTTTAAATACATCCTTCAAAAATACATAATACATTAACAATTTTCTTTTTAACACTTCAATCTCTTACTAAATTATATTTCAAAACGAACCAAATATTTATAAATCTCAATATTAAATTAACACCTTTTAATTAAATTAAATTCCATCCAAGATATGAAAATCTTTTTCTTTATCTTGATTTAAAACTCAAATTAAATCTCTATATTTCCTTTCAATTGGTAAATCGAAAATAAGCAACAACAAAAACAAAACAAACAAATGCTTAATATTCTGCCACAATTAAAAATAAATAAATAAACAACCCAATCCGTAATAATCAAATTTATACATCTCAGTTTCACTGAACAAAGATTACACAACTTTTATTTCATATTTAATCTGAATGAGTCATTTCAAAGAATTCCAGAATAATACGTAACAAAACAGACAAACAAAAAAAAAAAACACTTCCTCTACATACTTTGAAATAGCACCTTTTTATCTTAATCACAAAGATAAAAGAATAAATAAAAAACATTTGAAATAAATCTGTTTTCCTTTTTTTTTTTTTTTTTTTTTTTTTTTTTTTTTTTTTTTTGCAAACGATAATTTACTTAGGTAACACTTTTAGTTATTCTAGTGCAAAGTTTATTCTTAGAGAATAAATAGCTTCATAGACAGACGTGTTATGAACTTTTAAAATGACAATTTTAACTCATTTTTATGTTTCTTTTTCTTTTCTTTTTTTTTTTTTTTTTTTGTTTTCAACACAATAACTAGAGAATATTTATTTAAATAACAGAATTTAAACTTTCATGCTAAACATAGTTATTTTTAAACACCATTCTATCTGAACCTTCGATCAATTTAACAATCATGATACATAATTCTGCATTCATATTATGAAATATACCATAAAAATATAATTCTTAAGTATACTTTTCAAACTTAATTACTGATAAAATACCATGTTTATTCCATTAATTGAATAAATATTAACCCGTTGTTTCGAAACATAATATAAAACATATACACATTAAATAACTATATTTTACTAACATATATTTAAAATATGCTCTCGATAGGAAGAAAAAAAAATACCTTTATGATAGCTAGGCCTGTCATTGAACTCTCGTTGCTGTCAATCAAATACTATCGACGCAATATTATTCACTTAGATTAGGCACAACTTTCTTTGCTTTCACCACAATATCATGCGATGACATTTTTTCTTGCTGGAGTAACACCGCTTATAATTTTTAAAAGCTGGGGATCACCATCCTAGTCGTCTGCGACATTATCATGGCCGGGTTCGGTATTCCACGATATTGGTGAAGAAAGAACACATTGAAGAGATTAAATGCTCCAATTAAATACATTTAATATTTACATTAGACGAACACAATTACAGCACACACACACAATATATATATATATTTAGATAATACGCTTCCCGATTACATATCTCACGAGCGTCTTTCCGAACACCTCCAAAGAACTACATCGTCTCTCTCTCCTCTGGCTGTTGCCATTCCGAGTTTCCTAAAGTCTTTCGACCACGGAGTATAGCCGACTTTCACAGTGCGCGCCTCACAGTGCGCACAGTCAATATATACGCCTTATTCTATTTTTAGCGTGTCGCTGTTCGTGTATTTCTAAATTCATTAATTTCTGCAACTTTAAAACTAACAATTTAATTACAATATATGTACAAATATGCAGCGTTTCAGTTTAAAATTGTTCGCTTTCAAAAGTCAGGTGCACCGAACAACTTCGACATTCATCATTCAACTGACAGAAAACCAATCAGTACAGACATTACATATGCAGAACTGACAAACATCTGATCTTGCCAATCGTACAGATTGCGCTGTCAGTAAACACATAATTCATATAGATTCAAAACCGTTTATCAAATAAATTTTCAGAATAAAAATATTCTTTCATTAGACAACTTATTTAAGTAACGTATCATATATTTATTTGTTTTGGTATTTTTTGGAGTGCTCTCACGCATTTAAAAAACGAAACCAGGTGCAGAAGGCAAAGTATGAATGGGTGTGAAGCACCACAAGGGCTGGGATCTCAGTTTTAATCCTAAAACCATAGAGAAAAATCTTCTAGTTTTGCATCGCTCTCCAACTAACAAGGGAACCACTTTTGGTGTTGCTCGCACCTAGCATCGAGACCTGGTGCGTTTTATAGCCCTATACATAAAAGTTAGAGAACCGAAAAAATTTCTCTGTTAAAATAATATTTTATATACTTTTTTATAATTTTAATTTTTTTTATTATTACATATTTATTTGTTTATTTCACGCCAAAAGTGAGTTAAGTCGCCAAATATCGCGCTACAATTTTTCCGCCCGCTTTATCCAAAGAGAAAATGTACAGAAACATATTACTAGAATTATATCAGATTGCGATTATTTTTTATAATTGATAGCATAAGAAACAAATATTAGGTTTTTATTTTTTTCTTTCTATGCAGACGATAAATATATAAGTAATAAATAAAATTCTATAAAAGCTTCGAAGATCACTGAAAACTATTTTTTAGTGAAATATTGCAAACTATTTTCTTATCGAAAACAATGAATGAAATAAAGTTTCGAATGTTTAAAATGAGATGTTGCTGTATTAAATAGTCCTTCGATAATGGTAATCATAAAGTAAATTAATATTTTTACACAATTTAGAAAAATTGCTGTGGCGAAATATGTCGGACATTACAATTCCTAGCTATTAAAAATTCAGCTATGACATTTGGCTAGGGTTGCCGGAAAGCTCTACTTTTGAAAATAAATGCCAACTGTTTCCCCGCCAAAAATATGGATATACAGTTGCAATTTTTCAAAATCAAATTCGTGGGTTTTTGAAGGAATTTTCAAACTTTTTTCAATATTTTAAACTCATTATTAACTAATTTTTATTTTAAATGCTTTTCTTTAAGAAAAAATTAATGTTAATAGTTCGATAAGTGGTCTTGAAAATTGCATTTTCAGAAAGTTATGCTGCTGTATAATCAAGAAATATTATTTTAACAAAAAAATTTTATCGATTCTCAAACTTCATAATACAGGGCTTTAAAATGCACCAGGTCTCAATACTAGGTGCGAGCAACACCAAAAGTGGTTCCCTTGTAAGTAACTTCCAAAAAGAGAGCATTACGTGCCACGTATTGTACGTGTTGGTCTGCGGCATCCACACGGAGCTAACAACAAAGCTGACAGCTCCTTACAGTGGTCCTCCAAAATGTTGACGGCACTTACTATTGATAAAAATTCGGAGTTCTGATTAGAAGTGGTGCTTTATCATATTTGTATGCGGCCAGTGCCACACATTATTTTTCTTTTATTTTAAGATATCGATTTAGTTATCAAATTATTAAATTAAATATGAGTAATAAAATACGCATATTTTGTAAACATAACATCTTAAATATAAGAATAGAAATTTCTATCAATATGTCAGCAACAGTTTCCTTTGTAAAAATTTTTCGAGCACTCTTTAGATTCCACATCTGACATTCTGCACATTGTATTTGCCTCATTTCATTGAACAGATAATATAAGGAAAAGAAATTTATATTCCGTTCTCATGTCTAACATTCATCATTCTTGACATTAATGCAAATTTTCACATACAGACAATAAGTTGAAAATCAAGTTTTGCTTTGTACATAAAAATATATTTATTTCTTATTCACTTGGCTGCTTCTATAGTTCTAACACGTTTCGTCATTCCGAAAATGTTTGTGTTGTTACATATTCAGTTGTTGTTTGACCATGAAAACCTATTTTCTAATTTCACAAAGCTATATAACAATCTAATCATATCTCAACTTTTTTGAAAAAAGAATAGATTACATGTTTATATTCAATTATTTTTATTTAATTAACAGATTGGTGTTTTTGACTCATTTCGTTCTAATATTCAAAAGTATTTCGCGTAAATATAATATTTATATACATCCTCATGTATTTTGGCCCATACTTTTCGGAAGTTTTCTATTTCTATTGATATGTAAGTATAATGTAATATTCTATTTCAAACTATCGTGCATTAAAAAAACTAATTTTCTCCATGAAAATATCTAATTTTTCAGCGAGCCTTTTCATTTAATCACTTACATTATGGTAATTTGCATTTTAAAGTTTTATCTTAGAGTCATTATTTTTTGTGCAAATAATTATATATATTTTTTTTTTGTTTCTTTCGAAATAGAATTCAATTATAAAATAATATTGTTTCTCAGTAAAACAGGAAATGCAGTACTCTTAAAATAAAAATTACTATAAAAGTACATTTCTTAATTTTTAAAAAAGGAAAACATCTAGTAACTTACAAAGTTTCTCTAACTTTGTACTATAGAAAATGAATTAAACAATAACATTTTAAAGCAATACAAGATAAGATGTCTCTCACCGTATTTATTATCTAGAAATTTAGTAATATGATTTTTATCGAAGTTTCAAATTTTCTTAGTAAAGAAAAAAATATATAGTAAAATGTAGATCTAACTATCAACGTTTTTGTTAGTTATATGTATGTAACGAAAAAAAAAACTTAAAATTGTAATTTTTTAATAATTTAATAATTTTAATAATTTTTTCAGATTGTCATTGAAATGTTTTTAAGCAAAATTAATCGACTTTTTTTTATTCATTTTTCAACATTATAAAATTTCATTTATAAACATTTGCTGGCATATTTTTGAAGAATTATTTTTCGACTTCATTTTAAAATCACAGTATTTTTTTCGCTGAAGCTTGTAAGGTATTTTCTGAAACATCCAAGAACACATGTGTCCAAAACGTTCATTCGTTTGACATGTTTAAGCAAGTATATTCTGGAAAACATATGAAGTTTTGACAAGCGAATTTTGTATAGAATTCTTTTTTGTTATTCGTTCACTAGATTAAAGTTAACAAAAAAAAAATAACAATAATTTTATAAAGAAACAAAATTTTAGCATACATGCATAGGTTTATTGCAAAATATTTCAAGAGTTAAAAGTTTTACAAAGCCTTACGTTTTGATTTATTTATCCCTGAATTTTTTTTGTTTCATTTGTTTCCCAATATATAATGTGCGTTTTTATGTAGTCACATTTTCATAGTTTGTATTTCGGTAAAAGAAAATATTATGATAAATTACATGGCACAAAAAAATTCAATACTTAAATATATTTAGCTGTTTTAAAATATATACAATTAAATAAAAAAAAAATACATTTATAGTTGGCTTTTCCCTGCTTTCTGCATGAATCAAAATTATTTTGATATATCAGTCAAAGCGTCTTGGTAGCTATATTTAACCATGACTAGGGTTGAACGTTTGTCGCGGCTCGGATTTCGCAATTATTTTCGCGATTCTTTCCATTTTTAGGGTTCCGTACTTAAAAAGTAAAACGGAACCATTATAAGATCACTCCTATGTCTGTCTGTCACAATCACTTTGCTCATAAGCTATGGAAGGCGGCAAGTTCAAATTGGGGGAAGTAATAAAGACTATTGACCCACACATTTTCAGATTATTAAACATTTATAAATATATTTAGTAAAATTGTAGAGGGGCAAATTAAGTTACTTGAAAGAAAAAATATTTTCTTTGTATATCGTGTGACAGCCTTCGTAACGATGAATTCAAAAATACTTTTTCTTTTAATTTTACTTATTACATTTTTAAATGTATCGTGGAAAATTTAGCGCAAAAATATACTCCCCGCCATCTAATTCCGAATCTACTGAAACTAAAATTATGAAAAAATTAGACGCAGTAGACGTTAATTTAAAGCGCGAGTACCCTAGGTCACATAGTTTTTGAGAAAAGCGCAATTTTCCGTTACATACAAATGTCGATTTGCAGGCATTCAGAAAAGGTTTTGAGGAGCGTTGGAGGTACCTATCTAGCAGAAGTATAAAAGCATTGTTGATAATGATTTTCGAAAAAAAAATCGTCAGTAATTAGCCAAGATATTAACCCTTAAATATATGGACGGTTTGGACATACATAATGACAGGCGCGGCATACTCTATGTACCATCGGCTTTTTAAGCCTAGTTAATAACTTTTAATGATATATATGTGTAATTAATTGGCCAGTAGCAGTATAAAAACAATAAACATCAATTTGTTAAAATCATACTAATTCAAGGGGTCTCAGGACTCTTAAAGCTTAAAAAAAATATTTTTATTCTTTTAGATGTTAAACTTCTTTCTTTTCTGAACATTTTAATGTAATTGTTTCCTTCAAATTCTTATTAGAACAGAAGTTATGGCTTTAGAATTGCACCCGCTCAGTAGATGAAACGGCATTTTCGAAACTTTTAAGTCATTTTTCTCCGAATAATTTTTTGGGGCATAAAGCGCTCGATATCTTAAAAAAATTTGAATATTTTTTCATGAAATTTTCAAAACGTACATTTCAGGTTAGTTTGTATAAACTGAACCTAAAATTTCCTTTTTATTGTACAAAAAAATATTTTTTAAATGTTTATGTTACTGAATTTTTCAAAATTTTGTATTAGCTAATTATAACTTTCTATTAAAAATATAAAAATGCTTTAAATACAAATTTATTTTGGCTTCAAAAAGAAGCATTAATCTACTTAAAAATGAAAATTTCTTTTTACTCGATTTTTTTAAGTACAATTAATTCAGAAACGAGTACATGATATTTTGAAGTTGTGTATCCTTATACTTGATTTATAAATGTAGCAGAAATGAATACATATATTTTGTATTTTAAAGTCTTAATATTCAGGTTTAAATCCTATGTGCTCAAAAATATGCGTTTTCTGATAAACTCTTTTCTTATACCGAATTGACAGTAGGGATTTCCAAGCTTTTATTTAAAGATATGTCTATCTTTGCTATAATTTTTAATTTATAATACACACTTTTCAAATTTATTTACAATTTCATTAGAAATGTTAAAGAAGAAAATTTAGTTTAAAAATTGTTTTATTAGAAATTAGAATATTTAAGAAAGGGAAAATGCATCTCTGCTGTTACGATCTTCCGTCGCTGATTCATAAAAGGTGTCATTTGAAAGCAGCTGGTAACTGCTCTTATAGCACAGTCAGTACAATACTGATCTCCCTCCTAGAGGGCTCGAGTTCAAATCACGGGGCGGCTCATACACAAAATTTCAAGATGTAAAATAGTAAATTCGCTGTTCTTTACTTCGAAAATTGTAGTTCTTCGCAATTAAAAATGGTGATTTGTCGGTTCTGCATAATTTCGCTTTTTTCTCATATAGTGTATGTGTGTTTCTATACCATACTTATTTTCGAGTCCCTGTATGTACTCAAAAAATGAGTACATGCGTTTTTCAAATTTAAGAGTTAAGTACTCGGAGTTTTTTTAAGATCGGGGTTACGATCAATAATTAGTACAATTTACTTATTTTTAAGAATAGATTTTTAACAGTGTAGAAGAAATTAAAAATGAGTTATACAGAATAGCTGTATTTGATATTATTTAGGTTCCATATGGCTTTGAACTTTCATGGTGTAATCAGTTACATTTTTCTAGCATATACTGTTATACCCGACCATACTTTGTATAGATTTTTTTTATAAAGTCTTAGTATTCTGTTGGCAACGCCCTTTTTAATAATACAATTACTAATTCATATATTTATTGTACGGAACCTTCTGTGCGCGAGTAATACTCACACTTGACCTTTATTTTCCCATTCCGAGAGTTTTGCAAATCGATTTTCGCAAAAATTTCTAAAATTCGGATATTTTATCGTTTTTCCTTTATAAATCATATTTGCAATATTTTTCTGCAAATAAAATTTAAGAAATGAATAATTAATATTTATTAATTTCCCATTTGAAAAAAAATGGTAAACTTTTTTGCAATGAGTGCCCCGGGTAGTTGTCGCAAAATGCCTTGCGTAAATGAGGTCCCGAGTACTATTTTACGTGAAGACAGATGTATGACTATTCTCTAACAACCGGTTCTGAAATCATTTGTTGGATTTTTTTTCAGACTACATTTGAGGTTGTTTCAGACCTTTTATAGTCATGAATGAAAACAGTGAGAACACATTTGACATTTTATTAGCATACATCTGACCTGTGTGCTTGGCGTCAAGCGCCCGCTTATAAGTCATTGTCAATGCATACTATGCAGGGACGAGATAGAACACACAAGGAAATTTACAACACAGAGAAATACAGCCGGGAGCTCAACAAAGAGTGTGTAACGGAGTCAGCGGGATTCAAACCAGCACCTACCTATACTCGCAAGCGATTAGCGGTATGATGCCTTGACCACTCAGCCACGGTGGGCCCAAAGAGTGAGAAAAACGAGTTATTTGATATTTCAATGGAAACGAGTGACGGTGATTAAGAAAGTTACCTGCCAGTTAATAAAATAAAGGGATATAACAGCAAGAACCTTGAAAACAGCACATGTATCCCATTAATCGCACTTGAACAGTGTTTTAAAAACATTTGGCTATTTTAGAATAAGATTTAAAGAATAAAAAAATGCTCGATGTATCTATCTATATTATAAAGGACAAATACATCTGTGCGTAACGCATACATCATTTTACGAATGTCAACACTTTGAAATTGAAATGAAATTTCGGTTTTGCAATTTTCGCTACTGAAAATGTTTAAACTTCTGAACATGGCACATTTTTAATTCTTACACCATCATACAGGGAAAAAAAGTGCTTTTAAAGGCAATTTGTTTGAAAACTGTATCTCAATTTATTTTTGAGATATTACTTTTTTTTGTAGTTTTTAATACAAATTTTGTAATCGTGGCAACTGAAGTACTCCATTTATATTGATAGTAAAGAGAAAATAGTAGATTACTGTTTCTTTTTGTTGCTATTTTCTTAAAAAAAACTGAAATTAAAATACGCTCAATGTCAAGAATATCGTCTGTTAATCAGGTTATTTTTGGTTTTATTTCGTATTAAATTCATAAATAAATATGAATTTAATAAAAAGTACTTTATTGCAAACTTACTTTACAAACGATATAAAACTGAATGAATTCAATTTCTTTATTCCGTGTATAATAACATTTTCCGAATTTTGAAAAAAATATCTACATGGATGATTTCTGATAAAAAAATGGAGATATTATTTCTTTTTTTTGGGTTTATATATTATACCCCGAGAATGACGTCATATGCACATTTTTCTGTAGATGTTGTTTAAGGGGGTCCGGGACACATTTTCAAAAAAAATTTGTTTATTGAGTTAAAATTTTGAATTTTTTTGTGATGGTTAATCATATCATTTGTAAACAAAATCGTATGATAAAACTTCTCATAATTTTTTTTTAATTTAAATTTTGTTAAAAAAGTGGGGTAGTTTAAAATCGTTATAATTCGAAATATTATTTATAGAATTTCATTTTTTTCCCTTTAAATAAACAGAAATATATAAATTTTAATTTAGAGCCAGTATTTAAAAAATATATTAATTTAAAAAAAAAAAAAAAATATTTAACGAAAAAATTACAAAAAAAGTTGTGCAACTTTTAGGTAGCTTTCATTACAAAAAGCTACCTATTGCAGCCGTTCGGAGGAGAGCGATTTAAAAAAAAATTGGTATATTTTCATCGATCATGACCCCCAGACCCCGAAACCACCCTCCGTTCAAAAGTTGATATATATATATATATATCTGACATTTGTCATACTGTAACTCTCGAATTTATGAACCGATTTGGATGTAATTCGGTATGTACATAGTACATACCAATTTCTCAACCGAGTTCGTTGGCCAGCTTCATCCGCCATTTTGTTTCAAAATGGCGGCCATTTAAAATTTTCTTAAAAATTTTAAATTTGAAATGTGGTACCAAAGAATTAAGAGTGGAAAAATATTTTTTTCTTATGTATTTGACCTTGATACAAAGATTCGGGAGCAATTTTTATTTCGTCTATATCTCAAAAAATGGCTGAGTTATAGCATTTTGAATTTCTAGCGTGGCTGACATTTTGAAACGTCCTGATATTTGTCACGTGATAACACTCGTATTTATGAACCAATTTGGATGTACTTTGGTGTGTACATAGTACATACAAATATCTCGACCGAGTTCCTTGGCCAGCTTCATCCGCCATCTTGTTTCAAAATGGCGGCCATTTAAAAAAATTTTAAAAATTTAAAATTTAAAATGAGATACCAAAATATTAGAAAATGAAAAAAGATTTTTTTTGTATGTGTTTGACCTTAATACAAAGATCCCGGAACAGTTTTTGTTTCGTCTATATCTAAAAAAATGGCTGAGTTATAGCATTTTGAATTTCTATTGTGGCTGACATTTTAAAACGACCTGATTTTTGTCACGCGATAACAAGCGTATTTATCAACCGATTTGGATGTTACTTGATCTGTACATAGTACATACCAATGTCTCGACCGAGTTCGTTGGCCAGCTTTATTCGCCATCTTGTTTCAAAAGTGTTGCCATATAAAAAAAATTAAATTTAAAATTTAAAATGAGGTATTAAAAAATTGGAAAATGAAAAAGATTTTTTTATGTGTTTGGCCTTGATACAAAGATTCCGGAGCAGATTTTGTTTCTGAAAATTTGTTCTTTTGTTTATATCTTAAAAAATGGTTGAAATATAGCACTTTGAATTTCTAGTATGGCTAACATTTTGGAACGATCTTGTATTTGTCACGCGATAACACACGTATTCGCCTATTTCCATGTGAGAAAGCATGATGGATAGTATACATCAACATATCAGCCAAATATAAGTTACTTTAAATAAAAGCAGCTTGGATAAAGCTGACTAATTTCATGAAATTCTCATTCATAATGATTTAGTATTGATAAAAATTAGTATTGAATCTCCTATATTCGGTTTTCACTAAATTGAGCTTCGTGTTTCAATAATATAATTTGGCTTTTTTAAAATAAGGTATTTGAAAGCTACCTCTTCCTCCCGGCACTGGCCGGAAGGACTTTTTTTAGGTAGCTTTCATTACAAAAAGCTACCTACTGCAGCCGTTCGGAGGAAAGCGATTTCAAAAAATTTTGGTATATTTTCATCGATCATGACCCCCAGACCCCGAAACCACCCTCCGTTCAAAAGTCGATATATATATATATATATATATATATATATCCGTATATATATATATGTATGATCTTTGTCACACTGTAACTTTCGTATTTATGAACCGATTTAGATGAAACTCGGTGTGTACATAGTACAAACAAATGTCTCGACCGAGTTCGTTGGCCTGCTTCATCCGCCATATTGTTTCAAAATGGCGGCCATTTAAAATTTTTAAAAAAATTTAAAATTTGAAATGTGGTACCAAAAAATTTAAAATTCAAAAATATTTTTTTCTTATATGTTTGACCTTGACACAAAGATTCCGGAGCATTTTTTGTTTCGTCTATATCTTAAAAAATGGCTGAGTTATAGCACTTTGAATTTCTAGCTTGGCTGACATTTTGAAACGAACTGATTTTTGTCACACGATAACAGGCGTATTTATGAATCGATTTGGATGTACCTTGGTGTATACATAATACGTACTAATGTCTCGACCGAGTTCGTTGGCCAGCTTCATCCGCCATCTTGTTCCAAAATGGCGGCCATTTAAATTTTGTAAAAAAAAAATTAAATTTGAAATGTGGTATCATAAAATTGAAAATTGAAAAATATTTTTTCTTATGTGTTTGACCTTAATACAAAGATTCCGGAGCAGTATTTGTTTCGCATATATCTTAAAAAATGGCTGAGTTATAGCACTTTGAATTTCTAGCGGGGCTGACATTTTGAAACGACCTGATTTTTGTCACGCGATAACAGGCGTATTTATGAACCGATTTGGATGTACGTTGGTGTATACATAATACGTACCAAATTCTCGACCGAGTTCGTACGCCAGCTTCATCCGCCATCTTGTTTCAAAATGGCGGTCATTAAAATTTTTTTTTTTTAAATTAAAATTTTAAATGAGGTACCAAAAAATTGGAAAATGAAAAATATTTTTTTGTATGTGTTTGACCTTAATACCAAGATTCCGAAACAGTTTTTTTTTTCTTCTATATCTAAAAAAATCGCTGAGTTATAGTATTTTGAATTTCTATTGTGGCTGACATTTTGAAACAGCCTGATTTTTGTCTCGCGATAACAGGCTTATTTATGAACCGATTTGGATGTAACTTGGTGTGTACATAGTACATACCAATGTCTCGATCAAGTTCGTTGGTCAGCTTCATTCGCCATCTTGTTTCAAAAGTGCTGCCATTTAAAAAAATTAATTTTAAATTTAAAATGAGTTATAAAAAATTGAAAAAAGAAAAAGATTTTTATGTGTTTGACCATGATACTAAGATTCCGGAGCAGTTTTTGTTTCGTATATATCTTAAAAAATGGTTGAATTATAGCACTTTGAATTTCTAGCATGGCTGAAATTTTGGAACGATCTGATATTTGTCACGTGATAACACGCGTATTTTTTAACCTATTTCGATGTAAGAAGGCATGTGGATAGTATATCGTAATGTCTCGACCAAGTTCGCTGGCCAGCTTCATCAGCCATTTTGTTTCAAAATGGAGGCCATTAAATTAAATAAAAGAAAATATATTTAAAGTGAGGTGCAAAAAAATTAGAAATTAGAAAAGGTTTCTTTCTTAAGTATTTGACCATGATATAAGGATTCCGGAGCATTTTTTGTTTTGTCTTTATCTTAGAAAATGGCTCAGATATAGCAGTTTGAATTTCTAATGTGGGGGACATTTTGAAAAATCTGATTTTTTGCCTGCGACAGAACTTGTATATTTCAACCGATTCCGATGTGAGTGAACATGTGCACAGGAATTACTAAGGTCTCGACCAAGTTCACTCGCTAGCCTCATCCACCATATTGTCTTAAAATGGCAGGAACTTCAAGATATCGCCGAATTTGGTAACCAAATATAAGTTACTTTAAATAAAAGCAGCTTTGATAAAACTGACTAATTTCGCGAAATTCTCATTCATAATGATTTAGTATTGACAAAGATTAGGATTGAATCTCTTATAATCGGTTTCCACTAAATTGAGCTTCGTGTGTTTGAATAATATAAGCTTGCTTTTTAAAAATAAGGAATATGAAAGCTACCTCTTCCTCCCGGCACTGGCCGGAAGGACTTTTTTAATCATATTTTCAAAAGTAAATATTTTTTTCAAATATGCTGGCTCAAAAGTAAAGTAAAATAATTTAAAAAGATTTGTTTCGAGTATCAACCCTGTATCTTTAACAGTTCTTGAGTTATAAGAATTTAAATATGAGAAATGGTGAAAAAACCTATCATGAAGAAAAAACGCAGTTTCACAAGAAATCATTTCCTTGACAACCATACCTTGAAAGGCAGATTTTGAAAACAAACCAAAACGAAAAAATTAATATTTCCTGTTCTAATTAAGATAGAAACATCATTTAAACATCATTTTAAGCAGAAAACGGCAGAGAAATTTTCAATCCAATAAAAAAAAATTGAAAATTTGAAGATTTTTGTGTCCCGGACCCCCCTAAGGCTGGATCGTAAAAGTGCAATACTTTAGCGAATGCAAATGACGTGATTTGATAAAAAGAACGTGTACTTAATTTTTAAAACAGAAACAGGTTTTATAGAAGTGCGTCATTTTCACTTGCTGCTTTCAAATTCTTCACAGATCAAAAGGTTTCACTTTTGAAAATAATGTAATCGAAATCACACACTGCAATGTTTTACAAAAATTTAGAGGTCTTTGTAGAAGAGCAGTGACATACAGTGTGCATTAGGGTGGAGTGAAAAAACGAAAGTTGGAATTTTGATTTTGTATATTATTCAAAAGTTGCCTTTTATTACCTCTAATATACGTGCAAAATTTCATGAATTTTGAAAAACTCCTTCAGGGCTCTACCAGGACCTTTAATTTTTCATTGTTTCACACAACGGGTTCTTACCGTAAATTGTACATTTCCAGGATTTTTTGGTAATCTCGTTTGACATTTTTATATTTAAAAGATTTAGTGTAATTCCCTTTATTATTTTAAAAGTTTTAGTCTTCATTTTAAAATATTTGATTATTTTAAAATATTCACATAATGGGTTCTTATCATAAATTGTTACACTTACAAGGTTTTTTGGTAATCTCGCTTGACATTTTTATATTTAAAATGTTTAGTGTAATTCCGTTTATTATTTTTGAACTTTAAGTTTCTGCTTTAAAATATTTGAAACGATTTATTGAGTTTTAAAAAGTGTTAGTTCTCATTTTTAGAGTCATTTTTAAATGAGTGCATGTGTAAGCAAATCGAAGTTTACCATTACTAGAAGTACAGTAGAATATCCCCTATTTGGTACCCCTTCAAAACTAAATAAAGCTGTTTTGCCAACAATGGCAGATGACAAAATATTTTTTTGTGCAAGACAATAATTAAAACGCTACAGGAATGGTAAAAATCTACCAAAGTCAGAGGTAATTAAAATTCTGTGAGAAAAGATCGAAGAAAGCATCAATTATTGTAGTTTCCCAGAGGCGTATTGATCAAATGATAGACAACAATTTTTCTTAATTCCAGAAGCTTATTCGATTCCTCCAATCTAAAAGAAATGATGGAAAATTTAAGACAGATTGCATCGAAGAACTATAAGTGAAGAACACGTATCTCTGACTGAAGAGTCAAATTCACTGTAATCTGGGACAAATTACACCATCTTCTGGATCAGAAAAGAATATTGCAGAAAGCATTTTAAAATATTGCATTGAAAACAACGTAAACCTTGATAAACTTATGGCTATAGGTTGTGACAGAACAACTGTAAACACTATGAGAAAGAATGATGCTATTAGATTTTTTTAAACAATGATTAGTCGTCCATTGCAGTGGTTAATATGCCAGCTTCATGCAAATGAATTGTCATTGCGTCATTAATTTTCTGAACTTGATGGGCAAACTACAGGTCCATGAGCCTTTTCTGTTCCTATTGGAAAATCGTTGGATCAGTGTGAACAATAGACAATTGTGGAATTTAAAAAAATCTGCTCTTTTCTCCCAGAAATGAACTGTGGAGAGTTAAGTACAGACCAAAATTATTTTTACGACATGTGTCAAACATTTTCATCTGGCCAATGCTCTTTAAATCTGGTAAATCGCAATGTATGTAAAATGTTTCACTCTAGGTGGTTGAGAGCTGCCAATCGACTACTTAGACTGTACATTGGAAGCCAGAATACTTCCCAAAATCTGAAGATTATGGCTGAATTTGTAATGAAAGTATATTCACCTATATTGTTTCATATTAAGAAACTTCCTGCAAAAATGGAGCTCTTTTTTTTTAACAATTAAGTTGTATGGTTATTTCTGGGAATATCTAAAGAAGATTGCCGATCTCGATATTCAACGAAATGCATACATCTATCATTGAGGAAAAAAAAATATATGATGATAACTGATGAAAGAAACCATGTGCGAGAATTTGGATTCCGAAGAACATTGAAGGCAAGGGAAATGCAGTATTCAACAATAAGACTGTTTCATATTCCAATATTTAACTTCATTGCTATAGACTATATTAACATCATTGACTGGCAAGAATGTGAAATCACACCACCCCGCATTCTTAATAGAGTATCAAGAGAGGAGTTGAAAGTTCTCATAAAAAGATCGTATGCCCCATCTTTTCAATTCCCCTAGTTTCCGGCTCATATTCAAACAGCTAAAATATGAGTGAAATTAGTTACTGAAGCATCATTAGCGGCCGGCTGTAGGAGTAGAAGCAAGGGACAAATATATGCAAGCAAAAATCAGATCACGAAAGGTAATGCCTAGTTTTGATACCAAAGACCAATATAAATTCGAGTGAAACGAAAGGTCATTTTATAGTACATCGCATATATTTTTTTATTATATTACTATATGTTCAGCAAAAATGTCTTTCCTGTGTATTTAGAGAATTATCTTTTATGTATATTCAAAAAATAAAAGTAAACTGTATGTCTAATTATTGTGCTTTTTCTTTATCTTATTTGCGACAATGCAATTCATATTTTAAGGTTTTAAATCACGACAACGCTTAAGTAATACTTTAATCAGTCATTTTTATGGGTTATTTTACTGAAATCCGAAATTTAGCAAAAAAGATTGTTTTTTGTAATCTATACTACATAGTGAAATCTTGGTTTTTCCCGTATAAAGGACATAATCTTTAAGAGCTGGTAGAGCCCTAAAGATGAATTCCAAATGAAATGAAAATTTAACGTTATATTCAGTGTGCCAAAAGGCAACTTTTTAGACCTATCTGAAGAAAAAATTAAAAAAAAATTTTTTTTTGGTCATTTTCACTTCACCCTAGTGTGCATACTCATATCGGAAGTCTTTGTCCAAAAAATCGCAATTTATATTACAAAACTTGATGATTTTCGCCTGGATGAGGTCGCTTAGCAGAGTTAGACAAGCAAATAAAGCAGATCATGGGGATAATCTGAGGATTAAAATAATATCAGGTTCACAAAGTTTCTGTACAAAATTCTTTCGACTAATAAAATTTTATTGATATTCTTTAAGACATTCTGCTATAATTTTATCAAAATAACATAATTTGCTTAATTTAATTTTTCATAATTTTATATAATATAAAGGGGGGCTCTGCACCCTGCAAGCTACGCTCGCCAACCCGCGTTCAGATACCGCAAAATCTAAAAACACGCTAATCTGATGGATTTTAAAAATATTAGAGAAGATTGAATTATACTGAAAAAGGCTGTGCAGATCTTCCTGTAAATGGGTTTCCATTCAATTCCCTTTGATTGCAAAAATTTAAGGGCGAATCAGTTGCTGTTAAGACACCCAATGGTTGTTTTTGTTTTTGATTAAAGAGGATCTGTTAAACATTTGAAAAGAAGCTAAAATAAAATAAATTAAGTATATAGAGTCTTTGTCTCCCGGTATTTTAAAACAATTTCTATAATAATGCCTAAGTCATGGGACTACCATCAACAGTTTCAGGCGGACCACGTCGCTTTTTATACTCTATGTGCCATTTTGGTACTTTAATGTTAGCCAGGCACAGGTGGTAAGTCGCCAAATATTATTTTATCCCCATCATTTCATCTATATTATAATAGTTCAAGTCATCAACTGCCATAAACAATTACGGTCTGATCCCTTCGCCGTTCATATAAAAGTTTGGCACAGATGTCATATACGTTCCATATTTGCACGATTTTTTAACGACGCCAAATTGGGGAACGCATCAACAGCATAAACAACAACATCCGGCTTACCATATCAAGGAAAATAACGATACTTTGGTGCCAGTTAAGTGCTTGTTCCGTATATGACATTGACGTTAGAAAAAAATCGCGCCAATATGGGACCGTAAATTTTCCATTTTGATTAAAAAATCAAAAATTTTTTTTCGAATAACACTACATAAAATTTGCCATGGTTGCAAAGAATTCTTGGTACTGTTACGCAAGCCAGATGCAAATCTCGCCAATAGCTTTTTTTTCAACTCCCAGTTAACATTTTTTTTCTTTTTTTCGAGTGGTAATATTTGGCCAGATGTCATATACGCACAGCAGATTTGGCGTGATTTTTTTTTTTTTTTTTTTTTTTTTTTTTTTTTTTTTTTTTACAAAAATTTGGCGAAAATCTCGTTTTCAAATACTAGTTACATATGCATTTTTGGAATTACTTAGTTATCCCGTCGACCAAAAATCTGTCGCCAAACTATAAGATTAAATGCCAATAATGGTTGATCGTAAATGTCACATTCACTTGACTTTAAGCAAGTTACACGTGTTTGCGTCATCAAGGGATTTTTATTTCGTCTTTTTATTTGTGTATTTATTAATGTTATACTAATTTATTTGTTCTTTCGTTATTTAAAATAAAAATTATGTCAATTTGTATAATTTGGAGAGTGTTTTGGCAAATTATATAATTTGACGAAATTGATCGACGGAATAACAGAGTAGTACCATATTTTTTAATTGTTTTCTGTTATTTTCTAAAAGAAATATATAAAAAATAGTTAATAATTATAGAACAAAATAATTTATATAATTTATAAAAAGAAATAAAAGTAAATAAACATTTATTATCAAATAAACAACAATAGCCGGGTTACCATGTCAACCTTTTCTGAAATATAAATATATATATATATCTGTTTGATTAAAATTTGAGTTACCATCATAAGAAAAATGTATATAAAATTAGAAAAAAATTAATATTTCGAAAACTAATCTGAATTTAAAAATTCTAATACCAGTTTTGAGATCTGCGGATCAATACTGATTTTTGGTGTTAATTTCATCGCAAAGTATTCCATATTTTAGGAGAAATTGCTTGAAACATAATCAGTTGTTTAATCAGTCGATTCATATATCCGTTTCATAAATTCGTTTCATATATTCGTTTCATGAATTCGTTTCATTAGGATTATATATATATAGGGTAGATAAATATTTAAAACACAAGGCTTTTTTTTAGTCATCTGCCCTCAGCATTTTGCTGAACTAATTTTAGTATTTTTTTCTTTTTTTTTTTTTAATTTAACTGGAAGCTAATTATTTGTAGATATGCCTGCACTAGCTGGTTTTTTTTTTTTAATATCCCAGTTTTTATATTTTAATTTTAATAGTATTGTATGAAATTCCTTCAAAATGGTACTAATTAGATGGCTTTCATTATTGCGGAGAAGAGAGAAAAAAATGAGGTTTATTTGTATTTATTCATGCCATTTTCTGATAAAAATTCAAAATCGTTGTATAAGGTTTAGTGGCGAAAAACGGAAAGTGACGTACGCTTTTGAAAGCGCGCATTTTTTCTCATAAAGTTTGCATATATTTTTTTCTTTCTATATGTGTACTGATACTAAGTTTCAGGCAGTAGGCGAAATGCTTAAGTGAAAATGACATCATATTTAAAAGAAAACGACCATTTTCTTAGATAAAGCTAAACATTTTAACCCAAATGCTCGTAAAATACACAAATCAGGCAATTTTTACTCTCCTCTTTTACGATTTGAATCTCAAGTTAAGGTACAACTGTCCACATGTAAAAATGTTGCTGACAATCGTGACTTCCAGTTTGGAGTTAAAAGGATATTAAAATGATCAAATTAAAATACCATTTAAAAAATGGTGTAAACGGAGATGAGAAGTGTGTATGTAAAATTTGAAACGGTGAAAATGATGGTTTAGATTTCATTGAGGAAAAATTCTATGATCGTGTCAAAGTGGAATAAATTTTGCTGTTTTTCATTCTGGAATACCACGAATAAGAGCCTCAATTGATAACTTCATCATCATAACTGACCTTTATTATATTTTACTTATTACGTATCTATCTATCTATGTTATAAAGGACAAATGTATCTGTGCGTAACGCTGACGCCATTTTGCGAATGGCAACACTTCACGATCAAATTTCGCTTTTTTAATTTTCGCTGTTGCAATTTTTTAATCTTCTAACCATCGTATATTTTTAATTTTTAGAAAATTATTTAGGAAAAAAATCAACTTTCAAATGCAATTTGTTTAAAAACTGTATCTTGACTGATTTATTATGTTTTTTAAAATAATTTTCAAGCATAATTTTTTGTAATTTATCTTATCAAGAACGAGTTTCAATACATAATAATAATAAATATCTTGCACATAAAGCAATAAAAATTGTTCAAAATTTATTTCTGACTAATTTTCCACAACGAAATTAAGACTTTTTGTATAAATAAATAAAAGAATAATATTAAAAAAACACATTTGTAATCGAACAAGTTAATTTTTTAGTCAGTCAAACAGAGGGAAAAAACCGTTCAAATGGAATTTGTATGCAAAGTGCATATCAGTTTACAGATTGTCTCTATTGAGTGGAGCTCGATTACGAAAGATCAGTTTGCCTTCAAACAACATGAAGAGTTTATTTTCCTACGGCCAATATTCCATAAAAAACATTCCTCCATGAACAAATAAATAAAATAATAAAAAGAAAACACAAATTTAACAAACATGTAATTGAAATACGCACTTAAAGCTCTGAAATTATCAGAATTCAAAAGGATGACATAAGTAGTAAAATCTTGTGTTAATAACTCTTAGCATGCAATTAAATATGAAAATATCATTTTAAACAAATTTCAAACTTAATTCGATTGTATAATTCATATTTTTCAAATGAAAAGTGCTTTTTCATTGTAGGTTGGCAATCTAAAATATACAATGCATGTAAAAAAAAAATATTAGTTTTCAATTTAAAAAAAAATGTTTTCACCTATATTCTGTAAACCGGGAAGCACGAGTACGATTCCCTAGTCTTTTTAAAAGCAAAATTTGAAAAGTTCAGGAAATCGGAAATTGATTGCTGTGCACAAATAGCAATCCAGTTATTGCCAGTTCTAACAAATAGCATGGCTAGCGAAATTCTATTTTTAAATAAAAGAAAATGTGTCACTGGATGATAAGGGTAAATAAAAATAATTGAAACAAACATAATATTTTACATAAATTTTACATTCTATTAGCCTAATATTAATAATAATAAAAAATAATTATGAAACATATTCTAAAAATATTAAATTAATAATATTAGAGCGATATTGATAACGTAGAGTAAATTATCTAACAGTCGGCAACAAAGAGATAAAATTGTTCATAAAAAGCTTATTTTCATTCCCAAATGAAGTATTAGAATTTATGTATGTGGAGCCATCTTATATATGTAATCAATCGTCAGCAAACAATTATGGGTATTTGTTTGCATTAGTAATCATCCATGTATTATTTTAAGTATAATTGACTCATTGATTACTAAAATTAAATGACCGCCTTCTGATATTTTTACCGTAATGAGTATTTCGGATTTGATACAAGAAAATATAAAACTTAAATAGTATTCATAAATCTCCAACACACTGACGCACAAATGAAAAATGCCTACATTTGGGAGTATTTAATTTATAAACAATTTTTTTCTATTGTTTTATGGAAAAATGTTTAAGAAGGGAGAAATCATGCAACGTGGTGGAGTATATATCATGGGAAAGCTTCGCCAGTCATTGCATTTTAGACTTTTTAAATTGCAGTGCATATGTGCTTACGTGTTAGAAAATGATAACATTTATTTTACGATGGAATAGTTTGCTTATCATATATTTAGGGTATGCAAGATAAGAAGTTTTAATTTACATCATGTAAAATTCGAATTTGTAAAAAAAATTAAATAAAATAAAATAAAACAAAAATGCAAAGAAAAAAAAAGGAGAGAAATTAAATATTTATAACTTAAACACAGTAAAACTTCCGAGAAGGGCATACATTTTTTATTACCATTTTCGATTTGTATATTTTACCTCTTAATTGCGGTGAAATTCCACACTCCCCAGATACCTGTTATTCAGAGGCTTTACTGTTTTATATGATGATTAAAAAAAATTACAAATAAAATTAATGAAAATGTGTAAATATGTTTCTAGGAATACATTTTAAACCGTTTTAAAAATACATTATAAAAGCAAGCATAATAGATATTTTTTTTTAATGTCGAATTGTAAAATGGGGTTATAATAAATTCAAAATATGCTCAATTGTTGAACCATAGTTAATTTTTTATAAATATTTTTACGTTTTTAAAAAGTGCGCTTAAAATAATTTGATATTTAATTGTACGTAAAATTTCAGGTTAGCTATTATAATCCGTTCAAAAACATGCCATGCATAAAAACACTTATACCATCGTTTATTAAATTATTCAAAGTTATTTCTATAAGATTTTTGCAATACATTTTCCTAATTAAAATCTGAACGATTTTAATGATGCTTTCTATACTATAATTATAAAAGAAGTATCGAAAGATAATAATATATGATTAATGAAAAGTTTTTTTCAAGATTCCAGTTGATAAATTCATCCGTCTGAAGCCATTAAATTTTAATATATTTATGCTAATTAGGCTTCTTACCAGGCAATAACTAGCGTTAAAATAATGATAAATGATTACACGGATTATCAGATTAGATATCATTTGTGATAAATAATCTTTAGTTACAGTAATTAAAATTTTAAAATAGATTTTTTTTTTATTAAAGACGTAATTATTTGTTTTATTTTTTCTTAAAATCATAGTTTTTTATACGCCCCCCCCCCCCCCACACACACACCACCACCACCACAACTACGTAAAATTGAAAAATACTCCGCCAGTGAAGAAATAAATGATTACTTGCTTATTATTATTATTATTATTATTATTATTATTATTATTATTATTATTATTATTATTATTAAGAGTGAGAATAAATAAATAACTAGAAATTTTCGTCTTTTCATGGTTTATCGAGAGATCAATTTCCAGTCACTTATTTTTTTTTACCAATTTTTAATCTCGACAGATACAAGCATCATTTAACAAATAATAACTTTTTTGATGGAAAATGCTTTTAAAAAAATCGATTAGGAAAGAACAATATAAGTGATTTTTTTTAACGAAAGCAGCTTAAAATTCATCTCAAAAAACATTTTTTTACAATATATCATGCCGATGAACACTTCCTAATTTAGCGAAATATTTACAAAATAAATAAATAAATAAATAAATAAAAATAAGACTAGAAACATAATACAATGATCAACCAATTTTAACTTTAAAACTAGAAACATGATACAATATTCAAGGAACATTTCAATAATTTTTTAAAGTATTCAAATATATAATATTCCTAAATTACTAACATAATCCGATAAAAACCTACTACACATTTCATCACGTATAGTGTCGTTTATTAAAGTGCCAAAAAGACTGAATGTTTTTACCCGGCTGCCAAGGAGGATTATGTGTTTCACACGTATCGGGGTTTGTGGATTTTTTTATACCCTCGAAACATCCCGACGGTGGGATGGATTTTAATGAATGAGGTATCTATCGATTCGTCTTAACCGTCCAATGGTTATAGGCTAGGTTTTGTTTTTATAAATTCAAAATGTCTTCCGTAAATTACAAAATGGCGATAGAGACGAAAATTTTCTTTTTATGAATCATATTGAGTGGCATGTCATTGAATAGGACTTTCAAAATAAAGACAATGTTTCATTGACTATTTTACAGTCAGAAGTTCCGTTTAAATATTACACAACCTGCAAGTTGTGTAGGTAGGATCTCGAGCTTTACTCCAACTCTGACCATCAGAGACAACTATAGGCCTCATCAAAACAGTGTTTATAGATAAGAACTTAACAATTAAACACAACTTAAAAGTCATCAATACAAGTAAATAAAAAAAATAGGTAAGTAATATAAAAACTGTTTCACATTGATGATAAACAATTAATTACTTCGCTTTTTACGCACTCGGGTTGTTTGGTTTTTTTTATTTAATTTTTACTTATTGCATTATGTTTCCCAGTTTAAATTCTAAACGAAATATTTTAAAAGCATGTCGTTATAATTAACTTAATAAAATACTCCAGAAGATAAAATATAATAGAGAGCTGTTATAAATTTAAAATTTCATCCTAGAAATACATCCCAGTGAAAGCGTTAATTTTAAACCATTTAGTTTAATTAGATTTGCTACATGATAATAATTATCTTTAAAATTAAGATAAATTGCTGTAAAGAACACGAGATTATAAAAATCTATCATGAGAAATATCTGTGCATTAAAGGGATGACATTTTTAGGACAATTTTATATTTATTTCAATTCCATAATCATTATCCTTTATTAACAGCTTCTAACTAGAACAATCTAAAACATTTTACTGAAACTGACAATAGAAACCGACACGAATTTTCTCAATAAATTAAAAAAACTTTATTTTAAAAGCATTTGGAATAATTAAGCTCCTTACAAGATAATTTCTATATTTATAATTAAGAAACATTTTTATGTGAATAAAGGTAATAAATAAAATATTATGACAAATTAATTTTAGAGAAAATATTTTATTTTACAATATACAACATAATTGTCAATTGTCCGATATTTTGCAAGTTTAATAAACATAATGTGAACAAAGAAATCTTTAACAGAATATTTCTTATTGCATTGCAGTAACAAACATTTATAATGTCGCAGTATATAAGTCTGTTTAACTTTATTTTCTATTGATGTTATGTCTTCTGTAAATTAAAATTAGTTTCAAAGCTCAGTATTCAGTTTAAATTGTGTATTTACTGTGTTATTGTATAGATATTGATATTGGTATTAAAGTGCATGTGCATTTACATAAGTATATTTTCTTGTTCGCCATTTACTCTTTGTGACTATTAAAAGGAGAAACCACTTATAAAATAAATTCATTCCATATCAGCTCCATGTTTATTATTTTACTAGAAAGTTAGCCCGTCAAAAATGACGGAAATTTAGATATAAAGATATATGCAACTCATGTGCAAGAATATGAGTTTTCTCGCTTGTTCTGCAGTGATAGATGAAAATAACACATTTTAAGAACGAAACACATTTATGAAAAACTGTGTACAGTAGAAGACCACTAATCTGCACAGTTTGGTTCCAAGTGTTATGCAGATTTGAGGCTTTTTGCGGTCATGTCTATTCAATCTTTTACATTTTTTTAAATTCATATATTGGACAATTTAGATTGTTGAGTCTTAAAAATAAATAAATAACACACTTGAAGTAAGGTTAAAAACTATTAAATTATCGTATACGATTTCATGAAATGGTATTATATGGTATTATATATGTGTGCTTCACGATCTTGGTTACGACGTTGGCGAAATTGGCTGCAACTTGTCATAATCCTAATAGTGTGGGCCGCTATAACAAAAAAGTAACCAGTTTTTAGTAAAATTTCTGATATAAAGTAGGTTTCAAAAACTTGTGTAAAATTGCAGGCCGTTCTCGTGTTATGTCAGTCCTACGAATAATATTTCTAACACTGAAGATTTTCCATGTATATATGGAATTTAGAAAAGCTTCTCCAAAAGAAAGGTCCTGAAATGACATTGTAATTCCTCTAACTTCAAAGTTTAATCGGGCCCTGATGTCGAGTACTGAAATCTAATAAATACAGTTATTTTTAATATTACAACAGAATTAAACAGTTAAACTTATTTAACTTAAACCCGCTGTTACTTCCCGTGTTTTTTTTAGTATTAAGAAAGAAAATTATTTAAAATTTTCAAATCATGCATTTATGATTTTTTTCCGTCTTTAATAACTAAATAATGAAAAATCAGGCTTTTATTCTGAGCTCATAAATATGACAATAAAATAATGTAACTAAGAGACATTGCAAAATTAAATCTTTGTGATTACAAACCATAAACAAACGATACCGCCACCATTTTACCTACTATGACGTCATTAGAATATTGCCCATTGATTGTTGGAGAACTTACTTTGTGAATGATTACCTCAATGATTTAATATTTTTGACGTTTCACGATGAATGAATCACTTGTGTTTGTTTAGGTTTATGGAATGAGATATTAATCTGTGAACCTAATTTCAATTGAAGTTATCCATGGATATATGTATTTTTAATCGAAATTAAAAACAATGCTTTGATCTCGAAATAAAAAGTTTTAGTTTGTATAATTTGTTATTTCTGTTAATTATTTATTTAAGTACTTTTCCATTATAGCGCATTTTTAAAAAAAGCTTGGCGCGATTCGGGCATCAGAAAGTGAGATATGTTGCGAAAATATATAAACAGCTATGAAAACAAATCTAATGAACTTTTATCGGAACAGATGTCATATTCGCCCCATATTGGCGCGATTTTTTTCTGACGCCAAATCATATAGGCAAAGGGTACTTAACTTGCGCCAAAGTGTCCTTATTTTGCTTGATGTGGTAACCCGGATTATGTTGTTTATGCTGTTGATGTTTTCGCCAAATTGGCAACCGAAAAAAATCGCGCCAATATGGGGCGAATATGACATCTGTACCCTTTTATCTTTGTTTATATATACACTTAAATACATAAAAAAATCGTTTCTAAATATATATATATTTTTTTTTATATAGAAATTACGGCACAGATTTCAAATATGAACCGGGATATCTACTTGGCGCCAGTATGGTGTTATTTTGCCTGCTATGGTAAGCCGGCTATTGTTTTTTATTTATTAATAGATTGTTTATTTACTTTCATTTTCTGTTTTTTAATTATATAAACTGCTTTGTTCTATAGTTATTATTCAAACTTTTATTTATTTATAGTTATTTCCTTTTCAAAATGATAGCAAATAATTGAAAAATATATAAGTAACCGGTATTCGAAAGCAAGATTTCTGCCAAATTGGCGTCATAGAAAAATCACGCCAACCCTCATGCGTATATGACATCTGTGCAAAAATTACTTCTGTTTCTGGAACAGATGTCATATTCGCCCCATATTCGCGCGATTTTTTTCTGTCGCCAATATCATATAGGCAACAGGTACTTAACTTGCGCCAAAATGCTTGATGTGGTAACCCGGATTATGTTGTTTATGCTGTTGATGTTTTCGTCAAATTGGCAACCGAAAAAAATCGCGCCAATATGGGGCGAATATGACATCTGTACCCTGTTTCTTTATAAAAATGGGTAAATAGCTTTTTTTATATTACATTGTCGGCACAGATGTCATATACGCCCATATTGGCGCGATTTTTTTTTTTTTTTTGACGCCGATGTCATATACGCACCGGGTACTTAACTGGCGCCAAAGTGTCGTTATTTTGCTTGTAATGGTAATCCGAATGTTGTTTATGCTGTTGATGTTTTCGCCAAATTGGCGTCGGAAAAAAATCGCGCCAATATATGACATCTGTGCCAAATTGTATACATATGGAAAAATTGCTTGTGAGTATGAAACAGTAAATAGGTTGCCAGAAAATACGTTGGCAAACTTCTTTCTCGCCAAGAAACTTTTCTCCGAAGTATTGTACATAAGCAATGATTGCTAGAAATGCATTTTTAATTATGATATGCGCTTTTATGTTTCACTACATTTATGCATACTATACTGTGTGTATAAATTCTACAGTTCATATGCAGGGCTACACAAAAGAATTCGTAAGGGTTACTGAGTATGAGAGTAAATTGCTTAAAGGTGGTTTTTAAAGGAGTTATGCATTTTTACGCTGAACTGCATTTAGTTTCCTAAGAAATGTTTGTAGAATATAGATAAAATGATATAAATGGTCACGCAAAGAATTGGATACATAACCGTCTATGGATGATAATATCTGGAAATGTGATTTCAGTAGTTTTAAGAGTAGTTTAAATTAAATTTTAGCTAAATAGTGGCACATAACAATGGTACTATTGGCTATGGACGGTAACTGCTGAAATCAATTTTTACATTTTTTTATGCGTTTTCTAAAATGTTTACTTAGTTATCATGGTACTTCTTAGTTATCCCGTCGACCAAATTACTGTCGCCAAATTGTAAGATTAATTGCCAATACTGGTTGCCATTAATTAATTAATTGTAAGATTAAATGCCAATAATGGCCAATAAAATCATTAATTCGACGTTTTATTTGTATTTTTATTAATGTTTTACTATTGATTTGGCGATTTATATAATTTGGCGAAATTGGTCGACGGGATATCTAAGAAGTAACGTTATCTTATTTACCTTATTTTCCTAAATAACCAAGTTTTGTTAAAGCATTCAGGATGTGTTGGAAAGTGTTTCACGTTCTATGCTTAACGCATGATTTTTCTTTCTTCTTTAGTCTTATTTTGCATTTATTTTATTCTTAATTTTTTAGTCTTATACTGCTTTATAGAAACTTTGGCACAGTTGTCATATACGTTATCATATATTGGCGCGATTTTTTTTCGACGCCAATTTGGCGAAAACATCAACAGCATAAACAACATCCGGATTACCATATCAAGCAAAATTACGACAGTTTGGCGCCAGTTAAGTACCCGTTGTGTATATGACATTGGCGTCAGAAAAAAATCGCGCCAATATTGACATCTATATGACATCTGTGCCGAAACTTTAATATTTAATGTTTAAACTCTTCGCTCCACCCCCCTTGCATGTAGTACAAACTATAACACGGATAGCTCAAAATAATAGACAGTTTGGTACTTTTCCACTGTAGGGGCTTTGGCATTTTTTTAAAAAAGCTTGGTGTAATTTGGGCATCAGAAAGTGAGATTTGGGTACTTTTCCATTATGTCGCCACCATTATCGTCAAGCGTAATAGTTGGCGCAAAATCGTGAATTGAAGCATTTGAAAAATAAAAGAAAATACATTGTCGATACTAAAGTGAGCATTTAAAAAATATAACATTTGAAAATTCCAGACTTTTACGAACTATTTCATCAAATCACAAATATATACTTAAAATAAGTGAACAAATAACTGCTATAAAATAAAGCAAATAAAATAAATCTCATATTAAACTGCTGGCATAAAATTACAAATATCTTTTAGCATTTTGAAATAATTGGCGCATTAGCATACATTTTGGCATGGTGTCCGTATAACGGGAAAATATCGAGATTTCTTCTCAAATCATATAAACAGCTGTGAAAACAAATTTAATGAGCGTTTTTGTTTGTTTTATATGTATATTATTGATGTTTTTATGTACAAATTACATCTGTTTCTGTATAAAATTAGAGAAACGGCTTTTTTATGTTAAATAAATCGTATAAATATCGAAAAAAATGCGTGTGTATATAAAATGAAACAGTGAATAGGTTCCCGGAAAATATGTTACCAAATTTCCTTTTTCGCCAAGGCACCTATACTGGAACAGTACCTAAAGCACATTAAAATCGCGCAGTTAGGAGCTCACACAGTACACCGTTGTCTATTGGCGGTTATTTTATTAGTAGCATCGGGTGGAAGATGTAAAGATGTAGTTTAAATTCTCACTTATAGATTTCGAAAAAATATCTTAAAAGAGTGGAGTTTAAATTAAATTTCGGTGACCTCCATTATGAAAGATTAATGGCTTTAAATGGGAATTTCGCCAAATTAGCCAGGTATCGCCAAGTTGGCTAACATTTGGGACTACTGTGGTAACCCTGCATTAATATTTTTCAACAATTACTCATTTCAATGAGGCGGTCCTACCGGAATAGTGAGGGACACACAGAGACTTGGATTTTATATAAATAGATTTCGGTATCTTTTCTTTTTCGGTAGTACCTGTATTGTCAAATAATATTTGTATTGTATTCTACTTTTTGTATTTGTAAAATTAATAATTTCTACATCAATTGTATGAGATATGTATGTATGTATGCATATTTGTATATATATGGTTTTTTTTCTTTTAAGGAAATAATACATTTTATCGGTTAGGCAAAGTTTTCACGTGTAACCTCAAAATGACTTTTAAACTCTGTATCAAATTATGAAATCCATTGAAATTCACGATTATCTGTTAAAAAATGATATGCGATATGAACTTGTAAATCTTAGAGTTAATACATATTTGGTCAATGGTCAAATGGTCAATGGCATTATTTGGTCAATGGTCAAATGCATTTAAACCATGTTAAACTTCAGAGGCCGAAATGTATCCCTCCCCCCTCCCGCCCGTGATTGCACTACAACTTTAGAGCGAAAGATGGGTTCCCAGGGCGGTCATCTCTGTACATCTCTCTGTCATGTGCATATTATTTTTTTACATGCGGTTTTATTGGATTTCAAAAACAAAATGTGAAAGATAGGCAGATATGATATCGGATGAATATCGAACTAGTAATTTTTTAAATATCTAAAATATAAGAAAAATAATAAGCCAGAAAGTTTTGTATTCAAATGTGAAAATGGCATACATTATTTAACAAAATTTTAAAATTTCAATTAACTAAATGTGCGAGAAATATTCTGGAATAATATAAATAGACAACGGTCAGTCAAAAAGTTCACGGAATTTCGTTGCAACTCTTTAACAGCGCAATATAATGAATTTGTTTACTACCATTATCTTTTTTATTACCCGAATTCATAACAGGCAGTGTGACGGCAACGTAGCCGTAGGTAGGGATGTGTGATGAACCATTTGTCGGAGTGATGTCGAAGTTCGATCAAAGGCAAACATCAAGTTGATATGCTGATTAGGGATGTATCTGCTTCAGTTGCTTTTTACATTCTTCTATCTTCAATGGAAGAAAGTATTGTAATCAAATTTTTTTTCGACTCGTTTTAGGTGTCAGATATCCCCCAAATCATTCTTATACAAAATGTCTGTCTGACCGGCCGTGTGCCTGTCTATTCGTCTGTCCGTGTGTCGCCATTGTCCCACCGAAAAGTGTACGAAGTTATGCATAGAATTGAACCATTTTTTTTCGTATTTGGCTGTGACAAGCAGGTCCTCCTTTAATTTAGAGATATTCTGCCAGGAGGGCGAGTTATAATAGCAATTTTTGTGTCATTTTCATTATTCTACCATCGAAAAGTGTATGAAGTTATACATAGAATCGAACCAAATTTTTTGTGTGTGTTTTTGGCTATGGCCACAAGGTCCTGGCTGAATTAAAAAAAATATCCGCCGGAAATAGATGTTGTAATGGCAATGTCAGTGCTATTTTCATTATCGTACCACCGAAAAATCGATGAAGTTATGCATAGAATTGAACCAATTTTTTGTGTATAATTTTGGCTAAGGACAATAGGTCCTCCCTGAATTAAAAAAAATCTATGAAAAGGGGGCGCTGTAGTAGCGATGTCTGTGTCATTTTCATTATTGCACCATAGTATAGTGTATGAAGTTATGCATAGAACTGAACCAAATCTTTTGTGTATTTATTTGGCTGTGGTCAGTAGTTTCTCCCTGAATTTGGAAATATTCTGCCGGAAGGAGTTGCTGTAATAGCAATTTTTGTGCCATTTTTTTTTTTAGCTTTGAAATGTGTATGAAGTTATGAATAAAATTGAACCATTTTTTTTTGTGTGTATGTGTTTGGCTATGGCCAGCAGGTCCTCCTAGAATTTGGATATATTCTGCCGGAATGGAGTGCTGTGAAGTGATTTTTGTATAATTTTCTTGGTCTTTCGTAGTTCTGTTGTCCATCGGCGGCTCGTGAGGTGACGAGAACTCGCGTCCTGCTAAGCCGGTTATTCGCAAAAAAGCTGATGTACAACAGTATAACGAAAAACTATTGATTTTAATAGGTATCATGATCGAGATGAACTCATTTTTACTATGCTTCATTGACTGAAGCAGAAATTTACGATGACATTCAAAGTTGGTATAGTATTGAATAATAATATCGCAGTATTAACATCTGTAACTACTATTTGAAATATTAACATGTATGAGATAGAAGTAAGTTTTCTGATTGGCACACCCAACTAGTTTAGCTTTAAAAACGGAAGACAAATGACTACACTACGCATGACCAGTTTTGACTCTACCCGAAGATCAAAATGGGCGTTAAAGATACAGAACCGTTAACACCGTATAAGGCATGAAAACTAACCCGATGGCCGATCATGGGATGATATGAAAACAGGATATTCATCGTTGTTTCCACCAATGGCAGGAGCGGTGAAGCAAGTGTGTCTTCTTACAGAATATACTTTGAAGGTGATTAATTATTTGTGTACCTATATTGTGGTAATAAAGAATTATAAAGATTTTCCGGGAACTTTTTGACTGTCTCACGTAATATCTATATTATAAAGGACAAACATATCTGTGCGTAACGCATACGTCATTCTGCGAATGGCAACACTTAGAAATTTGAAATGAAATTTCGGTTTTGCAATTTTCGCTACTGCAAATTTTTAAACTTCTAAAAATCGCACAGTTTCAATTTTTACACCGTCGTATAGGAAAAAAAATGTACTTTTAAATGCAATCTGTTTGAAAGCTCTATCTCAATTTATTTTTGAGATATTATTTTTTTTTATAGTTTTTAGTACCAATTTTATAATTGTGGCAACTGAAGCAATCCATTTCTATTAAAAGTAAAGGGAAATTAGCCATGAATTTTTATCGATTAAATCCTTATTGATGCCATTTTCACATTACAAATAAAAGTAACTTTTTCTAATTTTTGAACAGAAAATGACATTAGCCATTAAAAAATAACACGCATTCTTCTTCATAAATCAAAAGATTGAAGAAGATATTTCAATATTTTTACATTACGCTGATACGGAATTTGAGACGCTAGGCAGAATGATTCAGTGAGTAAAAATGATGTCATATTTAAAATAAAACGATTATTTTCTTTGAAAAAACTAAATATTTGACCAATACTAAATGGCCAATACTATGGCAACTAAAGGCAAATTTCTGAATGGTAAATTTTCGCGGTTACTGAGATTAGAACTTAAATATTATGCGAATGTTCACATGAAAAGTTGTATCGGACAAACGTGACTTTAAGTTTGGAAATACATTCATTAATAAAGTATTGCGCGTTAAAGTACTTTTAAATTGTGAATTTGAGTGCTGAGTATGTAAATTTTGAGAATGCGAAAATAACGTAAAGTTTAGATTTTATTGGGGAAAATTTTATGATGTGACAAAGCAAAATCATTTTTACTGATTTTTCATTCCGTAAAAATAAACGTAAGAACCTCAATCGATAACTTCAACATAATTACTTATCTTGATTACGTATCTAATACAGTTTAATTTTTCAATAATTTAAGCAGTTGAAGTTTTTGCCAATAATATTTTTGTAATTTTAGGTTAAAATCATTATTTGTTTCAAGAAAGAAATAGCATATCGGGCAACCATACCGGGCATAACCAATGCAAAATGAATTTTTTATTGTAATTATTTTTGTAGGTTTATTATAAATTCGATTTAACAGTTCAATTCTAAACATTTTAATTCGTCGAATTTCGACGGGTTCCAACTCGTTAATATAATAGTTCAGGAATATAGACTTTATCCGTTAAAATAAAATATATCTATAGTTTGTTGTGCTCTTATGATTTCTATATTTTCTACCACTGTTTTAAAACAAAATTCATTCTTCTAGGTATTTTGCATTTGTTAAAGATTTGTAAAAGGTTGAAAATTTTAAGAATGTTGCGAGTCCAGCATACCAAACATATAATCGGCTACACAATCATCTGGTAAAATATCAAAAGTATTTGCCTGATATTTTCTGCATTATATTTTACTAATTTAAAATCTGAACGTACCATTTTTAAAAACACGCTCTTATCTATTACATATTAAAATACTCCAGCCAATAACATGTAATAGAAGACTGTTTTAAATTTCAAAAATTCGAAAATTGTATATTTTTCTAATTAAAATCTGAATGAAATATTTTAACTGCATGTTTTCAATAATAAAAAAAAATTAAATTCCTCAGTTAATAACATATGAGGAATGTCTCAAAAAAAAAAAAAAAAAAAAAAAAAAAAAAAAAAAAAAAAAAAAAAAACATGAAGATTCCAGCTTATAATTGCAACTCTATGAAGCCATTTGTTTTACAGCATTTAGTCTAATTAGACTTCTGACAATAGCGATTCTTTAAAATAAAGACAAATTATTGTAACCAGCATGAAATAGTAAAATCTATTATGATCAATAACTGTCAATTAAAGCAGTTAATTGTCTGGATATTTTTTTTTTATCGTGAAGGAATTATCCTTTTTTTCAAAATTCTTCTCATTAGGATTGTTTGTAGGTTTTTTTCATTCACATGAACTTAGTCTGCTCAATAAATTAAGACAGGTTTATTTTAAAGAAATTAGCATAATTAGGCTCTTTAAATACTATAGTAATAATCATTAAAATAAAGATAAATGATTACATTCATCATGAGAATAGAAAATATACGTTGTTAAATTATTGTGAACAAAGACAATTAAAAATGTAAATGTCAATTTCAATTTTAAGGTAAATTTATTTGTATTTAAAATCAGAATCCCATATTTTTCTAAAATTATTCTAACGAGTTTCACTTTTAGGTATTTGACACTCAGTGAAATGGGAATGGAATTAGTCAGTAAACTGAGAATGTTTATCGAGAAGCATTTAGATTAATTAGTCTTCATAGAAGAGAACAACGAGCATTAAAATGAAAAATTAGGAAAGTAAGTGTATCACGACACAATAATTTCTATTATGATAAATTATTGTGTGTCAGAATAATTAAAAATTTATTTATTTATTTATTTTTTACATTTCACTTCTAAATCCGTGATATTATTGTTTTTTTATTTATCAGACAAGCACTATTCATAGATTTTTGGCACCATAAATATCTTAAATGAAGCTTTATTAATAAATCTCTCGTTTGTCACATACAATAATGATAATTTGTGTAGATTAAATATTTTTCTCGTTAATTTAGTTTCTTTTCATTTCAAATATTCGTTATTTTTAATTCAATATGATTTCAGGTCGTCAATTATTAAAGATTATTCTTTTTTTTTTTTCCAATTTTTCTCTTCAGAAAGACTTTAAGGAAATTCAAAATTTTATGTTTCGATGGAGTTTATCGATACAGCTATTGGTACACCATTACATACTTCAATCTTTCGACCATGACGAAAACATTCATTTGTGTAAGCAATTTAAAAAAAAAAAAGTAAAAAAATTTAAAATATTGGAGGCTTAGATGTATAAAAATTTGCAGTAGTGAAAATTGCAAAACCGAAATTTCATTTCAAATTTCAAAGTGTTGCCATTCGCAGAATGGCGTATGCGTTATGCTCAGATATGTTTGTCCTTTATAATATAGATAGATACAGTCGTGGGAAAAAAAGTAAACGCCCTCTACTAACTCTGTAACAAATTACAGTAGCAATTTTTATACATTTCTAAGAACTACATAATTGCCATTAAATTCTCAATGTATGTAACACAGTAAAGAACAAAGGAAAAGAGTGATATGTGCCCAGTGAAAATTTTTATTTCTGCAATATACCACCACATCGGTGTAGATATTCAATTAAATAATATTATGATGGATTATCAGATGCGTTTCATAAAAACTAAGAATAAAATCTTAAAATATAAATAAATGTTCAAACCAGGAATACTTAATTTAAAAAGATATTGTAAAAATTGTAATGCCATTTCCAATATGTTTTCAAAAGCATGTTTTTCATAAAAAATCTCACGTGTTGTGAATTGTTACGACCGTTCGGTTTACTTATATAAGTATTGCTGAAGCAATGTTTCGAAATGAGTTGTCTTAAGTTTACACAGTTGAAATAATTTCAGCGTTTTTATATTGGGTCTGACACATCGCGAATTGCATCGAAATGATGAATTTCTACGGCATAGGTGAAAATTGCTTGTGTTTTGCACTGTTTATGAACTAGATAGAAGTATCCCACAGCATAAGGAATAATATATTATCCAACTAGCTGTAAATAATAAATATTATCCAACTAGCTTTGTAGCACAATTTTGATCAAGTCCGGGCGATTTTTTATGTCTTAAATTTTAGTCTTCGAAAAAATCATTTTTCAAATGGTCGTTGTAATTTGTTAAATTGCATTTTTTTTTTTTTTTTTTTTTTTTTTTTTTGCTGCTATCTAGCATAGTTTTTACAAGTGAAAGTAATGTTTTATTTGTATATATAAAAAAAGCTGTTATATTTAAAAAAAAAATTAAACCGATTGGTCAATTAAAAATGTAGTTTTTTTTTATCAATATTCGGTTAATTTATGTGTAATTTTTTTTTCCAAACAATTCAATTGATTTAAAATAACAAATAATTAAACGTTCTTAAAACTGTAAAAAAGGGTTAAAATTCATATTTTTAAAAACCGATTGCACCATCGATTTGAAGATGGTTTCAGCTTTATGTGCATATTTTTGGTTTGTCAGTATCTTTAAAATTGCGTCTTGGAGAGATGTTGCAATAAGGGAGAAAAACATTTTTCGGAAAAACGATCCTTCGTTAACTTTTTTATTTCAAGGGTTTAATTGCGATATATTTTTTTAATTTCAGCATATGAGACGTAAGAGTACAGTCTTTCAAAACATGTCTTCTATTTTTAATTTTACTAAGCGGTTTGGGCGATAAATAATGACAAGATACACCTGAAATATTTTTTTACGCTCTTCATTTGCGTATCAGCACCTTCAGCACATGCGTCAGAGATTTTCCCGTGTCCTAAGACCGAGATGGTTTTTTAATGAAAGTGAGTGACGTTTGTTAATTAATTACTTAGCTGTTAATTAGAATTTTGAAATTCTGTACATCAGGAGAAACTTTGGGCTATTCTCACAAAAATTTTGAACCTCGTACGTGCCGAAGATTTTGCTAGCTATCGCCGACATACAGACACACACACACACACACACACACAGATCTGTTCCTTAATTAGTATAGATTACATACCACCTAGTTCTGTTTTTAGAAGGAAATATATCGGAGAAGTAGGAAAAACAAGAGAAAATCTGAAATAAGTATGTATAAAAAAACTGTTATGCAAGTCCAATTTTTAGGTGTGTTCGTAATTATATAAATACGTAGCACCTATTGTCGTCATCTGGTCCATCTGTCTGTCTGTCCATCCGTCCGCAAATAACAGCGTAAAATCAACCTAATTGAATGGTTTGAAATTTAAAATATGTAATTATTTCATAATTTTGTCAAGTCATTTCAATTTTTATGAAAATTGGATGTATAGTTAAATTACAGGGACAGTCAAAAGTATTGCGTTACATTACAGGCAATGAGAAAAAATTGTTTCAAGTGCCCTTTAATGATGTTACATACTTTCGAACATAATGAAATTGATATGCATTTATGAAGGGCACTAAAATATACATTTTGCAGAATATGCGGTTTCTGAGGTTTACTACAAGTTACTTCCTGTATAATAGAAAATGCATAGTATTTAAAGGGATGCACGAAAGATTTCCTATACTATACCGTATCCGAAATACTGTATATTAGCGATCATTGCTGGAAATGCATTTATTTGAGATATGAGTTTTTAATTAATTTTTTTCACATTAAGTTGTGTTTACAAATGCTGTACATCATATACAGGGCGACAAAGATGAATTCGTAAGGGTTCGTAAGGTATAAAACTTCGTTATAGTACGAACGCATCTCATTTGCGACTTTCGAGGCACAATTTTCGAATTCTTTCTATAGTTATAAATCATACTTCTCGTCTTGTGAGCAATATGATGAGCCCAATTTGTATAGAAAACTAATGGGTGTGATTTTCTTTCAACAATTTCGTCTTATAAAGTCCAGATTTTAATATATCCGGCAAAATCGTTGATACATTCCTCTTCTGTAAGCATTTTAGTTTGGTTGGTTGGTTGTGTTTATGACGGCCAATTATCAACACGAGGGATATAGGCTCTGAGGGGGGGTGCCCTTCGTGGGGGTCTTTCTAAGGGAACCTAACCCGTATTAACGCTTGGAAATCCAAGGTTCGAAGAAAACCACGAAAACTCCGAACGATTAGGCCGACAGGTGCGATGTAAGCATTTTAGGAGTGAGAACTTTTGGAATTACCTACCCCCACGTGATACTTTGTAAGTCAGCGGAGTTTTATTGAATCACATACAAAAGGCATGAATCCGCATCAATTTCAAACGATATTTTTTTTCTCAAAATATAGCTAAAATGAGTGAAATTGTATTTTAAAATGTTTTAAATAAACACTTTCTATAAAATGAACAAAATTTGCCGTGATTAGAAATTGTAAACCGATTCGACAAACGCAGAACATCTGAAAAAATTCTTTTAATGAATCATGTTTTGACATATAAACGTTTAGTTGAATCAAAATTATTTGAGAGACTGCGTTATATTAAGCTTGATCTTAACTCTAATCTGCCAAATGACACCCAGAATTTTTCAATAAAATTTTGTGTTTATACCAAAGCCATTGAATATACAAGCCTTGTCAGTTCAATGGGAGAAATTTAGCGAGTTGAAGAGTAGCGCCCTCTGGCGGACGGTGAGGTTAAACTTCTCGTTGTTTACATATTTGGCTTTGCTGTTGAGAGACGCTTTAATGGAGGAATAATGCGTGATGTTCTGTGATTTATATTTAATTATTTTAAATCCGGCTATATGATTAAATTAACTAGTACTGAAGTCAAAAATATGCTGTAATAGCATGATGTTCCAAAGATGTAATTAGGTATTTCATTTTAAACTTATTGTTTTATTTTTAATATAGCTATTTATATTAGGCTAGGCCTAAAATCATTGTTTCAAATGTCTAATGTAAATAGTTTTACTTATTGCTCTTAGTTATGTAATTTCTTTTTCCTCTGGTGACTTAATTTTTTATAAAATTGTTCATTTTTTATGACATTTTATTGCTGTTTCTATAATTTTCACGATTGCATTTAGAACCAAAACTAAAGTAAAGCATTTAATTAATGAAGATTCTGTAGTCTGTAAAATATTTATGAGAATAATTTCGTTTATTATTATTTATTAATGTCATTGCCACAAGAATTAAAGGGTAAACAATATTAATACATTCATTTTAAGACAATTTCCTGTTGGCTTGCCACAAGAAAAAAAAATCTTCAAACGTTTTTTGTAACTCATACAATACGTAACGAAACAATAGATTTATTTATGTAGTAATAAACATGTGCCAAAATATACCAAATGGCTGTGAAACTGTAAGAAATAAGCATTTTAAAGGTTAGAAAGACAAAATAAATTATAAATAGCAAAGTGAAGAGTGTACTATCAAATAAATATATGCTTTTAACATTTTCATATTAATTTTCGATTACTATTAGTTAAGATATCAACTCAGAAATCCTAAAAAGAAATTTAAATAATGTCCCCCCCCCCCTGATTACAAAATACCTTATACAAAATAGAAAAAAATATATATATATTTTGATAAATTCACTTGCTTGTGCTTTCTACCAAGTGTAAAAAAGCAGTTAATTTTTCATAATGCAAAGCCCACATTAAATAATGTATAATCCTAAATGCCCATCCATTTAGTAATTTGTCAATATTTGTTGTTGCTTAAAATGAGCCTTGCGTACATGAAAATATCCTTTACTCAGTTTGTAAATATCTATAAATTTTGTGCCGACAAGTTATATTTTAATTGAAGTTTTAAATATTTTCTGTTTCCTTGCTTTCCTTAGATGCCAGTAACCAATTTGACTGTGGTGTTGTTGTTGTATAACAGTAATTGAGGATTGCAAGAGATTTTGACAGTTAGTACCGCAACTTACTGACAAGCGTGTTCAGCTGAAAAGCTAAATTTGATGAATGTAAGTTTTAAACAAAAATTTTAATTACTTTTAGCATAATTACTATTTACTTGCTTTATACGTTTTAATCTGATGTTTTTATGTTAAACCATTAATATGTGAATAAAATGCACCATTTTCAGCTGATTATATTATGTTTGGCTCAGTTTGTGACCTTTTGAAAACAGAGGTAAAAGGAAAAAAAAAAAAAAAAAAAAAAAAAAAAAAAAAAAAAAAAAAAAAAAACACTTTTTTATATATAAATAAATGGTGGAACATACATTTTTTTTTCTTTAAAATATTAATTAAAGGGAAAAAACAATAAATTATGCAAATTTAATGCATATTTTGCATTTATAAGAATTTGTACAAGTTATGTCATACCTCCCCTTCCCTCCTTTGTTTTTGTAAAAATAAAACTCGTCCACTTTTTTTTATGTGCACAAAGATATCCTTTTACTTTTATATCAGACATTGTTTTAATGTTTACAAGCTTATTTTATTTTAATCATTATTTTGCTTTTTTATGCAAATTTTATTAGGCGATTCTCAAGTTCACTGTTCAACAAGGACGAAACTTTCTGACACATTTACTCGTTTTTAAACATAAAGGTACAAAACTGACAGCGATTTAGAATCGAAATGAGTTTTAAGTTTTTGATAAATTACTTATCGATTTTGGGTCCCATGACGACTGGTTTTTCGCCTCTCTTTGTGTGTTTTTTTCTCCTTTTGTCTGGAAATTTGGTCCAAAACGGCAACTTTGACATTATTTTCTGAAAGGTCTTTTATATTTACCAAAAAATAGAACATTTCTGAGGTTTTTGAATAACGCAGTGCCGATTTCAGGCGTTTCTACTTTCTGAACAAAGATTAATTAAAACTTGTGTGATTAAGTTGCCCTTTTGATTGCAAAAAAACTGAAAAAAAATTTCTTTTGCAGAATTGTGTTTTAAAAATAATTAATAATGAAAAAAACTGCTGCCTAATATTTCGGTTTCTAGAAGTATTTTTATATGTGGTTTTTTTTTAGGTAGCATGGGTTATTTTTAGGAAAAAGTGTTTTTTTTTTCAAATTCTTCTTTAATTGATTGCCATTTTGTTATATATTGACAGAATCAAAAATACTATACATGAAAGTCTTAGTTAGAACAAGCTGTGAAAATGTAGCTACTTCAAATTGTTTTGTACTTTTTATTAAGTTTTATATAGAGAAAAATGCAAAAAGTGGGTTTTTTTTAGAGGACAGCACATTATTATTTTTTCCTTGTATCATATTGGAACTAGCATCCTGCCATTTTTTTCTGTCAGTAATTAGTACTAAATTATTAATGATCGTTTTAGTAATTAAAGCATAAAACTTATCTTCCTATTTAGAGAGTCAATCGTTTAATAATTATTTAAGGTGCTACTTCTCTCACTGCCTGCTAATCTTAATCCTATGGAAGAAATTTTGGTACTTCTTAGTTATCCCGTCGACCAATTTCGCCAAATTATATAAATCGCCAAATTACACACATCGACATAATTTTTATTTTAAATAACGAAAGAACAAATAAATTAGTAAAACGTTAATAAAAATACAAACGAAACGTCAAATTAATGGTTTTATTGGCCATTATTGGCATTTAATCTTACAATTATTTAATTAATGACAACCATTATTGGCATTTAATGTTACAATTTGGCGGCAGTACTTTGGTCGACGGGATAACTAAGAAGTACCGATTTTTTTTTAAAATATCTCATTCCTATTTCAATATTTTAATTTTTTTTTCCGTCAGCATTTGATAGCTGAGGTCGATCTCCGCAAAGAACTTTTTTTACTTTTTCGATTTTGTTTAGAAGCCTTTTTTTACTAGAATAATTTCACTTTCAAAACCGGTTCTGTAACCCCCCCCCCCACACACACACACACAAAAAAAAAAAATAAATAAATAAATAAATAAAATAAAAAACCCTGCAAACAAAATCGAAACAGTAAAAAGGTTCTTTGTAGAGATCGACGCCAGCTATCCAATACAAAAGAAAAAAAAAAATTAAAAATACTGAAATGCAAATGAGATACTAAAAAAAAAAAAAAAATCTTTCATAGGATTAACATTAGCAAGCAGGCGTGTTTGTGTGAGTAAAGTAGTCCTTTATTTATCAGCAGTGTTAAAAATTTAACATTAAATGCAGTTTTTTTAATTTTAATAAATTTAAACATCTGTAGTATTTAACGTAGTTTTCCATATTTGTAAAATCTGCAAAGAGTCCTTAAAAATGCTTAATTTTATTCTTGTATTATTTCTTAATCAGGATTGGTTTCTCTTCTGCATTTGGGGCTGTGTATACCGGGTGTCCCAAAAAGGACTGACTGATTTTAAAATTCAATAACTTGCAAACGGTGACAGATATTAAAAAAATTCTTGCAGGAGGGTTATGCATAGGGTCAAAAGTTTTATTACAGTGATTTTCAATTTTAGTTCAATTTACAAACAATAGATGGCGCTGTAAGCAATAGTCGCTAAATACAGGGTCGATTTTTGGTCCTTTATCTTGTTCCATGCAGAAAAAGGAGATGGAAATGTATTATCCGGGCCCCGAAGTACCAAAAATCGAGCCTGAATTTAGCGACTATTGCTTACAGCGCCATCTATTGCTTGTAAATCGAACTAAAATTGAAAATCACTGTAATAAAACTTTTGACCTTATGCATAACCCTCCTGCAAGAATTTTTTTAATATCTGTCACCGTTTGCAAGTTATTGAATTTTAAAATCAGTCAGTCCTTTTTGGGACACCCGGTATATAACATTATCATTTTAGGGGGTTTGGTGGGGGGGCTGGTATGATATCGATAGGGGGAGGGGGGATTTGTCTTTTGATATGGATATCATTTTGTAACTTGATATTTATATCAAAATTGCATGTTATCTTTTTTTTTAGTCTGTTATCTCTTTTTATGGGAATACAAAATTATTATTAAAATCTTTAAATGATTATAAAATTATTTAATTCCAAAATATGAAATACTCCAACGTTTGACATTCCTATTCTTCTGTCATATGTGTATGCATCGAGGCTAACGAAAAAGACAGGCTACCGCGGTGGATTCGATTCTTCTTTTTCTACAGACCACTGGAGTCACATGATGCTCGAATGCACCAATGAAGGTGTGCGAAAAGAGCATCACGTGACTCCAGCGATCTGTAAAACAAGAAGAATCGTACCCACCACAGTACCCTGTCTTTCTCGTTAGCCTCGTGTATGCATATATAATCCGCTGTTCGAGAAACCATATGCGAAGTACGTTTGAAATGATACTTTGTGTTTACAAGTAAATAAAAGAGAATTTTGTCCGTGTGCTTTGTTGCTAAGTAGTTCTGTTCTCCCCCCCCCCCTCCCTTCCGTGGGGGGTCAAGTGCAAGACGACATTATTACTATTGAACGCATTATGTAAACAAAAAGCATTTATTAAATTATTTTAAATAGTAACTATTTCTTTTAAGTGTTATTTAATTTGACATAAATTTATTTGATATAAAGTTATTTCATATATAAAATGATATTTTATTGACTTCTCTTCATTTTAAATCAATAAAGTATGAGAAAAATAAATGTAACCATTTTTATAATTTTTAGACATTGATAACGATATCATTGCCGGGAGGGGGGGGGGGGTCGAGAGAATTGACTTCACTTCATTGTAAATCAATAAAGTATGCGAAAAATAAATGTAACCATTTTAATAATTTTTAGACATTGATAACAATATCATTGCCGGGGGCGGGGGGGAGGGAAGTTCGAGAGAGGATAACGTATGATATCATAAGGAGGTGGGATTCCAAAATTGCCAAAAAGTTGTTAACGTTATATAAGTACCTTTCATTGAATTTCTGATTTAAAATTGTTTTTCCTTCCACCCCCCCCCCCTCCACAAACACAGTAATCAAAGTTTAAAAACTCTTTAAAACTGTTTAATAATAATTTAAAAAAAAAATCTGCTCTATTTGTCATTTTATTGTCACAATAAACAGGGTTGTAGTGGGTAGCTGCCAGGGTACCCACCCAGGCTGGGTTTTTTATGAAAAACACGGGTTTTTTACAACCTTAAGGATTGTAGTGGGTAGCTGCCCGGGTACCCACCCAGCTACCCGCCCGGGCTGGGTATTTTATAAAAAACGGGTTTTTTACAACCCTGCCAATAAATAATCGATCATGAAGATTTCTCTTCCCACCCGAAATTCGGTTTTCCCTTTACTCCGGCTCACCCCTCAACCTCCCACTTAAAGAGTATACAGTAGCCTCCCTCTTATCCGGCCTCCTCTTAACCGGAACTCCGCTTTAACCGGCCGACTTTTCTTTCCAATATCAGGCAAAATTCAGGGATGACGACCTCGGGAACTCAGCTTACGCTTTCGAGTTGAAGTCCAATCCCGAAGGGAAGGAGGCAAAATTCAGAAAGGAGAACGTCAGTTCTAAAGGGATACGCGTTGACCAGTGTTGAATTCAGGGTGTGGCGATGGGGGACATCCCCCCCCTAGAACACTGAGATTTACACAACCCCCACACCCGGAAGATTTGAGATTTTGCGTTTTGATGGTCAAAAGTGCAATCTCCCCCTACTCGGAACTCTATAATGTCTGATCTATCTACAAACTGTTTTGTACAAACACTTAAAAAGCTTGAAGGATGCGAACAGATCACCTTAGAAGATGTATAAGAGTTGTTTGAGTCTGATAAAGATCTCAAGCATGAAACGTTTATTTGACGAGGATACAATCAGGACTGTAACTGATGTTTTTTAATACGAAGACGATCCTGATGACGATCCAGTTTTAGTTGATACATACGGCTAAAATTCCTCATAAGGAAGGGGTAAAATCAATAGAGTTAGCGCTACGCTATGTTGAACAGCAGCTCACAACTTCCTCAGTTAAACATGATGTTAAACAGATGGAGAGATTATGCTGCAAAATGTTGGACATCTGGCCTTCAAGAGCAGAAGGTCACCGATTTCTTTACGGTTGATTAACTTAAATATACATAACGTGGAACAATTTCAACTTCTTATAAAGGTGTGTGACACGATTTTCAACAATTTAATTTGTGTTAAATATTTTTTATTATTTGTTATCAGTGATAATGTTTTTTTACAATTCGATTAATTATAACTAGTATTCATTTAACAAAATATAGAAAATAGGTACTTTTTTTAAAACTACACAAATTGAAAAACTTAATGCATCGAACGGGTTTAATTAATTAAATTCCGCAGATACTTTATTTACATTTTTTATTTCTCCGCTTTAACCGGTTTTTCTCTTAACCGGGTAACCCTCGATCCCGTTTAGGCTGGTTAAGCGGTAGGCTATTGTACTTGCATTTTTCTTATGATTTCCGCAATCTATCTCAAGAACTAATGCATGAATTTTCATCAAACTTCAGATTCAGGTATACTTTTAAAAATATCGGTGCTGATTATGTTTTGGTGTAAATTGCCCAACAGGTGGTGCTGCTATGCTGGATTTTTCAAGATTTTCGCAATAGCTCTATCTGAAAAAGTTTTGCACGGATTTTCATCAAACTTCAGATTCAGTTAGACGTTGACATAGATTGTTGCTGGTTAGGTGTAGGGATGCACCGAATAGTTATTTTGTCCGAATACCGAATATTCGGCCAACAGGCGAACCGAATATCGAATATTCGGATACCCGAATAGTAACTATTCGACGGAATACCGAATATTCGGCTTGTCGAATACTTTAATATTTCAAAGTTTAAAGGCATTAAAATGTTAAATTTTAAAACAATTTTTATAATATTTAAAATAAACTTTTATTCTAATAAACAAGAGCTTTTTTTAAGTAAACTTTATTCTGAAAAACATCAGCTTTGAGTTATTTAAGAAGAGGATAGTTATAAAAAAATTTAAATAATAAAATTTTAAATTTCATGGCTTCTTCTGAGAATTAAAACAAATGAATAAAATTTTCTTAAAAAGAGAAATTGTGAGAAAATTGGAAGAAAAATTGTGCAGCATCATATATTAATTGTTTGTCAGGAAGAGACTAAAGTAAATGTAAATACAGTAAACTCTGTCTAAGGCGGAATCGATCGGGACCAAGATAATTTTCCGTAGTAGACTATTGCAGTAAACTCTCTGCAAGGCGGACTCTGTGTAAGACGGAAATCTGTCTAACTCGGAAAGATTTTCAAGTCCCTATGAATCCATAGACACAGAGTAAAATTTTTCTAACGCGTAGCAGACAATATTCCGCGTTAGAAAAATTTTACTCTGTGTCTATGGATTCGTAGGGACTTAAAAATCTTTCCGAGTTAGACAGATTTCCGTCTTACACAAAGTCCGCCTTACAGAGAGTTTACTGTAATAGAATCGATTCAAATTTTATATGGTGGCAACTTAGCAAGAATAACTATTCTACTCCCTTTGATTAAGCAAAGAAGGAAGTTTTTGAATGCATCCCAGATCGGTGTCTGGAGTGGGCAATCAATCATTTTCAGAGATTGTAAACGTTGTTCTTAAAATCTTAGCAAAAAACTGGTTATTTACTGGACAATGTTCAGAAACTTGTATTTGTACATAATTAATACCTATTAAAACCCTCGTGATTGATAAATTTTCTTAAATAATAATTAACAAACAGCAAATAAATAATGTGAAAACATTCTCTTTTATTTAAATATGATTCTGTTTCTAATTATTTTGAATATCTTTTTAAGTTGACTGTTAAACGTAGAAGTTGTATAAAGTTTTAAAAAATATGTGTTAAAAGTTTTTTTTAAGTATTCCGTTTCGCCAAATCGAATATTTGGCATGACGAATAGTTTGCTATTCGGCCAAGCCAAATATTCGGTATACCGAAAAGTTTGATATTCGGCCAAACCGAAAATTTGTGACATGGCCAAATAGGCCGAATACCGAATAGATACCGAATATTCGGTGCATCCCTAGTTAGGTGTAAATCACCCAACAGGTGGCGCTGCATTTTGCAGGATTTACACGATTTTAGCAATAGCCATATATCTCAAGAACTAATACATGTAATTTCATATCTTTAGAATTCTCATGATGGACATAAATTGTCATTTAATTTTGTCGCTCTGATAGCGAATTTTGAAGTACTGACATGTATGAAATAGAAGAAAATTTTGAGATTGGCACATCTGACTACTTCTGCTGTATTTGTTATTTTAAAATTTTCTAAATTTCTACTGCTACACGCTGAAATTCCTCTTTTTCTGGCCATTCGAATGTTTAAAACTTGTATTTACAAAAATAAAATCCTTTATTAAAAAATGCATATTATAATTATTTAGTTTAATTTGTAGGTCCTTATACTTTTTTGGCTTTGGCCCTTGAAAGTCCTTAAAAGTTCTTGATTTTTATTTGAAGAAATGTATACGAACACTGAAAAACACACGAAAAATAAGTCCATTAATTGTAGGAAATAAATATATTCCAACATTTAATTATAAAAAAGTCTTGCAAAATTTGTCAATCAATTGTGTGGAAAAAAACGGGAAATTTTCTCGTAGGTTACGAGGGGAAACTTGCTTTATTTGTCTACCAATTGCTTTAAAAAAAAAGAAAGAAAGAAAAACTTGCTAGTTTTGCAAGTAAGTTGCACAAAAAATTCGGAAATTCGCCAACTGTTTATGGAAAAAAGTTAAATTTGTTGATTGATCACAGGGAAAATCCACAGAAATCATCGATTGATCATAGGGAATATCCTCAATATTCAACTTTCGACTGTATAGAAAAATTCTATCAGTTAGTAAAAATCCTTCCAAAATTCGTCAATTGGTAGACATTTTGCCAAATGTCCAAATCCATCGGTAGCTGAGAAGAATTGTGAATTTTGTCAGTCGGTTCTGCGAAAAAAATCATGAGTTTTGATAATCAATTGTGGGAAAATATCGTGAATTTCGTCAAAAGATTGTGAAAATTAGTGATGTATTTTGTCAGTCTGTCACAGAAAAATATTATGAATTTCGACAAGTAATCGTCAAAAAAATTCAATTTCACTAAATGACTGCAGAACCAAGGATACATTGGGTTGTCTAAAACTGTAATTATAATTTAAAAAAAAATAATAAATTTGTTTAAAAAACTGTTAAGTGTTTGAATTTGCAAATATGAAATGTTCATATGTAACTTCTGGAATTACTTACTTATTTTTTGTGTATTTTTCTTATTTTTAGGTTAAACTTCAGGCCCAATTTTTCAACAGCAGTGTCTGCTGTATAATGGTGAAATTCACGAGCTGTGGGACTACAGTTATGTTCTCCTATCTGGCTGTAATAATTTTTCAGAAAATTTTGGGTTAGACGTTGAAACATCATGTACTCAAAACCAGAATTATCTAATTCAATTCTTATTATAATTTATGTGTCTTATTATATTATAAGTGAACAAAATTTATGTCAAAAAATATTGTAAATAAAATAAATTATTACTGTCATAATTATGATGATCTTTAATTATATATTAGTTTGCTTTTTGTCTCTGTCATGTGTCGAAAATTATTATATTTAAATTTTAGACTATTTTCTGAAAGACGAAGTATCATGAAATCGAAAGCTGATTTATTATTATTAAGCAAATAAAAATTACTTTAGGAATAAGTCAGAAATTAGTGACTATGGATTTCATAAATAATGACGTTTTCTGCAAACAAATATTTTCATAAAGTTGGGGGGGGGGCATATTTTTTTAATTTTATGTAGTAAAGTTATGGTTGTGCAGATCTGGATACAAATATTTTATGCAATTTACAATAAATGACAAGGTATTATACAAATGAATATAACAAAAAAAATTACACTTTCATGATCAATTAATTTAAAATGTTTCAATGAAATAGTCCAATCAATGGAAAAAAAAGTCTGGCTATTGTGATAATAGAGGAGCCATTGCCACCTTCTTAAAATTGCTTAATTATTATTATTATTATTATTATTATTATTTGCTTCATACACAGGAGTGAAAATTTTGCTTCAATTTTTTTGTATGTAACATCATAAACTCTCATTACACGTCTTTTTTTTTCTTTAACATGGAAAAGTCAGTAAATTGTAGTTGAGCTGGATTAGATACCCTGTTGAAACGGACTAGTAAAATAAATACAGATTATTTGTAAATTTTGGAATCTGCAAGATTTTAAAACTGAAGAAAAGATATTGCCATATGATAAATGGAGTGCAGGGGGACTAGTACTATTTTACGTTAATGGGCTACTTCACTCGGTTGAAAATACCTGCTCACTAATGTTTATTACTTGGGAGAATTTTTTTTTAAATATCAGTATTTTAATTTTTTTTTTTTTTTTTTTTTTTTTTTTTTTTTTGCATCGGATAACAGAAGTCAATCTCCGTAAAGGTCTTTTTTACTTTTTTGTTTGAAGGATTACCTTTTATGATGATATTTTCAATTTCAAATCCAGTTCTGAAAGTGAACGTAGAAAAAAAAGAAAGAAAGAAAGTCTTTGTAGAGATTGACTTCAGCTATGCAATAAAAAAATACTGAACTCTAAACAAGATATCATTAAAAGTTTAAGATTAACTTTAGTATTCTTTCGCTTGAGCAAAGTATTTTCTTAAGCTTCAAATGAGTATTATATCAAAATTGCCAATTTTATGTTCATGCAGATTATAGAAAACTCCCGAGTTGAATTACTGAAGCAGGTTTCGTGCATGCTGGTAAAAAATTAATTTATTATGCATAAGTAAAACCCATCATGCAATTTACTTTAACTTGTCAACAATTAAAATAAATGAAATAATAATGCACGTCTAACTGTTTAGTTATTAATTACAAAGAGATTCTAATATGAGTTGTATTTTGTCCGTTATGCTGTACATAATAATCATTAAAAAAATCAATCTTTAAGGGCATACTAAAAATAAGATATTTTTCCACCCTCAATAGCTCGAAATTTTCTGACACATTCTCAGGCTCATTTTTTAAAAGTAAAAACATGAAAATTGCTGATATGATTTTTGAAGATATATAAAAAGCCGTGTGTTATCATTTTTCAATTAATTTGAAATTGATTTGCAAACAATTTTTTTCTCAGCATGACCATTTTTTTTTTCATTCCCAGCTCTCTTGCTTCGGGAAATTCGGTTCAAAATGCACATTTTGACAGCATTTTTTGAAATATATTCTGCCTTTATCAAAAAATCGACAAGCACGGAACATTATATAGTTTCTGAATAAGAGAATGCCAATTTGATACATTTCAGGACAAAAATAAATTTAAAAATGAATCAGAAAATAAGTAGTTTGGATTTGAATGCACCCTTAAAGAATTCTTCATTAAAAAAATATATTCATTGGAAATTTTCTTGATTTAACTAGTAAACTTGGTAGTAAAGAGAGTGAAAAATAATGCTTCACAAAACTAATGTAATATTTTCCGGCACAATAATACTCATGTTAGGATAACATCAAAATTGCATACGATAGAAAGTCTTTGCAAACATTTAAAATATTTTCAGAAATATGTACTGTGACGAAAAAAAATCTAAACTAAGGCATTTAAATTCTCTCCTGTTATAGGCGTTCTTGTCTAAAATAATACACAAAAGCCAACGGTTGAAAAACTTTGGGCAAATCTGGCTGCATAGGAGACTGAAACAGAAACTTTTGGATTTTGTGAGAGTTCTGTCCCTACATATGAGTGGGAGGAAAAGGCTTTGTGTTATTCAAACTAATTTTTCCATTTGACTGCAGTAAATAACATTTAGGTGCTTTTTCTTATTGGTGAAGTCTATTCTGATTAACTGATCGGCTTGTGGTGATTGAACCCAAAGAGAGTGAGCACAGTGCAGATTTTTAGAGGAATCTTCCAGTTGTTTGTTTGATAATGCATGCTGTTGTTTTTTGGTCTAAGATTATGCATCTAATTCAAATTCTCTTTACATTTAAAGATATATCCTGAATATAGCCTTTCTTCTGGGTACATACTAGCAGAACTCTGGCACATTTACAGCTTTAACTGATTTCATATAAAGTGATGAATTTGCTACATCTAGATGTACATATTTAATTTTAACACTTAACAGACAGATTGTTTGTTCTCTGTCTTTCTGATTTTCCGGGCTTTTTCTAATACATTGTGGTTGTATGTAGCCTGTCCTAGGAAGTCAGAATGTAAAAATGTAACTTTACGTGATTCATCCATTAAGTGTTAACATACTAATTCTATCTGTGATGGAATCCTATTTGGAAAAAAAGAAAAGAAAACATAATTTCATAACATTTCAATATTTTGACTTAAATATTTGATGCTGAGCTCTGCATTATTTATTGCATATAAACATTTAAAAATCAATGTTAAGATTCTGATTTTTTTAATTTTGAGACTAACCAAAATGTATTTACTGTCAGAGTGCTAAAAAATAAATTGCAATTATTATCTACAGAATAGATAAAAAAAATAGGCAATTAGGCTAATGCATGTTTGCTGACATCTGTCAACTACGATCATAAAAACTGGATATTACCTTCAAATATGATAGCTTAAAATGACAAATTATTGAAATTCTATACTGGGTATGAGAATTCCAGACTTCATTCTCTTTTTTCGAGTAATATATGATGCATTTTCTTGATTTGAGAGAGAAAGAGAGTTTAAAGCATAATGATAGCAAATTTTTTCTATAATAATAAAAGCTTTCTTAAATGTATTACATTAAATATTGTTGTTCTTTTATTGTAATGGTGCTGTATAGTTGAGTGTTGAATTCAGGTACACTTTTCTGAAGGGTGGAGGTCTCTTATAGCTAGAAATGTTATTAACATGGGATTGAAAAGATATAATTCAACATTGCTGTAAATACTACATAAGCATTATAGCATAAACTTGCCAATTATCCTGTGTGTGTCCATTGGGCCACCCCTTAATATCATTATTCGTATGGTGTGTAATGAAGCAGTGACATGACAAATTCCCATATTTGGTACAGATAATTTCTTTCTCTTAAATTTATCTCTTTAGAAATGTTTGTAAGTGTGCTAAAGCCAGAGAAAAGTTAATATTAACAATGATTTTGGATTGTGTCTTTTCATTTCTGTGTTGATAATGTTTCTATTTCCATTAATTAGAATGCGCTAAAAATACAATTTTTATTATGTCTACTGAAATGTAAATCTGTTAAAATTACACACATTTAATTTTATTCACTAAAACTGGATAAATGTTTAAATTTGTGCTAATTAGTCAGATCTATTTAGCTTCACATTAAAAGTTTGAGGTCTTAGTTTTTAAAATATTGAATTTTAGTTAAAGTTAACCCTTTGTTGTTGCTGTTTGAAGAAAAAAATGTTAAAAAAGTTTATAACAAGAATTAATAATTGTTGTTCTGTGTCTAAAAGGGGAAAAAAGAGTAGTTTTTTAAGAGGGGTAATATAGTCTTCAATAATATTGCTTTCTAAAACATATTAATGAAAAGCTTTGTAATTACTGATACATCAAAGCTAAAACTTTTACAAAAATAAAATAATTGGATTTTCTTTTAAAGATATTTTAACAAAAACCTGATAATTTAACAAGAATATTTTATAACAATATTTCTTTATGTTAAATGTTTTTGTGAAATAATTATTAATCTTTTGAAAATTTTCAGTTTATTTTTTTAGACAAATTCATCTATAGAATTTAGAAATACATGAAATTTCATTGATTAATTTTTTTAGCAATTTAATACTTTCAAATCTAGTAATCGAAATATTTGCTTCGTAGAATTGAATTCATTTAATGATTTTATTTATACAAGCTAACAAAACGGAAAAATCTGTGGATATTTTAATATTTTGTTGGGTTTTTAAGAGCTATACATTTAAAAAGTTTACCCTTTTTAAAAAAAAAAAAACTAATTCAGCCATACAATCTTAAATATCATATTTTTAGTACATTGATATAAATACAAAAATTTATAGTTAGTAAAAAGTTATGTAAATCAAACGTTTTACTAATTATATATTTTTTTTTGCAATTATATCATACATATGCATACTAAAAATTTACTTGAGATGATATGGCTGATTTATGTGAATAAATTATTGCAAAATTTAAATGGTATAGTTCTTAAAAATACAATAAAATGTAAATACATCTCTATATTTTCCCTTTTGTTATCCTGTATACATAAAGAATTTTTAAGTTAATTTAATTCATACTAATATAAGAATATATTTGAATTACTAGATTTGAAAGTATTAAATTGCTAAAATTATTATGAAATTTAATTTATTTCAAAATTCTATAGAAGAATTTGTCTAAGAAAACTGAAACTTTTCATAAGATTAATAATTATTTCACAAAAACATTTAACATAAGGAAGTATTGTTATAAAAAATTCAAAGAAAACGAAATAATGCAAAGACAAAAATCGTATAATAAACTGGTGGTTGGTTTCCCTGCGATGCACTGTGTTTCGCCCACCGGCCGCTGTTGGCGTTGAAGTGCGCTAGCAAATTTAACACGTAGTGAGAAGGCTTGTATATTCAAATTCAATGACTTTGGTTTATACGGAACACATATTGTGTATTTTAAAATTATATATTTATAAATATTTTTTTTAATAAATTCTGGCGACAATCAATATTTTTTTCATTTTAGAAATAGAGTTATTTTGCACATGAAAGGGTAAACACATCGAAAATTAAATTTTGCACTACTATATGAAAGTTATTTACTGTGTTACCTCGGATCACTAATGGTTCGTATAACCAGTGCTACGTCTAAAGAATATTATTTTCGCTGTTTTCCTGATTCGTCTGACAAATAATTTATAAAATGCATGCTGTAAGATAGGAAGTCACATTTAATTTTGATTGGACGAGAAACTATTATTCTGTTTTATGAATTCGTTAGTTTTCAGCTTACAAACGAGATTCTCAGACGATATTTGTAAGTTGAGGTGCCACTGTATTTTTAAACAATAAGCAAAGTGTAAAAATGTTACATATGTTGGTTATGTTGAACTGAATTAAAATTCTTTTCAATTTATTTATGTAATAATGTATTTAAAACTATTCCAAATGCAGTCGAACTCGTTTATTACCAAAAGCAAGGGAATTACAAATAGCTACGTATTAACTGTTGTCCTTAATATAATTGAATATAATAAAAATCTTAAAGACATATATATTCAGGGTGTCCCCGAATTCATGGGCTAAACTGTAATGGAAAGTAAAGTTCACATAAAGAAGCTATCTCAGTATAGCAATCTGGTTTCGAAAATTCTATTAACTCGTTTATAATAAAATATACATTAAAATTTATAGGATTAGGTCCTGATTGTAGAGTGCTTATAAGTTATGGGAATCACCACTGAAAAAAAAGATAATATTACTCTAAATAGCTTTAAAATATTAAATTAACTTTTAAAATATTAAATTAATTTTTAAAATATTAAATTAACTTTTAAAATATTAAAATGTTGTGCATTGAGCTTATATCTTTAAGCAATCCGAATGCACATCAGAAGTATTTCTAAATTATATAATAAAGAAAATAAAGACAGGAAATGTCACAACGATAATTGATCAATTTCAATGTCTAATTTTCAATAATAATCTGCTAAAGGATGGTTGTTCAAATTAGAATTTTTAAAATCACTTTTCCAATACTTATTTTTTCGTTCAATAAATAGATATTTAAAATAAAATAAGAAGTAAAATATTTTCGTTTCAGTTCAACATAAATAATAATTAATTCTTTAACCATATTTCATTAATGAGTACCATTTAATGAATAGCAGAATCATATTTCAGAAGCAGGAACAAATAAAATCTATAATTAACAGCTGTCTTACGATATTATTCTTATTGTTTCAGATAAATAATTGATTTAATTGATTATTAGAATAACGATTTATAAACAGCAGGCATATTTTGAGGGATATTGCAAGAAATTATTTTCGGTTTATAAATATTTATTGTAGATAGCGTAGTTTATACATATAATGGAATTATGGAAATATAGGCTAAGCTAAGTGTACTATAAAAATAAATGACAAATAAAACTTACTACTAAGACAAAAGATAATATAAGAAATACAAATATCTACTAAAGCAATTTAATTTGATAAGAAGCATATTAAATAAAATTAATTTTGAAATATGTCAAATATTCAATTATTTAAATATTCGAAATATTTCGAATATTTTATCACCATGAAATATACGGCAAGATCTTCTGTAGAAGTTGGTAAAAGGAAGCAGAAAATATAAAAAATGATTTTGCATTAGAGCTAAGTCATTTTCAGTTATACGTATAATCTGACTCCTAATGCCAAGAGTATCAATTTTACAGTGTGATTAATAAATGTCCAAGGTGATACGCCATCTCTTTAAATATTTCCCCAAGAAACATACTTCCAATTGCAAAATTTCATTATAAAATGTGAAAAATTTGATTAGAAAAGATGCAACTTCATGATGGGGCTATTTGAGAAAATACAAAAATTAAATATTTATATAGCCCCGTATGATAAAATTTCCAATTAGGAAATTTTCCTTATCCATCCCTGAATTAAACACACACACACACACAAAAATCCATCTTGATACCTGCAAAACTCAGAGAGATATGTCCGTTGTAATAATTCGTGAGGCTTCAAGGGATAAGACACATATTGAAATTCAAGAACAGTAGTTCAAGTACACTGTTAAAAATTTGCAGCATTCTGGCAGGTCATTTGACCGTTTTTTCCGAAAACGGTGACACAACCGTAATTTTAACACTATTCGGACCATATTATTGGCTATTTTATGGTCAGAATATAGTTAGATTATGATTATAAAACCGTTTTTTTTTTTCAAAGAACGGTCGAATGACCTGCCAGAATGCTGCAAAATTTTTAACAGTGTACTGTAATTCAAGAATCAATGTTACTGGAAGGTGTCCGGGAAACAATTATTTATTTTATTATCTATTTATAGAGTTAGAATTTTGAATTTTTTGTGATGGTTAACCATATAGTTTCTAAATAGATTCACTTCATAAGACTTATTACAAAATTAATATATATATATATATATATATATATAGTTAAAAAATTCCAATAGTTATTTCAAGCATTACCACAAACTGTAAACTTTAATTGAAGCACAAAATTAACTTAACCAAACTAAATAAGAACTATAATTTAACTTAATAAACAAACTTAAAGAAACACAACTTAACCAACTTTAACTTAAACAAAACAACCATAAGAAACAAGGCAAATAACTAATTAAACATGGAGACAGGTCTGTGTGGTTTATGACACACTAATGCAGGGTTAAAACTGTTTTTAAGCATGCAACATTCCCCGGATTTACCTGTCGAGACCATATTGAAAAAACAAATGAAACAAGATTAAAGCTAAATGAAACCGACCGACCGAAATCAATCCATATCAAAAGCGATCTGTTTCCACTACATTCCGTAAACCACACGCTTCGAGTAAAGGCATCAATTCACTTCTGTTCTTGCAAGTTCTAACATAATTATACGTCATATTTTTGACCAGACTCACAGGATAACCCTGTTTCACAGCAGTGACGTACCATTTCAGCATATCCTCATTCAAAATGACACTATCCGATGTCAATCGGTTTAATCTGTTTAAACCGTTAATATAAATGTTTCTGAATACCGATATATGGACATTTGAATTGAAATTCAATATTGCAATTGTTTTAAAGTTAAAATCGTCTCTTTTATCATAAACCGATGTAATTAAATTTCTGTTTTCTAATTTTAGATTTACATCTAAGTAATTTGTATTGCAACTATTATGACTACCGGAAAGTTTCAATTCTAAATTTTTAGGATAATATTTAAATTCATGGTTAATCTTTATTCCATTCAGCTCGACAATCAAAACGTCGTCGATATATCTGAAACTCATTATGTCTTTATGTAATTCACTTATATTTTCATATATATCTAGATACATGTCGGCCAAAATTGAACTGCAACTCCCCCCCATGGGGATACCCTTAATCTGCTTATATACCTTATTGCCCTCATATAAAAAATTCTCTTGAACCACCAATTGAAACAAATTTTGAAATTCACTTAAATCCATGTATAAATCACCATACCTATTATACACCTCCAATATCTTCTCCCTCAAATCCTCAATCTCTATGTTGTTAAACAAATCTGCAAAATCATATGCATACAATCCTGTAATCTTATTTTTATACCTTTTTACTTTTTCCAACAGTTCATAACTATTACTTATTATAAAAATTGAATTCTCACTTTTAATCTTCAAAAATATTCTCTTCAATACCTTTAATAATTTTTTATTTGCACATTCAATATAGGAATTATAACCACATGTAACGGTTCTAAATTTCACAGGGCATTTATGGAACTTGGGTATTAAAACCAAATAAGGAAAATTCAAATTATCTTGTTTTGTTTTAATTTTTTTATACATTGCCCTAATTCTGTTCTCCACCTCATTAATTTTTGCCCTAATTAACTCATAATTATTTGTGTTTTCATAACTTTCTCTTAATATTTTTCCATATAATTTTTTACAGATAATTGCATAGTTAGTACTTGCCTTATCTACATATGTTATTATAAAATCATCTTGGATGTTTTTTATAGCTTTTCTTAAATCAATATATTTCTCTTCGGACAAACCCTCAAAGTTTTTAACGTATGTCTCCTCTAGTTCCTTTAAAATATGATATTTCCATTCTTCAAATAATTCTCCAGGTAGTCTGTATTTATAAGTTAACTTTTGTATAAAGATTTCTATATTATATTTAAACCGTTTAACTGCATTACTTTTCGTGAAATTCCGTTTTATTCTGTATTTTTCTCCATAACTCATTTGATTTTTCAGTTTGACATTTTGTACGATATCTAGATTCCCAGTTATTACATGTCCATAATGTTTGTCTACATATTTGTCTACATATATATATATATATATATATATATATATATATATATATATATATTAATTCATAATAATTTAAAATTGTTATAACTCGAAATATTATTTGTCGAATTGAATTTTCTTCTTTTAATTAAACAGTAATATATAAGCTAAGTAAGCTAAGTAAGCAAATATATAAAAAATATATTTATTAAAAAAATTAAAATAGCAATTATAAAAAAGATGCAACTTATTTTAAACAAATCATATTTTAAATAGTGAAATTATTTTTTTCAAGTTTGACGAATTAAAATTTAGATAAAATATTTGAAAAATATATATTCCAAGTTTGAACCATTATTGACTTACGGTTATTGACTTACATCAATTTAAAGATGTGAAATGCTGAAAAAAATATGATGCAGAAATGTGTGTAACTCATACATTAGTCTCTTATACAAATCTGGTATACAGCCAAAATCACAAAATTTACGTTTATTAGAGATATAAATTTATTTTATACACTTTATGTTTCTGATAATAGATGTGTTTATTGATATGATGCGAAAGAAAACCATTTCCATAGGCGATGCACTTAATTTTATTTAATCCATTATCTAGACAGGTGTCTGCGCCATATTTTAGATTTCTGCGCAGGCCAAAATATGTACAAAAAATTCCCATTTTTCTTAAGATACAATTAAGATTATTTTAAAGAATACACATACATAATTATAAGAAAATTTTACAGTATAGTTTAGATTACTATGTGTTCGCATGACAAAAACATAGCTTCCAAAACTCCCACTAATCCTCCGTAATATGTAGATTAATTTGACCAAGTTAACCACTTTAAAACCAAAAAAATATTTAATGAATCTTTGACTTTTTAATTTAAAGGTTTTGTGTCGAATTTATTCAATCAAATTTCGTAAAAGAGCTTCTGGTTCGAATTTATACTGGTCAAAGTAACCTGGGTCAAATATACTCACTTATAACGGAAGATTTGTGGGAGCTTGGCATCTATTAAAAAATAGGCAATAACAACGTTAATGATTATTTATACTCTTAGACTATTACATTCGAATAAATATTTATTTATTTTTTTAATCTCGTTTGGAATAAATGAAACATGCGTTTAAAAACATATTAACTTTTGAAGCTGTGTGTCAAAAAGTATATTTTTGAAAATATTTCTGTGTAATTTATTAAACATATTTCCAATGATTTTGTTGACAGAAGTTTCATTATCGCTATTACTATTATTGCAAAACTTATTGCCTGCCCATTACGTCCTAAAAACAATAAAGACACTACGCGACCAGCGGGCCATACCGGTTAGGGGCCTGGCACCAAACTCGGACTCATGCAGACCTATAGCATATTTTTCATGCAAGTTCCAAGCAAAAATCTAAACAATGTTATTTTATATCTAAAAGTTAAGGCATTGTCTTAGATCGACATTTAACACGTTCACGCCGGTGCGGTCGGTCACACTCGACTGTCTCAGAGTTATCAAGTCTGCGGCTCCTTGTACACCACTGTTATTTTAGAGAAAATGCTATTCCTTTAAATCGCTCACTTGTTCTAATTAAATAAAACAACATTTTCTGTATTAAAATACCTGTATCCAAAAGGCCGGAGACTTGCCAGCTCTGAGACAATCGAGTGTGACCCACCGCGCCGGCGTGAACGTGTTAATAATGTGTAAATTTATGTCGACTTCTAACTTGCATTTCAAATGAACTGATATCACGTCTCTCAGAGGTATGCTTAAGAAGTGTAAGCCACTAACTTTCGATTTTAATATCGCTGTGAATTTTGCAGATATCAAGATAGAATTTTTTTAAGGATTTTTTTCTTTTATTCAGAAATGGATAAGGAAAATATTCCTAATTGGAAATTCCATTCTACAGGGAACGTATAAAAATTTATTTTTTGTATTTCCTTAAATAGACCCCCCACCCCCACCCCATAGAGATGAAACATATCTCATGAAATTTTGCACTTTTTTATGATACTTTGCAATTGGAAGTATGTGCGTAGGGGCAATATTTAAGGAGATAGCCTATTTCGATAAATATGAATCACACTGTATAATCAACTTTTTGACTGTACTTGTTTAAGCAGAATATAACCCCTAGAACCTCATAGAATACATAAATATAAACGCAGCAACATGCCTTGATCTCACAAATACCCTATTTCTGAACACTTATTTCCCAAATTTTTGAAACGTATTTTTGAAAATATTGATTATATTTTTTACATATGTATGCAGCGTGCGCTTACGCTTTACGTCTGTGAAACAATAAATGTTGTGAACGAAATCAAATCTTTTTGGCAGTGATTGAAGATAACTTCGTATAAGAGTGAACAAGAACAAAATTCATTTTGGGATTTTATCTAAATCTAAAAGAACTCCTTTTAATGGCACATTTTTGTAGTGAACAATATGAAGATAATGTTTGTGGAAGGAGTTGAAGATATAAACCTTTCGTACTTCTCTAAAAATTTCCAAGGACAAAGGACAAAGAAAAAGGTGTTCGTCTTTCAGAAAGCATCGACATTAAAAACCAGTCTGAAGCCATTAATTGCCAAAACAATAAAGCCTATTGCAATAATTGACACATTTTGTAGATTATTTTTTAAACGTGTCATGTTTGCATGTGTTTGTTACTTTGAAGGATATTTGACTTTATATTAAGTCCTCTAATAACCATTAAGCAGGTTCCTATATGGTTTCATTAGCTGTATGATAACAACCATTGAGCACCATATATGAACTTGATCATAGAGATACAGTAAAACTGTTTGGAAATTCTACCGAATAAACTTTAAACTTTCATCCAAGAACTTTAGATCATTTCTATGCCAACTTCCCGATTTTTTCAACACCAATATTTTTTATGCAGAAATATTAGTTTTACGCAATAGTACAATTTCTGGAATTAAATAAATCGAATATTTTTGTAAGAATTTACTGGTACCTAAAAACAATTTACTGGTATCGGGGGGTTGGCAATTATGTATATAGTAAATGTTTTTATGGATATAGCTATTTCTAGCCACAATAATGTATTTGTTTTAGAGCATTTTCTATTAATGTGTGACATATAATCCAGATATCCTGCACTTAAAAAAACCCGCATGTTTCTTGTGCTAGGAAAATGTAATATAATCACGAACAAAAATATAGAATAACCTTATCAGAGATACCCACGATTTTGGATAGAGTTCTTCATTCTTAAAACAGAAACAAAATATTTCCAAGATTTAAAGAAGCATGTATAAGAAAAAGTTGATTTTGCTAGTAATAACTTTTGGAATTATTTCACAATATTTATAATGTATTAGTCAATTTTGTAAAAATGCAGTATCAGTTATTATAATAATATCAACGCTGAAATAAATATTTTAAATTGCGTAATTGTGTTTATATACACAAGATTAACGAATTAATAGCAATTTTATTGTTAAGATTATTATTGTTATTCATAACGTTTGTCTACCAAACATTTATGTTGAACTTTAAAATGTTCGATTGAAAATTGATGCATTAATAAAATCTATATTCTTGGTTGAAAAAGCTGATTAATACACTATAAAATCTACTCCGAATTTTTTCCGAAAATCAGTGTATAGACAAGAAACTTTGTTTTTATAAATTGCCTTTAAATCTATATAATATAATGGTTTCAGAGTTTACTATTAAATATAAAGTACTCTTTTCAGAATCTAGGGGAACTTGGTAGACGTTATTATATTTTACTTCCCATCATACCTAGTAGAGGGTAAGTCTTGTAATCGTTTTGAAAATAGAAAAAAAATTGGCGGATTTACACGTTTCAGACACTGAAGATTCCGAAAAACATATTTTAAGGAAAAAAAAAATTGCTGTCTGTCTGTGTGTCTGTAAGCGCTCTATCTCCCAAACAAATTGAGATATAGACTTGAAATTTTGTGTGTACTTAGTATGTAATAATGGGCTGAATATCAGTAACTTCGATTTTCCGGAACTATTTTTTTCGGACTATCGAAGTATTCTTTCTTATAAAAGGTATACAAAATTTTCGAAATTATTCATTTTAAGGAGTGAATATAAAAGATTTAAATGTATATATATATTTTTTTTCATAAAGAATGAAGTCAATCGGATAATTAGATCCTGAGATATTTGTAATCATATTTTCCACACTCTTTGATTTTTCATGACCCTGTATTTCATTGAAATCTCAATTTCATTCAAATTTCAATTCAAGGATATATTTTCTTTGGAAATTGGACGCTTAATCCGAGGCAGTTAAATGTTAGTTAATATAATTATCATTTTTGGAATTTTAAGGATGTGTCATTTACGGAATTCGGTACTACTTGATTACCCCGTTGACCAAAATCTATTGCCAAACTATAAAATTAAATACTAGTAATGGCTTATCGTAAATATCACATTCACTTGAAAACGGAAGAACATATAGAAAAATGAGCCTTGATAAAATGACGTAAGTTTGTAGTTTTTTGACCTACATAACCCCTCCTCCTGCAGGTAAACGCAACGTCTCCCGCCAGTCAGACCGTCCGTAAACGTACTACACCACAAAACGGAAGAACATATTGAAAAATGAGCCTTGATAAAATGACGTAATTTTGAAGTTTTTTGACCTGCATAAACTTTCTTCCGCAGGTAAACGCAACGTCTCCCGCAGGCCAGACCGTCCGCAAACATACTACGCCATAAAACAGAAGAACATATAGAAAAAGGAGCCTATAAAATAACGTAATTTTGAAGTATTTGACATGCATAATCCCTTCTCCCACAGATAAACGCAACGTCTCCCGCCAGCCAGACCGTCCGTAAACGTACTACACCATAAAATGGAAGAACATGTACAAAAATTAGCCTTGATAAAATCAGGTGACGAAAACATTGCTAACTCTTAGCCTATAAGTATCAAATCGATTTCAAAAGTAATGGTTGTAAATTGATGGTGACAGCCTGTGCTTTAACATAGGCTCTATTTTATGTTTATCTTAATACCACCTGGGCTTTGCAGGAGCAAAAAAAGTTCTAAATTTCAGTTTTTGTGTTATGGAAGGGCCTAGAATCATGAAATTTGGAATGTTAGTTACTTATAAGATATCAATTATCTCTAAGAACATTCCTAAAAAATCGAATTTTAAAAGAGGTGAAAATGCGTGAAAAGCTTTGTAAAAAGCGTTCAAAATTGCGATTTTTATGCAATCTCCTAAAGTACTGAACCTATTTCAAATATAGTGCGTGAAAATGATGATAACGGCACGTGCTCCAAGCTAGGTTATATTTTATGTCTGTTTCCACTATCCCTAAAGGAATGCAGCAGCAAAAAACATTCTAAAAATGCGATAATGGTGTTATGGAAGGACATAGATTCATGAAATTTGGCATGGTATATATTTATTAGATATTAATGATCTCTAAGAACATTTACTTAAAAATTTGAAATTTAAAAGGGGTCTAAATACGCGAAAAGCGTTCTAAATGCTGATTTGTGAGCAATCTCTGGAATAACCAAGCTGATTTCAAACGTAATGGTAGGAAATTGATGCTGACAGCCTCTGCTCTAACATAGATGCTATTTCATCTCGATGTCACTACCACCTGTATCTTGCAGGAGCAAAAAAACGTTCTAAATTGCAATTTTTGTGTTCGGTAGGCACTAGCAATTTGAAATTAGGCAATTGGTACATATTTATTAGATATATATGATCTTTAAGAACAGTTTAAAAAAATTGGAAATTTAAAAATGGTGAATATGCTCGAAAAGTGTTCTAAAAACTTTTAAATTGCGATTTCTACACAATCTTAGGAAATATCAAACCGATTTCAAAAGTAATGGTTGCAAATTTATGGTGACAGTCTCAACTGGAACATACGCAATATTTTATGTTGCTGTCACTAACATCTGGTTGTTGCAAGAGCAAAACATGTTCTAAATTGAGTTTTTGCTTAACTGAGGGGTCTAACATTTTGAAATTTGGCATGGTAATTACTTACAAGATACCAATGCTTTCTAAGAACGGTCGAAAGGAAATTCCAAATTTAAAAGGATGAAGCGAGCGAAAAACTTTCTAAAAGAGTTTCAAATTACAAACTAGTATTTAATTAAAACAATCTTATCAAACACCAAACTGATTTAAAAAATAACGCTTGCATGTTGGTAGTGATAAAAAGTGCTAAATCATAAGCTATACTTTATGTTGGTGCCACTACCACGCCAGAGGGTTTTAGTAGGAAAAAAATATTCTAAATAGCGATTTATGTGATACTAAAGAGGCTAGATACATTAACTATGGCATGGTAGTTAGTTCGAACTTAGACAAATTGTTGCTGCCCGTATGGTGGGTGCTTCCTTTAACAAGGTAGCTGACGTTTTTCATGTTTCAAAAGGCAACGTATCGAAGATTTATACCGCATACAGGAAAAGCGAAAAACATCATCCATTAAGTCACAATGCGGACAAAAGTGTGTGTTGGATGATCGTGATAGACGGTCATTAAAGTTGATTGTATAGAAAAATAACAAGACGACAGCTGCAAAAGTCAATACTGAACTAAATGTCGATCTCATAAAGCCTGTCAGCACCAAAACAATAAGAAAGGTTTTTAGGGCATTATAATATGTTTTTTTTTTTTAGGTGTTACCATATTTTTGTCCAACTCCCGTTGTTTCGAGATTTTTTTGAGTCGTGATTGGCTCGTCCGCGTATATGCAATACGGGAAAAATATTGTGCATCCTTGGTATTTGACACCGAAACGGAGCGCAGAGATTTCGTGGCATTCATTGTCTTCTAAAACTACGCTGTTGCCTGGAAGCGAGTCGTTGCAGAAATATACTGTTATATTAAGGGGACACATATCCTTTAAAATCTTCAAAAAATCAATTTTTTTTTAAAAATAACAATTTGCCACAAAGCGCGTCAAAATATTCGTAAAACTAAGCTTTTTATAGCAAAAAATGTAAATTAGACTTGGTTTGTTTAAAACGAAACATTTATGTTTAAACTGCTTTTTCTCAAAATCGATGTATTTTTTCTTGCACGCATAACGCCAAATGTACTAAAGGCAATGATTTGAAACTTTATATATATCATTACCATATGTGATTTTCTTCAAATTGAACTAAAATCTAAGAAATTTAACAAAAATTATTGAACGTGTGGGTATTTAAGTGATAAAGATTGTCAAGAATTTCATATTTCCATATTGAAAATCAAAAAACTTTAGAATTTTTTTTTTATTCATTAGATTTTTGTTCATTTTACTTTTGTAATTTTCTTAAACTTATATTAAAACTTTCAAAGTTCTAGAGGGTATGGATCTTTTTAAATCATGCACGCAAGCTATATACATTATCATTAATTTTAAAATATCATACATTAAGGAATAATTATTTTTAATTAATTATACAATTTTTAGTGCAAACTTTACGTTATTTGAATGAAGAAAATATTACAGTATTAACAAAAAAAAGAAACTGAGGTGGTTAGTGCAAAAATTAGTGCATGGGGTAACTTTAGATATTTGTCTCCGAAATCAAATTTTTCATCAGTTTAAAGGATATGAGCCCCCTTAACATTTTTGTAGAATGAAGTTTATGATGACATGTAACTGTTAAAGTTTTACTACTGAAAATGTTCAAGTATTTTACAAAATTGTGTCGGATGCTTGAGTTGCAGTCTACTCAACTGACTTTTAATAAAGGTTTTTTCAGAATGGATATTTTCTGTCCCTACTTACTGTAAAAATTCCAATGATTTTTTCGCAATTTCATGCCAAAACGCTAACGACGACTGCATATGAGCTGCCTTAATACACCAAACGCACTTAACATAGTTCAAAGAAATAAAAAATGAAATAATTCATTTCATTTGTATATGGAATTGCATTTAATTTTATTTCAGTGTAGTTTAACTGAAAAAGACCAACTGTTGATGTTTTAATAAATTTCCATTTTGTTAATGAAATTTAAAAATATAAAATATTAAATTTTGAGTGAATATTGTAGTTTTGTAAAATTATTTTCATTATTCAAAATATTAGAATACTAAAATAGGTGGTTCAAAAAATTAGAATACTTATGATTTTTCCTGATTTGCTCAGAGGTTTACATAAATTAAGCATAAAATTAGCTTCTGCGGGACTTCTTCTTAAGTTTTAAATACGCTTTGCATCATCATTGTTTTAATTTTGTATGAAACATGGGACGTTCGTCAGACATAACGGAGTTTACAAAGCATCGTATTATTGGTTTGCATAAAGAAGGTCTTAATCAGCAGTATATCGCCAGTTACTTAAAATTTTCTTAACCAAGTGTTAGTAGAGCAATAAAGCAGTATTTTAACGACGGACATTTTGAAAACAAGCATCTGAATAGCGACCGAAATCAATAAACAACTTAGAGAGATGATAGAAAGCTAAAGTGTATTGCTAAAAAAACACGTTTTAGAAGTATTAGATATTTGCTTCGAAAGTGGAAAGAACACGGTGTTGATGTGAGTAAATCTACCACACTAAGAAGTCTCCATAAACTTCAATCTCGTGTACCAAATATAAAGCCTCTCATGACAATTAAAGTGAAGTAGTGCGAAAAGTGCTTTTATTGGGTCTGGATGATTGAAAAAAGATATTATTTAGTGAAGAGAGTGTGTTTTGCGTAACACAAGGTGATCAAAATGTTCGTTTATGGCGAATGAAGCAAGAAGCATATGGGAACGTCCACTGTTACTCTTGTGACCACCAGAGCAAATTTCCATACATATTTCCAATTCTTTTATTGCAAAATATATTTAGGATAAATTTGATGCAACTACTTCAAAATACATCTACTCTACTTTCATAAACCATATACAATTTGTAACAAAAATTTTACTTGCCTAGATAATAAATGAAAATTTTGTTACTCTTGTGACCACAAAAAATGCAATTTTCAAAAATTGTGTTTGACGCAAAAATTCTGTGAATTATATGAGACTATAGAAATAAAATTTACAGAATATAGCAAAGTAATTGCAACTTTTTAAAAAGTATTAATCATTGAACTCATCTGATAACACATGAATTAGTTACATTTGATTTTGCAAAATGCTAAGTGTTAACCTTGTGACATTTTGTCCATAATGTAATTTTAGCAAAAATTCAGTTTAAATACTAAACAAAATAATTAAAATAAGTTAAAAAATTATTTTCCATACAGAACAACTTTTAATGATGGTTTAATTTTAAAATAACATAAAAGACTGTAAAAAATTCTAAATTTAATTATCACTATAACCACATAGCAACCTCTCAGTTTCTGCTACTTAACAGAATGAGTCATTGTCTTCATTATCAATAATATCACTTACAACTTCTCCTGTATCATGTTTTACTTAATGAAACACAAATTCTTTGTACGAATCATGTTAGTGTAAGGTTTGTAGTAGATAGTTTCATTTTTCATGGAATTAACACAATGTATTTTAGTCCAGTAAAATTAGCTCAAAAAAGAGCCGTTTTATGCAAAAATTCGCGGAAAGCTGGAAATCGTTTTAATCACTTTGTTTTCCTCCAAATGAAGGGATTTGAAGTTTGTCCCATTTTTACTAGTGAGCTTCAGACGTGGCGCCACAAAAACCTAAAAAATTTCGAATTGTTTTCAGTATATTGCAAATAACTCAAAAACCGTTCACTCTACAGAAACAGTTCTAATTTATAAATTGTAGAGCATAAAATTCTGTGTTGATTGAGTACAGCAGACTAAATATTCCATCAAAAATAAGCGAGATATGATAGATAAAAAAAGTACATTTTTCCAATTTTTTCTAAAAAATCTCAGAAAATTGGTTTTTTGAAGTGCTCATGTAAACAAACGAAATGTACTCACACGAACATTTGCGCTTATGATTACAATTTTGAAACCTTAACCCAATCCTAGTGTTTCATTAAACAAAAACTAATAGTGTCTGAGTACAGGAGTGATTGGTGGCGATAAAATAAATAGTCATCTAGCCAAAGAGATTGGAGTTGCAAATATAAAAAGTGTTATTGGTGGTGACTTTGGCCATGTGAAAGTCAACAGATCCAATCGAGTACCTTCAATGAAAAGCTTCACGTGTGCTGTTAAAATCCATGATGAGGAGGTATCTGTCAATCCAGAGACTATTTTTCACCGAATTTCTTTCCACATGAAATTAGAGGAACAACTTAAGTTCTTTGAACATGAATTGGCTCCATTTTCGAATTCTCTGTTTGATAACTTTGGGATGAGGAAAACGCGAAAGTCGGTATTTTACGATTTGTTTACCCCCCTTAATAATTTAGAACAAACCATAAAAACTGTCCATGTGATTGATGGCGACTTCCTCCTTCATCGAGTGAGTTGGGAGCTATAAGGGAAAAGTTCTCTTCAATTATTTCCAAGTACATTGGATATTTGAAAAACAACTATGCTAAAACTGCAACAATTGTTTTTGATGGTTACCCAGAAGAATCGTCTGAACATGGCACGAAACCTGCTGAGCGCTTCCGTCGAAAACATAAATACATTGCAGCAAGTGTTGACTTTAACAAAAATACGACGCTCACAATGCAAAAAGAGCACTTCCTTGCAAATGAAGGGAATAAACGCCGTTTAATAAAAATGCTCATTGAAAAATTGGAGCAACACAATTTTACTGTAAAACAAGCTGTCGAGGATGCAGATACTATCATGGTGATGGAAGCCACCTAACTTGATTAGCAGTCAGAACGTGTCATCATAGTTGGGGAAGATGTTGAACTGCTTGTGCTTTTGACTACATTTATTCCCAACTCATCCACGATATACCTCTTGAAACCTGGGAAAGGACAGTCGGGCAATGTTTTATATTCACCATTAATTTTCAAGTGCTTGCTGATTGTGAAGAAAAACGTCCTATTCCTACATGCTTTTAGTGGATGTGATTCTACATCGGCCTTCTTCCGGCAGGGCAAACTGAAATTCGTCAAGCGTTTGGAAAATCACGCTCCCCTACAGGATGTTTCAACTGTCTTTAATAACCAATATGTTACGCCTGAAGAAGTAAGTGATGTTTGGAAGAAATTTATTGCCACCTTATACAATCCCTAGTATGATGAATTCACAACACTGCACAAATTGCGATACAACACATTTGCAAAACATCTTATAGAGGCCCAATTTAACCTCGCTTCTCTGCCGCCAACTGAAGATGCAGCCAAATAACATTCATGCAGAGGTTTTCTTCATCTGGAATGGAAGAGTGATGAATCCCACTGATTGGGGTTAGAAGTCATTCAAACATGGTATACTTCAAATCACCACAAACGATATAGCTGCAACACCAGAGCTTCTAAACACTCTGTCATGCAAATGTGCAAAGGGTTGCAAAGGTGGTTTATGCTCTTGTAGGAATAACGATGTTAAATGCTCAATTATATGTTACCACTGTAAAGGTCCGTTGTGCACAAATATCGCAGAAGAAGAAGACTCACAAACCGGATACGACGAAAAAGTAGATATGGATAAGGATACCTTCCATGTGCAGGAGGAAGAAAAACGGGCAGATCAAGGTCCAGCAAAAAAACTCTCCAAGCTCGATTTCCTTGTATTTCCCTCAACTAACTTGAGTTGATTTTATCACCATTGCTTACATACTAATTTTTTTAATAAATGAATTTCCTTGATTTTCTGCTATTATTATATTGTTCTCTAACATTTTATACATGAGAGCTTCAAAAAAACAATTTTATGAGATTTTTTAGAAAAAATTGGAAAAAAGAACTTTTTGATTTATCATATCTCGCTTATTTTTGGCGGAATGTTTAGTCTGTGGTACTCGATCGAGGCAGAATTTTATGGTCTATAATCTATAAACTAGAACCGTTTCTGTAGAGTGAACGGTTTTTGAGTTATTTGCGAAATACTTAAAAAAGCCCGAATTTTTTTAAGTTTCTGTGGTGCTCAACAGGAAAAATGGGACAAACTTCAAATCCCTTCATCTGGATGTAAAACAAAGCGATTAAAACAATTTCCAGCTTTCCGCGAATTTTCGGTTAGAAAAATCCTATTTTTACTGGCCTATTTGTTGAATGCCCTTTGCTGTTGGTACTTCATCTCAAAGTAATGGAACGTTATTGTTTTATTTCATTTGAAAAAATGAGTACTATATCTTAGAATTGCGATTTTAGTAGCACTTCATTCCGCATATATCATTATACAATAACACAAAATAAATCTACAGCATCTATACCAGGAGTATTTGAAAAAAACTTATGCCCAATTAAGTTCATTGAGAAAGGGATCTGATTCATTGCAGGCAGATTTGCATAGTTATAATTTTGTTTAAATTGGAAAGCACAACCATAATATAAAAAATTAAAATAGGTACACTTTAGGAAAATACAAATTCCCGTAAAGATGCTATGCTGAAATTTTACATACGAAAGCATTTACAAAAAATTGATTATGAGTTACATTGTCTAAAATAATAGCATAAGGTTTTACTTTATTGGGATCATACTAAATAATGGTTGAAAATAGAGTCGCTTCTGGATTTGACCAGTAATGCAGTATTTCGTACCAAAATTTCGTCTTGGCATGAAAATGTACAGTTTTCAGAAAATACACTGGCATAACTATTCTTTAAGAAATTGCTTTTTTTTTTTTTTCATTATGAAAATAATCCCTTGTACAAGTTTCAATGAATGTGTGCCACAGAAATGGATTTAGTTGCTTTCGAAAATTTTGTAAACAATCAGAAATTGTTTCTTTAATTGCTACTTTTTCAAAACGTTGATAAACGTTTTGAAAAAGTAAATGTATTGACAAGATGTTGATAAACGTTTTGTCAATAGCAAAATATTTATCAACGTTTTGCTATTTACAATAACTTATAAGAAGTTCTGTTTTATGTTCTTCCGTTTCAAATAATTCTTCGATGTTACATTCGCAAATTAGACATTCTGAATTCCTACATTCTAATTATGATATATGTTAGCAGACAAAGTCATTAAATCCATCACAGAAATGTTTATTACAGGAAATACACAAGTTACTACATTATAAATAGCTTGAATGTTTTCGTGACATCGACAAATAGAGATATTCTGATGAGTAATTTTCTATTGTTTTATGAAACTAGGCTTTAAAGCTGCAAATGTATTTCCAATTTTTCAATTTAGGAAAGTTTCTTTAAACAAAAAACGTATTCTCATAGCAAATGTCCCCTAGAATTGGTGAAATTATGTGAACTTTTTCACGCCTAACTAATGTAGATTTATCTGAAGAATGACCTGTTCGTAAATCTTCATAGACATAAAATTCTTCAAAGCTGTGGAGTTAGATTTTTTTCCGTTACAGAATCTGAGGTTAGCTAGTTCTCTACTTTTTCCTTTTCTTAATATTTCCATTCTCTTGCTGAAGCTTTTGCTGGCGCTAAGACTTTTCTTCACCTTATCGTAATATATATTGTTTTGTTTCTTTCTGAAATCATTATATTGAATTTCATTCTTAATTTTTCTCTACAATTTTTGGCCTTTAGCAGAATTTTTCCTGCTCTTTAAAGCAATGTCGTGTATAAGAAGCAATATTAAAATCTTTCCTTTAAAATATACAATCAGAATCCTTTCCATAAGAGCCTCTGTAGGTTATACAGTAGAATTTAGTAAACGAAGCTTTACAAATCCTATAAAATATCTAATCAAAGACGATGAACTTCAAACCAAAAGAAAGCACCCAAAAATGACACGAATTGAGTTGTTTTATTACACCTTTAATTATTTGTCATGATTATTTTATAATCTTAAGTAATAACAAAAATGAATTAAAATAAATCCATCCATTAAAAAAAAAAAAAAACGCTAATAAAGATAATTTATCTTCCTTAAAATTTACAAAATAACCTTACTTACAGCTAAACCAATTTCAAGAACTGCTCTAATAAGAGAAAAAAAACAAGAACAAAACTTTAAGCATTCTGTTTGTTTTGGTTGTAACGCAGTTTTATATCAAACTATCGACAAAAGTGTTATGTGTTACTCTTGTGACACAGACGTTTGTTACTCTTGTGACAATTCCCCAGAGCCTATTACATGCATAGCATAAACAAAATATTTAAGGTAAAATCTGTCTTATACCTCGAAATCAGAGAATTAGAAGTTTTGGGTAAAAATTTTAAGTAGTTTTTACGAAATTAAAACTTTAATACGTTTTCTGTTACTCTTGTGACATTTAATTAGCAACTAATAAATAAAGCTAAAATTGCATTTAATGCTTTAGATAAAACGTTTTAACTATGTATATCTGATGGATGTAATAATAGCTTGTTATATTCAATGCATAATAATTTCATTTAAAGAACAGAAGTAAAAAAAAACATACCACTGAATAAGTGGATTTTTAAGCTGAACTTTAACTGAATTTTAACATTACAAGTTTCCAGCTCGGTCTTGGTGTAGACTTATTCTTAGGAAATTAAAACTTACGGATTTCTATGCAGCAACTATTTACTTTTAAATTGATGTATCACACTTATGTTTCCGTTTCAAAAAAATTCAGCAAAAATGTTTTTCTGCCGTGGACGTTCCCATAAGACAAGGATTGCATGAAACGATCAGTGAAATTTGCGGCCAGTGTAATGATATGGGCTTGCATGACTGCAGATGATACTGGAAGACTATGTATCGTTACTGAAAGGATTAATTCTGAGATACATCAAGAAATGCTTGAGCGTATCACGATACCATCGTTGGAAGATATGTGTGGTGACGATTTTATTTTCCAACATTATTTAGTACCTTCACACAGGTCAGTGTCCACCAAGAACTGGTTTAACCAACAGGAAATTTACATTCTTCCCTGGACGGGTAATTTGCCCGATTTAAATCCAATATGGAATTTGTGGAGAATAATGAAAAAAAGACTGCAAGAAATTGCGCCAAAAAACAGAGTTGAGCTTCTTTCCAGCATAAAGTCGATATGGTCATGTCTGGACAGAAAACATTGTGAACCACTTGTAGCTAGCTTGGCAAAGCGAGTTCGTGCTGTTATAAAATGTAAATGTGATGCTGCAAAGCATTAAAGAATAACATTTTACCTTTTTCAAAAACGCGTATTATTTACAATGCATTTCTCTAATATTTTGAACCAGGTAAATGGTTATTCTAATGTTTTGATTTTTCCCAAGTGTGAATAATTATTTTAATTTTTGTATTATTTCCTTTAGATTTTAGGCTAAAATATTCTACAAACTATGTAGATTCTTACAATATTAAGTTTTATCCTGTATTACATTTTGCATCAGCGATACATAAAAATCCTTTTTTTTTACAATTAATTTTTTCTATTATTCTAATTTTTTGATGGAGCTGTATCTCTTAATAAACGAGTCGAAAGGTGCTGATTACGTTACTAAAATGTAGAATGTTATCTACTTGAGTATTATAATGGATTCACGACGAGAGAGCTATGTTTACATCGTTTTCATCAGTTTTTCATGTTACGAATAATCATAAGATATAGATAAGATATCATAATCATAAGATATCATAGTGGATTCATATATATTTGTTACACGAGAACAAATATAGGAGAAAGACATGGTGGCCGACCAAAGCAATCTTATATGAGTAAAACCTAACAGAAAAGGAGTTTCCGTTTCATAATTTTTTGTAACAGCAAAAAAACGTAAAAATATAATCTTTTAGAAGGAAAATTTAAATCCTTTATATACATATAACATGTAAAATTATGCACGTACATTGAATTTAATTATAGACGAACACAGACATAAATTCCTACAAACGTCTATCACATCAAAGGCAGAAATAATCATTTTAAAAGTATTATTTTCTATGTTGTTGGAAGTAATTGTTTAAAAAATTTAAAAGAAAATGCATTTTGGAATTCTAAAGGTCAAATTTATTACAATATTCAATAAAAAAATTTAATAAATCTCATGAAGTTTAAGAAAGCTTTAAAAATAAATGCAATACAAGATATCCGATTTGAAAACCCTTATCCGTACTAGAAATAAAGATCCTAACTTCTAAGCTGAAGAACCCGCGATCGAACTTCAACGAATTCTTCTGATACAGAAAATTTCCAATTGCTTAGATTTAAATGAACATTTCAAAATTACTTTTAGACCTTCTCTTCTCGCTACTAAACGTTCCATGTCGTTCGATTTACTATTTTTTTTCAAGAAAAATACACTACTTCCGTTAGTGGATTCACAGTGGTTTAATTTTGCTTTGAAGCAACATTTGTTATTGAACGATATCATTTAACACTCGTCAGTATTGCAACTTTTATCTGATTCATGTGTAGTTATTCAGATCTAAAAATGAATTTGATTTTTAAGTCAATAATAATAATAATAACGAGTTCCATCATTGAAGAAATGAGAAAGAAATTTTTATATTTTATGAGACCAATCTTTGACTCTTGAAACATTTACCAATTTACTTCTCTCAAAATGAATTATTTACAGATAGGGTTCTCAAAAGAAAATAAATAGTCTCTGATAGTCTAAGTGACATCATAACAAATTGTTTGATTTTCCCAGAGGATTACTTGTCATTCGCTGATATATCTAGCTCTGTCGACTTTGATTCCTTGATTATAGTCTTTGTGAAAAATCGAGTGCAATAAAGGATATTTTCCCTTGATTTAACTAAAACAAAAACTTGATTGGACTTAGACTTGTTGTTTAGAATTAAAAACACTTTCCTTAAAGCAAAATAAAGAAATATAAGACGTGAAATATACCAGTTAGAAATTAAATATTTCTTACTATGAATACTTTTTTTATTTGCCGCAAACAATATTATATCAGAATAAATGTAATTTGATTCACATGGGCAGCATGTTTTGCATATTACATAATTCGTTCTTCAAAAAATTTTAATTAAACATTTCATATAAATCTTACACTGTTTTATTATTTAAAACGATGTTATTGGATCTAAATTTTATTTATGAAGTAATTCTTCAATGATAGACTTGCATTTTTATTTTTTAATCAGAATTTCCTCTTTATCTACAAAATATTCAAAGCTTTTGAATATTAAATATGTTTTATCAAGAAAACTGAGTAATAAATTCATAAATTTCATAAATTTGATTCAAAACTTATTTACATCTCAGAAATGTACTGGTATTTCATACATTTTAAAAGATTTTGTTCCCTTTTTTTATTATTCATAATATTAAATACTATAACATATTATTAACAATATATGATTTTTTTCCATAGGTAACACCAAGAACTTTTATTTTGATAGCAAATAGTTTTTTTTTGTTTTTTGTTTTTTTTTTTGTCATAAAAGTACCAAATGCAAGTTATTACATCAAGAGTTTAAGACAAATAATTGAATCATTAAAAAATTATATTTGTAATCGCATAATAAATTATTAGTTGGCCAATGAAAAAAAAAACCTTCCATGAAATCCTGTGTATTCCATAATAAAGTTATTAATTTGAAGATCAAGCATTTATTTAAAATTAATTTAACAGTCATAAGGAGTTTCAGCCGCTGCCCCTTTCAAAAAGATTTTCTTTTATTTTGTGTATTGATTTTAATTCTCTCATATATTTCGAGTACTTACAATTTGCATGAAATATCTGTCCTCTGTCTTCCCTGAGGAAATTATTAAAAGACAATTGTGGAAAAAATTATACCAGTGAAATTTTTGCCATAAATAATTTTACTCAGAACATTTGTAGATATATGCCAGATAGAGTTCGTCCGGTTCATAGAACAATTAGAGCAAATGTCTAGATTTTTCGGCGATATCAATCCTTAAGAATTAAGATTCTAGCAGAAGTCAGTTGGCCTTGATCCTTTGCAGCGTATAGATTGCTCGTGAAGCAGAAACGTGTTTGAATGAGGCGTTCGATTTTCAGAGTGTCATAGACTGTCGAGTACAGATATGTTTTGTGTAAAACATATCTATACCCGATCTATAGTTTTGTGTAAAACTAAATAAATTGGCTACTGAGAGTCTTCGCATGTTACAAGAAGCCTAGGGGAAGGATGTTTTGTCCAAAGCTCAAGTGTTTAGGTGGCACAAACCTTTCAAAGAAGGAGGAGAGGACATCGATGCCGAACAATAAGTTGGGCGCCCAGCACGTTCTCTAACTTCAGACACCATGGCTAAAATGTAAGTGATTTTGGTTTCTGATAGTCGGATGAGTATCCGAATGATTGCGGAGACATTGGGATTTACGAAATCGACTGTGCATCAAATTGTCACAGATTAACTTCAAATGCAGAACATTTGTGACAAGCTGGTTTCAGCACATCTTTTAAAGTGACCCAGTTCCTGTCAAAATACAGAATTACACTGCTGCCCCAACCACCGTCCAGCCACAATCTGTCGCTGCCGGATTCTTTCCTATTACCTCGGTTAAAATCCAGTTTAGCAGGACATCGTTTCGACAATCTGGAGAACTTGCAGAAAAACGTAACGCACGTTTTGAATAGCAGTCCAGTTGAAGACTTCCAGGTGGGTATAAATAGATGGCAGAGTTGTTGGCAACGATGTATTAATCAAAAGGAGGCTATTTTGAGGAATATTAAGTGTCTCTAAAATTATCATCAAATAAACGAAGTATATGGAATCAGTCTCATTACTTACTGGACAGACTTGTATATACGTCACGAGATAAACTCTGAGTATTCCTAACAGCACATATCTCTCTAGCTACATTAGCGAAGATTGTACTCAGTACGATCGCACAATTCCGTTAAGTAGAAGTACTAACTAGTGCAACTTATTAGTGTGAAATCTTTGACGAAGTCATTATTACGTTTGGAACAAGATAAAAGTTTGCGGTGTTTCACAATAAATTGACTAGGAGAACTTTATAAGTTATGTAAACATATTTGTTACACCAGTAGAACATCATTTATGCTTAAAGACCCCGCCACAACTATGAATTTATCTTTTTCAATAAGGACAAATGCGACATCGCAACGTTTCACCATTTATTAACTCTCCACTATACGCAAATTTATTAAAGTGCCTGCCTACGTACGGAGCAATTTTTTCCAAAAAAGCTATTTAATTATTTTTTAAACTTATTTTTACTAAGATTAGGACTAGAAAATGTGAAAAAAAGTAAAAAAAAATGTTTCATTTATTGATAAAATTTTGGTAAATGGAGGAATTTATAATAAAATTTAGTGAAATTTGGCCCGAAACGCAAAACGCTCTAAAGAAAATTCTACTGTATGTATCTTAATTTCCTTTTTACACCTCATATTTATGACATTGGTGAAGGCAATGAATTAAAATCTAAGAGATTCTTTAAGTATTTCAAAACTTATAACATATCGCACCTGTTTACATGTTAATTTTCATAAAATTCATCGATGTCATTCCACAAAAAAATTTATAAAACAAAAAATATTTATTCTAAATTTAAATCTTTAGTTCATTGCCTTCACAATAGTGTAAATAACATATATTTTAAATTTCATAGTGATATTCCAATAACTTTTTGAAAAATCATGTTTTGCGTATGGAATTTTCACCGAAAATTACATTTTCCAAAAAATGCATTTAAAGTTTAGATTTATGTTTTACTACAAGAATTTACAGTAATATACATCTAAATTTCATGGAGCATATTATTTACATTTCTTATTATTAAAAAAAATGCATCCAAAATCGCGAAATTTCTCCAAACATACGACCCTTTAAAAGCAATTTAAAAATTTAAATTTTTTTTATATTAAAGCTCTTTAAACAGCACTTCCTGTTTGAGTGACAGCTGTTGAGTAGTTTTAAAACCACTATAACTCCGGATCTATTTCTCGTACAATAAAAACAAATACAGTTTTGGGAAGGTAAAGAGTTGGTATTTAATAAAATAAAATAAAATAAATTTGACAATTTTGGTCGAAAATTGCATTTTCAACGTAGTCAGATACCGGTGATTTAGTGATGTATGTAGATTTTAAACACTCCTAACACAAATAGCTATACGTAAGTTTTAAGTGTAATAACATGTACAAGCTAACCACTTTCCCTTTCAGGTTTTTTTTTTTTTTTTTTACTGCCCCCTTTTTGTTATTCGTAGTTGCACATAGGCTATAGCCTGCACAAGCTACCGGACCCTCTCCAGTGGGAAATCTACGGAGCCAGTTTCTACGCGGTGGGGCACGGTAGATAGGGGGGTCTCATACCCCTGCATCGTTATGTTTTCCTAGCATTTTGGCCCAAAATTAACTTTTGATGCAACTTGTAAGTAAGTAAGTAAGCTCCCACCCTGGGAACCCGCTTTTGGCTTATGGTTGGGTGTAACCCCCAAGCCCAGGGTAGGGAAAAGTTTTACTACCTGCGGAACCCCTTGAAAACAAATAAGTTTTAAGATCAATTATAACTATTCTAAATATTGTTATGTACAAACGAGGGTTTATAGATTACCCACAACTTTTTAAAGTTAAGTGTTCATATAAGTTCATGTATAAGTTCATACACATTGTAGTTATAACTAGTCCCATCAAAACAAGCCACCACCACCAAGGCCACTAGTGCCTGGACTGGAAATGTCATTCCTGTATTTAATCTGATTCATAAAGGTGGGGCATTGTGTTGAGTTCGCTGTGTGTTTATAATAATTTGGTAAGTTTATACAATTTGCACAGTTTCTGAGATCCTGTTTGTTTATATTCGTGCAACTAGTGGTCTGATGACCCATCGCACAGAATGCGCATATTGAATTTCTCCTGCAGTTACTTTCGGAGTGTCCGTACAATTGACAGTTCGCACACCTGATGATTGGCCTGTAAGGATGAATCCTGCGGCACTCCATTTTTTTTCTTTTTTGTTTCCCCCCCCCCCCAATAAATAAAAAAAAATCCATTCTCTTACGACAAGTCTGCACCAACAATTTGGCATCAAAACCTCAGGTCAGTCAGAAGTAGTTCGGGCAGCGGTGACCAAGTTAGCAGAGCATCGATTCCGCAGCTAAGGCCGCGGGATCGAGGCCTACTACTGGCTATAATCCGCCATGTACGCTAATGGCGCCTAGTGCATGTAAAATCCGTCGTGGGTGCAAAGTCCTCCAAGTTACCTGTGAATTATACCTCTGGAGTTGCCTTGCCAGGTGAAGGTCTCGTTACTTGACCAATGTTCCAAATTACGAGATCAACATAAGTAGCGATGTGCAGATTCCAAACAACAGGATATAAATGTTAAGTAACTGTCATAACACCGTTCACAACTAAGCAAAAGGCACTGCCGATACGTTCTACGCGCTCGTTAGGATTATTGGCGCTACGCGGCGATTAGGCGGTCACCCGTCCCGATACCAGGAATCCAACCCGTTCAGCTGGGGCTTCCCGGCAGGTAGGGATCTGGTCATCGGTTAGAAAGAAAGAAAACACTCCTAACACTCAAAATCTTAGCTCCAGAACTCATGTCTGTTAATAAATACAAGCCGGCGAAAGCATGTTTGCGGCAATGCGGTGAAACCAACGAATAAATGAAATCACGTAAAAGTGAGGACTTTATTTATTAATCCCATAAGAAAAATGAAGTAAACCGTCTTTCACCCAAAAACGAGATTAAAAGGTCTTTTAGAATAAAAAATAAAATGATAAAACATGAGAATCGCAGAAGAGATAATTTTAACAGAATTCATGTCGTCATTTAAAGAGGAAACAACACAGAAAAAAAAGGAAAAAAAAAATAATACGTGAAGTGTCTTTTTTTTTTTTTTTTTTTTTTTTTAATAGAAATTTTAGATAGGAAACATTTATAGAATAGTTTTAATATAGCGCGAAAATTTAATTTTCGCAATATAATACACTACACACATATATAGAGGAAAAAGTCCAAATACAGGCTACCACTTTTGTTTTCAATCTAGATCATAAATTTTTCATAATTAATAAAACAAAAAGTGACAGCAGGATACCTTGACACGTCTTACACTTGTTTAGAGAAAAAAAAATCGTTTAAAAGGCGTTTTATATTTATAAGAAGCAAAATTCCAAAAGTCTTCAAATTTTTAGTTTTTAAAATGGGGTCTAAATACCGGCTACCTAAGTTTTTTTCCAAAAGATCACACAAATAGAGCTAATGACAATTATTAAGAAATAAGAATATTATTTTAATAAACTGTATTGATTAATAACATTTCTTATGCACGGAAAAAATGCGCAATTTTTAATAAATAAGTATTTTTGCCAAATTTCTAAAATTCTTTACGACTATCTCTCACAGTCTTCTTCCCATTATCTTTCTAATTTTGTTTTTGAACTTGTAAAAAAAAAAAAAAAAAAAAAAAAAAAAAAAAAAAAAAAAAAAAAGCTTGCTGATTGAAATGAGAATTATTTTATCTGAAAAAATCAAAAGCATAATATCACTCTCTGCGTCGGTATAGTCCCTATCAACCCACATATCGCATTCTTAACATTGAACTCAGAATCCCCTCTCCCATTCTTGTCCACAGAGAAAGCACCCACGCAGAAGACACAAATTTTTCATCTTCCTCTGTTCGATTTTTTCCTTTTCCACTTTTTTATCCCTCTCGCTAAGTAATTGTTTTATCAAAATAGCTTCAAAAATTGCGTATTTAACCCCTTCGCGACGAGCGTCTTTTAAGAATTTTTATTCTTTTGTCACCGGTTTTTCAAAACAAAAGTTTTTGTCGAATTTAACCGGGAAAATGCTCCGATTAAATAAGGCATAATTTACAACAAAAAAATAACTGGTGAGAATAATCAAGGAGTATTAATTAGCCGGAAAAAAATGCATCCCTGAGGAAATCTCAGGTTGCGCAAACTTTGCTACTTTTACGATGCCCAAGGAAATCTCGGGTTGCGCAACGAGAGGGCTAAATTCAAATTTCTGCCTCTTTCGCCTGATTTACTCCGTCATTTTTTTTCTTTCTCTTCACATTTATTACAGGCAATTTTGTAGTGTCCAACAGCTCTTTTTTGGAAAGTTATCCGGTAACCAGTGTCGGTCCTGAAAAATTACGGCCATGATTGCTTTGTTGATATTGCGAAATGGGACGGGGACTATTTCAGAACCATTTAAATTAATTTATGAATTATGGAACTATATGAATTAATTTATTTTCCTCCCCTTCAAGCAGAGCAACCGAGAGAGGTCCAAATACCGGCTAGCCGGTATTTAGAGCACTCTAGGTAACCAGTATTCGAACCACTGCTATGTTTAAGTTAAAACCGGTATTACTCATTCATATAATAAAATACCAATACTGTGCGAGTGGCAATTGAGAGCTAAATATGTCTAGAAAATAACTTAATCAACAATTCAAGCCAATATACGATCAGTATATTTAAAAAAAAATGAGAAACACATATCTCAAAAACTTTTGATGTACCAGAATACGTAGATTCGACACGTTTGCATTTACTATTTGTAAATGACACAGACTTCAGCGACGTACTTTTCGTAACTTTCTTCTCTCATTTAAAGTTACAAACTCTGCCTATCACCGCTAGGCTGCGCTGCGTTCAGTTCTCAGAACGCCTAGTAGCCGGTATATGGACCCTAGCCGGTATTTGGACCTTTTCCTCTACATACAATTTAGTAGTGATATAAATTCCTATAGAACAAAATAGTTTAAAATCCATTTCTATTTATAGCATTCTCTGTGTTATTTCTATAAGTTTTAATTAAAACCCAAATAAGCATTTTCCATCCTCAATTTAAAAAGTCAATTTTTTTTTTATGTGATGGTAAACATAAATTATGTAATCATAAAATACTCAAAATATTTTGTTTTATGCATATAAAAATATGTTAAAAATGAAAATTATCATTTTGTAAAAACATATAAATCATTTTAAATATCCTAAACGCTATAAAATATGATTAAAGGAATAATTCTGCGTTGACCAATGAGATTTACATGACCAATTCGAGATGCACGTAAAAACATACTTATTGTGAATTGACAGCTAAAGGATTCTATTTCAAATTACAGATTTGGTTTCTTTTCACTTAGAAATGCTAAAAATTTCGAATCAGATCGTGTTAAATTTCAAGCTGATTGTAGATTATCTTTACAAAACTCGGTTGTCGAAATTCGTTCGCAACGTCAACAGTATTATAACTTTTTATAATGCTGTGTCTGTGCCTTAAAGGGGTCCGGGACACAAAAATCTCCAAATTTTCTAAAAAAAAACGTTTATTGCATTAAAATTTTTTCTGTGATTTTCTGTTTAAAATGACATTTAAATCATGTTTCTATCTTAATTAGAACAGGAAATATTGAATATTTCGTTTCGGTTTATTTTCAAAATCTAGCTTTCAAGCAATGGTTGTCATGAAAACGATTTCTTGTGAAAATGCGTTTTTAGGTGCGTTCGCAATTATATAAATACGTAGCACCTGTAGTCGTCGTTCAGTCCGTCTGTCCGCCCGCATATAACAGAACAAAAACTATCCAACCGAATGGTCTCAAATTTTAAATATATGATTGTTGCAAAATTCTGTCGAGCTATTTCAGATTTTATGAAAATTGAATGCATAGTTTAATTACAGGGACATTGAAAAGTTTTTCTTTACATTACGGCCAATAGCAAAAAATTATTGCAAGTGCATTTTAATGATGTTACAGTCTTCCGAATGGTCTGAAATTTTTAATATATAATTGTTGCAAAATTTTGTCGAACTATTTCAGATTTTATGAAAATTGGATGCACAGTTTAATTACAGGGACAGTCAAAAGTTTTCCGTTACATTACGGGCAATGGGAAAAAAAATATTGCAAGTGCATTTTAATGATGTTACAGACTATGCACTTAGGAACTGCAAAAAAATATACATTCAGTACAATATTGGGTGCAAAAATTTTTTATAAAACTAGTTACAGTACGAACGCACCTCATTTGCAACGTTTAACGAGCAATTTCCTACTTGTTCTTCATGATTGCTTTTTTCACCATTTCTCGTATTTAAATTGTTAAACTCAAGAACCGTCAAAGATAAATGGTTCAAACTTGGAACATGTCGTTTTCGATTGTTGTACTTTAATTTTGATTCAGCAAATTAGAAAAAAATATTTATTTTTGAAAGTATATATATTTTTTAAAGTTACACCATTTTTTTTAACTCTACTAGGAGGACTCCGCCCCCCCCCCCCCCCGCTATGCTCACCAAACCCCCGCGTAAACGCTTCGCGATTTCCTTCGGTATCGCGCGAAGCAAACCCTATTTTCTAGTCAACTCCAGAAGAAATTATTTCGCGTTCCCATTCTGGATCGCTTCGCGATTCCTCATTTTCTATGTATTCAATTTTTAGATTCCACTTGGTGTAAACGCACACCGATTTTATTTCCTTATCTCCAAGCAGGTAATCATTAGAGCTTACGGAGTTTCATAATTAAAAGAATTATTAAATAAAAATCACTAAAAAAAGGTAAAATTTGTAATTTATTTGAATAATTACAAATTAAATAAAAATTACATATATAGTGCTACGAAAATTGTAAATAAGTAGGGTTTGTGCTTAAAAATAAAGTAAATAGACCAATTAAGCTCTATTCATAAGCTAATGTTAGTTTTTGTTGTATTGAAATATCTCAATTTGTTGATTTTCTGCAAGCAAGTAAACCCTATTGGATTCCAATGGGAGTCTATGTAAATTTTGCGAAATACTGGAAATAGCGCCAAGTTGGCTTCACCTTTGGCGACTAATTTTGGTCGCCAAATTTGGCGATATATCGACAAGTTGGCGACAGAGCCGGGACCCCTACCTTGGTATAGCGTCAGAAAGCACTGTCCAATTAGCTGCAGTATCTACGCAGATTTTTATTGGCTCATATCCAAAGCAAAACCTTTTTTTTATATATAGAAGGAAATATTTTTAATTTTTAAAAAAGAAAATAGTTTTAAAAATGTTGAATTTAAATTAAAACTTATATATTTCTGTTTATTTAAATGAAAAAAATGAAATTCTACAAATAATATTTCGAATTATAACGATTTTAAACTACCGCACTTTTTTAAGGAATTTTAAATTGAAAATTTAAATATATATATATATATATGAGAAGTTTTATCATGTGCTTTTGTTTACAAATTACATGGTTAACCATCATAAAAAATTCAAAATTTTAACTCAATAAATAAAAATTACTTTAAATTGTGTCCCGAACCCCCTTAAGGCTCCTCTGCCCTGAAACTCCCCGATCGCGAAATCCCATGTTAGCCTATGGGAAAAATTTGAAGCGCGATTACTCATTACCTAATATAATTACTCATTACCTAGCTATTCAAGTGCCGTTTTCACCATCAGAAAGTAGACGTCCAATGCCGACGATGTACGTTTTTAAAAATTATCTCTGTAAATTTTAAGTACATAAAAAATCCCTATAAACCTTGACATTTCTCTTTGATTAAATCTTATCATCTTCTTAAAAATACTGTTTACGTAGAAAATTTTTAAAAACGCACGTCATCGTCGTCTGACGTCTAGTTTCTGATGGTTAAAACGGTATTTTAATAATTATATTAGGTAATGAGTAATCGCGCTTCGAAATTTTCCCATAGGTTGACATGAGATTTCGCGATTGGGTGATTTCAGTGCAACGGCCCACTAAGGGTTATGTGGATATGTCGAAGTATCAGTTCTGGACACCCGTTAGAATTTCACGAAGTTGACACACAAAAATATATATATATATATATATATATATATATACAATAAAGGAATTCTGCATGCCAATTTTTCTGATATTAATTCAACATTTACGAACAAATTGCTTAAACATAAGAAAAAACAAAGAAGGTCTTCTTTTATTACAAACTACAAGAAATCACGATAAGATTAATACCCGGTAGCATTCATATAATAAAATCAACCCCCTCAGGAACTAATTGCTTGACATATCTGTTGTTAGAGGTTTTAACTTTAGAGAATTCTGTTAGAAACTCTACTAGGGCGTGAACCTCAAAATATATTTTTAGTACAAATCTAAAGCAGTCTATCACTAGTTACTTTTTTTATTCCAAATCCTTTGCTTCTGTCAATTTTTGACTCTCTAAATTTGATTTACTGAGCTCAGGCAGTCTCATTATCTTCATCAAATACACGTGAAATCCCATAGTGAATTTCCATCAGATAGTTCTCTGAGACATCAACTTTTTCATACTTGAATTTCCTTTTCTAGGTTTTCCGATTCTCTGATTCGTTGCCCTTCTTCAATTTTGTTGGCCACTGGAAAAGGACGTCGGGGCCGTGATAGTAAATTTTGTATAGTAGCTTTTTTCCCTCTCTCTTTGTAGTATTTAATGTAATTAAAAGTTAATATTCTAGTATATAATGGTTAAGTCTAGTATATGATTAGTTTATATAATGGAAAAAATGAATGTTTGGCCCCGGGACCTTTTATCATCCCTTACCACCCTGCCTCACAGACCAATTCCAATACTTCGGAATTTCTTTTACGAATTCGACTTGAATAACATCTATGCATCAATATATATAAACTTATCACCTTCTATGTTAGGTAAACGAAGGCATGCGAACAATGGTAGGCACTACTGATTTATATGCATTGGTTCTTTGGTTCATTCGTTCACTAATACAGTGTACACCAGTTGTACCGTTGTCTTATATGAGAAAGGACTATTTAAAAGCAGATAGAAATATTATTTATTATTTATTACTCATCATATTAAAAAATGTATAAACAGCCTACTTGTTTTACTTAAATATATGTCAAAACAGAATAGAATAGTTTAGAACAAAATTATTTTTTACACGTCTGTATTCATTTGAGATTTACGAGTACAAAGCTGTTTTCTGTAAAATAACTAATTCATCAAAATCCGTATTCTTTTTATAAATTCTTGATAAATATTTAATACTGTCGTTCACTTTTAATGAGGTAGTTATTTTCTTATTTACAGTCCATTCGTTTATACTTGCATGTATATACATATAATGGAATTTCATGTTAATGTAATAATGTCATTAACATTAATTTGAAATTTAAATTTCATGTAAATTACTCAAAACCAAAGTTCTTCATAATGACATTAATCTGCATTCAGAAACAGTCAGTAGTAATCTCATTGTTCATTTACTACAGTCCTGAGAATAACATAATGTGTTTAAAATATTTCCACTGAGGGTTTGTAGTCCCTCTTAACCGTTCATAATTATGATTGCAATAGAAGCAAATGAGTTTTGTTTCAACCTTAATAATGGGAATTGTCGGAATAAATCTCATGTTTTAAAATTCTTTTGCGAGTAAAATATTGTTTTGTTATTAATCAAAAGCAGCTTTTGTAACATTAATGAATGATGAATTATTGTATGCTTTTATGATTGTGTTTATACTTCATGAAAGAGGTATGAGTTATTCAGTTATGAGTTCTACATAAAACGTTTTATTTTTTGAACTTTGAATAAAAAAGGGATAATATTTAAAATGCTAAATGCATATTACTGAAAGTTGAGATAATGATTTTCAACTTGATTAAATATGGCTATGAATGTTTTTATTACATTTATATTTTATTCCTTAATATATATAACGAATTTTTACCTATTGCATTTCTACATGGAAATGTAATCATTTCGTAAAAATTAATTTAGTCTAAATTTAAATTCCATGTCAATTATACAAAAACAAAAATTTTCAGAATGACATTAATCTACATTCCTAAACAGCAATTAGTGTTTGTTATTTTTGTACATTCTGTACAATCAAGAGGATAGCATAACGTGTTTAAAAATATTCCATTGTGTTTGCATTGATATGTTCCATTCGTAATTATGACTGCGATCGTAAGGTGTGATTTTACTTTTAATTTAACAAGGAGTTCCAACGCGGACTTCCCGGGTTACACACTGTAAAAAAGAAAAAAAAAAAAAAAAAAAAAAAAAAAAAAAAAAAAAATCTGTAGTTCAACAGATGCAAAGTACATGCTTACAAAAGTTTCATCTGTATTTGTACAAAAAAAGCTGTAAATATACAAAACTAGTGTTTGTAAAGCTACAAATGAATCTGCTAAACTTACAGTAATCTTACTAAAATTTTATCTGTAACCATGGTTGTAGTTACATGAAAAGTTCTAGGCATCCCAGTTTCCTAAACAATTCTTAGTAACCTTACAGATTTTTTTACTTTCGGTGCAAAAGTGTATCTGTTACATGGATTTTTGTTGTGGCCGTTACATAAAAAGTTCTAGGAATCCCAGTTACCTAGAAAAACTTCAGTAACTTTACAGATTTTTTTTTTTTTTTTTTTTTTTTTTTTTTTTTTTTTACAGTACAGAATATAGGCAGAAAACATATACAGGGTGTATCTGAAATGCTTCTACAAACTTAGAGGGATGATATTACTTATGAAGACCAGCAAAAAATGCAATGAAACATGGGGTCGCAAATGACGTTTAAAGGATGAAAATCGAGAAATGCGTCTGGAAATGGACAAACTGAGACAAGAAAGAAACACTCCAGAAAATTATTTATTGTACAGAATTGGTACAACGCAGCTCGTGATGTCCGGAGAAAACAATTCTTTTACAACAGCTATTCAAAGTGTCGACCGCGGACATTATTACAGATAGTACATATACGGAGGAACGACTGGCCGACACGCCCCAGGAGTTCGGGAGTCCTGCATACGTGGATTCCTGCTCACGGATTTGTTTGGCTTTCTTCCAAGTTTTTGTTATGTCTTTCTGATAGAATATGCACAAAGTGAAAGGAAAACCAGCTTCGTGCTACTATCCAATTCTGCAGAAATGCAGCATGCAAGATTTCGATATTTTTATTGGTTTTGCGATTTTTACCCTTTAAACGTCATTTGCAAACCCATGTTCCATTGCATTTTTTATTCGTCTTTATGGGTACTATCATTCCTCTAAGTTTGTTGAAGCATTTCAGATACACCCTGTACATATAATTGAAAACTAATAGATTTTTGACATTTAATATATGTATATATATTTTAGATATTTCACTAACAATACCAACAATCATTTTTATATAAAAAAAAATATGTAATCAAGTAAAATTTTGAAATTTATTAAAAGTGATACTTTCGTATGGGCTTCGTGCAAGGAATTAAAAGCTGAAGAAATCGCCAAAGATTGCTATTCTTTTTTATTCTGATAATTACAGTACTTTAAGCATGGTTCGATTACATGTCTTAAATTTGTGTTTTATTTATATTTTATTGTTTTATTTATGGATTGATAATGTTTAAATTTCGTTATGGCACATAAGTCGGAAAACAAATGCTGAACTATTTTAGTTATTTTAAGTTCAAATAGATTTATCTTTTATAATCGCCTGTTTTCAAGTGACAGAAATAGATTTTAAAAATCATGTTTGAAAATTATTTTAAAAACAATTAAAATTTAGTAAATTGCGATACAGTATTTTAACTAATTGCATTTGAAAGTACATCTGTCTATTCGACGGTGAAAAATTCTATTGTGGGGTTTTCAGAAGTTTTAAAAAATGCAATAAAAATTAATAAAAGTTCAATTTAATCCTCTACTGTTGCCAGAGTCAAAATAACTGCAGCGTTACGCACGTTTTGTCCTTTATAATGTGGATAATATAAAAACTTCGGATTAATTTGATGTTTATTTTAGAATTTTTTGCACGTAAAATATTGTTTAATCGTTATTAATCTAAGTAGCTGTTGTAGCTTGCAGGAATAAAAAAATACTTTTGTGATTTTATGACTGAATATTTATTTCTTATAAGCGAGTTTGTTATTCGGTTATGAATTTGCCGAGATAAACCTGTATTTACTGACTTTTTTGAAACCCATGGAAAAAATTTAAAATCCTATGTTCATTGAAAGGAAAATTTAGATAATGTGTAATAAAAATTTGTATTTTTTTAATTATATTGTTATAAATTATTGTGTAATATATTTTCAATTCATTTCTTTATATGCGTAAAGAAATTTCACATATTTCGTTTTGGCATATGAGTGTAATAATGTTACTAAATTTCATTTTAATTTTAAATTACATGTAAATTACTTATAAGCAAAGTTTTACTTAACGACATAAATCTGCATTCATAAACAACCATTAGTATTCTAATTCTTCATTTACTGCTGTCCAGAGGAAAATATAATGTGTTTTAAATAGTTCCACAGAAGGTTTGCTATTCATATTTATGCCTGCAATAGAAACAAATGTGCTTAGTTTTGCTTATTTTTAAAGTACACTCGGCTAGAAACTTGTGTTTGTTTAAGAATTGTTGACAGTAAAACACTGTTTCATACTCATTAATCAAAAACAGATTTTGTAATTTTAAAATAAATGAATAGTTTTATTTTCATTCAAAAATGCGTTATAAGTTATTCAATTACGAACTTTTCTAAATGAAATATATTTTCTGAACTTTAAACTAAAGATGGACAATATTAAATATCCTGAATATATTTCTTTTGAAGTTAAAATAATGATATATCAATTTGATTTTTTTAAATATGAAGCTTTCTTAAATATTACTGCTAGATATTATTTGAATTATTACTACATTTTTTATGTGTTTTACATACTAATTGTCAGGAATATAGCACAAAAAATAAATGGAAATTTTTAGATAAAAACAAAAGACAATATGGCAGAATCATTCATTTAAACTGAATTAAAATAAAGAAAGTACAGTAGCTTTATTACTCCAAGTATACTTTAATTAAATTTCACACTCAATGAGTAAAAATGTTAGTTTTTTACTGCGTAGGTCGCACTTTTACTTAAATTCTAGGTCATGGTGAGTCAATATTTAATAACTGATTTCAGTACATAGTAATTTCAAATATCATTTTGTTATTTAATTTTATGAACATAAGTTTATTTGCGTTTTCTAAGACCGTATAATATCCCCTTAAGGTACGTTTTTCGTAACATTTGTACTAAAAAAAATAAATAAAAAATATAGTAAATCTAATTTTTAAAAAATTTATATTTACATGAATTTATTAAGCTATGAAAAATTGTACGAAATTAAAAATTTTTGGGAATTTATTTTTATTTCAAATTAATGATCAAAAATTTAGAATTCAAAAAATGATTTACTTTTGGTTCAGTGATAGTTAGAAGTACAATATTTTTGTACAAGTTATATACCGGAACTGAACGTTACGAAATCGGGAATGACTTTTTAAGGAACCAGAAATATGTAAATATTGTATGTAAAGAGTTTTTTCCTCCCTTTGCACAATTTTAATGTTCATTGTTCTGTTTAGTGTGTAATTAAGTTCCTCTACTTACTTTTCATAGTTTTATTAATGTCTGGCAACTGTTTCTTTACTTCAATAGACTTACAGATAGGTAAAATTTAGATCATAATCATTTTGATTACGTTCTATCTGCGATCTCGTTGTTTTTAATTGGTAGCCATTTTCTTAAATTACTTAACCTGACTATAATGTTTTGTAATAAATTGAAGCCTTCTTTTAGTCATAAGGTATTTTTAAATGTTGAAAGCAAAGTCTAAACAATTAAAAACTGTTGTTTTTGTGGTAATCAGAAACTAATTTTGGAAAGATCTGAAGTAAAACGAAAACTCAAGTAAAATGCATATTACGTAAAAGGAGCTGCAAGAATCAAGACATTCATGAAAGTAAAAGATATTTATGGTTAATATTCTGTAACTAAATTGCAATGTATAGGAAATATTCAAAAGCGAGTAGGCTCTAGATTAAGGGGTCTTGTACCTTTTAAACACGACTAAAATAAAGAAAAAATCAAAGTTTGAATAAGTGTATCTTCAAAACCATTTTATGTATGGTCGTGGAATTTTGACTATTGATTAAACCGATTGTTCTTTTTAATATACTACCATTAGAAACTGGGTAGTCTTTTACAGAATTTGTGAACTGTTAAAATTAAAATAGCTTTGCTTTTTACTCCGTAAGTCATTGTGCGCATGATATTGTGAGTTCATATGTATGGATTGCTATGAAATTCAATATAGATAATAAACACATAAACATTTTTTAAATAATCTACTTTTAATTATTTACAGTGATATGTCTTTTAGTTATGAATATTTTTATTCATTAAAAAAGGTGAAACTTTTATTTATTTTATAAAAAATACCTTTTTCACATGGTTAATGAAACAATTTTGACCTACGAGTAGATGATTTTAAAAATACATAACAGCCTATTACATACATCAAATTTCATAACAATCCATGTATATATTCTCAAGATATCATGTGTTCAATGACTTAGTGAGTAAAAAAAAAGCTATTTAAATTTCACAAATGGGTCATTCCACAGAAAATGAGCAAACATTTAAAAAACGTCGTGGCAGCATAGAAACCGATTTTAATAAAATTTGATACACAGATTCAATTCATATTCAAATAGAGCACTGCAAAATATTTCGACAAAAAAATAAAAAAATTTGGAAGTTCTGGACATTTAAAAAACTTGTGACATAGAATGGCATGTGTACAATCGTTCAAAGTTGCAAGTTTAAAGTTCCGTATCTTGAAAACTATTTAACAAAATTAAATCTTTTTATAATATTGTAATCTCTGGAAAATTATCTTCATATCTATTTAATAATAATAATTTGGTAACGTCATGATTAATCTAAATGTGTTGTAAAAATGGAAAATTTGTCAATTAAAACGTTATAAAAATTAAAGGAATTCAAAAATATCTGTGAAATAGATGCCTGATGTAGTGTTACATATTAAGATCGAATTGCTAAAGTTTTTAAGTTGCCACGTATTTCTTTCACCTTAAAAAAAATTAGAAACTTAAAAAAAATGACAAAACTGTAATTTTTCCTCTTATTAATAGGCAAAGAAATATTGAAGGGAAGGTAAGACATTATAGTTATTGCACAGACATAAAGATCAATAAGGCCATGATATGCTAAATAATTCAAGATTGCCTTTTGATTCCTAACGTCACAAAATTTCGTTAAAAAAAGTAACATTTGTTGCATTCCAAGAGCTTTACTCTTTGAATAAACGCGCGTTATTTTTTACAATATTGTACGATTTCAAAGAGAAAAAAGATGCAGTGCTGCCATATATGGATTTAGAGAATAAATATATAATTTTTTTTGTTGTTGTTCAAAGTAATTTTTTTTTTTTTTTTTTTTTTTTTTTTTTTTTTTTTTTACTGTAGTTTAAAATAAATATATTAATAGCCAAAAATAAACTGAAAGCGAAAATTAAAGTTTCTATATTTAAAATATACACTTTTATCTATAATATGAAATAATTTAAAAGTTTAATAAAGCTTTTTTTCACTTAAAAAGAAGTGATAGAAATATTGCATTTTACCCTCAGCATTTTTTACTGTTTATTTTTTTTTCTCATTAAGGAATAAAAATGCAAGAATGAAACTTTCGATATTTACAAAAATACATTTAGCTATAACGCCAAAAAAAGAGTAAAAATTGTCAAAGCTGTCCTTCATGCTTAAATAAGCAGTAGAAATATTGCCTTTTTACTTCAAATTTTTTTAAAAATAATTTTTTTCTCATTACTGAATAAAAATACAATTACTAGCTTACGCCAATCTGTTACTTATTATTCATTCCGAATTATAAATAATTTTTAATATAGTCTTTCCATTCCTAAGGCTAATAATCAGAATTGAAATTTTAAGCATGTAGACAATACCTAGATTTTGCATTCACTTTTAATGTATATTTTAATACTTAAATAAGCAATCTTGAAATCTATTATTTTACATTTACTCATAAATAGATATGATCTACATATAGACTGATTTTCATTAAAATCTGTGACATGTCTGCCACAGCTGATTTGCTCATTTTGCATGGTATGGCCCAAATACACAAATTCTATAAAAGACTAGTCAGTTTCTGATGGTAGCATATTAAAAAGCATAATCAGTTTAATTATCAGTCAAAATTTCATGATTATACATAAGCAGATTTTCGAGACAGAATCCCTTTTAAAAAATTTAAAAAGAACATGAAAGGACTTTTCGGGAAAAGTAAACTAACTGATAACTTTATCGACATACTACAGAACTATTACGGGATTGCAAATTGCAGCATAGTTGCAGATATTGAAAATATGCAATCAGAAATATTAGCTGTTTTTTTTCTTTTGCTCCTGCAATAAAAAACCGATGCAAGGACAGTGTCCTGGGGCTTCGGAAAGTTAGTGTATGTAAATATAATCAAGCATTGCATTATCTTATAATATTCAGTTCTCGGAAAAATCAGCATATCTTCTAGATACAATTATCAAAAATATAAAAACATTTTACTTATAAAACTTTGACCAGAGATTACTAAATAGGTGTGTGGATGGTATGACTCAGAAAAGTAATGAATATTTAACAATGATTTGTTGAATATTTTTCCTAAAGGAAATTTTGTTCAACTGTCAACATTGTTATTGGTTAGATTTCCTTACAGACGGTTTGTATGAACGTTAATTTGAACTGAAATGTAGCTAACTACTGGCAAAATTTAAAATATTATTTACAATTTAATTTAAAAACATTATTTGAATTATTGTATAAAACCTTTTTTATCTAAAAACACATGCGTTTCATAAAAAGTTTTCATTTTTCAAAAAAAAAAAAAAAAAAAAAAAAAAAAAAAAAAGTGACCAGAAGTTTGACACACACCTTAAGTGAAAATATATTAAAGTACTTTCTGGTGCATTTTTATGTGTTTTAAATGTTTAAATATTTTTGTCTCTAACATTTTTTTTTCATTAAAATCTCCATGCTCAATTTCAAATTCAATTATCCTTAAAATGTTAAAGCTGCATTTTCATTTACATCTTTTAATCCTTGAAAACTAAATCGTATAAATCTCCATCCACAGATGCAGTTCTGTTATTTTTAATACAATACATAAAGATATATGCATAGTAAATTTGCTCCACGGTTAAGGAAAAAGATAACATATTTATAAAATCGCAACAGAATAGTGAATATATAATGAAATTCATTTTCATTATATACCTCTTGTATATAATGAAAATTATTTACTTTTACATCCGTATTTTATTCATTTGAAATAGTTGATGTTTTGTTTCTTTTGCAACACAATGCAATTTAAATCATCCTTTTCTTAAATTCATATATTTACAAACCTTTTTATCAGTCTATTTTTTTCTTTTTCATTAATTTTTCGTTCTATTACCATTCATAACGTAGAACATAATTATATTTAATGTATAATTAACAAACAAAAACTTGAGCAAATGTCAAATTTATAATCGCGCAATCGTGATTAAATAAAATTGCATTATGTTAAATAATAATAATGAAAAAAATATTTCAAACCATTGCTTGACTAATAATGGTTATTACTAACATATATTTTGAAACAACTTTTGCAACGAAGCACGTAATTCTGAACAAAAAGTGTAGTAAATTATCCGTCTTTTAACGAGGTTTTTCTCTTCGTAACACTCATAAAAAAAAGAAAACAGCGAAACTAATAAGTAGATAGCTGTTGGCTAAATATCAAGAAGTTAACTAAAGTTCAAATAGTCTGCTATAGAAAAGAAAAAGTGTCATTTGAGTAGCATGTAGATGTATGTATACTTTTACATATATAGTTTATATAACATTAAAGCTATCATAACAGGTAAAATAAAAAGAATATTTTGCAATAAATAATATCTTTATATGTTTAGTTAGTTAATATTATGAAAAAAAATATTTAAATTTGCGCAATGAAATGTGCTGGTTAAATCATTAAAATATTTTCATGCATATTTTTTTTTTCAAAGAATTACAGTAAAATGGCTAATTTAAGAGTGAAAACCATTTTCTGAAAATTCATAAATTGCGTTTCATAAATAAAGCGTAACAAAATAAATTTAAATTTAATTATTACCTTATTAGAATATACATTCTAGTTCTAGTATCTCAATAAATTTATTAACTTTGTAGATGAGTATCGAAATACCTTGCGAATAGCGTTGTTGTTTAAACCTACAGATGGGTGACAAAATAATACTAACACCCATGAAAAAAGCATGGTCCATTTCGAAGAAGCAAAACGCGCATGTCACTTTGTACTGAATTCTGCCACCTAGTGGTTATGAAAGGTAAGGTATCAGTAGCTCAACATCAGTCATAGGTATTGCATGTGCTTACCATACGCTCTAAAAAGCTCATTAATGACTGAACTGTCAGAGTTCGAAAAAAGAATGATTGTTGGTATGCGGTGCGTTGGTTGCTCCGCGACGGAAACAGTCAATTATTTGAAGCGTGCAAGGAGTACTGTATCAGCCGTTATAACAGCATACACAAAATGCGGTAAAGTGTCGTCTGCGAAGTACAACAGTGGACGGGAGAGAAAGCTTTCTCAGTGGGATAAAAGAGAGTTGACCCGCATAGCGGTCCGAAAACGCCGGCAATCTTTATCCCAGATAACGTCAGAGATAAATAGTGATCTCTAGAAACCCATTTTAGTAAGAACTGTTCAAAGGGAACTTCATGTTCTGAACATTTATGGAAGAGTTCCAATTTGTAAACCATTGGTAACATCACGTCATGCTTTTCAGCGAAGTTAATGATGTAAAACACACAAAAACTGGACTCCCCAAAAGTGACAACAAGTCATTTAATCTGGTGAATCAATATTCAAACTATTTCAGACAACTGGACGCATTTATGTTTGGAGAAAGTACTCAGAAGCATTTTCTCCTGACTGCCTCTTGCCGTCTGTGAAGCATTGGGGTGGTTCTTTTGTGGTATGAGGTGCGATATCTTAGCGTGGCCTTGGGCCACTTGTTACTCTGCATGGGAAGGTTACAGCTGCTCACTTTGTCAATATTCTGGAGGATCAGGTGCATCTTCTTGTTCAAACTTTATTTCCAGGAGAATACCCACTTTATCGAAACGACAATTCTGTTATCCACACTGCTGAAATCGTCCAAAAATAGTTTGAAGAGCATGAAGAGGAAATAGGACATCTTGCTTGCCCACCTCAATCTGCTGACTTCAACATTTGTGGGTATATTTGGAGTCAAAACTCTGTACTCGATTTCCTCCTCCACCTACGCTTTTGGAATTAGAGACTGCTCTCCAGGAAGAATGGCTTTATATGCCTTTAAATGTTGTTCATGGCCTCTATGAATCTATCCCACGTCGCATACAATCTGTAATTAAGTCAAAGAATGGTCCAACCCCCTATTAATAAAGCTTTTCTGTTATTTCTTAGGTGTTCGTATTATTTTGTCACCCATCTGTATAAGGCAAGAATCGGCTACGCAGAGCACGCATGCGAAATATGGTACGTTTTCAATGTCAGTAGAATTGTGTTTTATTTTCAGAACTTTCTTGCATCAGGAAACTAAAGTACATAAAGACGTTGTCTGAAATTAAACTATTTAGAATCCTAAATGAAATTGAATGTAACCAGCTCAATATGTGCAGTTGTGCAAGGAGATAAAAGAACAATAATCTACTCTTTGATAAATATTAAATTAAATAATGTTTTATTTTTGTAAATTTCCTTCTGTTATTATTTTATGCATAATTACCGGAAAATATACATCTTTTATGTTTATCTTTAAGATAATTATATGTGCACTTTTATAAAAAGTTTTATGGTGTTTATTAAAATACTGAATGGTTATAAATTCGATTATATTCTGTTTTATAATTGGTTTGGAACGGTAAGTGAATTTTTGCTTATATTCCGCATAGCATTAGCAAACATTACAAGACCCCAAGGCATCACGAAAATTTTGAATACTTTTTAAGAAGTATTTCATTAAAATGAATAAAAATAAAGAGTTTTCTATAGTGCCTTGATCTTAAAATTCGAAAAATTTGTGTGTTTGTAACTGTCCCGTTGCATGGGAATCATGAAAATACATATAATCCATTAATAAAGCAACCACTATAACACATGTATGTGTGCTTCGAACTAATGAAAAAAGGAAGTAGAACAACGTCACATGATACAAACAACATCTCTATGTAGAAATGTCAAAAATACACTAAATTGCGTAATGCCGTGATGATAAAATTTTTCTTTTGGTGTTTGGTAGAAACCCCGAGTTAAAAGCACAACACACATCCAAGGTTACAATTCCATGCCTTATTTCACTCCACTCTTTTCTTATTCAGTATAATTAGTTATCGAAAATCATACATTATTTATTTTTGTCTAAACGAAAGCAAAAATGATAAAAAGAAAACTCAGGGCAGTTTCATGGCCCTCGTGTCAGTTTTGTAAATTATAACTTTTTTTCATACATCTAATGAAATTTACCAGTGAGCAATCTTGCCAGTGAACAATCTTGCGCATATGCAGGTAAAAATCTACTATTTCCAGATGTTTTTATGTGCTTTTATTTTCTCAATGAATTCTTAAAAAATGCTTCAAAGGTGTGTTTAAAAGTGTTGAAAAGAAAATCATTTAATTTAAAATGAAATAGAAACACTAAAATGTATAGTATTCAGTTTCAAAAGTGCAAATATATGTGATAATGAAAAACTGCTTATTATATTTAATAAGCTTTATACCAATTTCTTTAATACGAATGTATATGAATATATGTGTAGTATTTGAATCTTAGATATTTACTGCATAGCTTTATAGATAGTAGATTAAAAATTTTTTTATATATATGATGCAAACATATCTGGACCCTACTACCATAAAACAACGTTTAAATAATTTTATACTGCCTATACTGCAGTATGTTTTAATAATGTATTAACAGTATACTTCATTATAATACTTAAGAAATTTTAAAAGATAAAAACTTCATCTTAACAAATACTACACATTGATGTTCTGTCGATAACTAATGCATACTTTATTTCAAATGCAGATATTTTAAAAGTATATTTCATGTTAGAGAAACTTGGTAATCCATCACGGTCTTCCCAAATGAAACGAATTTTCTAATTGAAAACTCTAATAGATTTTTTTACAATATATATATATATTAGGGTGTCGCAGGATACAAGGTAAAAAAATTTTCTTGAAAAATCAAATACGCATACCCTCTCTTTTTTTTCTATTTCACCTCAGAAAATAAAAAATAAATAAAAAATATTATTGCAATCAGATAACGGTAACCCGTGCCGACTTTAGGTCAAACTTGAACATTAAATCTTGTATTGGGAATACTATGGAAAGATTGAAAAATGCATGTTTCTTTGGTACATAAAACACTATTTTATTTAAAGAAGATATTTATTAACATATTACAGTAAAAGAAACATTACTAAACTTATTTTCATTTCAATGTTTTTTTTTTTTTTTTTTTTTTTTTTACAATCGGGATAGACCTTCGTGTGTCCTTGTACGCAACATAACAAAAATTGTTTTTGTTCCTCCGTCACATTATTAAATCATGAAAGTCCTGCACCAATTTTACCGCTGTTTCAGCTGTATTGTTCATTGCTCTGAATATTGAGATCGCAGAGTAAAGATAAGAGATATATGAGAAGTCTATGATTGAGATCGTCTTTTTCGCGTGTGGAAACGAAGCATTATTCTCCCATGAAGAGGGACTCTTCAAAACTATCATTAATTTTGAGTCTAGAAAACAATGAATGGCTTTTAACAGATATTAGATCATCGATGTTTTTTCTGTAAAAATAAAAATAACAGGTAACAATCACGTGATATAAATGTATAACTAAATAAACAATTACAAAATCAATATATGAAACTCGACTTACATTCTCGATGAATCTTCGATGAAATGTATGTTTTTTCACGGGTCGAGAAATTTTCTCTATGTAAATTTGTCATCATTTTTAATTTTGTTTCTTTATCAACATCATCATCATCAAAAAGTGCTAATACGCTGTTTCATCAGTCAAATACCATAAATTCTGAAGAAATTTCTGTAAAGCAGCTTTCGAGATACTTTCATTCACATTCTCGCAGACTTTCAAAGATTTCAAAAAGAACAAATCTTTTTAGCGTTCTTTAACTTACAAAATGTATTGAAGACATGTTTAACATAGATTGTAACGATGAACAAGCATACGTTTAGCAGTGATTTCTTATCCTTGGTGTTTCATTTCAGATAAGAACTAAATAACGAGAGTTTTAGGGAGTAAACCGCTCGGGCCATCCATCTAGCTTGGGACATAGCACCCAGAGGTCTGATTTAGTTTTTTTCTGCGCCTACACCTAAAAATATCACAGAAATTTTGATCAACTCTCGATAGTCCTCTCTGATCATAACATTTTTAAGTTCAGAGCAGTAAAATTCAACCAAATTGCCAAGTTAAGATACGGGTTAGAACAATTCCACTGTTTCTCTATAGCACTGTGTTTTAGTGGGATAGATGTTCTTCCAATTGTCTTTGTGCTTTTTAAAGAGTGTAATATCAGGACTTGTTGTCACCTGTTTAATGTTCACTTCGAATACAGCCTTTAATACCAGTTCGTATACATGATGGCAGCAGGCAAAGAAAAGCATTTCCCTATCAATTTTTTTTCGAGGAGCGAACAGGCGCCATTAAAACGACCTGTATTCAAAGCCGTAGTATAACAACAGAGAATTTGGACTTTGTTTTCGAGATTCCAATTAAGATAGCCTTCCAAATAGCCTGCGCCTGTTCTTTGCCTGTATAATTATAAAGTCTCAATGCAGCAATGAGGTGTTCTTTAAGTTCATATGAAATAACTATAAGCAAGCGTTCTTCTTTCGATTTCAAAGAAGAAATCAAAGTTTCGATTTCGAAGTCAAAGTAGGCAACAGTTTGCCATCCCAATATAAGATCACTACATTTGGTACCTCATTTTGGAACTCAATTTTTATATTTTCTGCGCGTTCCTTCCGTGTTTCTGTTCGGATTCTTTGAATTTAAGACTTACTTAACGGAAATTTGTCAATGTTAAATCAAGCGCCCCCCTCTCCCCCCCCCAATAGTAGCTTCAAGAGTAAACACATAATCTCGCATACTTAATTGACACCTGTCTAATGCAGCAACTAACTTTAATAATAAAATATTTCCTCATTACTGATTTACTTGTCTCAGGTTCTGAGCTTTCGATCAGTGTTGGGAAATCTTCTTTATCCATATTTTCATTGGGATTCGAAGAGGAATATTCTTGCAATGGTTCGTATGATGCTGAAGATGTTGAAGCGGCTTTTAGAACTACGCAGTAATACTGCCATCCTCTGCTCACTGATTAAAAACTATCCTGACATTTACTAACAAAAGACTAACTTGGAATTCTAAGCACATTGACACATAGACGTGCGCTGAGTCCTGAGTAAACTGGTACTGACATGTTTCACAGGATTCGTACTGTTTCTTCACGGATTGCGCATTGACACAAGCATTCCAAAACCTTTCTTTTTTATTTTGTTTTATCTTTTTCATTTGTAGCTGCTGGGTACTCCGCTACAGACACGTGATAGGGTGACATGTGTCAGCGTTCGTTCGCTAAGTACACAATTACTGATTGAGACATTTAGAGGCAAGTCGGCACGGGTTCCCGTGGACCAAATTACATGAAACTTTATTTACAATTGTTTTAACATAAAAGGAAAAAAAATGAGAGGGTTTGCGAAACAATAAAACGACTTTCATTTTTTTGGGACACCCTAATATATATATATTAAAATGGCCCATCAACGACACCAAAAAGCATATTTTATGGAAAATAATTATTATGTATTCAAATAAAGATTTCAATTTTTTTAAAAGCAATAGTTTCGCATTAGCATCATATCCCAGATTAATTATCGGAAATATCACCAAAAATGTCACTGCTTACAACAGCCTTTTTTATTCTGGTAATTTCAGTAGTTTTAGCACGTACTGGGATTACATGTTTTTTTTTTTTTTTTTTAATTGTGTGTTGTTCATATAACTATTATAACTTTTTTAATTGAAGAGGTGTTAATTTCAGGTACGTTTTCGTAACCTGTCTTCAGATAGATTTTAAAAAAAATCTTGAAATTTGTTTTAAAAAAACAGTTAAATGAGATAGAGTTTTAAAAAATATTTTTGAAAGAACAATTCTTTTAGTATTTGTCGGTGTAAAAATTCCAATTAGGCGATGTTTGGAAAAAAAAAGAAAATGTCGTAAAATAAAATATTGTTGGTCAATGTTGGCACCGTCAGTATGGCGTCATCGTTACTAACGGGAATGCTTTTTCATTATATATATATATATATATATATATATATATATATATATATATATATATATATATATATATATATGTTACATTATTAGATCTAATTCCGCGATTTCCTTATCTTGTTCTAAATTACTACTTTATATTCACTAAATCCTTATCCTTAAATAATCTGTATCGCCAACTCTGTTAAATTGCCTTTAATTTAATGTCTCACTTGTCTAAATCGCTTAGATATTACGCTTTTAGTATTCTTAAATTAAATGTTCCATTTCCGCGCTTTTTTCTTTCGAGAATATTCTTTTAGCTTCCATTTTTACTTTCCCGCGCATTTTCCGAGGTTATCCTTTTTCCCTTCAAATTCATCCGCTTACTCTGTCCGCACTCTTTATATGACGTGACATTCTTAATTATCCATTGGTTGAGAGCGCGATCTATGTCATATTTGTATCCTTACATTGGAGGAACAAAAAGTGGTTATTCGCTGTGTTTCAGCAGAATTTGTCGTATTTCTACTTTGATAACTTCTCCTGGTCGCCGTCTGATATTTTCTATTATCTATAATTGCTTACCCATGATTAAATAATACATAGCTATGGCTTGATTTAAATTGAATTGGTAGAAACTGCACCGCCGAAAGCTCTTTAAATAAAACCCTGAGTTCAATTACGCATTGTCTCAATTATTCCGGAGAAACCTACATTGGATAAATGTGTTACCTGGCCTACCACTCGATGACTGGAACTACCTTCCCTTATTGCTTAAATTTCCCTTTTAAGATGATATTACAATCTTATAGTTGAAAAAAAATCTAAAGAAATATTTTTTTTTCCCATTAAAAAGTGAAATTTTTCATTATTGTGGTTAATTAATAATACTCATTAAGATGTCGGCCGTTCAAAATTAAAATATATATCATTCACTTTTATCTTTTAAGTTGTTATTGTTATCTTACAGCTGGAAAAATCTAAAGAAATCAGCTTTTTTCCTGAAAAATCATATTTTTCAATTGTTTTGCTTAATTAATAATTCTGATCAAGATATTAATCATTAAAAATCCAAATATATGTTTAAGTTTCCCCATTTAAGTTGATATTCTGATCTTCTAGTTAAAAGTCTACAGAAATGAGCTTTTTACCTTAATAATTGTTATTTTCAATTGTTTTTTTAATTAAAATACTCATTAAGATATAAATCTTTCAAAATTCAAATATATGTTTAACTTTCCCCATTTAAGTTGATATTCTTATCTTGCAGTAAAAAATCTACAGAAATCAGCTTTTTACCTTAAAAATTGTTATTTTCAATTGTTTTGTTTAATTAATAATGCTGATTAAGTTGTTGTTCATCCAAAATTCAAATATATGTTTAACTTTCCCCATTTAAATTCATATTCTGATCTGGTAATTAAAAAAAAAATCTATTGAAATCAGCATTTCATTAAAATTGTTATTTTTTATTATTTTGCTCAATTAATAATACTCGTTAACTTAAAGATTGTTCAAAATTCAAATTACACATCAATACATAAGCACATAAAGCACTGATAACATCACCGTTTAACAAAATTTTAAAAATAATTTCGAAAAGCATTGATTTATATATTTCCAAAAATGACCGTTTACGTAGGAAATGTCCGTTTTAGAGAGGGAGTGTCCTTTTTTCGGAGGGAATGTTTGTTGAAGAGAGGCATTGGCCGTGTTGAGAGGTGATTGGTCATAATTGAATAGAGGGTCGTTCACATCTCATGTTAGTGCAGACGTTTAATTTTTCCCGCTAGGGTGAAGTGCTGTGGTGGTGGAGGGTCAGGATGCGGGGTGCGGCGGTGTCGGTGAGGGTACGGGAGGCGGCACGGAAGAAGGCACCGGGTGCGGCACGTTGCCGCAGTGCCGCACCCGCCTGTCCCTGTACAGTCGTTTACTAGTACTATCGATTTCTGTTGTAGATTTCTAATATTTTTCTTTTTTTTAATTTGGCAATACGTAAAAAAAAATACTTTAATGTTTTCTTTGTTATTATATTATATGTTCTAATCTATGAATACTTGTTGAAGAGCGATATTACTATATATCTTGCAAATAAAGCATTTGCTATAATGAAATAAAAATCCTAATAAATAAAGTAGAGTACTAGGATGCAATATGAGAGAAACTGTTAATGAAAATTAAAAACAAAAGCTGAATAATAAATTTTACATTACATCACAAATAAAGTTATTATATTTGTCTTAACTCTATTTACTTATATCTCATTCTCCTTTTCTTATGTAAAAATTGGGCAATTTGTATATCACCCAACTGAAATTAATTCTACATAAACTGTATACGTTCACTAATTTGTTTTATTTTCCGCAAAAATGAGAGAAATAAACTCTAAATAACTGACAGACAAATATACAATAAACTAAATAAAAATATCATAATAAGTAAATTTGTAGTTTAAAAGAAGAGAAGAATAATTAGTTTTTAGCGAAATCTTTTGTATTTAGCGTGAATACTTAGATAAACAAACAGTCAAATATTTCCTAAAAATATTTCTTTCCAAAAGAAACAATACGGATATGTACTTTATCATTTTCAGAACAACTCTAACTTGTATTAAAAATTTGTTCCTTATATTACAGAACACGGAGTTTATCGCTTCAAGCTAAATATAACCTAAGGTTTATTCTGAAAATAAGTACCTTACTTGTCACTAGCCGTATATTAAAAGAAAATGCATTATTTGCAGTTGGCATCTACATTTTTATACTGAAGCATTTTGTATATGAGGGTGAACAAAGTAAATTACCCAACTTTGCTTATTGTTGTTAAATGTTATTAAAGCAAACTTATTTCTAGCTATAGATATGTTATTTCTTCATATAAATATTTAAGTATTTGAAATATATTGTCTGAATATAATGAATAACCTTTTTTGATTGTGTATATTTTTTAAGAGAGAATATCTCATTAATACCCATTAAATGTATAAAGTTTTCACTCTTTATGGAAATTATTTTAATAGTTAATTTCTATGCATAAACTTGGTATTTCATAGAACGTTTTGACTCTATCGAATAGCTTTGTCTTTTTCCCAACTCTAATTCTCCTCCAAATGTTCCATTATAGCAAATATTCATGGTACATCTTTGCTATACGGGACTAAAAAAAAAAAAAAAAAAAAAAAAAAATACGGATGCGTACTTTATCATTTCTGAGCCATTCTAACTTCTATTAAAAATTTTATTTATATCAAAGAATACAGATGTTATCGCTTCAAGCTAAATATAACATTAGGTTTATACTAAAAATAAGTAGGGGAGGTAGGGGAGGTTTGATACATAGGGAGGGTTGATACATTGACAATTTTTCTCAACAAATGGAATTAACAGCCATTCTAAGACATGTGAAAGCTTCTTTTATTTGCTGAAGCCATCATTAGCTGGACTAATCAGTGAAGAACTGTCAAATTTTCTTTTCTTTTAATTTTGAAGGCTTTTGGAATGTCAATGTAAATTTTTTCATTGATTGAACTTCTTTCATAACTCTTATTATTGTGAAGATATTATCTTGCATTTTTTAAAAATTTATAAAGCACATTGTTAGAATTTGTATTACTAGAAAGTAGATTACCATTTTGCAACTGCATTTGTACGAAGTGATTCAAAATCCGATAACGCATAATAGGGAGAAATGATACATTAGTACTGGGGAGAAATGATACACTTGTATATTTGAAATTTAATAGTTTGAAAACTAATATAGGACTGTAATAGTCATTATTGTTTTACAGAAAGAACTACTGAAATTGGTAAGAAAGAACAAAGAGACTATTCATAGACATTATGTAGGTTACATAGAAAAGCAGTGCGATGATAGACGGTTAGTTCGCTTTGCTTGTCATGTAGAAGGAAAAAGTTTAAATGGGCTCAAAGGGAAATGTTTCTATAATTTACGAAGGACAAATTGAAAAAAAAAAAAAACGTGAAATCTACTATCAAAATGATAGAGTTATTAGTTTTTACTTTAACCATTTCAGGGGTGGTGGTATGTTTAAGAAAACACTTAATTTTAATTCCCAAACGCCACATTGGCACCAGCATTTTGGTAAAATATTTTCCATTTAGTATGAAAGTGAAATATATCCCTTTTCTTATTTCTGATTAAATTTGTTGTTAAATATCGGTGCCATTCATTTATTCAACACTTTAACATTGAAAATGCTTTGACCTTGAAAGGGTTAAAGGAATCTTAAATGTGCTAAATTTATGTTACATTGTTTGCAAATCAGCAATGTTCACTTCATTTTTCCTTGCAGCTATATCTCTAGAGGTTTTTTTTTTTTTCATTATTTATTTTCTAAAAAGCGTGTTAATAGGATTGTTTATATAATAGCAATAGTTTAAATATATTTGTGAAAAACATTTCGGAAACAAAAATATGTCAATGTCATTTCGTTTCAAATTTTACTTAAATATTTCAAGATTTATCATAAAAAATTGTATGACGCATAAATCGAATTGTCTGCATTTTTTTTTTCAATTTACATAACAATGTATCAAACCTCCCTTGCTAGTGTATCAATCCTCCCCAGTAATGGGGAGATTTGATACAGTAGTAGCCATTTAAAATTGGGATATATTTTTAGAATGACTATTTTTTAAATTCACAATATTTTTAATAAATGAATAAAAGGTCACTTTATAAGAAAACACGAAAAATTTGTTTAAAAATAGCTTTCTAAGAGTTGTAAAAAATTAGTAAAAAAAAAAATGTATTATACCTTCCCTACCTCCACTACTTTACTTGTCGTCAACCGTATTCTAAAAGAAAATACATGTACATTTCTTTACTAGAACATTTTCTTAATAATTGTACAGAAAATAAATTAAGAAACTTTGCTTATCATTTTTATACGTTATCAAAGTAAACTTATTTCTAGTAATAGAAATATTATTCCTTCATATAAATACTTAAGCATTTCAAATTTGCTGTTTCAACAGAATGCATAAAGTTGTATGTTAGTATATATATTTTTAAGAGAGGATATCACATTATTATAATTCCATTAAAATGTATAAAGTTTTTCACTTTATGGGAATGATTCTCATAGTTAATTTCTATGCATAAATTCGGTATTTCATAGAACATTTTGATTATATCTGATATCCTTCGATCTTTCCTAACTTTACCTATGCCTAAATAATTCAATTGTAGTAGATTTTTATGGTACTTCTTTGCTGTTAGGGGGACTTAGCATGCAAGAGAAATGCGGCAAGGTAGAATTTGTTGAGAAAAGCATAATTATCAAAAGAACTTTCTTTCCACATTTATTTACATTTTGAAAACGTCATCGGATTGTTATATCGTTATGAAACAGCTATTAGTGAAAACAATTTGTTTCATATTTGCACCATTTAATGCATACATGGAGATACATTTTAATTTATACATAAATAAACTATGTAATATTGTGATACAAAGCATATAGTACAAATAATAAATATAAGAATAGAAAAGTTTTCATTGGTGTGAGTTTCACTCTCGCGAATTTTATATTTGGCACTAAATCGTGTATTTTTAAGAGTGCGTTATGCAAAGGCCTTATAACAAAGAAATACAGATTTGGTCTTATCTGAGTTAAGTCAATTTCTTTCCACCCCGCTTGTGCGCCATAAAAAATTCTTTTTTATGTTCGTGGATTTCGTCTTCCAAACTTTAAAAAATTTAAAGCACTAAAGTTTGAAATTGAAACGTCAAGAGATTTACAGGTAGAGTAAAGTGTCCAAATACCAGCTACCACTTTTGTTTCAATCTAGATCATGCAATTTTCAAAATTAATAAAATAAAAAGTGACAGCAGGGTACCTTGACACGTCGTACACCTGTTTAGAGAAACAAAAATCAGTTTGAAAGGCGTTCTCTTTTTACAAGAAGCAAAATTCAGAAAGTCTTCAAATTTTATGTTTTTAAAATGGAGTCTAAATACCGGCTACCTACGTTTTTTCCCAAAAGATCACACAAATAGAGCTAATGACAATTATTAAGCGATAAGAATATTATTAGAATAAATTATATTGATTAATAACATTTCTTATGTACAGAAAAATTACGAAATTTTTAATAAATAAGTATTTTTGTCAAATTTCTAAAATGCTTTAGACTATCTCTCACAGACTTCTTCCCATTATGTTTCTAATTTCGTTTTTTAACGTGTAAAAAAAAAAAAAAAAAAAAAAAAAGCTTGCTGATTGGAATGAGAATTATTTTATCTGAAAAAATCGAAAGCATAATATCACTCTCTGCGTCGGTATGTCCCTATCAGCCCACATATCGCATTCTTGACATTGAACCCAGAATCCCCTCCCCCATTTTTGTCCACAGAGAAAGCACCCATTCAGAAGACACAAATTTATCATCTTCCTCTGTTGGATATTTTCCTTTTTCACTTTTTCAACCCTCTTGCTGCGTAATTGTTTTATCAAAATAGCTTCAAAAATTGCGTATTTAACCTCTTCGCGAAGAGCGTCTTTTAAGAATTTTTATTCTTTTATCACCGGTTTTTCAAAACAAAAATTTTTGTCTAATTTAACCGGGAAAATGCTCCGATTAAATAAGGCATAATTTACAATAAACAAAAAGTAACTGGGGGGAATAATCAGGGAGTGTTAAATAGACGGAAAAAATGCATCCCCGAAGATATCGCGGGTTGCGCAAATTTTGCTAATTTTACGTTGCCCAAGGATATTTCGGGTTGCGCACCGAGAGGGTTAAAATCAAATTTCTGCCTCTTTCGCCTGGTTTGCTCCGTCATTTTTGTTCTTCCTCTTCACATTTATTACAGGCAGTTTTGTAGTGTCAAACAGCGCTTTTTTGGAAAGTGATCGGGTAACCAGTGTCGATCCTGAAGAATTACGGCCATGGTTGCTTTTTTCATATTACGAAATGGGACGGGGACAATTTCTGAACCATTTAAATTAATTTATGAATTATGGAACTATATGAATTAATTTATTTTCCTCCCCTTCAAGCAGAGCAACCGAGAGAGGTCCAAATACCGGCTAGCCGGTATTTAGACCACTCTAGGTAGCCAGTATTCGGACCTCTGCTATGTTTAATTTAAAACCGGTATTACTCATTCATATAATAAAATACCAGTACTGTGCGCGTGGCAATTGAGAGCTAAATAAGTCTAGAAAATAACTTAATGAACAATTCAAGCCAATATACGATCAGTATATTTTTAAAAAATGAGAAACACATATCTGAAAAACTTTTGATGTACCAGATTACGTAGATTCGACACTTTTGCATTTACTATTTGTAAATGACACAGACTTCAGCGACGTACTTTTCGTAACTTTATTCTCTTAATTAAAGTTACAAACTCTGCCTATCACTGCTAGTCTGCGCTGCGCTCAGTTCTCAGAACACCTAGTAGCTGGTATTCGGACCCTAGTCGATATTTGGACCTTCTCCTCTACTTCTTGAAAAGGTTGCATTTAGAAAACAAAAGAAATATTTAATTTTGTTACATTGGCCTTAAAATATTCAATTTCGTCAAACTTGTCAATTACCAATGATGTTGACATTTTTGGGGCACAGTAATTAATAGTCGTTAAACGCAATGTATATACTCGTATATATGAGGACGTGACTTTAAAACTTGCCTTATCCAGAAAATCAAATTTTGGGAAATCGGGAAAAACCTCTGTCAGCGTTTTTTGGTTTTAATATTAAACCAAGATTTTACAGTGCCAGGAACCCATTATAAAAGTAGTTTTTTGCTGGTTGTAGTATTTTTTCGATGCAGGTTCACCAATAAAATAGATTGCAAGAGAAAATTCATTTTTTTTTTATATTTTGAAGGCGAGTTTTGAAACTCAAGTCCTCACGCATTAGTGTTTTTTTTAATATAAAAAACATAAAAATAGTACATACCTGATTTTATGAAATACCGGAATTAAATGCACTTCATGTTACAGGCTTATATTGAATCTCTCGTAAAACTTTTGCTAATACTAACAGCTAGTTTTCGAATCTGTAAGATTAATAATTTAATATTTCTATGGTTTCAGGGGGACCTCTAAGCACATCTTTAATTGAATTTGTAACTTTAAAGAATGCTATATACTCTCAAAAAAGTCCTTTAATTAAAAGAATTTTTTCGTGACTTTATTTCATTAAAACAAGAAAATTTCAGCTCTCTTCGGTCCACTAATCCCTAAAATATACAACATTTTTTAATGTAACATAAACCTTTCCTGAAATATTGAAGGCTAAAGCCACATTTTCCTGAAACCACAAGGCATCCGGAAGCTATTCTTTTTAGTGAGAATTTTTTTTAAGTTTCTTCCTTCAAAACGCGATAAATTCGCAAACCTGAACTCAGTATTTTCTGAAATTCTCCATTCAAAACATGGGAATTTCTACAAACTGCAGGGAAATATCTTAACATCACTTAATTATTCCAGCAAATTGATGCCTGTACTTTTTACGTTTTATGAAGAAATTTATTTTGAGTAGACACATTTTCTAACATATTTCTGAGATTTTCTAACATCTAAAGTTCGAATACACCGACTTTTAATCATGTGCCGTTTTGTTTTGTGACTTATCGGTAATTACTGGCGCGAGAAGAATCATTTGTGCCCTACCCTAAATGTTTATTTGATGTGTGTACCTGGTGTAAGTATAAGTCTCTGCAAAGAGCGATAAAAGAATATGTTTCAGCATATTTCTTCCCGACCGCTCGCAAAAAAGACCGTAATTTTTTTGACCGTGTACAATGTTAAGTTCCTCCATTCTTTTACAATAGGGAAACATTTAGGTGGAATTTAATAAATGTGGTACCAAAATGTTCGTCTTTGATTCACGAGTGTGTTTTACTAGTGTTATATATATAACATATTTTGTACAAATAACCGTATATTTTCAAAATGATCATGTTTGCTTGTAAAGGCAAATACTCTGTATAGTACATTAAGATATACTTTTCAGAGTTAACTAGATATCTTCAAAAAGATTGCAATTGGTTCTTCTACTAAAACATATATTGCCACGAAATATTCCAGCCTTCGTGAATCAGCGGTAACGTCTCTATCTTCCAAGTGGAAAGTTAAATGCTCTGTATCCAGGATATTCTATTCTAGCAGAAATAGTGCGAGCTGCACTAAAAATCTAGTTTGTCAATGTTTAAAAATTACATATAGCAAATCGCAAAAAAATGTTAATAGATATATAATTAAAAAGTTTGAAATGAAACATGGCATCGTACGACTTTATCTATTGAAATAATTGGATTAGGTCATAAAATTTGAATATTTGTTCTTTTTTTTTTAATTTGAAGTATTTTATGTAATGCTACGTGTTTTTTTTTTTCGCAGCCGGGATTTTTTATTCTATGTCGTTACTTCTCTGTATAAATTAAACTAATATTTGCATTCACAGTTCAAGAACTTAAAAAAACATATAATCCAGCCTCAACTTCTATCCAAACAATGTCGATTTCATCTCTAGAGGTTATCAATAGAATTGGAATAAAATTAAAATAAATAGTATGCATAATCCAAAAAAAAAATAGGAAATAGATGCTTGAAAGTGTTACAAATTTTTGAAACAGGAAAAAAATTGAAACTAAATATAACAGTTGTGACAATTTAGTCACTAAAACCTTCTCAAATATCTCGTTTTGTAAACACAATGATTACAGTAACAATTAAACTTAAAAGATAAATATTTCATGAATTAGCGTTCTGTGTTACCTAACACAAAAATTTAAAATAACAACAAAAAAGCATTTAGGTGAAAATTATCGTTATTTTCTTTGAAGGCATAGTGCTGATTCTTTGACATTGGAGGTACGCTGGGTACAATCTTGGGAACAATTTACATTGGCTAAGTTAAGTTTCAATTAGTAGATTAACGTTTATGTGATATGACAGTTACTTCAATCAAAATTTGAGCTTCATAATTAAACCCCACCTGATCAACTGAAACGCGAGCCTATTATTATTATAATCCCTTCTTCGTATGACTTGTTTTTGAATTTCCAATCCAAATGAAGCATATTTTATATCTGAACGTTAATAAACAATCTATCCTGATTTCGAAAAAAAATGAAAATATTATTGTCAGTAAGTAATTTTTTGATTGGCCTGCTGGTGATTCTCACATGTAATATCCTACTCACTGATATCCGATTTTTCCTGCAATGCAACAAAGCTTTAAATAAAAAAAATAAATTCTGATACTACATCTATCAAATATATTGGTTTAAGGCATTTAATTTAAATATCGGCATAAAACGGATGATTAAAAATACGCAAAACATTTTGTGAAAATGGCCTTAAAACCTGCCCGTGAAAACAACTCTAAGAACTATCTTGGTCATCTCAAAATACACATCTAAACCATTTATTGCAAATTATTTTAGTAGGAATATCGTTGCGGCCTGCCTTAGCAATATTCAAAAAGACCAAAAGAAAAAAGCGGAATACAATATGATGTGTACGTGGCAACAAATCCACTTTCAGCGATGCAGCATTTCTCTTCGTCCCATGGCATGCTATGTAATCCTTACGGGCACAAAATGCAAAACGTATGTATGCGATGAAGGTCATAAATCGGTTAATAAACGTGTATTTTTGCTTATGTATATTCTCATGGCCTCTTCTTGAATTATTGTGCTTCTCGGGGGATGCTCCAATAACTCATTTTTATACTCCTTCAGAAAATAAATTCAAAATCACATCAAAGTTGTGTTTGAAGAAATAGAAATTTCCAAACTCACTTATTCAAAAGTTTTATGGAACCATATTAAATAGTATTCCAAAAAACGAACAGAGATTAAACTCCAAATATTGTAATACTATCGTGTCAGTCATTTTTCTGATAGTAAAAGCCAAATCATTTTTCCCTGAAAACAGCGTGATTTCGTTTCTGAACTTTCTCAAGAAAACTGAAATTATTAGCCCCCAAATGAAATACAGATTATGAGCTTTAAGTTATTTATCTGTAGAAATTGGAAAAAAACTTGGAAATAAATCAAGTCTGGAAGATATCAAACTTTGTCTTCTTTATCTAAAGAGAAGAGTATAGTGGAAAGCTATATAGAGAACAATTATAGCAACTGAAATCAAACTTAGATTATAAGCTTCAAGATCACTATCCATAAAAAATTTCGGGAAAGTTAATAATAAAGGAACATACATTTTGAACTGCATTACTGCTGAGCTTATAAATCCCCAAAACGTTTCTGAAATAGACAATTGAAGATAACTGTAAATCCAAGAAATGTAAATGCCAATGCAAACATAAAATATATTTATGATTTTATGTCACATCGCTTATTATGAATGACATTTATGTAAGTTGATGTTTATCCTGTTTTGAAAATTGTCGAACCAGTTAATTTTTATATGCGTTCGTGCATGATAAACCAAATCAATTTCTGTATTTATGCAATATAAATGGTACTTCCTTATCGTTTTCATACCTTTTTTATTCATTTCTAATATGAATAGAAAAAACGCAAGTATTCGGTTTTGTTGACATTTTCAAAGCTACCCATGAAATTTACTTAAAATTCTCGAACAACAAAAATCTTCAACCTGCCAACTGCATAAATCCCTCGCCATTTTAATAAATTTTTCTTAAACTGTATATATAAATAGATGTTCCAAAAATAGAATTGAAAAAAATCCCTCATAGATACACCGTCGGGTCAGTTATGGGTTTCTGGAAGAAATTAGATAACTTTTTTCTTTGCAATCAATATGAAATTTATTTCAGGATCTTGTCAAGAAAATAACAATATCCCGGCAGGACGCGCGCCGTGAAACGTAACACGAGAACGGGCATGGAGGTGTCAGCACACCCCAAACATATTAAATGGATTACATACAAAAAAATTTTAGAATTCTAATTGCTAATGAAATTCATGATAATTACACTCTTTCTCGTCAAAAATGGTAACTGAAATGTTGAATTATCATCCATTTTAAAAATTAATAAACAATCAATTAAAATCCCTCACCTCTATTTTTCCTTATTCGAAAAACTTAATTTTTCTTTACAATTTTTATAATAATAAAGATATACATTATTTTGGATAAAAATACTGAGATTTATGAATTTTTATAATAATTAGAGTATACAGTACATGGATCAGAAACTTTAGATTTTTTTTCAGTTTTTACACATTGCTTCAACTTTTAAGACTTTCTATAATTCTATAAGACAAAAAAAAAGAGTCTGTTCGCCGTTTTTCATACTCTACGCACGGAATGTGACCTTGGAAGCAAGTACTGATTGACCGCGACCACTTCGGTTTATAGGGAGAGAAGCAGACAAATATTTTCGGGTGTGGGGTGTCAAAACACCCTATACCCGTCCTGCTGGGCTATTGTAGATCCAGATGAAATATATACTATGAACTTTAACGTATTGCTCCATAGATGTAGAAAAACTTAAGTCAACAAAGTATGGAAGGCATCACGCTTAAGGAGACTGGGTACTGTTTGAAGAATTTTTTTTTTTTTTTTTTTTTTTTACTGATGTAAATTTACTTATTGTAAACTGTAGATAACTGTAAATGTTATTATAGGTAATACTTAGAAAAATTAATTTTAGCAAGAAAAAACTAGTTGGATGTGCCAATCCCAAAACTTTCTTATACATCTTAGTATTTCAAAAACTAGTTACACATGTTAATATACTTCAATATTATTTAGTTCAATACTAAACCAACTTTGATTTTCATCTTAAATTTCTGCTTCAGTCAATTAAACGAGCTATAAACGAGCTAATCTATATCATGATATTTGTTAAAATTAATAGTTTTTCCTTATTCTGTTGTTATCAGATGTTTGCGTTTAGCTGGCTTAGCAGGAAGCGAGTTCCAGCCTTTGCACGTACCGCCGATGGACATTAGAACTACGAAAAATCAAGAAAAGTACACAAAATCGCTGTCACAGAGCCCCTTTACCACGCGATATTTCCAAATTCAAGGAGGACCCGTTGGGCAAAGCCAAAAACATGCACAAGAAATTTGGTTCAATTCTGTGCATAATTTTATACACTTTTTGATTGCACAATAAAGAAAATGGCATAAACATCGCTATTACAGCGCCCCCCTTCCGGCAGATTTTTCTCAAATTCAGGGAGGACTTGTCTGCCATAGCCAGAAACGTACACAAAATTTTTTGTTCAATTCTATGCATAAATTCATACACTTTTCGATGGTACAATAATGAAAAATGGCACAGAGATTCAATTATAGCGCCCCCTTCTGGCGAAATTTTTTCAAGTTCAGGGAAGACTTGCTTGCCATAGCCAGAAACAAACACAAAAAATTTTGTTCAATTCTATGCATAAATTCAATAATTTTTCGATGGTACAATAATGAAAATGGTGCAGATATAGCAATTATACTGCCCCCTTCCTGCAGAATTTTTCCAAATTCAGGGAGGACCTTCGTGCCATGACCAAAAACAAACACAAAAAATTTGGCTCAATTCTATGCATAACTTCATACACTTTGCGATGGTACAATACTCAAAATGGCACAAAAATCGCTATTACAGCACCCCCTACCGGCGAATATTTTCCAAATTAAGGAAGGACCTGCTTGCCATAGCCAAGAACTTAAAATAGAAATTTAGTTCAATTCTATGCATAACTTCATACACTTTTCGCTGGTACAATATTCAAAATCGCACAAAAATCGCTATTACAACGCCCCCTACCGGCCAAATTTTTCCTAATTCAGGGAGGACCTACTTGCCACGTCCAAAAACTTAAAATAAAAATTATGTTCAATTCTATGCATAAGTTCATACACATTTGGATGTTACAATATTCAAAATCGTACAAAAATCGCTATTACAGCGCCCCCTACCGGCGATTTTTTTCCAAATTCAGGGAGGATCTGCTTGCCATAGCCAAAAACTTAAAATAAAAATTTGGTTCAACTCTATGCAGAACTTCATACACTTTTAGATGGTACAATGGCGACAGACACACGGACACACGGACAGACGGACAGACAGACATTTTCTATAAACATGTTTTTTAGGATCTCTGACCCCTAAAACGTGTAAATCCGTCGAAAACAGGAAGTCGAAAAAAAATTTCGATTAAAATACTTTCTTCTGTTGAAGATAGAAGAAAGTAAAAAAACATTTGTTGGTAAAATTACTGTGTTTAAAACACTAAAACTTCTACAGATATTTTTCAAATAACTCCATAATTCTTTTGTATCCTCAAGATAGTGTACTTAATAAAATTAGGGATCGATTTTACAATTAATGAATTAGTTTGTGAAAGAGAAAAATATACACAAACATAGGCAAAAACGCAGCAACAAACATAGTTTCTTCAACTTTTCGGTTTTTTAAAAATTTCATTATATTTTAAAATACCTCCCTAATTATATTAATTACACTATATTGAGGATACAAAAAATAATGGAGTGATTTGACAAATATTTGTAGAATTTTAGTGTTTTAAACAAAGTTATGTATCAAAAAACAGCAAATTTTAAAAGTCTTTAAAAAAAAAAAAGTAAAATACAAATTAAATTCTCAATTTTTATAAACAAAATGATTATTTTTTTTAATCAAGATCAATTTTTCTAATTATTACCAATAGTAATATGTTTATATATTAAGTAATTGCACATCATTAAAAATAAATAAATAAATAAATAAAATAAAATCATCAAATTTCTTTAAGGTATATCGAGATCCCTTAAGTTTTCAAATTTACAGAAAACGTAATAGATTAAGGGAACTGTTATAGACTAAATAAATCATAGTTTCTGAGCTTCGAGATATTTATTCATATATTTCATATATTATAAAGCAGTCAATATTGTAAAGCAAAAACATATCCAAGAGTACGGATGACGTCATTTCGAAGATGGGGACACCTGACTAATGATTTTTACTTATACTGCAGTTATTTTTTAAAACCTATCTCTGTTGCTTGCAGTCCGATTACAAAAGTGTAATTAATTGTTTTGCACTTAAAACAATATAAGTAGTCCATCATTTATTTTCGACATAATGTTCCCAAAAATTTCATCGGAGAATAAATAAAACATGCATTTAACAGACATTTAATTGAACCACTGAAATTATCCAAATCAAAAAGTCTAATGTAAGCAGAGAACCGAATTCTGGTTTCTTCGAATATTAACCCTCATAGCATGCATGGTCACAGTGACGTCATTGTGACGTCACTGTAAGTCACTGTGGTCACGTCACATCTGTGACCAAAATGCCACCACTCAGTGATGTCACATTGTGACTGAGATGTGAACTTCTTAGAAAACTTTAAAAAATTACAAAAATTATTAAAAACATGTTATTTACTGTAAAATATATTTTTCTGCCGGATTAACAAATTTTTTAAACCGTGGTCCAAGTTGCATCTGTGCCTCTAACAAAAACTTTTTATTTTCATATAACATAAAATGTAATTAATTCATCAGCAACACAAAACGATTTCCTAATTATTAGAATTTTATATTATTAAAAAAATGTTTTAGGTAAGCAGACCTCGACTTATCTTTTATAAAGATTTTTGTAAATGATCATCTGTTATACTAGAAGTTTCTCAAAGAGTAGTCGAAACATTTCTGTCGTTTCAAACTAAAAACTTTCTATTACAGTTAAGGCTGCAGCTTTTAATGAGCACGCAGAAAGCGTCTTCAAAGTTCAGTCATACATGCATTTCTTGCTTTATAATTTGCATTCAAGTCATTTTTTTTCCTCTTAGTGTTTCACTATTTTAAGTATTTTTTTTTTTTTTTTAATTCTACTTCTTTCAAACGTTTAAAATAGAATTGACATTTTCCGAATATAAAATTAATGTACAAAATTTAGGCAAAGCCCACGACATAATTAATTATTCATGTTTTATTTTTTGTTTTCAAAATATATCTTTAAAAATTATTTTACAAGTTTTATTCTACAGAAAATTAATATTAAGAGAATGACAGATTGACAAAGAAAAACTCATCTCTTCTCGATAATCTTGTTGTATTTTTTAAGAAGATATTTTGTATATATTACCTGTGATACAAATTTTACTTTTAAAAAAAAGGAGGGAGTCATCATTATTACCATTAAATTAATTTGTATACATTTTGAAAATTTAAGCAATGTTTTATCTAGTAAACTCTAATTATGGATAATATTATTATTATAATTTACGTAAATGAAACTTTACAATTCAATAAAACTGATAAAAATAAAAGATGAAATACAATAAAACATTTTTAAACAGGAAATTGAATTACAGACAATTTGACAAAATTATTACGCATTTAATTTCCTTCCGAAACTGTGGTATAGAAAAACAAATAAAACCAAAAAACATCTGCTTCGAACTTCGAGACTTAAAAATCGTCTGCATCTGCACTATTTCAGTTGTTACCACTCGACCGCAGAATAACGGATAAAAGTAACAGTGAAATTTTTTAGAATAAATGCGGGACACTGGACAGTTCTGTGGACACTGTGGACACTGAAGTTCTGTGGACACTGGACAGCATAGATGTGTTGACACGGATTTAAAAACTGAAACAAGAACGTTCTCAGGATCCAAGTTAGTTCAGCTAACAAAATATAAACCCGAGAAAATTACGGTAGCTTTGACTTGTTGAAGATGATTCAAGTCATTGCTATCGTACTTATAATCGGATTTAATTGGTTCCCCAAAATCAAAGTATCACGTACAACGTCAATGAAATTAGGTATGTAAAAATATTATTTTCCCTGTTTGCTTTTTTTTTTTATTACAACAATTTTAGTTAGTTTCTCATTAACATGCTGTAGAACATAAATATTTCATTACATTTATTTTTTATTTTGCTGAAATATCTAAAATATTATTTTCCTTGTTTGCTTTTTTTTTTAATTACAATGATTTCAGAGTTATCTTCTAATAAACATGTTATAGAACACAAATATTTCATTACATTTATTTTTTATTTTGTTAAAATATCTAACTTCCTTTTCAACAGCTTTGATCAGATTATTAAAATTAGTGATTTAAATTGCATTTTAATCTGGTTTATTTTCTTATTTAAATATTGGGTTAAAACCACATGGTGGCATAAATATAAAAGTATATGGACAAGTATTATCATCAATCATTAACATAATTAATAGACATTTAAAGATAATTAAATTATTTAAAATTTTTGGATGTTATTAACGTTTACCATAGCAAGACCCCTATTTGTAATGAAGTTTGTAGCATGTTATTTCATTTACAGGGACAGTCAATTGTATTCCATTACATTACGGCTTGTGGGAAAAAAAATCGTTTCAAATGATTTTTAATGATTTTACACGCTTTCAAACAGAATAAAATTGATATGCATTTATGAAGCGCACTAAAATGTGCATTCCATAGAATATGCGATGCAAAGAATAGTTATTGTTCATTTACAGGGCTAAAAAAGGAATTCCAATACATAATGATATAGGGGTGGAGGGAATTGTTTGCGGCGTACTTTATTTATGTTAATCTATTTGATATGTGATGAAATTGATATACGTCGTTGAGGTTTACATACTATGAATTATTTCATGTATAATACGAAGTGTATATAGCATTTACAGGGACACACAAAATATTTCAGATATATTGTATCCGAAGTACTTTTCATTAGCGATGATTGCTGGAAATACATTTTTAATTATGGTATACACTTTTATGATTCACTACATTTATGCATAGTATATGGTGTATATATATATGCTATAATTCATATACAGGAATATACAAAAGTATTCGAAAGGGTTACTGGGTATTGCTTAAAGGAGGTTTTTAAATAACTTATGCATTTTAACGCTGCACTGTATTTAATTTACTAAGAAATGTTTGTAGTATATAGATAAAATGATATACAGGGTCACGCAAAGAATTGGATACGTTGCTATCTATGAATTATAATTTCTGGAAGTGTAATTTCAGCAGTTTTAAGAGTGTTTTAGCTTGAATAAAATTTTAACTAAATAGTGGCGTGTAATGAAGGTTCTAGGTAAACTACAAGGTTGTACAAAATTATTTAAGTATGTTTCCATATATTAGTATAAATTGCTGAAAGAGAATTTCAACCTGTTATGCATTTCCTTGATAAACTAAATTTTTCCATTATATAGTATATATATATCAATCTACAGATCAAATACAGGACTGTTTAAAAGAATTAGAAAACATATTTGGCTGTGGATGGTAGGGTGTCAACGATTTTAATCGGTTGATTTAAATCAGCGATTAAATCATGATTTTAATCAACCGATTTTTTTAAAAATTCATTGATTAAAATCAAAAATTTTCTAAATGTTTAAAATGTCAAAAAAAAGTATTAAAATCTAACATGAACATAATTTGAAAGTTTCTACAGGTATTTTGACTTATTAATAAACAAAAAAAGAGCTTTAAATAATTGTTTCTAAGCTTAATTCATTAGTATTGTAAAAAAATTAAAAACAGTTGAGTTTGTAAAAAGCATTGTTTTTAAGTTTTTATCCAAATTAAAACAGTTTCATTTAAAAATGATATTTAAATCTAACATAATTTGCAATGTCATAATTTCCTTTAGGTAATCAATTTATGCATTATTTTATATAAAATACACATAGCAAGTATAATTACATTTCTACAAGTAAAAGAATAAATAGTAATTAATAGCAATCTCAAGTTAAAGAAGAATGAAAGAATGACATCTGCTCAGCAGCTAAATTGTAAATGAATGCATAAGAGAAAAAGAAATAATTGGTATAAAAACGCTAAGCACAGCAAGAGCTTCTTTGGTATAGGTTGAATAAATGTTTATTATTATTATTATTATTTTTTTTTTTTTGTAACTCATATATATTAAAAAATTGAACCATTGAAAGCTAATAGAGGTAATAATGCTGTTACTTAAATATTTTGAGGATTTCAGATATTAGTGGCTAACTTATATTTATTCTATATGAATGGGTTTAACTCATTTTCATTTTTATCTTTTTTTTTTTTTTTGGTTAGCATACACGTACATGTGTGTAAGTATAGATTTTGGTGGTTTACAGAAATTTTCCTAAATACAAATGCAAAATGAGCTGCAAATAATATTTGTTAGTTTTGTTATTTGTGCTACTAACTAATGAATTTTACTTATTTGCAGTTTTTATTAATTCTGTAATTACTTATACTGCTTCTTCTAGGCCATTTTGTTTAATGGTGCCACACCATGCCCTTTTTGAAATTGGCAAAATGCACCCTGCCTTAAAAAAAGAAAAAAAAAAGTTGAAATTTACCTGCAGTTGTAGCCAGAGATTTCTTGTAAAAAACTTCCCCATTCAACAGTATTCTAAATTCATGTGGAAAAAATCTTGCAAAAATATAGAATTTTATTTCTTTAGAAAAAACAGGATATTATTAAAATATGTTATTTAATTGTATTTTTCAATTTGTTATTCAAAAAATTATTAAAAATTAAGGACACTTTACTTATAATGCTAAAAAATATTCTTTTTTTTTTTTCTTACATCATTACTAAACACATTACTAATATATTTCCTCATGAAATAGTGCCCGTTTTTTGAACTAGCGTCCTGTCCCTTTTTCTTTCTAAAATGAATTATTATCATTTTAATAATTAAGGCTTAAAAATGTATAATATGTTCCTAATTAGAGAGTTGATTGTTTAATAATTAATTTGAAGTAATGTTAGCTATTTAGTATAAAATGCAGTTAATAATTTTCATAAATGTTAAGTATCTCTAGTATTTATAAAGTTTTACATAATTATTACAATATTAATGTATATAACATTATTGTATAATACTACCTAATGAAACTACTAATTTGCAGTTTTTATTTCTGTAATTACAAACTAACAATTATAATTTTATTAATTAAAGTGTAAAAACATAGATTATGGAAGCAATTAGTGGTGTAATTGTTTTGGAAACCTAAAACGCATGATAGCTATTCAGTATTTGAACGCTGGGAAAAAAATCATACAAATCTGATTTAAATAAAAAAAAATCTGATTTAAATAAAAAAAAAACGATTTTTTTAATTTTTTTTTTAATTATGATTTTTTTACACCTTAGTGGATGGTAACTGCGTAAATCAGTTTTTAAATGTTTTACGCGTTTTTATGTTTACTTAGTTATCTTATTTACGTTATTTCCCCCGATGTCTTGATAAAACATTTAGGAAGAGTTGGAAAGTGTTTTATAATCTATGCCTAACGCATGATATATCTTACTTGTTGTTTCTATTTCCCAGATCAGTCTTTTCATATAAAACATACCAAATCTAATTAGCTCATATTCACAAAATACAATATATACGGGAATAAAAAATTTAAATAAATAGGGCTTATCATGTAGTTCTATAAGTAACAGTTGTATTAATGTCCGTTAGACTCCATGTTCGTATTTAAAAAAGCAATGACAAATCATAACACATTAAAAAGCTTACACATTCTTAATATTAAGCTTGAATTCAAGATCAAGCTAACTTAATAAAAAAAGATGTCAGTTAATAAGCATTGTTTTTTAAATGGAAAATTAAAAATATTTTAGAAGAATAGGACTCCAAAATAGCGATATCTTGCTAAAAAGTACGGTAAAAAGATAAAATTTTATATTTCAAACAAAACTTTAATTTAAAATTATCGTAGTTTTTATGACAAGAATCATCACAGTATTAATACTTGGACATTTTTCCAGAGAGAAACATTCGCCTTGCATACAATATTTCAAATGAAAATCAAATTTCAAATAAATTGCTTAAAAGGCGCAAAGGCCAACATAGTGAAAAATATCCACGCCGGGTCTCGATCCCGGGTAATCAGTATAGCGCACTGACATTCTACCGACTAAACCACATGGAACGATACCCAGCCTGGAAATTTTATCCTTATTACATGTTGGCAAGGCTACAAACGCCGCACAAGATGGAATATTTATCGTGAGCCACCATCATGGGGCAAACACGAAACTTAATAAATCAGCATCGATTAAATCTATATCAATACTTGGAAATTTTTCCAGAGAGAAACATTCGCCTTGCATACAGTATTTCAAATGAAAATCAAATTTCAAATTAAAATTGCCTTTTAAGCTATTAATTTGAAATTTGATTTTCATTTGAAATATTGTATGCAAGGCGAATGGTTCTCTCTGAAAAAAATTCCAAGTATTAATATAGTTTCAATCGATGCTGGATTTAATTAAGTTTCGTGCTTGCGCCATGTCCGTGGCTGACGATAAATATTGCATCTTGTGCTGCGTTTGTAGCCTTGCCAACATGTAATAGTGAGAAATTTTCCAGGCTGGGTATCGTTCCATGTGGTTTAGTTGGTAGAACGTAAGTGCGCTATACTGATGGCCCGGGTTCGAGTTCCAGCATGGAATCGTTTTCACTAGTTCGCCTTTGCGCCTTTTAAGCAATTAATTTGAAATTTGATTTTCATTTGAAATCATCACAGAGTTTATGACAAGTTCGTCACAAATGACACATATTTCACAAATTGGTCACAGTGTGACTTCAAAACATTGTCACTTTCGTCACAGGTTCGTCACAAAGTTAATGCCAAAATAGTCACAAATGACACACTTTTCACAAATTAGTCACACCGTGACTTCACAGAGTGGTCACAATGTGACGTCACAAACGACCTCTAAAACGGCCATAACGACCTCACATTCTAGTCACTGTGACGTCACATCCACGTCACGTGACGTCACATCGACGGTCACAAAATCACAGTGTGACTTCACAACGACGTCGCCGTGACGTCACGATGCCTTACGGGAAGTTTTTACATTCGGCAAATACGAAAGTAAGGACTAATTCCTAGAAACCCGCAAAAACTTTGCAGGTATGAAAAATAGCTTGCGAATTAGGATAAGACGTGCGCATGAATGATTGAGTTATCGTATATAAGGGCACGCCCGTTAGCAGAAGGTCTATTAAATAATCCGTGTTTTCCCAAAATGGAGTCGAAACAGCAGTGTCTGTGTACGCGTGTGTACAAGTTTTACGAAAGCTATGTCTATCATGGGAACAAGTTCATCGTGAACCATGTTTTTGACGAAAATATGCTGAAACGAACTATATACGATGTTCTACAACGTCACTGGAAGCGACACCCGGCCAAAAAGCAACGGGATCGGGTAGGAAGGCACTAAAACTTCCAAGCCAAAGTTACAGTTGTCGAAAAGACTGTTTGGCACAAACGACAGATATTAGTCCATCCGAGGCGACGGCTGCGAAATTCAGTATTTCACCCTGTCACCTACATAAGATAATCACCAAGAAGGTTAATATCAAATATCACAAGAAAAGGGTTATACCAAAAGCAACAGAAAAGCAAATGGATGCCGCAAAAGTGAAGTGTAGTCAATTGTTCAGGAAATTCACTGATCGAGCATTCATATCGGATGACGAACCATATTCCACGCTCACTCACTCCACTTTTAACGATACTGGTGGCTACTACACATCTGACGTCTCCACAACAATACCTAAAATCACATTTGCTACGAAAGCTAAATTCGAAGGCAAGATCCTCGTTTAGATTGCGATGGGTACGAAAGGCTTGCGTCGTCCGTTCATCCGAATTTTTGGGTTCGCTGTCAATGGGTAATGACATTTGAACAAGTGAATTGGCTGTCGTCTCATCCCCTACATACGTAGCAATTACAACGGCGGATATTATATCTCCAAGCCAGGAATGGCCAGAAGTCATTTGTGCAAAATATTTTTCAGCCATTTCCGTCAGCAAAACATCACTTTGTTAGAGTAGTTCGACAACTTGGCTAACGTTCCCGAAATTCGATCAATTGAGCAGTTCCGGGCATATCTTATGTCCAAAGTGTATGCTAAAGGCTAAAAAGCAGACAACATCCAGAAACTGATCAATCGAATGAACTACTGTCTCAAAATTGTGAACCTAGATTTTGTACTCGATGTCTAGCAAGTAGCAATAAAAGTAAAATCGATAGTGCCGACAAAACGGTTTAATTTAAACCCGATAACAATTTTACAAAGTAATATGGTTATTAAATTTACTTTACAGTACACATTTGTGATCTTTGTCTCGGTTCTTGATAGCTTTCTAGTCAAGAAAATTTTGTGCGGATTTTTAGGAAACAGTCAGTATCGCTTTAATAATTTCAAAACTTTATTTGAATACATTATTGATATTTTTCATGTAAAAATGTTTTTAAGTGTTGTCGACAAATCGGTATAAAAACTATTGTAAATAAATATATATATTTATATAAAATTATAGTTTTCAAAAAAAGTTTTAGTAGGTTCTGTATCTGTAACCGTTTGAATCTTCTAGTAAATCAAAAAGAAATGCATTATTCCTGAGCTTAGAAACCGCAAAATGATTTTTGTTCTTTTTTGAAATGCATCCTTCCTGATCTTAGGAACCCCCGAAATATTTTTTTTTTTTGAAAGGCATTTTTTCTGATCTTAGAAACCCCCGAAATATTTTATAAGAAATGTATTATTGCTGATCTAAGAAACCATCTTTTATTATAGAGACAAATAAACATTAACTGTTAATACAAGAAATTCAACTGTCCATTCAACGAAATATTTATTTATGATTGTTTGTTACTCATTTACACTGTAAAAAAAAATTCCGCAACGTTCCTGGGAAAAAATGGGCAGCTGAGTTGCCCATTATTTCCAAGAAACATTTCTTGAAAATGACTGGTACTTTACTGTATATGTTAAAGACTTTCTACAGAAATGCCAGTAAGTTTCCTGCGAAATACCAGGAATATTTCTGTTGACAGCAAAACATTACTGACATATTCAAGGCTGGAGTAGCACAAGAGCGAAAAATGTCCAGACCAGGGATCGAACCTGGATACTTGGCGTGCCGTGCCAATGCCTTACCTGTTAGGCTATCCGGACCGATACCTGGCTGACATAATTCACTCTGGATGTTCGTTCCCTTCATTATGACATTACTGACATTTCACAGCAAGTGGGATCCGCAGACGATTTTTACATTTCCAGTTGACAATTTTCGCTTTATTATCATTATTTGTTAGAATGAAAAAATATTTTGAAATTGACATCAAAATTATTATTTATAATTTACACGAAAAAATAAATTTTCAGTTAAAATTCAATAAAGTAAATATATATGTGATATATTGTTTCTGAAATTTGCTTAAAATATAAAAATATATAAATGTAAATAATAATTAGAAAAAAAATCTAGACATAAAATATTTTGGATTTTCGTCAGTGATTATGTTAGTTTACAAGTTAGATAAAATACATATAAATTTTCATGAAAAAAAAAACCTAAACGTAATTGTATATTTTTTCCGAAAATAAAAAAAAAAAAATTCAAATTTGCAGCAATTCAAAGTGTCAAATATATGTCAAATTTAAATCAAATTGTAATAAAGTGTTAAAATATAAAATTAATTAAAAAAGAAAAAAAGAAGTCAAGAGGTAGCATCGAACCCGGGCCGTACGGGTGGCGTGCAAGCTTTCTGCGTCCACACCACGAAAGACACGTTGAGAGTTGCAAACTAATGGGTATTTGAAACGTATGCTAAAACTCGGCATCTAATTTCTGAAAATCTAAGGCCCATTTGAAGAAATCCTTTCACAAGAATAATTAGAGATAAGAACTCTAAAACATACTTTAAATTAATCAAAATAGGTGAGAATCATATTTGATTGTCCCCTGGTTAATGCAGATCCAAATAATAGGTGTATTTTTTTTTTACACAGTCTGCTCGTTAAAGATTTCACAGACAAGTACGAGAGATAATCTCTTAGTGATGTCACAGAGGTATTGTATTTTCATCTGAATTATCTTGACAATAGAGACGTAAAGGATTATGTCGTCTATTGATTTATTTGCATTCCATATTGATTTTTTTACATTCATTTAAGGAATTCGTTTTCGACACTCGCGCGCGAGCAACGGATTATAGGAAAAAAAAATAATAAATGGCGGCCGCAGCGTTTTGCTGTTTCCAACTTTTGTTCAGGAACGTTTCAGATAAGAAAACCAGAATTTCACAGGAAAGAGCTAAATTATTCTGAAAACCTGATAAAAGGCGAAACGTTCCTGGATTTTACATGGAAAGTTACCATTTTTTTTTACAGTGTAGTACTAAATATAATCAAATTTCTTCTTTATACATTTGTTTAAAAAAATCAGAGAATAGCAGAGCACCCTGTTGAGTATTCAAAACCAAAACTAAAACATCAGAGTTTTATCATAAGCTTATTCATATTAAATTTAGTGAAATTACATCCTATGAATAAAAGTGCGGCACATTAGCGCCACTTGTTTGACGATAGATAATAAAACCTTATCAGTGGCGCCAACTTATGTCACGACCTAACTGAATACCATGAATCATTTTTTAATGCGTTACTTCTGATCTTTAAAACACAGTTTTTTTTTTTTTTTTTTTTTTTTTTTTTTTAAGAGACAAATGATCAATAACTGTTAATACAAAAAAAAACCAACTTTCTGTACAAAAAAAAAAAAAAAAAAAAAAAAAAAGTTTATGATTGTATGTAACTCAACTATTAATAAATAATATAATCACATTTATTCTTTCTAAATTTGTTTAAAAAATAACCGAATATCAGCGCACCCCGTTGAGTAATCAAAACTAAAATTAAAACAAGTTTTTCATAAGCTTATTCATATTTAACTTAGTAAAATTCCATTCTATGAATAACAAAGCATAACTTTTTATACAAAATCATGTAAAACGACACATCAACGTCATCTACTGATTGATGTACACAGAAATCTAATAAGCACTAATTTATGTCAAAGCTTAACCGAAAATGATGAAATTCTGTCCCAGGAATACCACAAAATACCTATAAAGTAAATCATGAAATATGCTACATATTAACGCCACTTCATGGGCAATAGATACAAAAACCTTATCAGCGCCAACTAATGTAAAGATCTAACTGGATATGATGAATCCCCATGCGATAGTGCTTCTATTACACAAGTCATATAATTGGCGCAACGAGCAGGAAGGCAGGCTCAGGGACTTGTTCGTAAAGTAATCAAATCGTTTTTGGATCACAGATCCAAAACTTGTCGACAAAACAAGGAAACTTGATTTTTTATTACTATTATTATTAATCCAATACTTTCTTCTTATGCATATAGACGACCAATTTTATTTTTAAAAAAATACAGCACATCTTTTCAAAAGTGCTTTTAGTTGAACCATGTAAATGATGCTCAGAAAATAGAATTTGAAAAGAAAATTCTCATATTTCAAAGTTTCTACATTCATCGATTTTTTTTCTGGCGTAAAATAAAGTCTTTTGATCAAAACTTTTGATCTAAAACTGGTGTAATTTTTAGAATACTACAAAGTAAAAGAAAATACAGACACAGATGAAACGCAGATTTTGAGGATTCAGATGTACAAATCACAGAAGTAATAGAATGCACGAAAATTAATCTAAAATCAATGTGTAAGTTGTAAGTAAATAAAATTATAAACGTTAACCCTTAAATGCCTGATTTTTTCAAAAATCATTGTAATAAGGTTTTTCGGCTTTCATTTTTTAAATAAATCTTGGGAAAAATACTTTAAAAAATCATATTTTGCTTTAAGTATGGTTTACGGCTAAAAAACAGTTTGTTACTAATCGGCAATACTAGTCTTTAATTGAAAAAAATAATTTACCTTGATAAAATTCTATAATTTTAAACACACAAGAATTATAGGAACTATAATAAGAAATAAATTTTACTTGTTCACTGCAGAACAAAATGGGGTATTTCACAAGCTTCCAAACAAAACAAAAAGAACATGTAGCAACAATAAAAAAAATAAATCTATCTTTATTCTTAAATAGCACAAGTGTTGCAATATACATGTTGAAAATCTATTTAATAATATTTTGAGAATGTATTTTATTGGCAACATTAGGCATTATAGCTTCAATATTATTCTAATAGTATTTTAATTTTAGAAGCCTAAATTCTGGTATGTTGCGGAAAAGCAACACCCGGCATTTAAGGGTTAAGTTTGAAATTTACATAAAATATTTTGAAAAAAGAAAAATTATCCATAATATTTACTACAAGAAATTTAAAAATTGCAGAAGTAATTGTGACATTTACAATATGCGTTTTGTAAATATCTAATAAAGCAACAGACGAATTAAAAAAAGTAATATTTTTAAATGTAATTTATTATAAACACGTGTATTTACTATACCGTCCATTTGATTTTCTTTTTTTTTTGGAGGTGGGGGGGGGGACATTTATGTTAAAATTTATAAATATCATTTTGAAATTTATCAAATTGCAATCTGTTTCAATGAAGAAAGTTTTCAGATATTTGACCCCTCAACATTCGAGTCGGATTTGTTTTGTTCGGGTAAATTTAAATTTAAATTTTATGGTTAAAAAAGGTAGTAAAGCCATAAAAAGCTCACATTCTGTAAAAAGGTTTAACTCTCATTAATTTGAAAATAAAATTTGCCCAATAATCACACTTTTTTATTTTTATTTTGAGAGTGAAATTAACAATCCATTAACTGGGTCACTCTGATCCGATGCGAGTGCTGGAGGGTTAAGTAAAAACACGTGATACTAATTATAAAGAAAATGTATCTCTGTCTGATTAAATACTCCTTTTTATAGAAAAATGTAATATTTACAGGAAATAGACTAACATTTACATCCTTGTTTAAAATTAATTGTACTTGATGCGTATATACGTTCCGTTAGGAAACTATTAGAGTCTTCTTAACACTTTACAATCTAGTTGAAAGTTGTTTATGACTTCCGTTTGTCTGTCTGTTTATATGACTGTCCGTTGCCACTTTCGTTAAAATTGCAATCGGATTGCAATGTAACTGATATATGTTATTGAGGTTTCTATAACATGTTTGTTATTAAAAATGGAATGTGTAGCATATGCAGTTCATTTAAAGGAAGAGAATTTCATTATGTTACGGTCTAAGTCATGTATACAAAATCGTGAGCGACCGAGGGCCAAATTAAGCATTGTATACAAAGTGTAGTTATTATTGCTATATATTCTTTATTAATCATTCTACAAGTTTCTACGGTATACATTCATTTCATACGATAAAATTAGCAATTGCTTTTATTGCAATGAAAAATTGTAAAGGTTGAAATTTAAAGAAATGTAATTTGTTTTAGATAAACAAATATTTATAAAATTTGAAAACCCTGAAATATATAAATTCTATGAAATAGAGAGGAAATTAATATTCAATCTTTAAAGAAACTATAACATTTCTTCCAATAAAAGCTTTTCCATTTCCAAAGAAAGTTCATTACATTTGCGGTGTATGTATAATTTTGAGAATAAACCTTCGTCTGGTTGTCATTTTCTGAAATCGAATTCATCTATAAAAAATCCAACATGGTGTTATTGCGTTTTCTCACGAAATGTAGCAGTTTAAACTGTATTTGAATAACTTTTCTGTTCAAAGTGAAACTATGCATTATGTACATAGAAGAATTTGTAATTCTTTTCTTTGAAATAAAGATTCAAAAAGAATATACACGGTGGTCTAAAAGATACTTGACACATTTTGAAATTTAATAAAAATCATGTACCTCGGATATCAGTGTGAGACTTGAACCTTAAATGCTCCTCATTATCGAATATTTTCTTTAAACAAAAAGGTAATTTAAATAATTCTAACAGATGGGGCGATACCTTCAATGTTAAAAAAAGGACAATATCCATATATCTGCATGATGTAGCGATAGATAATTTCGTACATCTTATTTTACAGGGTAATACTAAATATTACTATTATTCTTTGATTTTTTGTTGACTCTCTAATTGTCCTTCTTATCAAATCAACATTGATAAATATGAGGTCAAACATATTTTTTATAATGTTGAAGTTCCAATAGAATCCGACTATTATATTTTTCCATATTCGACAAAATATCTGAAATTGAAAGTGTTCGATAATTAATGGCCCTATAGTGTATTTATTACGATGTCTTACTAGAGACACCCTATTGTTATAGAACAAGCTTATTCAGAAAAAGCAAATAGAATTTCTGCCGTTACGGACTATTTTACCCATATATCATAACGGTAGAAATTTTTCGGATTAGTCGAAGAGATGTTTATTTAACTGTCGCTAGTATTGTTTTACAAGTAATTTAATAGTATAAATGATAACGTATACAAAGTATTTTTAGAAACTAAATAAATATTCTATTTAAGATAGTGCTGAATGTTAGCAATAAATATAAACTAGTCGGAGGTGGCAATTCCGAAAATTTCTTCTATCTCATACATGTTAATACTTCGAAATTCGCTATCACAGTGCCAAAATTACATGGCAATCTATGCCTATCATGACGATTCTAAAGATATGAAATTCCATGCATAAGTGCTTGAGATATGACTATCGCTAAAATCGTGTAAATCCTATGACATGCATCTTAGCAGCGTCACCTATTGGGCGATTACCACCAAAACCTAATTAGCAAGAACTTGCGTTAACAACAACTGAATCCTAAGTTAGATAAAAATCCGTGAATTAGTTCTTCATATAAAGCTATTGCGTAAATCGTGAAAAATGCAGCATAGCCGCTCCCGTTGTTAGTCGATTTACATCAAAACATAATCAGCACCAATATTTATCAAGGTATACCTGGATCTGAAGTTTGATGAAAATTTGTGCATTAGTTCTTGAGATAAAGCTATTGCGACAATCAGGAAAAAAGAAGCATAGCAGCGCCACCTGTTGGGCGATTTACACCAAAACGTAAACAGCACCAAGTCATATATGGGACTAACTGAAGCTGAAGTTTGATAAAATTCCATACATTAAGTCTTGAGATAGAGCTATTGGTGAAATGGTGAAAAATGCAGCATAGCAGCTCAACCTGTTGGACGATTTACACCAAAACGTAAACAGCACCAATTTGTATCATGGACAAACTGAATATAAATTTTTATTAAATACCGTGCATTAGTTTTTGAGGTAGAGCTCCCACAAAATGTGTGTCACATACAGACACACAGACAGACAGACATTTTGTAAAAACATGTTTTGCGAGATCTCTGACCCCTTAATGCTGCATACACACGGTTCTTTTCCCATCCTTTTACAATTTTTATGGAAATCTTTTGTTCTGTGCTCTTCTGTGGTTTATTCACAAAAGAATGAGGGGAATCAACAATGGGCCAGGAGGTAAGGAGCAAACTCTATTTGAAGGAAAGGTTCCTCTTTTGCAAGACATCAGTCCCTTTCCTTTTAAAGTCATTAAAGATAAAAAAAAAAACACCGCGTGACCACAAGAAAAAACGCCAATAATAATAACATTTAGAAGGATGGTCCTATAGCAGCTTAAATCCGCCAAAAACCGTAATTCGAAAATTTTCATGAAACCAATACTTTCTTCTTGTAAAGATAAAAGAAAGTAAAAAAAAAAAATATATATATAAGGGCCTTTTTTATTCGAAAAAAATTAGTACAAAGGAAATATTAAATGTGAGTACAATTACTTATTTTATAAACACCAGGAGATCCTACCCGGTCATCCCGGTTTATACAACACTGCCGTACAGAACATAGGTTGAAATAATTATATATTGAAAACTGTAATAGATTTTTTAATTTTTAATATATTTTTAATTGCTTGCTAATAAAACCAAAAAGCATTTTTATATGCAGGCTTTGTTTACTGTGGAATGCGATGGCAGTAGATAGAGAAATGTTGTAAATGGCCGTATCTTCCGCCGAAACAAATTGTAAAAAACAGGTGCAAAAAATAACTCTCCGAAAACAGCATATAGATTAAATTACGCATAGTATCATTGGTGAATTATGTTTCTAACTTTGCATTACCTCATTTCATTTCTCACAAATTTGAAAATTTCGTTATAATAGTTTATTACGCTAATCGCGCGAAGACACTCGTAGTCTAATGTTAAATAATTGACACATTTTTTTTCGAACTTCAAATTTTCAGCAATTCAATATTTTTTAAAAACATTTCTTGGATAGGATATATACGGTCAATTTCAAATAACGCATTAGTATTCTTTTTCTGTTGAGAGTACAGTTTATTTTTCAGAGTGCACTTTCGGAATAGGCTCCGAAACTGGAAGTATCCCTAGGTAAAAATAAAATTTTCAAATATAATAGAAAACGTGAAAGGATATACACTGTTAAAAATTTTTACGGGCAGAGGCCGGCACAAAATGTGAGATTCCAGTCATACCCGTAAAAAAAAAAAAAAAATCTATGCCCATTATTTTGTGTCAGCCTGTACACCCCCCCCCCCCCCCCCAAAAAAAAAAAAAAAAAAAAAAAAAAAAAAAAAAAAAAAAAATCCATGCCCATCATTTTGTGCAGCCCGTAATTTTAAGGGGCAACGATATAATACACTTCAAAACACAATAACACTTTATTTGTAGTTCCGTAGTACGTAGCACGTTAGATAACCATCGCAGAATCGCTTTTTTGCGTGTTAAAAATTATGTTACGGTCGAGGTTAAGTGACATTATTTTTCGAAACAAGACTAAAATGAAGGGTTAAACCCTAGTGGAGAAAAATGTATTAATGGTAAATGGTTGTATCGTATTTCTTTAGTGGATCAGGCCGTTTTTCATCAAATAAGGCTGTTGATCGTGAAAACTGAATAGCAAACACTCATAAATTTACAGTTTTTTCTAAGAGTGTACGGATAGATATCAACCTCACATATCCTACGCAAAAGAAATAATTTAATAGTGCAAATGAGAAAATTCTAAAGTACTTTCTCATTAGTTTAACATTAGCCTGCGAATATCCGTAAGGCAGTGGCAGTCTCTTAAGGAGTCTCTACTCTTCAACTGGCACATATTAAAAAAAAAATATTTTTTCATTTTTGGTTAAAATGTATTGAGAAATTCCTAGTTTATATAAATACAAAAAAACGTTTAAATCACATAAAACACTTTATTTCTTCTCTCAAACTAGTTTAGGTAGCCATAGCTTATCGTCATCAGCGCAAAATATGATTTCTCAGAAAAGAAAATTGCTGAAAAGTATGTAGGAGAAGCGGATTCAGTAATAAAGTTTATTAACCAATAAAATTAGAGGGAATTTTAGAAAACAACCAGTGTAAGCTGGGTGGATTCAAAGATCAAGTTTATTAGCCAATAGAATTCCAGTTAAGTTTAGAGGAATAACCGCTTACATGGCCCGATTCCTAAAATTTTCAATCGTAACTCTATTGGCAAATAAACTTTATCTTTGAATCCACTTCTCTAACATTGTCTGTTTCCTAAAATTTCGTTTAATTTTATTAGCTAATAAACATTATCATTGAGTCTGCTTCTCCTACATATATTTCAGCAATTTTCTTTTCTGAACATTCATATTTTGCACAGATGGCGGTACGCTATGGCTTATATTGTACTATGCCAAGTATATTCTTCTTGTAACATTTCTAGTATATTCTAGCAAAATGAATTTTGCCATTAGCTTAACTGTAGATGGCGGGATTCTCCGGAGAAAGGCGTATGCTCTTGAGGGGCGGGAGGACTTTATTCCATTCAAGTGGCGTGATGAAAATAATGTTTTTCACATTTTCTGTTCAAAAGGTATTTAAAAATTTCTAGTAATACATTCTGGCAAAGCTACTTAAAACCCCCATAATTATAAACGTGTGTAAAACCTTTTTTCAGAATCCATAGCCCTTTGAAGATTTCAATTAGAAATTGTCCATGGTAATTATGAAATTTTATCGTTACAGCCAGTCATAAGTCTAAAGGATGAAGTCCTTTGTGGTAGGCAATATTTTTGCCATTCTAATATCACACATATATATATAAATATAGAAACACTTATCTATGTTTTTGTTAGAAAACTTTTTCAATTATGGATTGTCTGAATTAAATACGAACAGATTCAGTCTGAATTTACTAAACTAGAAAAATATTGAAAACACAGATTTTTAATTCCTTTACTGAGTTCGAGCGGGAAAAAAAAATCAAGCACTTAATTTTATTGAAAGAGAGAAAAGCTTACTTTAAATATCAATGATAATGTTAAATGGAATATCATTTCATTTTATGTGATTTAAGATTAAAAGTTATGTTGTGAGTTAATTTTAACAATTACATCATTAACTTGCATTTTTAACACTTTCCAACGTAGTTTAACCTTTTTGGTCCCTGGGTATACATACGGGTATCTCTATGTCCGATAAACTAAAATGTCCGATATTATACATTTTCACATCACTTCTTAATAGCTGAATATTTTTTGCGTTCAAAGCAAACGAATAAATGGCAGTATGTAAGCTGATTCCTACATAAAATACATGTTATTTTCATAAAAATAGCAAATAAAGCCTTTGTGCAACAATATTAAAAAGCAGAAAAACCAACGTTTAAAATGCACAAATAATATATGAAAAGCAGCAAACAGCTGTTTCGAATCTACTAGCGAGATTCTTCTTTAGTGCAAGATAGGGGAAAAGGAACATCGAGCTAAAGCTAATAGAAAAAGCTTGGCTCAGCCTTGCTTTTTCTAGCTCGCTGTTCCTTTTCCCCTATCTTCCACTGAAAAAGAATCTCGCTAGTAGATTCGAAACAGCTGTTTGCTGCTTTTCATATAATATTTGTGCATTTTAAACGTTGGTTTTTCTGCTTTTTAAAAGTGTTATTTTCATCTGAATTTGCAAAATGCCTAAAAATGCCCAAAAGACAGTATGACCTAGAAAGTGAGAAATTTTCATAAGTATTTAACTTAAATCTTTTTCAATAAAAATTTTTGAGTATTTGTATATTATTTACTTGTTTAAATCTCTTAAATTTGCGATTGCGTTAATTTTGGTTAATGGCTATTAAATTGACGTTTTTAAGGGAGTTTGCAGTTTTAGATCCATATTTTTGAACCTAAATTACTAAGCGCCTAAAGGATCAATTTCAGAAAAGATATTTTTTCTGTCATTTACGATGTCATTTTGTTTGGAAAAAACCAAGGAATAAGTATTTTAGGTAGCTTTCTTTACAAAAAGCTACCTATTGCAGCCGTTCGGAGGAAAGCGATTTCAAAAAATTTTGGTATATTTTCATCGATCATGACCCCCAGACCCCGAAACCACCCTCCGTTCAAAATTGATATATATATATATATATATATATATATATATATATATCAATATATATATATATCAATATATATATATCAAAAGTCCTTCCGGCCAGTGCCGGGAGGAAGAGGTAGCTTTCATTTTCCTTATTTTAAAAAAGCCAATTTATATTATTCAAACACACGAAGCTCAATTTAGTGGAAACCGAATATAGGAGATTCAATATTAATTTTTATCAATACTAAATCATTATGAATGAGAATTTCGCGAAATTAGTCAGCTTTATCCAAGCTGCTTTTATTTAAACTAACTTATATTTGGCTGCCAAATTCGGCGATTTTTTAAAGTTCCTGCCATTTTAAGACAACATGGTGGATGAGGCTAATCAGTGAACTTGGTCGAGACCTTAGTAATGGCTGTGCACATGCTCACTCACATCGGAATCGGTTGATATATACGAGTGCTGTCGCAGGCAAAAAATAAGTTTTTCAAAATGTCACCCACATTAGAAATTGAAACTGCTATATCTGAGCCATTTTTTAAGATAAAGACAAACAAAAAAATGCTCGTGAATGCTTATATCAAGGTTAAATACTTATGAAAGAAACCTTTTTCAATTTCTATTTTTTTTTTGCACCTCACTTTAAATATAATTTTTTTTAATTTAATGGCCGCCATTTTGAAACAAGATGGCTGATGAAGCTGGCCAGCGAACTTGGTTGAGATATTGATGTATACTATCCACATGCCTTCTTCCATCGAAATAGGCGAATACGTGTGGTATCGCGTGACAAATACAAGATCGTTTCAAAGTGTTAGCCATGCTAGAAATTTAAAGTGCTATAATTCAATATTTTTTAAGATATAAACAAAAGAACAAATTTTCAGAAACAAAAACTGCTCCAGAATCTTTGTATAAAGGCCAAACACACAAAAATTTTTTTTTTCATTTTCCAATTTTTTAATACTTTATTTTAAATTTTAAATTACTTTTTTTTTAAATGGCAACCCTTTTGAAACAAGATGGCGAATGAAGCTGGCCAACGAACTCGGTCGAGACATTGGTATGTACTATGTACAGATCAAGTTACATTCAAATCGGTTCATAAATACGCCTGTTATCGCGTGACAAAAATCAGGTCGTTTTAAAATGTCAGCCACAATAGAAATTCAAAATGCTATAACTCAGCCATTTTTTTAGATATAGACGAAACAAAACCTGTTCCGGAATCTCTGTATTAAGGTCAAACACATACGAAGAAAATCTTTTTCATTTTCCAATTTTTTGGTATCTCATTTTAAATTTTAAATTTTTAAAAATTTTTTAAATGGCCGCCATTTTGAAACAAGATGGCGGATGAAGCTGGCCAACGAACTCGGTCGATACATTTGTGTGTACTATGTACACACCGAATTACATCCAAATCGGTTCATAAATACATCTGTTATCACGTGACAAAAATCAGGACACTTCAAAATGTCAGCCATACTAGAAATTCAAAATGCTATAACTCAGCCATTTTTTAAGATATAGACGAAACAAAAACTGCTCCCGAATCTTTTTATCAAGGTCAAACACATAAGAAAAAAATATTTTTTCAATTTTCAATTTTTTGGTACCACATTTCAAATTTAAATTTTTCTTAAAAATTTAAATGGCCGCCATTTTTAAACAAGATTGCGGATGATGCTGGCCAACGAACTCGGTCGAGACATTGGTATGTACTATGCATAAACGAAGTTACATCCAAATCGGTTCATAAATACGCCTTTTATCGCGTGACAAAATTCAACACGTTTCAAAATGTCAGCCACGCTAGAATTTCAAAATGCTATAACTCAGCCATTTTTTAAGATATAGACAAAACAAAAATTGCTCCGGAGTCTTTGTATAAAGGTCAAATACATAAGAAAAAAATATTTTTCCATTTTCAATTTTTTGGTACCACATTTCAAATTTTAAATTTTTAAAAAAATTTTAAATGGCCGCCATTTTGAAACAAAATGGCGGATGAAGCTGGCCAACGAACTCGGTCGAGACATTGGTGTGTACTATGTACACACCGAATTGCATCCAAATCGGTTCATAAATACGAGAGTTACAGTGTGACATAGGTCAGATATATATATATATATATATATATATATATATATATATATATATATATATATATATATGGATATATATATATATATATCAATTTTGAACGGAGGGTGGTTTCGGGGTCTGGGGGTCATGATCGATGAAAATATACCAAATTTTTTTGAAATCGCTTTCCTCCGAACGGCTGCAATAGGTAGCTTTTTGTAATGAAAGCTACCTAATATATATATATATCTGACATATGTCACACTGTAACTCTCGTATTTATGAACTGATTTGGATGTAATTCGGTGTGTACATAGTACATACCAATGTCTCGACCGAGTTCGTTGGCCAGCTTCATCCGCCATTTTGTTTCAAATTGGCGGTCATTTAAAAATTTTAAAAAAATTTAAAATTTGAAATGTGATACCAAAAAATTGAAAATGGAAAAATATTTTTTTTTATGTATTTGACCTTTATACAAAGACTCCGTAGCAGTTTTTGTTTCGTCTATATCTTAAAAAATGGCTGAGTTATAGCATTTTGAATTTCTAGCGAAGCTGACATTTTGAAACGTCCTGAATTTTGTCACGCGATAAAAGGCGTATTTATGAACCGATTTGGATGTAACTTCGTTTATACATAGTAAAGACCAATGTCTCGACCGAGTTCGTTGGCCAGCTTTATCCGCCATTTTGTTTAAAAATGGCGGCCATTTAAAATTTTAAGAAAAATTTAAATTTGAAATGTGGTACCAAAAAATTGAAAATTGAAAAAATATTTTTTTCTTATGCGTTTGACCACGATAAAAAGATTCAGGAGCAGTTTTTGTTTCGTCTATATCTTAAAAAATGGCTGAGTTGTAGCATTTTGAATTTCTAGTGTGGCTGACATTTTGAAACGCCATGATTTTTGCCAAGTGATAACAGGCGTATTTATGAACCGATTTGGATGTAACTTGGTCTGTACATAGTACATACTAATGTCTCGACCGAGTTTGTTCGCCAGCTTCATTCGCCATCGTGTTTCAAAAGGATTGCCATTTTTTTTAAAAAAATGTAATTTAAAATTTAAAATGAGCTATTAAAAAATTGGAAAATGAAAAAGATTTTTTTATGTGTTTGGCCTTGATACAAAGATTCTGGAGCAGTTTTTGTTTCTGAAAATTTGTTCGTTTGTTTATATTTTAAAAAGTGGTTGAATTATAGCACTTTGAATTTCTATCATGGCTAACACTTTGGAACGGTCTTGTATTTGTCTCGCGATACCACACGTATTCGCCTATTTCGATGGAAGAAGGCATGTTGATAGTATACATCAATATCTCGACCAAGTTCGCTGGCCAGATTCATCAGCCATCTTGTTTCAAAATGGCGGCCATTAAATTAAAAAATATACATATTTAAAGTGAGGTGCAAAAAAATTAGAAATTGAAAAAGGTTTCTTTCTTAAGTATTTGATCTTGATATAAGGATTCAGGAGCATTTTTTGTTTGTCTTTATCTTAAAAAAATGGCTCAGATATAGCAGTTTCAATTTCTAACGTGGGTGACATTTTGAAAAATCTTATTTTTTGCCTGCGACAGCACTCGTATATATATCAACCGATTCCGATGTGAGTGAGCATGTGCACAGCAATTACTAAGGTCTCGACCAAGTTCACTGGTTAGCCTCATCCACCATGTTGTCTTAAAATGGCAGGCACTTTAAGAAATCGCAGAATTTGGCAGCCAAATATAAGTTACTTTAAATAAAAGCAGCTTTGATAAAGCTGACTAATTTCGCGAAATTTTCATTCATAAGGATTTAGTATTTATAAAAATTAGCATTGAATCTCCTACATTCGGTTTCCACTTAATTGAGCTTCGTGTGTTTGAATAATATAAGTTGGCTTTTTTAAAATAAGGAATATGAAAGCTACCTCTTCCTCCCGGCACTGGCCGGAAGGACTTTTTCTTATTATTTTAGCTTCGGAACTGAAGAAATTGAAAGTGTGTTCGATTTCTGTTTATCTGTCTGCCTTCTATTCGCCCCGTACTGTAACTCTCATAAGTATTCTCTAATTTCCATGAAATGTCTATATGTCCTTGTGATTTACTATAGCATGTTCGTTTTTAAAAATGAGGTAAGTGGCATTTATAGTTACTTTACACGGACACACAAAAGGATTCCAAAACATTAAGGTATATAGGGAAAAATCGTTTCCGGTAAATTTTAATATTTTACGATATTTAAAACATAATGAAGTTAATATAAGCAATTAGACAAAAAAACTGCAAGTGAAATTCTTCAGGAGAATAGAATATGTAACATTTATAGTTCATTAAGAGGGACGCTCAGAAAGAGTAAATTACATTATGATACCAGTGAAAAACAATTGTGGTGCTTTTTACGATGTTATGATAATTCAAATATAACGAAATCACTAAAGTGCATTACATGTTTTTTATAGATCAGGCCTGTCTAATACTTCAGTAAGCAGGAGCGCACCTCAGCTCTTTGCAATCAATGAAGGGCGCTATTATACACGTGACTTAAAACATGCGGTGTTAATATCGCACAGTATTAATATACCGAACGTCTTAGCATAATGCAAAAGAATTTTAGGAGGACCCTACGATTCTGGAGTTACATGTATCAAATTTCAAATTATACATTTTTCTAAGAGAGGCCTATCTCAAAAACGTTTGTAGAATAAAGTGCCAGAAACATTAATCGCGCATATAAAAACAACTATAACACACAAAAAAATAAACACAGACATTGATAGGTTTTTTTTCAGGATATGAAAATACACTTCGACTTATTTAGAAGGCGTGAATTTTGTTTTATAAAAAGTACAAAAACAAAGACAGGCATGGTAGTGACCCATCCATATGGGCGGTTGCAAAAGAGATAGTCTGGAAGATAGATGGAAATAATAGATGAAAATTATTCTGCACTGTCTTATTATTTTTTCTAAGTAAAAAAAAAACTAGCATTTCAGAATTCAAGAAGGAAAGCTGAAGCCCCTTTATCTCTCGTATGAAACGGCCAATGGGCCGTGTGACAACAGCAAAAAGGAAAAAGCGGAACCTTCATGCACACGTGTCTTCAAAGAGGCAAGTGGAAGTGCGAAACGTTTATTTTTTTGTTACTTTTTCGGTATTATAAAGTATTGATGTGAAAATATTGATCTAAATTGAGTAAAAGTTTTTCCAATTAAAACCAAATTTAACCATTATATTTACACTTTGTAAACAATAACTACAAATCGTGAAAATATGCATGATTAAATTTTCAAAGTATGTTTCAGTTTTTTAAAGCGTTTTTACAGGTTTTAAAAATATCTCTGGTGCAAATATCAGGGCTGCTACAGGCGACTAATTTTTAATTCTGCCTCGCACCACTTTTTCGAAACAACAATCTACGACATATACTTTGACAAGATTTACTAGAGAAATACTACAAAATATATATATTTTTAAATAGTGGTGCGAATATAATAGACAAATAGTCGCCTGTGGCAGCCCTGAAATACTAATTATTTCATAGAAAGAATTCTTTATAATGGAATTGTACATCTAAAGAGTCTAATAACAGGAAACCATCAAAAGGACGAGAAGAAAATCTTCAAAGTGCGCCATGGCGCCCGCGATCGCTGCGTTGGACAGCATTATTAGATCATAGATCATAATCATAGATCATATCATAGATCACGTTATAGATCATAACTTGCATTTATCTTTCATTTACCGAGATACACTAAAAAAATCGGTTAAAGGGCTGATTAACATCTGTAATTTCTGGAAGCGCGTTTTCGTCTATGGTATGCATTTTTTAACTGATCTAATCCATGTGTATTAGGCAGTCTGTATTACTTCATACACATTACCGAATATGGTCAGAAATGCGGAAAATTTATTTTAAAATTCTCTTTTTATTCTAGGAAACTAGTCGTTGGGGGCCACAGTAATACTTACCCATCATAGATATGCATAATATAAAATATGGAAATAAAACATGTGTAAACTATTTATAAAATCTATTGCAATTACAAAATAAAATTTAAACGTATATTTAAATATGTTTAATACATAGTAATGCTCTGTTACTGAATTGAGGGGGTACTACTTGATTCATCCGTCGACCCATTTCGCCAAATTATATAAATCTCCAAACTACTCACAAAATTAAACAAATTGCCATAATTTTTATTTTAAATAACGAAAGAATAAATAAATTAGTAAAAGATTAATGAAAATACAAATAAAACGGCGAATAAAAAAATCCCTTGATGAAGTAACAAAAACATGAAGTAACGTGTTTAATGTCAAGTGAATGTGACATTTACGATAAGCCACTATTGGCTTTTAATCTTATAGTTTCACGATAATTTTTTGGTCGACGGGAAAATCGAGTAGTACCGATTGGCGTAAAAGAAACATCCTTATAACTCCGAAAATGACAATCATATTAACTAACAGTTTACTGCTTCGAATGAAGCGTCTCATTTCCAATTACATTATATCTTTGAATTGAAATTTGAATGAAATACAGGGTCATGAAAAATCGAAGAGCGTAAAATATATGATAACAAATCTCGCGGCAGCAAATTATTCGATGAAATTCATTCTTAATGCAAAATTTATGTGTTTTTCCTTTTTTTTTTTTTTTTTTTTTTTTTTTTTGTAATTTTATATTCACTCCTTAAAATAAACAATTTCGATTTTTTTTTTATATACATTATTATCAGAACGAATATTTCGAGAGCCCGAAAAAAATAGTTCCGTCTAATCGAGGTTACTGATATTCAACAGATTTCTTCCCATTATTACATACTAAGTACACACTAAATTTTGAGTCTCTATCTTAATTTGTTCGGGAGATAGAGAGTTTACAGACACACAGGCAGACGGACGCAATTTTCCTTCCAAAAATAAGTTTTTCAGAATCTCCAGCGTCTAAAACGTGTAAACCCTTCGAAAAAAAAATTTTTTTTCGATTTTTAAAACGATTACAAGACATACTCTATACTACGTATGATGGGTAAGTAAAACGGAATTTCTTAATAATAGCCTGCTACTGTTAGAAAGGGTTTCAAAATTGATACCTGATGCCTGATTTTATCTTATTGTTATTCTTAAATCTGGAAGGCAGCGAGACTCTATTTTTATCGGAAAAGGGGAATGAGACCTGATTTTCAAAACATTTTTTTCTCTCGTTTTGATGAGTGTTATGGCTCGGTTTGTTTTATCAAAAGAGTTTATGAACACCCTGTATAATAGCATAAACAATCTTGTTTAGACGTACTAAACAAAACGAAATTGTGGGCTTATTACTTATTATAACAAGTATTTTGCTAAATCCGTTCCTTAATATTGTTATTTTGTTAGATCAATTAAGTTAAATGGGAACTTCATATTGAGTTACAGAGCTCCATGTATAACAGGAGATCTGACTTACTAGTTCCCAACATGATTTCCAGCGGTCAGCGCTTTACGATACTTTGACGATAATTTTAGTTCGCCTGTATGTCAACAAATGTTGTTTATCAATCGCCTGGTTCTTTATTTTATTTTAGGTAGCTTTCTTTACAAAAAAGCTACCTATTGCAGCCGTTCGGAGGAAAGCGATTTCAAAAAATTTTGGTATATTTTCATCGATTATGACCACCAGACCCCGAAACCACCCTCCGTTCAAAATTGATATATATATATATATATATCAATATATATATATATATATATATATAGATATATATATATCAATATATATATATATATATATATCAATATATATATATATATATATATATCAATATATATATATATATATATATATATATATATATATATATATATATATATATATATATCTGACCTATGTCACACTGTAACTCTCGTATTTATGAACCGATTTGGATGTAATTCAGTGTGTACATAGTGCATACCAATGTCTCGACCGAGTTCGTTGGCCAGCTTCATCCGCCATTTTGTTTCAAAATGGCGGCCATTTAAAAAATTTAAAAAAATTTAAAATTTGAAATGTGGTACCAAAAAATTGAAAATGGAAAAATATTTTTTCCTTATGTATTTGACCTTTATACAAAGACTCCGTAGCAGTTTTTGTTTCGTCTATATCTTTAAAAATGGCTGAGTTATAGCATTTTGAATTTCTAGCGAAGCTGACAATTTGAAACGTCCTGAAATTTGTCACGCGATAAAAGGCGTATTTATGAACCGATTTGGATGTAACTTCGTTTATACATAGTACAGACCAATGTCTCGACCGAGTTCGTTGGCCAGCTTCATCCGCCATTTTGTTTAAAAATGGCGGTCATTTAAAATTTTAAGAAAAATTTAAATTTGAAATGTGGTACCAAAAAATTGAAAATTGAAAAAATATTTTTTTCTTATGTGTTTGACCTCGATAAAAAGGTTCGGGAGCAGTTTTTGTTTCGTCTATACCTTAAAAAATGGCTGAGTTATAGCATTTTGAATTTCTAGTGTGGCTGACATTTTGAAACGCCCTGATTTTTGCCACGTGATAACAGACGTATTTATGAACCGATTTGGATGTACCTTGGTGTGTACATAGTACATACAAATAACTCAACCGAGTTCGTTGGCCAGCTTCATCCGCCATCTTGTTTAAAAATGGCGGCCATTTAAAATTTTAAGAAAAATTTAAATTTGGAATGTGGTACCAAAAAATTGAAAATTGAAAAAATATTTTTTGTCTTATGTGTTTGACCTCGATAAAAAGGTTCGGGAGCAGTTTTTGTTTCGTCTATATCTAAAAAAATGGCTGAGTTATAACATTTTGAATTTCTATTTGGCTGACATTTTAAAACGACCTGATTTTTGTCACGCGATAACAGGCGTATTTATGAACCGATTTGAATGTAACTGGGTCTGTACATAGTACATACCAATGTCTCGACCGAGTTCGTTGGCCAGCTTCATTCGCCATCTTGTTTCAAAAGGGTTGCCATTTCTTTTTAAATGTAATTTAAAATTTAAAATGAGGTATTAAAAAATTGGAAAATGAAAAAGATTTTTTTCATGTGTTTGGCCTTGATACAAAGATTCTGGAACAGTTTTTGTTTCAGAAAATTTGTTCTTTTGTTTATATCTTAAAAAATGGTTGAATTATCGCACTTTGAATTTCTATCACGGCTAACACTTTGAAACGATCTTGTATTTGTCTCGCGATACCACACGTATGCACCTATTTCGATGGAAGAAGGCATATGGATAGTATACATCAATATCTCGACCAAGTTCGCTGGCCAGCTTCATCATCCATCTTGTTTCAAAATGGCGGCCATTAAATTAAAAAATATATATATTTAAAGTGAGGTGCAAAAAAATTAGAAATTGAAAAAGGTTTCTTTCTTAAGTATTTGACCTTGATAACAGGATTCAGGAGCATTTTTTGTTTGTCTTTATCTTAAAAAATGGTTCAGATATAGCAGTTTCAATTTCTAACGTGGGTGACATTTTGAAAAATCTGATTTTTTGCCTGCGACAGCACTGGTATATATCAACCGATTCCGATGTGAGTGAGCACGTGCACAGCAATTACTAAGGTCTCGACCAAGTTCACTGGTTAGCCTCATCCACCATGTTGTCTTAAAATGGCAGGCACTTTAAGAAATCGCCGAATTTGGCAGCCAAATATAAGTTACTTTAAATAAAAGCAGCTTGGATAAAGCTGACTAATTTCGCGAAATTCTCATTCATAATGATTTAGTATTGATAAAAATTAGTATTGAATCTCCTACATTCGGTTTCCACTTAATTGAGCTTCGTGTGTTTGAATAATATAAGTTGGCTTTTTTAAAATAAGGAATCTGAAATCTACCTCTTCCTCCCGGCACTGGCCGGAAGGACTTTTTTATTTATTTATTTTTCTTTCATTGTCTTATATTTAATTGGTTGCTTTAGAAAACAATTTTAGAACTTCCTTTTCCCGATCTTAGAAACGAGTTAAATTTAAAAAAAATTTTGAATGTTTTCCATTTGGAAAATTTATGAATAATTTAAATTCCTATAAATTGCTGCATAATTCTTCGACTTTTTGTTAAAAAATATCTATCTGTCTATTCATATTTCGATTTCACTAAAGAATTCCTGTAGTTAAGCGCACAGTTACAGCTGCGTATTTTATTTGATAGTGCAAATAATTTAAATAAAACGATAACATTTGATATTTAAAATATAATAATACCAGATGAATAGTGGATGTAAAATATATATTTGCATGTGCATTATAAAATTTTATGCTACAAACTTATTTTTAAAATTCTGTAATAAATACTTCGGTGATAAATACGTCGGTTATTTCTTTTATTTTTATTAAAATACTATTTAATTAATTTATAAAATTCTACATATTATCAAAGTTATTAAAATTTTATATTTGCTTAAAGTTCCTAATTAATACCGATCTGAGAAAAACAAACTTTAAAAAATAAGATAAAATAAGTACTATATAAAAATTCTCTACAGAAATATTACCTTTAATCTCGCTTTGTTTAATTATAGCTTCTTGACACTTATTACCATCGAAGAGTTAGAACATTTTATATTTATCATCGATAAAAATTAGATTACATTGCTTGTCAGCAGTACTTTCTCTTTTCAGCGTTAAGCTAAAATTAAAGTGCCTTAAGCAGCAGTGAGCTCCCGTAATTAGATATTTTTCTCTGTGATTTTAACGTCTTAGCAATCGTTAATTAAATATTTCCTGACAGTTCAAATATAAATTTTTAAAAAGAGATTTTTCTTTCAAATATTGTTTGCACTTTGTGATTCTTCAAGAATAAAAAAAAGTATTTTGGTTTGAATTAAATTAAAATACGTACGCTTCCCGTTTACAATACGATATGTTTTTGTAACATAAGCAAAATGTGTAGAAAGAATACATTTCACAAATGCAAATGAGATGTATGAAGGATTTATAAAACATGAGATTTTTATCTCTGAAAAGACAGAAAAAAATAAAATACTATACACAGGTGTCTCAAAAATATATTGTAAAAACTTCCAGGGTAGATGGAGTATACTACAGCAAACTATTTTATATATCGGCATTTAATCTCGAAAATTATTTATACGATCAAAAACAGCCGGCGTCTCACTGTAATATGAATCCGGATTTTCTTTTCATAGCTTAAACGTTAATAGAGGAAGAATCAATATTAATGATATTTTACACAAGTGCAATTAAGACAGCTGCAAAATGTTTCAAAACGTTATTTTTATTTTTTTATTGTTAACGTTTTGAAAAGTCCTTGTACAGATTTCAAGAGCAACGTCATTTATTTTTGACTAATATATAAATAAGATTGTGACTCTAATTTCCCAGTTCAGTGAAGAGAACCATACCTGAAATCAAAGTTTTTGCCTGTATGTTTAAGACGCTATGTACAGATAGAAAAGAAGGAAAAAGAGGGAGGGAGAGGACAGCAACAACTTAATCCCTTTAATTTCCAGAATTATGGCACAGAAGGATAAAAAAAAACAGCCATTCGTGTAGGTATTGTCTTCTTTTCATTCACGTTAAAAGAATAAGTTTAGAGTAGCATCTCCAAACCAAAATTATAACAAATTTTTGACATTTAAATACGAGCACTTAATTTTTGCAACATATCCGTTATTGTAAAATTTTACATTCGCGTAATAAAGTTTAAGTCATTCTGTAAACGAAAAAGAATTATACACATGAAAGTTTTTAAATATTAATGTTAAATTCCTTTTTAATAAAAGAATATACAAATATTATGCTGACATACATATAACAAATACAATAAGTCCTACTGGCCAGAGGACATGTGACCAGAGCGTACTATTTCTGTTCCTCTAACAACTGAGCCACTCCGGCCGATACCTGGGTCAGCAATTTTTCACTAATAAAACATGGTGGGAAAGTCATCAGCCATCTATCAGACAGCCTTGGATGACGGGAAAACGATGAATAGATGTTACTAGCCATCGATCTATAATATATATTAAAACACACATACATATATAAATAACGCCTGCATTCAACTTTTAAAGGTATATACAAATATTATACAGACATACATACAATAAATTTAATAAACCCGACTGGACTGAAAATAAGATATATCACTGTGTACTGTCATAATTCTCAGAAATACACCATGCACGGTGTTTAGGACATTTGTATAAGTATATAAGGTCCCAGGTACGATTCCTGTCTTGGACAATTAATACCTAAATTTTCAGACTTCTAAGTGCTGTAGTTTTCGCTAGCCACCCCCCCCCCCACACACACACATACACAGAGACACACAGGCAGACAGACAGACACACACACACACACACACACACAGAGTGATTTGTTCTTTTATTAGTATAGATACATTATTTTATATATTTGTATTTTGACTTAGTTTTTATTAAATTGCTTCATTATTCTCCTGTTGGTTAGTGTTCTTCTCTTGCGTTCTTTTCTCATGTGTGGTTGGTGTATGTCTCCTGCTTTACTATCGGCTGATTCCTACACATGCTTCCTTATTGGCTGTTTCCTACACATGTTTCCCTATTGTCTGATTCTTTAACTTGTCTTTTCGCTTGCCTGATCTCTGTCAGTCTTGCTGCTGTTTTCAAAGTTGTATAACGTATTATCTGCGCCTGATGAAGAAAGACTAGTTCTTTCGAAAGGCCTTGCGCATTTGTTAAAATTTTTAAGAAGTTCTTCTCATATCATTTGACACCAGCTTATTTAATTATTTATTGTAATTTCATATCTTCAACAAATTAGGACTACCTTGGTGGTCTTAAAATTTATGTACGTACTATATTGCAAATATTTCCAAGCAAGTCATGCAAGTATTCCACATATTTAACTTTTTATATAAACTAATTGAACGCATCCTTTTAATCAGCACTTACAATAAAAACAACTGACCCAGGTTTAGCTATAACTAGCGTAAATATAGGACAAACGTTCTATTTAAGCGAAAGGAATATGTCGTAGTATTTTTTCATCAATATCTTTTACCGATAACGTATTTTGAAAAACGATTTAAAATTCATACTATTCTTTCATTCCGTATTATTAATATTTCATCGGGAATAATTTTCTGCAAAACAATGTAATGCATTTCAAAAGTAATGTAATCTAAACTTTACATAAACTTACAAAACATTTTATCTTGCATTCTTGTGATAAAACATAACTTGATTACATGGATTTAGAAAGTTCAAAGTATTTCTTTAAAGGTCAGAGATTTGTTCTTATGATGCCTTTGTTATTAGGCTGTGACACTTTTATTATGAAATATCTGAGCATCTTTTTTGGAATTGCTTATTTGCATTTGAACCTTTGTAAATATAAAAAGTAATATACTTTTTCTTAAATCCAAATAATTATAAAAAATGGAATATTTGACTGAGAAACATTGTAATAAGAAAACAAACTGTAATTAATGAAAGTGTTATTTTATATTTAAGTGCTATGCGATATATAATTTATATTTAAAAATAACTGTACATACACAGAAAAAATTGCCTATCTATCTAATTCCAATGAAAATTACCATATTTGTGGTAGTTATTTGATATGGATTATTTTTTTTTAAATTAAAATATGTTACTGGATAATACACCGCAATACATTATAAAGCATTTCAATAATATATGTAATTTATGTACTGCATAAATTTAAAAGATCTTACTTTGCATTTTTGAATAAAATTCAAGCATGAATACCAGTTACAAAGAAATTTTAAAATATTAATTTCAAAAGCCAGGATTTCTTTTTTTACGATCCTTTATCCTAAACTGGGATACTTTTAATTAGAAATTTTAAAAAGAGATATTTCTATAATGTTAAATTATGTAAGTTGGTAGAAAAAAGGGATAAATAGTGGTCTGATGATTTGTAAAAGTTGACAGTGATCTTTTCCACGTTCTAAAACGTATGTACATGAAGTTTCGTGCAAATTGGTCAAAAATTGAAGATTTGTATACCGGACATACACTATATTGCCATTAATGACCGGCAACTTTCAATTTTAGACATTTTGTCGAATATTTAGAAATATACTTGACAGATTCTTCTGGAATTTCAAGATTGAAAAGAACAGGTATGACCTCATATTTAGCAATTTCGATTTGATAAGGGGGGCAATTAAGAGGACAACAAAAAATCAAAGAAAAAAAAATAATACTTGGGATCACCCTGTAAAATAAAATGCATGAAATGATCTATCGCTACCGAATATAAATAAACAGACATTGTGCAATATGTGTATTCTTTTGTGTAAGAATAGCATGTATATTAATAGAGATATAGTGATTTATTAAAAAAAAATTAAAAACTTCTTGTATGTTTTTTGCTTATAACATGCAAGATTCTCAACCAAATTTAACTCCGGTTTCAGAAAAATTGTCAAAATATAGTAGAAACAATATAGTGTAATTGGAATATAAATATATTAAATACTTTATTAAATATGAGCAGTTGTATGAAATAATTTTATCTGCGCATACGCGAACGATAACAAGTAGCATTTTACATAATTTAACAGTCTACTTTATGGTGCAACTTATTAAAAAAAATCTAGTCAAATATTTTAAAAATTCAGAAAAATATCAGCGTTAGAGTAAGCAAAGTTTTAGTAGTTCTCTAAAAGTAGCTGAACGATAAGGGATTTTCCACAAATTGTCATTTTTCATTTTTTTTTTTCATTTTTTATTGATGTTTTAGTTCTTCTTGGATAACCACCAGAACGAGCCTATACCATGATCAAAAGAAGTACCAAAATCAAAGCATTTTTTCCAAATCTACTCGTTGATACTCACCAAATACTAGCTTTTTTAAAAAGTCAGTTAATAAAAAATGACAATTTGTGTAAAATACCTTATCATTCAGCTGCTTTTAGAGAACAACTAAAAATTTGCTCACTTTAACGCCGATATCTTTCTGAATTTTTACGATATTTGACTAGAATTTTTTTTTTAATAAGTTGCTCCATAGAGTTGACTATTAAATTATGTAAAATGATCCTTGTTATCGTTCGCGTATGCGCAGATAAAAATTATTTCATACAACTGCTCATATTTCCTAAAGTATTTAATATATTTATGTTCCAATTACACTGTATTGTTTCTACTATATTTTGTCAAATATTTTGAAACCAGCGTTGAATTTGGTTGAAAACCCTGCATGTTATAAGCAAAAATCATGCAAGAATTTTTTTATTTTTCTAAATAAATCGCTATATCTCTATTAATGTACGTGCTATTCTTACACAAAAGACTACACATATTGCACAATGTCTGTTTATTTATATTCGGTAGCGATAGATCATTTCGTGCATTTTATTTTACAGGGTGATCCAAGTATTATTTTTTTCTTTGATTTTTTGTTGTCCCCCTTATCAAATCGACATCGCTAAATATGAGGTCATACCTGTTCTTTTCAATCCTAAAAGTCCAGACGAATCTGTCAAGTATATTTCTAAATATTCGACAAAATGTCTAAAATTGAAAGTTGCCGGTCATTAATTGCAATATATTGTACATACAGAGAACGGCTTTTATAGATATAGATTAATAATAAAATAAAGAACAAATAATTTATGTCTGACATATCCAAAATTTGAGATGAATAACTGTCCTTTTTAACAAATCGCATATTTATACTCCATGTTGCGATATATTCTAATAAATGCACTACTCGCGCAAACAAAGTCGTACGCTACATTTCTACTTATCAAATTTATAGCTAGCCATACTTAAAAAAATGCTTTCCTGTCTGAATTTTAAGAAAATCATTTTTAATACATTTCAATATAGTTGAAAACTGCTTATAAATTCGGTCTGTCTGATTTTATGCCTGGCCATTCAGATGTCCGTGCTCTAATACTCGTAACTGATTTCGGATTGCTATGTAATTTTTATATGTTATTTAGATTTAGTACAGAAAATGAAGTGTGTTGTATGTATAATTCATTTAAAAAGGCCCACAAAAGAATTTTTTAGGTAGATTTTGTAAGAAATACTACCTATAGCAGTCGTTACCAAGGTGCGACTTTTGAAAAATTCCTTTATAACATTTCATTATGTGACCCCAAAACCACCCCCACTTAAAAAGTTTATATATATATATATATATATATATATATATATATATATATATATATATATATATATACAGTCGAACCCGGTTAAGACGCGTTTCAAGGGAATGGACAAAAGTCGCGTATTAAGCGGGATCGCGTATTAAACGTGATTTGTAAAATGTTGCAGGAACTTAAATTATTTACACATTTAATCATCTAAATGAACTTTAGAGCTTTCATTTATATGTTTACGTTCGAAAATTGTGTCTTTTACGTATATTTACATTAAAATTAATTATTTTCTACTTTAACTCATTGTTTCCTTTTATACGACCGACTGGAGTAATAACAGAAAATAAATATGTAGTCCAATTTTTAAAATCATATTTAGTACTTTTAATAATGAGTACCATACTATTATAATTGGTCCTTCTTTTTAATATTAAAAAAAAAAACTATCCTTATTAATCTTTGTGTGAAAAATATTGTTAGCATAACACAAAGAATTATCCAACCGCAGTCTTATTTGTTTAATCTGTACGAGTTTCACTTTTTGTTGCCTATAATATGCATTATAAAACATAATTAGTGATATAATGTAAACTTAAAAACTCACTAACAACAGGTATGATCAAGATCATCGCTAATCATAATAATTTTTATCACTTATCTGAGTAACCTGAATTCATCTATATACAGTATCCACAGTAAAAACATACACGATGCGAGAGCCAAAGAATGTTAGGAGGCGGGATCAAAGAAGAATTGCAACGTTGATAATTTAGCGGGGTTTTGTTTAATTCAAATATCTACTATTATTTCCGATTAGTAATTTTCGTCTTAAGTAATCTGCTATTAAATAAAGTAAATAATACTATCTCTTATCAGTGTTTTTTATCTGAATAAGAAAAAATCCTCTAATTTGGCAACACTCCAGAAGAAAGAAGAAATTCGCATCTTGATCAACGAATTCGAGTCTTAAGCGTCATTTTTTTTTACCTCAGTGGACGGAAAATTTATCGCGTATTAAGCGGAATCGCCTAATAACCGTTCGCGTCTTAACCGTGTTCGACTGTATACATATACATATATATATATATATATATATATATATATATGTATGTATGTATGTGTGTATTTGTATACTAAATTTTGCACCCATGATAAAAGTCACAATTATGCACGGATCGTATTCAAAATCGCCAGAAACAGTGACATGGTTAATATCTCGGTGGGGGAGGGGGGATTGCAAATGAGAAAAATTGGCCCAAGGCAGTAGAAATGGGGGAGGGTTAAAATTTTTGAATACCACCTTAACATGATTCTGATAAAACCAGCTCTTACAGAAAAATGACAGAAAAATTTAAACCTTTTCGTTATAGCAGTTGCCAACAATTAAAAAAAAAAAAAACAATAAAATTCTTACCACAACAACTAATTTTCTATTGCAAGATTTCCACGTGAAAAATAAAAATCTATATATATTACGCTAGCGTATCTCCATACATATAACGGGTGTTACAATAGGGGGACACTGTTTTGTCGCCTAATGCCGCCAAGTTTGTCACCAACTTGGCAACATCTGTAACATATCGCCAAATTCCGATAGACTTCCATTGTAAACCAATAGGGTTTACTTGCTTACAGAAAATAAACAAATTGAGGTATTTTAATGCAACAAATCTAATATTGGTACTACCTGGTTATCCCGTCGGCAAAAAATCTATCGCCAAACTATAAGATGAAATGCCAATAATGGTTGATCGAAAATGTCACATTCACTTGACTTTAAGCAAATTACACGTGGTTACGTTGAAATTAGTATACTTAACTTCGAAATCTACCTGTGCCTCTAGTCTGAGCCGGCAGGCTCAGACTACAGTCGCAGGTTTTATATTATGGTCAATATATTATATTACTGTCAATATATTATATTATGGTCAATATATAATATATATTATGGTCAGTATATATATATATATATTATATTATGGTCAATATATTATATTATGGTCAATATATAATATATATTATGGTCAGTATATATATATATTTATTATATTATGGTCAATAGAGAAAAATCAATTCCGGTGCATTTTATTCATCTTACATAGCTCAAAAATAAGGAGATTAATATATACCAGTGAGATGAACTAAAAGATGTTTCCTCAGCAGTATAGGATAAGTAGCATTGATACATGGACGAACAAAATATGATAATATTACGTTATGATATAGGTGAATAAATGTCTGCGGTGTATTTTTTTATGTTATGATACTTCAAACACAATGAAATAAAAAGTATCAGCGAGGTTCACCGAAATATGTTTTATAATTATATGTTTGTTTAAGCGTTCATCGTTTATTTACATAGGCGCACAAAACAATTTGGTTAAAGAACTTGTTATGATCCATAATTGTTGGGATGCGTTTCCCTCTGTGATAGGCTCTTAATATATGAAATATTTAGTGTATAATGTAGTGTAGATATAAATTCTATAGATCATATACAGGACTTCGCGGAAAAAACATGCCCACATAACCGGTTATAGACAGCAAATGCTGAAATTTGATTTTTATAGATTTAAGGGGTCTCAGGTCTCTTAAAATTTTAAAATTTTCGAATTTTAATTTTTTTTATGTTAAACTCCTATCTTTTCGGAACATTTTGATATAATTGTTTCCCTGAAATTCCCATTAGACCAGAAGTTATGGCTTTTAGAATTATTTCCGCCCAATAGCTGAAGCGGCGTTTCCGAAACTTTGAATTCCATTTTCTCCAAATAACGTTTTTGGGCATAACGTGCATGATTTCTCAAAAACTGCTAAATAATTTTCATGAAATTTTCAAAACGTACGTTTCATGTAGCCTGAACCTAAAATTTCCTTCTTATTGATAAAAAATATTTTTTAGGTGATTATACTGTTGAAATTTTCAAAATTTTCCATTAGTAGAATACAACATTCTATTAAAAATATAAAAATGCTTTAAATATTCATTCTAGTTGCAAAATTTACTTTGTAATCCTGCGCATAAACTATTATGCCGATTTTCTGCTCGTCAAATGTCTAACAGTTTGGATCTCCCTGTAAATGGTAATTCTGCATCTATATATTTCATCATTAAAAATGTATCTTCAAATCAAATACATTTTAAGATATTAAATTTTGAAAATGGTCTTTTTTTTATTTTAAGAATCCTGAGACCCCTTAAGTATTTTACCAAATTGCTTACTTATATATCTCATTTTTTTAAGAAAAAAAAAATAAATGTCTTAATTCTATTTTGTTGATGTTGGGAAATATTTCATGAATTCTGCCTGATGCCTTTATTTTCGTACTTGACTATTTGGTATTGGAACTAAAGTTATGGCCATCGTTCGGATTGTATTGCTTCTGTACAAAGAATACAAATGAAGAAGAATCATTAAGATATTTTCATGTTTTGTTAGTTAACTCAAGATTTGCGCATGAGTACTTACGTTTTAAATATATTTTCTTTATCACTATTTAAGCCCCAGCCGTGGCTGAGAGGTTCTGCTATCAAAGCTGGTTGACGTGAGGCACTGGATTCGAACACAGTCGCGCTTGTCTGCTTAATTGTTCGCAGTTTTCAGTGGTTTTCTTCAAACCTTGCGTAAATACGTGTTATAATCCCTTAGAAATACCCCCCCTCCCACGTAGGGCATCCCCCTTTGGGCATATATCCCTAGCGTAGATAATTGGCCATCATAAAACAACACCAACACCAACAGTTTATGATTATTTCTCATTAAATTTACGGAATATTGAGCATAGTTAGACAGACAGACGAACCAAAGTCATGAACACTTTTAAACTATGTTAGGAATTATCTAATTTGGCCGAAAAATAGCTGAACGTTGAGTTGCAAAAAATACTACTAATATTAATAACATTCAATTTCTTACATTTCATTCGATTTTACAGAGTGTAAACTTTATTTCTTACTTCACAATGAATTGGTTTTTGAAATAAAACTGAATAAATTTATCGAATTTACTTTGATAAATGTGTACTTTTTTCTATAAGCAATGGTCATTTTTATATTACAAATCACTTACGGCGATAGTATTACCGAGAAAGTATATATATATTCTAGTATATTATATATATATATATATATATGTATATAAATATAACCATTAATTAAACATTACTGACCACCTTCAATAATTGTGATAGTATGAATGAATTTAGAACAATACAGTGTCCCCAAACACACTGAATGGATACCAAAAACATAATAAACAAGCTGATATGTATAAAATAAAGTCCCTTGTACTATATAACAAGAATTAATAATGAAGAAAAAAAGAAGAATATGGATTTCGATACTTCGAAAGCTACTAATTTTATTCTAGGAAACTGGGATTCCTAGAACTTTTTATGTAAATGTAACAAGAAAAATTTCTGTATCAGCGTCTGTTGCAGGAATTTTTGTTGTTGCCATTACATAAAAAGTTCTAGGAATCTCAGTTTCCTAGAAAAACTTTAGTAACTTTACAGATTTTTTTTTACAGTGTAAATGCGGCTACAATTAATACTGTCAGTATATATATCTTTCTAACACTGAAATTATATTTAGTGCAAATAAAGTACTTGATGAAATTGAAAACAAATTACCAGTAATGTAACACTGCAACTATTACAGAAGTAGTTTTATGTGCTATTCAAGGATTTCTTTCATTACATTATTCTATTTTGAAAATTTATTGAATTAATAAGTGAATACGTCTTTTAAAACATGTTGTATAGGTTTTATCAGGCTTATTTATTGAGTTTAGAAAAAAATATGTGAGTCCAAACTCAATCTCAACGCATTGTGCATTCTATATGATATTTACTTAATTGCCATGTTGCGTGAATGAAATTTAAGAAATAGTACATATACAGTCACACTTTCGGTAAAAAGTTTAAAGTTGTAAATTACATATATTTAACAAAGAACACAAATAAGGAAGCAAACAACAGATATAAAATTGTTAATGGAAAAATAAAACTTTACAAGTCTTTTTTAATATTTAAGTTTCTTAAATTTATACTTATCTAATTCTAGAGAAAAGGATGTTATGACGAGGAAATTTACTTTTAATGGAAATTGTTTTATCATATGCAGCTTTAAGGTTCTCATAATAAAATGATACAATTTATTGTCACTATTTAATAGTTATGGTTTCAACATTTTACCGTAAAATGCAAATAATTATTTTTTGGAGGGGGAGGGGGGGGGAACAGGTGGAAGTATCTTGTAACAAAATGAAGCAAATGGTCACATTTTTTTCATACCTGTTGAACAAACATAAAAGTATTATTCTCATTTATTTACAAGGTTAACTGCTGTTTGTCTGCGGTCAAAATATGACAACATTATTGAAGATGTACAAAAGATTGTCTTACATTTTGACATATACTATAAGTTCCACACCGTTATATCAATAATATCTACTCTAATGGGTGAAAGTATAACAGGATTTACTGTAATTCTATGACTTGTGACAAGATCATATTTTTGCTTTTTAGACAACTTTTATTAGATGATGTTAATAAAAATGATTGTTTCTTATAATTGTTAATTAATTGTTAAAATAAATTACTTAAAAAATGTTATACCATTTAGATATAGGATGCATTAATGTCAAGCAATAAAATATAATTTTCATTTTCTATCCATAAACCTGGGGAATAAATGAGCGTCTTTAATGAATTAAATATTAAATCAATTTCATATAAAATTTACTATGTTCAGATGTCTTCTCTCTTTAGGCATTTCACAAGCAAGAAAATTTATTGCTAGAATGTTAAAAAGATTATATGACACCAGAAATTCCGAACAAATTTGTTGAAAATTAGTAAAAATAAATCACTTAAATTGTAAAAGCAAAATTTTATTTCATGATTCGCGTCCCTTTAGGGCATTTGGCTATTAAGAATGACCAAATTGAAATTTAAATATACTTTGTTTTAATTAATCAATTCTTTTTCATACTTACAATCAATTTTGTTAAATTGCGATAAGAATGTAGCATATTAAACATAACTTTCATCTAAAAACAATGTATTTTAACAATCGTAGCCTCAGAGCAACAGTAGGATCTACAGTAATAATAAAAAATGAGATGTTTGACTTACTGCTATGAGGAACTGTGTTTGAATATAGTAGAACAACTTCTGAAACACAAAGTTATGTTTAATACTGTATCTCAGATGTGTTTTATAAAAAACCCTTATTGTTCCACTAGATGCAGACACGGTTTTTCCAGCAGTAAGTCAGACATCTCATTTTCGATTATTTCCAGATGTCCCACTGTTGCTCTGGAGCGACGATATGTAAGACTATTATTATGTAACAGCATTAGTCGCCTCAGAGCAACAGTAGGAAATCTAGTAATAATATAAAATGAGATGTCTGACTTACTGCTATGAGGAACTGTGTTTAAATCTAGTGGAACAACTTGTGAAACACAAAGTTATGTTTAAAAATGTATCTCAGATGTGTATTATAAAAATTCCTTATTGTTCCGCTGGATACAGATACGGTTTTTTCCAGCAGTAAGTCAGACATCTCATTTTCGATTATTACCAGATGTCCCACTGTTGCTCTGGAGAGAAGATATGTAAGACCATTATTATGTAAGAGCATTAGTCGCTTCAGAGCAACAGTAGGAAATCAAATAATAATAAAAAGTGAGATGTCTGACTTACTGCTATGCGGAACTGTGTTTGAATCTAGTGGAACAACTTCTGAAACACAAAGTTATGTTTAATACTGTATCTCAGATGTGTTTCATAAAAATTCCTTATTGTTCCACTAGATGCAGACACGGTTTTTCCCAGCAGCTAGTCAGACATCTCATTTTCGATTATTACCAGATGTCCCACTGTTGCTCTGGAGTGACGATATGTAAGACCATTATTATGTAAGAGCATTAGTCGCCTCAGAGCAACTGTAGGAAATCTAGTAATAATAAAAAATGAGGTCTGACATACTGCTATGAGGAACTGTGTTTAAATCTAGTGGAACAACTTGTGAAACACAAAGTTATGTTTAATAATGTATCTCAGATGTGTATTATAAAAATTCCTTATTGTTCCACTAGATACAGACACGGTTTTTCCCAGCAGTAAGACAGACATCTCATTTTCGATTATTACCAGATGTCCCACTGTTGCTCTGGAGCGACGATATGTAAGACCATTATTATGTAAGAGCATTAGTCGCCTCAAAGCAACAGTAGGAAATCTAGTAATAATAAAAAATGAGATGTCTGACTTACTGCTATGAGGAACTCTGTTTGAATCTAGTGGAACAAATTCTGAAACACAAAGTTATGTTTAATAATGTATCTCAGATGTGTTTTATAAAAATTCTTTATTGTTCCACTAGATGCAGATACGGTTTTTCCCAGCAGTAAGTCAGACGTCTCATTTTCGATTATTACTAGATGTTCCACTGTTGCTCTCGAGCGACGATATGTAAGACCATTATTATGTAAGAGCATTAGTCGCTTCAGAATAAAAGTAGGAAATCGAGTAATAATAAAAAGTGAGATGTCTGACTTACTGCTATGAGGAACTGTGTTTGAATCTAGTGAAACAACTTCTGAAACACAAAGTTTTGTTGTTCTTACTTTTACTTATTGAACCATTAAAGTACTTTAACTACATGTATAAGCGCGCTTGTATGACAATACACATAGTATTTTATTTACTATGGATCATGATCATTTTTTTTTATTTACATGTATCATATAAATGTTTAAAATATGACAATTTATATCTGAATAAAGTAAAAAGTCAATCTTAACTTTTCTTATTAGAAATCATGTAAATCTCGAGAGAATCACGTTTTATAGGCATATTAAATGTTATTTATTAGTTATAAAAAACTCTAATCACACTGGACAACAATGGTTTTGTCCCAGAACTCAAATTAGTTGATTCTAGATCAGTTTTTGGCACTGATTCCGAATATGCTTTTCGTTTATCTCTAGGTGGTCTAGGTTTTGAGAAATTTGCATATTTAAATTTATGTAAATTTAAGCTTTTTTGTGCTATTTTATGCAAATTTTAGATACAATATATGTCTCATCTAATTAAGTTTTCTAGATAATTTCTACTTGACTATTTGATTCAGGTAAATGTCACGATTTGCATATTCTTAACATTTATTTATCAGTTATTAAGCCTAATTTGCCTATTTTTCAATGGTGTAATATTTACATCACTATCAACTTTAAAATAGTTGCCACAGAATTGACATAATGGTTTTCTAGTTTAGATTTTTTATGCTGATTTCAAATCTGCAGTCTGTATTCTTACGTCATGTCGAGTTTTTGAGCAAGATAAATTTCTACTTTTGCACGGCATTAACACAGGTTTGATATAAGATGCTTTTTAGGGATGTGTAATTGATTGAATAGAAGGTGAACAAAGTCAGACTCATATCAGAGACATAAACAAAAATTTATATAATCGAAAAAAATAAGAAGTAGAATCTATCTAACTAGTTGAAGTTTATCATACAAAGTATCATAAAAAGCTATTTCTGGCTTTTTTGACCAAAAACTAAAATTTCGCTTTTATCCAAAAGTAGAAGTGATAGAAGAAAACAGATACAAGATTTGAAATCAGCTTAAAAAACTGGTTTAGAAACATATTAGCGTACTCATGAGTCAGGAATATTTGAACGTCAAGAAACATTATTAGAAAAACATGAAAAATATGCAAATTAGGTACAATATTTCACAGTCACATGTCAGTATAATCTCAGAAACAACGTATTTGTGAAGTAAATTAAGCAGTAATCATACCATAAAACAAAAAACCCTGTCTTATATTGCTTTATACCTTAAATTTGTAAATAATTGTATAAAATTTACTAAATTTGCATAAATTGAAATATGCAAATATCTCTCAAACTTGATGTGCTGGTGTAAATCTAAAACTAGATTCGGAATCAGCACAAAAACTGCATAAAACCAATTAATCTCTGTTTTAGGACAGAGCAAAAGTTCAAATTTGTTGACTTGTGATATGTCTTATAGTCCAGGGGAAATGTGCCAAAAAAGGGGGTTACTTTGCAAAAGGTCGGGTAGAAGATTATTTTTTTTCTGAATTGTTTATAAACCAAGTTTTCTAACAAAATTTCTTAAGGCTAAATTTTCTGTGGCCAAAATAAAAAACAAAATATTGGAACCTTTTTTGATTTCTTTGAAATATCTGGAGATCCGTTGCCGTAGTATGTTATTTGTCAGTTACAGTATTAAAGGGGATAAAATCCTCCACAACTTTCATATTTACAACTTTTTTATTCATTCAATAGAAAGCGTCATACGCCATTTCAAAAATAGGACAATTTTTTCAATTTTCTGCCCCGATAATTCAAATGTTTCCCACGGATTTAATCGTGTATGTCAACTTCTATATATTGGTAGCAGTGAATTATGTGTTTCAAGGCCAAAACTAGCCCCTTTTGCACCCGTGGCAAACATAGATTTTGGCGCCCTCGCCCTCTTTTAAAAAGAAAATTTACCGCGGGAATTTTAATAAACCTCTAATAGCCGGATTTTGAAAATTTTAAGTGTGTAATCAATAAATACGTAATGCTGAACTAAAGGACCGAATTCCGTATATACAGATTTCATTTTCAAAGATTTTATAGTAGTTGTAGTATTCAGGCGTTTAAAGTCAGTGTTATAGAAATTATGGGACTAAGTTAGTCACACGAAGACATTCGCAAGGTAATATTAAACCTATGGGAGTGTTCTTGTCAAATATCTCGCTCGCATTTTGTTACTTTTAAAAATTTTTGTTTTTTTCATGGGATATCTGAGATAAATATCTAATGTTGTACTTTTGTACTTTTTCGGGTTTGGTTGATTTTTTTTTTTTTTTTAATATTTGGACACTTTAATTTTTGGAAAATTGTTTGGAACTCGTTAAAAAATTTAAAGTATCATTTTTGAGCTTTAAAACAATTAATAGATAATCTTAAAGTTTTATGTACATTTGCATGCAAAAATGATATAATCTTTTGTTGTGGAATAAAATGTTTTTCGCAAATTTTCATACCTATGGCATTGATATCTGGAAAAAATATGTATGCATTATAAAAATTGTAAAATTTATTAAAATTAAACAAGATTTATTTTTTAATTAAAACTATCGTGCCAATAAGTTACTAAATATTGAAGTAATCTTTTAAACAAAGCTTTGAAGTTAACATTGTATACACTTAAAATTACTGTTTACATATGAAAATTGTCTCATTCATCTACACTCTGCCCTACTTTTAAAATTATATAAATTTATTGAATATAAATTGTCTGTTGTGATAACAATAAAGACGTGAGTGTGCAAATAATGGATAATTTACTGCTACCAATTTTTACATGTCGACATACCCAATTAAATCCGTGGGAACATTTGAATAATCGAGGCAAAACTACGTTTTTCACGGCTTTTAAGAAAATTGAAAAAAATTGTCCTATTTTTGAAATAGCGTATTGTACTTGCTATTGAGTGTATAAAAAAATTATAAATATGAAAGTTTTAAAGAATTTTATCTTCTTTAATATTGTAATCAACAAATAATATGCTACGGCAACGGGTAGCATATTAGATATTTAAAAAAAAATATTTTTATTTAGATATTTAAAAAAAATCTAAAAAGGTCCCAAAATTTTGTTGTTTTTTGGCCGCAGAAAATTTAGCCTCAAGAAATTTTGCTAGAAAATTTGTTTTTTCCATGTTGGCTTCATTATTAACAATTCAGAAAAAAAATCTTCAACCCTACCTTTTGCAATGTAAAATGTACATTTTCCCTGGACTATTATTCCATCCGATACAATACATATTTTAAGTAAAATTATCATATTTGAGCAAAAATGAAAATACTTGTGCAGGCAAAAGATACATGTTCTAGTTTAATAAATGTAATTTTTTAACAAGAATTACGGAATGTTAACTCATAAGTAAGTCCTCATACTACCAAAAATAGCGAAAGTCATGTAATACTATAAGTCTGCGAAATTGTCTGAATATCTTTTACAGTCAAATTCTAGTTAGTTCAAAATATATTTTTAATCGAAACACATCATTAGAGAAAAGATGAAAACTAATTTAAGGAAACCTTGGTTTGCCTTGATCATGCTTTAGTAGTAGAAAAAATCTAATGTAAGAAAATCTTCTTTACTTTGATTATGCTTCGGTAGAAAGAAAATGGCGTCTGCGATTGTGAACTATTTTCTTCGATACAAAAGAAGAAATTTCGAGTGCGAGATTAATTTTCGGACAAGTCAGGATTGACACACTGCCATCTCTCCCATTATCGCGATTAAGTAACATACTTGAGTGATCATGATCATTTTACTCGAACAAGTCTCATGATCAGCAGGCTCAAAAATTGAACATCTGACGCAGGTGTGGCGTCATATTCTGAGAGTTTCAAAGGTGAAACTTGATAAAATCTGGACGTTCCAAAGGTCACTTGGACGTCGAACGTCTTCCACTAACGTAATACTAATTTTAGTGGAAGACAGCCCGTCCAGAATTGCATCTCACATTTTAAGACGTCCAAAATGGCGGCTATCCAAGAGGGCGGACGTCCAGATTTTTTTAAATACAATATGGCGCAAATCCAAGATGGCGGATGTCCAGTTATTTAGCCATCTTTAACAAGTTTAAAATAAAATTTAAATCTGAAAATTAGTAATTTGTTAATTAATAAATAAACAAACAATTTTTTAAGTTTGAAAGGCTAATGCACGCTTTCATTTAAAAATAATAATCACAGAGATATATATAAAAGATCAAATATTAGAATATATATAAAATAGAAACATATGAAACTAATTATTGGGTATAAACATATATTTTCATGAAAAAAATGAGGATTGTAGATAACTGGTACTGTTTAATTTTGGAAAAAAAAACAAAACTTCCGCGCTTTTGCGGATGGGGGTCTGCTTTTATTTTATGAAAATTGGGGAGAGCGGAGTTTGTTTAGCTGCTTTTGGCTGAGTGCCAATCGTAGTGACAACGTACAAGTGAAATACTAAGTAGAGCTTCGGGAAATACCCATCTCAGCGTAACACCCCTTTTGATAATAGAACTGTCCCAGAGTGCTAAGTGCGGCTTTTGAAAACGAACAGCATAAATAGATAGAGACATATGATTACGTGCAGACACAAATGCATGGCTAATTTTGGGCGTTTTGGGATAGGTTCGAAATCATCCTCTCTGTCCGCATTGGGAATCAAACATGGCATCTCGTGATTCTTCCAACGGGAAAAGTCAGGCTTGCTCTACTCTCGTATACACAGATTTTATGAAACAGGCTCTGCTTTCTCTTGCTTTCAGAATATTTACTTTACCAAAACACACAAATGGATAGATTTTACTTTTACACAACTCGAATAACAGACATTATTAAACATTAATAAGAAAACATTTAAACTACACGTTTCATAATATTACACATTAATATATCACAGCTAAACTACTTATTTCTTGCATTCTGCTACTAACACTGAATCTTTATTTAATATTTATATTTCTGAGATTGACGACAAATTTGGTATTAAAATGGTGAAGTTAATTGCTATGGGGAAATTTTTGAGTGTATTGTCTTTAGTTCTTTGCAATGCCTAATCTCTGATAACTATTACATTACTGTTTTAAACTAATTAATGTTCGCGAGACAACTTTAAAGTCACCAGCAAATGCTAAAAAAACTATAAGTATAAAATAAAAAATCGAAATGATAGTTTAATAACACACACACACACACATATATATATATATAAGCAATAAATATTTTGTCAAGTGCAATGTATAAAATATAAAATATTTGCAATGGCAATGCACAGTATATTATTTTTTCCTAGAGTAAATAAAAGTTACGGTCCACAAAAAAATTCAAAACATTATGTACACGATAAGCAACATATGTGCATAAATAAATAAATAATATAATAAATGACTAAATACAGCAAATATGGCAACATGTATAATAACCACTTATAAACAGATTAAGTTAAATAATGCTAAAAGTGATAAAATATGTTTATTAAGGTTGATGATCGTTTCATTGCACAAACGGCGACATTTTCAAAATCATTCATGATAGAAATTTATTTTTGTAACGAATATAATCATTTTTCTATCGTGAACGATTTTGAAAATGTCGCCATTTACGCGATGAAACGAACGTCAATATTAATAAAGATATTTTATTACTTTTTATAGCATTATTTAACTTTACAGCAAATATGTTATAATGAACTTCGTTAGAATCAAGTACATTAATTAAAGGCCAATAAAATAATTAATAGAAGTCCCAATATATATTTCATATAAAACTATGATGTATCTTAAGTTATTTAGCTTCTGTATGCATAATTTGTTACAAGTTATCACTTTATTCTTTAAAGAAATCCCGTGTTTGGTGGATGTAATCTTATGAAAAACATAGAAAAAGTTTTTGTTTGGTGTAGTGTACTATTTGGGTCAACAAATTTGTCATTGAAAGTTTTAGATAATACACTACATTTCATATTAACTGTTTCAGTAATACCATATATTTCAAGAATTGGTGTATTTTTTTGACACGAACTTGTCAAAATAGATGAAAAGGGAAGGAAAAGTTGATATCTGGATTTCTCTTAGAAGCCGACAGCTGCCAAAACGTATAACAAAAATTAAATGATATTTTTTACAGTTTATTCTCTTTTAGTAAATCTAAGTAAAGATAAAATTAGTTTGTTTCTTTATATTTTATACATATATATAATTCAAAAGCTACTTTTAGTGATGAGGTACTTTTTAAACATGAAACTAAATGTCGCGAAAAAGATGTTATTTAAAATAATAAAATTTTATTGAACGGCTACAATCTGGGTTTGAATCTACTCAAATACTGTACTTTTCATAAATTGTTTCGTACGTTGACCATCCAAATAGATTTTTGCACGTATATATGTTACGACCAAAACCCGGAGCTTGGCCAGTTCTCGAATTGGCCGGACAATTCGGGAACTGCCCGAAACCCGAAATACATGAAATGAAAAGCGTATTTCGGGTTTTGGCCGTCCCGAACTGGCCGGGAAGCTTTGGCCAATATACGAAGTGAAGTTTCAAGGCTGTCCGGTAGGTGGCACTGACGTGCACACATGATAGTAAAGAACCTTCCATGCTTTGACGATTATGTTCTGATATGGTAGATAATTTCCCGTCTGTTTAATATATTTCAATAAATTTGGTTTATTAGGAACATTGTAATCTAATCTGCTGGAGATTTCGGTCCTATGTGACTAATATCGATAGATCGGATTCATTGTCCAATCTAATGAACATATCATTTGAGTGACTCTCTAAATAAAGTACAAATTCTTCCTAGCCAATAAAGTAGTGTAACATCATTCAAATACCCTATAAACTAGTTTTTACATATATCATAATTCTTTTGGGCATCCCTATAACCGAACTATAATGTTTTCTTATTCAGTCCTCTATAAAAAAACATATTGTTCACCACATGAGTTTGGCATATGAATTTTATTATGTCTGAAATAGTGTAACACCACTTAACTGCACTACAAATATCTTTCACCATTCACTGCAATGTAACGAAATACTTTTGAGTGTCTCCGTAAGCAAACTATATTTGCTACTTATTTCATACATTTTAGATAACAGTTTGTCATCCATTTTGATGATGCATATCAATTTTATTATAATTGAGATAATGTAACAACATTAAAATGCACTGGAAAAACATTACCCATTGATGATATTGTAATGAAATACTTTTTTGTGTACCTGTAAATTAACCAAATATAGTACACACATCACTTGCAATACCGAAATGTATTTATAAACCTAAATAATGTGATAATTACAAGTCAATCGGAGTCTTTACTCGAGTTAAGATTACGGCCTGGCAAATTCAATTCATAAACACTTTCAACTATGTTAGAAAGGGATAAAAAGTTAAAATTGGTTTCTATATAACAATTTCGCGAAATGGCCGGCAGCTTACGGTCACTTCGCGAACTGGCCGACCGCATCTGGCCAGATCGAAAATTGGCCGATCGCCTTTGGCCCGTTCGGGTTTTGGCCGGCCAATTCCCGAATTCCAGCGAGTTCGGAAATTGGACAATTTCGGGTTTTGGCCGTAACATATATATCAGTAAATATCTTATCGAGAAACACTTTTTTGGAGACAAACATGGCAATCTTTTGTAAATTATGTCCGAATTTGGAGAGAATTTGTCAAATCTAATGTGTGTATGTAACAGAACGTGAGTGTATTTCGACAAGCACACATATAATACTGTACGTTAGTTTATGGTACAAACGGTACTTATATTTGACCAAGCTTCAATTTTTTTAAATCATCGCGTTATTTGGTGATGGTTTTACTATGTAATTAAAATGTAAATAGATATGTATATAATTATTTTCTTAACAAAAATTTTAATTCATTATTTCTCTATTTTTTAATGTATTATGTATCAAAATGGAATGTCTGTTTAACTGCAGAAGAGATTTTAAAAATACATTACGCATTTTATAATTTACTTTTATTTTTTAGTGAAATGAATATGTGCATGCGGTTTAGTTTATCTTTTAAATAGAAACATTTTTGAAAACAATAGACTTCCAACTATCTGTCCTCCAAATCAGTAGAAAATATGCGGTTAAGTGCGAGTATAACTCGCGCTCAGAGTGTTCCGTACAATAAATATATGAATTATTAACTGTATTATTAAAAAAAATTGTTTTTAAAATAATAGTACGACTTTGCAAAAAATTATACTACGTAGGGTTGGGTATAGCTGTATACACTAGAAAAGTATGAATGGGTATACCATAAAAGTTCAAAGAGGTATGAAACCTAAATAAATCAAATATTGCTATTCTGTATAACTCTTTTTTTTAACTCTATCCTAATATGTTTTTGTTTTTTTATGAACTTAATTAAGTACTGAAAATACAAGTAATGCATATTTAAACTTCATTTGTTATTTCCTAATACTAAATTCAGTGTAATTATAATCATTTCTTTTTGCAGGGTAGCTAAAACAGAATCCTTGTTCAAAGTTTAAACTGAGCATTCTGCTAAGCACGCTTCGAAAGGAAGTCGCAAAGTTGCAACGCCGCCTTGATTCGTGCCGCGTTTCCAAATAGGTTTTTAATTTACATTTAAAGACACGGGAAGCGTATTGAGATATCCACTAAATGGAAACTAGTCGCGAGTTCCATAGTATTTTTGAGATCAATTCTAATTAAATTAGTCTGTTTTTAACAATGTGACGTTTATTATTTTTATATGGCTACTTGGCATTGCATTATACAAATAAATATCATTAAATGTTGTTGTCTAGGCTTTAAAAGCCGATGGTATATAGACTACGCCACACCTGTCATCATGTATGTCCAAACCGTCCGTGTCTTTAAAGTTTAATATTTCGGCTGATTACCGACGATTTTTTTCGAAAATCATTATGAACAATGTTCTTATACTTCTACTACGATAGGTACTGTCGTGGAAAAAAAAGTAAACACCCCCTACTAACTCTTCAACAAATTATCGTAGACGGAAGTTACCGGTACCGAACGATTTGAAATAAAGTCTACTTTTATATGATGTATATAAAATTTGCTTAGGGGGGCATCTACATATTAAGTCGAACACAAACCTAATTTTTTTTTCAATAGCAATACACAATTTTAACGAGATATTTCAAATCTTCGGTTCAAACTATGCCAAGATACCAAATTTCAAGTCATTTGAATGACAAGTTTTTGAATTATAAACATTCAAAATTAAGTGCTTGTAATGTTAAATTACATTTTCATATATTTATTTATATCTTCTGAAATTATGCTCCTAATGTGCTAATTTTTTGTGTAGCAATAAAACTAATGTGCCCAAACATAAATACGCTGAATTTGCAATTTTTATAATTTTATGATATGAATTGTGAATTATGAAATTAATATTCGAAAAAATTATGAACTGCAACCTACAATTTTTTTGATGGATTTAGATTTATTAAGTCCTGCTTTATGAAAATCCAAAATTTCACATTTTTCTTCCAAATAGTTTTCAAATTATGCTTAAAAAACGGCAAAATGATGGTTTAAGGGGCCGTCTATGATAGAAGTGAGTAGATATTTTGAAATTTCTTCTGCTGCCTTGTTATCTAACAGGCTTCATTGGCTGCTTAAGGTGCCTTGATCAAGAAGGAGGCTCTCTCGGTTAGCAATCGAGTTCCCAACTTCAGTTTGGATACAGCCCTTAAAATACGCTCGTTTTAAAATAATTAATTTCTCGGAAACTTATGGTATGAATTGCATAAAATTTGTTTTTAGGCTAATTGAAGGGTGTAGAGTTCATTTATGCTGTCAGAATTGGGTATTGCCATTGAAAAAAAATGAAGTTATGGTTCGTTTTAATATGTAGATCGCCCCCTAAGCAAATTTTATATACATCATTTAAAAGTATATTTTACTTCCAATCGTTCGGTACCAGTAACTTTCTTCTATGATAATTTGTTGCGGAGTTAGTAGGGGGGTGTTTACTTTTTTTTTTTCCACGACTGTACCTCCAGCGCTCCTCAACACCTTTGCTGAATTCCCGCCAATCGAAATTTGCGTGTAACTGAAAAATGCGCTTATCTCAAAAAATAAGTAACTTAATATAAGTAACGCCTCTACATTTTCCTAAATGTATTTGTGAATGTTTAATAATCTGAAAATGCGTAGGTCAACTGTCTTTATTACTTCCCCCAATATGAACTTTCCGCATTCCATAATTTATAGAAGATATTGCATGATTTATGTATGATTTTGACGAATAATAAAGCAAAAAATATGTTATTTTTTTCTTTAGAAAAATATTGGATTTTTACAAAACAAAATGGGAAAACATTACAATTTTAGAAAAAATAATTCAAAAATACCTTTTAGCATTTTTATGATCCCTTTTGAGTTTTCTACAACTAAAAATTCATAATTTTCTTTCAGATATATTTTCCATCGATCATAGTATTACAAATGCAGAATATTCTTCTGACGACGAAATGCTCACTGATGATGACCCGAGAACATCATAATCTTGTCCTATATACATCATAGACATACATGCACTAGATATATGCATAACAAGTCAAATTAAAATAATAAGAAAAAATTGGATATAGCTTTTTTTCCCAAGGGTTATGATTCAATGGTACTTCGAATTACCACATCAAGTAATTAGTAGTAATTAACAAAAAAATTAAATATTTTATTTTTAACACGTTCACGCCGGCGCGGTGGGTCACATTCGACTGTCTCAGTGTTTTCAAGCCTCCGGCGTTATTCACACCACTATTATATTAGAGAAAATGTTGTTCCTTTAAATCGCCCAATTGTTCTAATTAAATAAAACAACATTTTCTGTATTAAAATACTGGTATCCAAAAGGCCGGAGACTTGCCAGCTCTGAGACTGTCGAGTGTGACCCACCGCGCCGGCGTGAACATGTTAAATACATATATCTTCTAATGTATAATAGTAATGCAAAGATAGGAGTTTCGATGATATCGTACTTTTTAATTCATAACTTGGGTTACAAAGGGTTAATTGTGATGTTTCCAAACTGACTGAAAGTAAAGAAAATTAATTTCTGATTGTTATACATAAAAATATAAATTCCATCTGGAAAATATTTCAACTAATAACCTGCAAATCTGATTTTTAATAAATCTGCAATGCCTGCTTCCCCATTTGTACAAAAATAATAAAATCATATTATTGTTCAAGATGGAAAAATTGTAAAATTTTCATAAAAACTGCCAAAAATGGAACGACGGACAAAATATATCTCTAGTAAAAAGTAGGCTATTTACCACGATTTGATAGAACTTATGGGAATGCCATCTGATAATGAATAGTATTGAGACACCTATCTACCAGTATATTTGTATATACATTGTTGATATATTATTTTTAGTTCTCCTGATATAATTTTTTAAATATTCATAGGAATTCATAATAATAAAATAATGTCGTATTATGTAACATTAAGCATTAATTTCCTTGAAGATAATTAGATTAAATCCATACTATTTATGCGAAATAAAAAAAAGCATGATTTATTCATTTCGCTGATTGGTTGGGCCTATTAAAACGTTGAAAGGACATAAGGTCATAAGGGACTTCTGGGATAAGAGGTGCTTCAATAAATTTTACTATTTCACTGACATCGGAAATACAATGTCGGCAAATACGTTTGTCAACTTAGTGCTCATGATACACGAAAACTTATATATTGCAAATATGTTATTTAGTACACATTTTTATGCTTCAAAAACTTAATTGCCTTATTAACTATCAGATATCAATAAATTCATTATTACATAGCCTCAAATTAGGACCTGCGATCTGTCGCGCTGAATATAACTCTTACTTTAAAAGCTGTAAATACTGAAAACATTAATTTGTAAATATATCACTTTATCAATTAATTCCCTATGGACTAGACAAAAGGATATTGCTGTCGTTTCTACCTGCTATCTTTGAAATCGAGTTATTTTTGGATCTTTGACCAGGAGTCAAACAGGTTATCTAGGCCAGCTGACATGGAATGACACCGACCTTAATAAACATTATCTAATATATCACCATGAAAAATCATTAAATTTATCATTTTAAACACATATCATGAATTTGTATTAACTACCGAAAGCATTTTATATTACAATATTTGAATTAACTGCGCATGCATTCCTTTCACATAAAATAAGTATACAGAAATCGATAGAGCTGCTTATCCATATGTTTATAAAACCGTATAATTAGCCCTTATCCTGTTCTACTACATTTTGTAATAATAAAACACCTGAGTGTAATTGGAGAACATAAGCATCCATTACAAAGATAATTCATAATTACTTCTAGATATGATTAATTACCATAACAAATTAGCATTTGTAATATGCCGCACCGAATTTCAATTTGAAAGGTTAATGAATGCAGAGAGAAAATGAAGATGCGTAGGTCATTAGTTAAGTTATTTAAATAACACGAGATGTTTATGCATAAGGTAGAACATGGTTCAAACGATTTTTCTTGCGTTAAATGTGTTATGCATTTTTATTCTAATTAATTGGATACATAGTGTTTTATTATAAGAAAATTTATGCTTTAAATAAATTATTTTATATCTAATGAGATGTTTACGATTTTGTGAATTTTCTTTTAAAATACGATTTTCTTCCATTTAATAGCACATACATTTTAAAAGATGCAATCTGACATTACTGATGACAAAACGCTTTTAAATTCCGAAATACGCTACAAATTAATAAAATTGAAAATATTATAATTCGGTGTGTTTTAGTCATTAAAGAAAGGATTTTCATTGTTTTACTTCTTAGATTTCAGAAAAAGTTCCCTAATGCAACTTATAGGCCTGAAATACCGTAAAAAATTTAAAATTTTAATACTAAGAAAAAATAACTACTCCTTCATAACTCGGTTTGCTTATAATGAATAACAATTTTTTAAGCGTTTTTTTTTTTTTTTTAACTAGAACTATACCTCTAAAACTAACAGCTTAGTATGTAGGTAAGTAGGCGCACCTTATATACATTTTGAAAATTTAGAATTTTGCTGATATTTTAAATTAGTATATATGCATATATTTTCGGTTAAGAGCACGAATATCAGCTATGAACTTGGAGAACGGGCACAATTAATAATAAAAATACTATATACAGTGAACCAAAAAAAAGTTGGACACCTCTTTCTATTGATTTCAGTGTGTAATTATTTTGCTCTATGTTGTCCTTTAAAAGTAAAAGTTTATTTAAAATAATAAAAATTTTTAAGATGATTTTTAATTAATGATTTACACAGTTTTATTTTACTTTTTGTAAAATTTATATCTAAATTATAAATTTATACAACGTGGTGATGATATAACATTCTGCACCAAATGAAAACTTGAATAATTACACAATGTGCCAAAAAACACTTTTAAATTTAAAACAAAACCTTCTAATATTTCACGTGATGTCCTTTTGTTGCTAGTACAGCTTGTAGCCTCTTATTCATCGACAGGTCCATTTTTTCGGTAAAATTTAAAGGTATATTTTGCCATATATTGAGAATAGCAGTTTTTAGTTCATTTTTATACTTAATCTCCTTTTTGTAGTAACTGTTTCTCCCCCTAATTTGTTCTAAGCCCACAAATGTTCTATAGGATTTAGATCCGGACTTTGAAGAGGATGGGGTAACACTTTTTTCACTTAGTATAATAACCATTTTTTTACAATTCGAGCATTATGCTTAGGATCATTGTCTTGCACCAAAGAATAATTTCCATTTAAATTTAATTTTAAAGCTGTTTCTGGTAAATCTTCTTTTATAATGTTCAAATACATCATTCTGTTCTTTGTATCTTCAATGAACACTTGATTTCCAACATAACTAGCTCCCATTGAAACCCATACCATAACGCAATGACCATCATGTTTTACAGTCGCTTTATATTTAGAGACTTTAGCGCTGTTAGTTCCTTTCGCTATACAAAACGCCGACCATCAGATCCAACCAAATTAAATTTCGACTCATCAGTAAAAATAACAGGCTTCCAGAATTCTTGTGGTTTTCCAACATATTGTTTAGCATATTAAGGACTTTTTTTACATTTCTGAGAGACAAATAAGGTTTTTTTGTGGTGTTTATGGATATATGTCTGCTCTTTGGCTCTATAGTCATAGGAATGTAAAAGATTTCTTATAATCTGTGGATGCACATTCAGTATAGATGCCTACTTCAACTCTCTAGCTATCTTTAATGCAAAGATTTTTGATTATCTTTCATAAATCTCATAATTCGTCTTTCAGTTTGAGGCGAGGAAATCTTTTTGAGCCTACCACTTCCATTACGTCTTTGCAAAAATCTGTACTTTGTGTATGCACTTATTATGAAATGCACTGGTGAACGTGGCTTTTTTACAGTTTCTGCAATATATCGTATACTTTTCTGCTCTTCCCATAGTTTAATAATTAAGTTTTTCATATCAACAAAAGTTTGCTTCTTTTTCCATTTTTGGAATTTTTAATCAGGCAGAAGGAAATTTCAACACGTTTCAGCCCATAGCTTTGACTTTAACTCGTACCAGAAATCAACACTCTCTTAAAAATTTGCATAATAGCAATCCAAAGTAAAAGTGAAGTAAGTGTCCAAGTTTTATTTTGGCAGCGAAAAACGCAAAATTTATTTTTAAATTATTTTAAAATTTACTATAAATTTTTATTAAGATTAAATAAAACTATTCCAATCTTTGAAAAAATTATCATTTTTGGGAATATTGTTAGATTACGATATCACAACAGGGTAAAACAATATTAATTAGCATATTCGAATTTTGTTGTTGTCCAAATTTTTTTTGGTTCACTGTAAATACGTTTACATGAGCTATAAAATATCAATAAAAATAAAAGTTTTTGAAGTTGATGATGCTGTTACTAGTATGAAACTAATGAAAAACTGAAAAGAAAAGAGAAAATAGTGATATTATTTTCTTTCCTCAGTCAGAAAAGCAAATTTACAGAATAATTTTAATTTACAATATATTGAATTTCTGATGTATCTAACAAGGGAACCATTTTTGGTGCTGCTCGCACCTAGCATCGAGACTTGGTGTCTTTTGTAGCTCTATGCATAAAAGTTAGGGAACCGATAAAATTTCTTTGTTAAAATAATATTTTATATACTTTTTTATACTTTTAATTTTTTATTATTACATTTTTAATTGTTTATTTCATGCCAAAAGTGAGTTAAATCGCCAAATATGGCGCTGAAATTTCCCGCCCACGTTATACTGAGACTGGGAGTAAGTACAGTACATATTAGATTTATATGCCAGATTGCAATTTGTTTAACAATTGATAGCATAAGAAACATGAATTAGGTCTTTTTTTCTATGCAGACGATAAATATATAAATAGTAAATATATTTCTATAAAAGATTTCAAGATTATTGCAAACTTTTTTTAGTGAAATACGAAATAAGCAAATTATTTTCTTTTGATATCGAACAAAATAAATTTTTGAATGTTTAAAATGAAATGTTGCTGCATTAAATGGTCCTTTGGCAAAAGTAATCATAAAGTAAATTAATATTGTTACACAATTTAGAAAAATTACTGTGACTTTTTATGACGTAGGTACAATTTCTACTGAAGTCCAAAAGTCACTCCTCACACAAGATAATCAGCTATGACATTTGGCTAGTGTTGCTGGAAAGCTCTACTTTTGAAAAAAAAACGGCAACATTTTCCCCGCCAAAAATATGAATATGTGTTGCAATTTTTCAAAATCAAATTCGTGGGTTCATGAAGGAATTTGTAAACATTTTTTTCAATATTTTATACTTATTATTAAATAATCTGTTTTTAAATGCGTTTCTGTAAAAAAATGCAATGTTAATAGTTCGATATGTGGTCTCGGAATTTGCATTTTCAGAAATTTAAGCTTCTGTAAAATCAAGAAATATTATTTCAACAGAAAATTTTTATCGATTCTCAAACTTCGTAATATAGGGCTTTAAAATGCATCAGTTCTCAATGCTAGGTGCGACCAGCACCAAAAGTGGTTTCCTTGTAAGTAAAGTGAAAGCGTAATACTTCAAATCTACTATAAATTGCAATTTGTTTTAGCAATCAACTGCATACTCGCTCATTGTATATAATCCGTAATTATGTGAGCGATTCAAAAACAGAATAAAATATCATGCCTATAATAATGTTAAAGAAAATAATGCAAAAATAATGCCGCTGCTGCGACTGTGTTGAGTGTATTGTGTCTTTTCAAATTTGTCGGCTTATCATGCAAAACGTATTGCGTTTGGTTGTTAACATGTTGACACGCATGCTTTCTCACACACACTTATATTATCGTACAAAAACATTAAAAACACACTCGTGGAACCAGAAAACGTAAATCCAGCATGCACGAGTACATAAACATGTACATATAGAGTAATAATAAAAATAGTTAAAATGGATTCAGGGAACCTAAAATGTAAGGCTATACTAAAATCTCCATAATGACAGTTTTAGAATAATTACAAAATTCAATTACACGAATTGTTACCGGAGCGTAACATGCAATTTAAACTAAGCAGACCAAAAATTATAGCATTGATAGTTAAAATTTGTTTTTATCGTAAGATTATATTTTATTCCAAAATTTCTCATGGAAATGACTAGTTACGTTAAATTGAAACTGAAAAAAAATTGAATAGAGAAAAACTTACTGCCGCTTTACAAGAAAGTTACTAACGAAATTACAAAAGTTTTTTTAATATACTACTATTTACATACTGTATACAAAGGAAATATTACTTCCAATTGAATTTTCGTATATGCATACTGACAAGTTAGCACAAAGTGCACAGCTGTAAGTGACGCCTGAAAAATTAACATTTGAAAATTTGCATTATGATATTGCAAAATACAAACTTTTAAATAAACAGAGATGTTGAGAAAATAGTTGCGTTTATTTTTCTCTGAATTCACGCTACTAAAAATTATAATCACAAAATAGTTGTAGATGTTATTTTGAAAGTTTTCTACGAACACTTAGAAACTGTCTTATACAGAATACATAAGAATTTTTTAAAGAAAATAAAACTGGCTAGCGTATAATATATATGATATCTTTTGAAATGTCAGAGAATTTCGAAGATTGTTTCTTTCTTTCTTATGTCAATGCTAATATCTATTTTTTTAATGTAATAAAAATTAGAATAATATAATTGAGAGCATTTAATTGGATGGATTTTTAAGCAATCTATTTTAAATATCACTTTTTATCTTGAAGAATGTGCATAATTAATCATAAAAATACTGTATAATATAATTTTATATGAACGATCCAATATGAATAAAAATAAGAGTGTTAGGTGTTGATGATATTGTTGTTAATACGAAACTAATGAAAGAATGAAAAGAAAAGAAAAAAGAAGAAAATTATAATATTTTTTTTTTCTCATTAAGAAATACAAACTTTCAAATTAATTTTAAATGATAATATACTGAATGTCTAATGTATCTAATTAGGATGAAAACATAGTAGTTCAAATCTATTACAATTTACAACGGTATTTGGGAATATAATACTCGTATAAAATCTGCAAATATGTAAGCGTTTCCAAAACAAAGTGAAGTATCATGGCTATAATCCTCCTATTAAAAAAATATATATATTGCGGCTGCTGCTTCGGTTTTTACTCTATTGTGTCCATTCAAATTTCTAGGCTTATTCTTAAGGCTATTGCGAAACGTATTGCGTTTCGTTGTTAACGTGTTGACACCCTTTCTCACAAGCCCATACAATATCATAAGAAACACTAAAAATGGACTCTGGGGGCCGGAAAACTTAACCAAAAACCATCATCGACACAAAATATGAAATAATAATAAAAATTGAGAAAGTAGATTCGGGAAATCTCAAAATATAAAGATTTACTAAACTTTCCCTAGTTGAGTTTTTATCATAATTACAATACTTTGAAAACACGATATTTTACTGGAGAATAACACTTAATCTATCATACATTAAACAGACTAAAAATTATAACATTTAGAAGTAAAATTTCTTTTGACTGTAAGATTATATTTTATTCCAAACTTTTCTCATGGAAATGACTAGTTATTTTAAACTGAAACTGAAAAAAAAAATACATACAGAAGAAACTCATTGTCGTCTCACACGAAAGTCACTAACAAAATTGCAAAAACAATTTTAATATACTACTGTTTACATGCTATATACAAAGGGAATATTACTTCCATTTGAATTTTCGTATATGCGTACTGACAAGTGAACACAAAGTGTAGAGCTGTATGTGACACCTGAAAAATTAACATTTGAAAATTTGCATTATGATATCGCGATAGACAAACTTTTTAATAAACTGAGATGTTGAGAAAATAGTTGCGTTTATTTTTTTCTGCGTTCACGCTACTAAAAATTCTAATCACAAAATTGTTTTAGATATTATTTTGAAAGTTTTCTATGAACACTTATACAGAAAACATCACAACTTTGTAAGAAAATAAAACTGGTTGGCGAAAGATATCTTTGACGTATGATATCTTTTGAAATGTCACAGAAATTCGAAGATTTTCTATTTCTTTCTTATGTCAATACTAATGTATATATTTTTTAAAAAATTAATAAAAATTAGAATAATATAATTGAACACATTTAATTCGATTGATTTTTAAACGATCTGTTTTAAATATCAGTTTTGAACTTGGAGAATGTGCATAATTAATCATAAAAACACTGCATAATAAAATTTTACATGAACTATCCAATATCAATAAAATAAAGTATTAGGTGTTGTTGTTAATGCGAAACTAATGAAAAAAATGAAAAGAAAAGAAAAGACAATATATTATTTTCTTTTCTGTAAGAAATACAACTTTTCAAATTAGTTTTAAATTTAAATATACTGAATTCCTAATATATCTAAGTAGAATGAAAGGATAATACCTCAAATCTACTACAAATTTCATTTAGCAATCAAATACACACTCTCTCACTATATAAAATCCGTAAATATGTAACCGTTTCAAAAACAGAATAAAGCGTAATGTCTATAAACCATATAATCTTTAAAAAAAAATGTGCTGTTGCCGTTCGTGGTACTGTATTTCAATCTATTATGTCTTTTTAAAATTTTTCGGCATCTTGAAAAAAGTATTCCGTTTCGTTGTTAAGGCGTGAAACACTTTGTTTCAGAAACACATACATTACGGCAAAAAAACTCACTAAAAATGGACTCTAGAGACGGGAAAAATTAAATAAAAACCATCATACACGCATGCATACACACATACATACGACATAATAATACAAATAGCCAAAGTGGATTAAGGAATTCTCAAAATATAATGACATACTTAAATTTACATGATACAGATTTTTTCATAGTTACAATACTACTTTTAGTACACGATGTGTTACTGGAAAGTAACATTTAATCTGTGATAAACTAATCATACTGAAAAATATTGCAAACTTTTCTCATGGAAATTGTTAAAATAAATAAAAAGGCAGACATAAAGACGTGGATCGAAGTGAGTATATTGGATATTAACAAGAACAATTACACAAACATACTGAAAGAAAACAGAAAATTTACAGGTATTTATAGATTTTGCAAGGCCCATGGCAGAGAATTGGCGGCCGTGAAAGAAAGCTACATTAAACAACCAATCACAAGAAACATAGTTGTACAAAAATAAATTAATAAGAATTTAATGTAATGCTGTGATTATTTTCAACACCCGCCCATAATCTAGCATTACATCAGAAAAACAAAGAAATTTCTTGAAATCAATCATTAATAATAATATGACACAATTTAAACATTACTTGTACAAACAACAAAGAAATAATAGTTCATAAAATTTAACTTTAGGTAATGCCTTTGTAAATAAATCAGCAATTTGCATATTCGTAGGAACATATTCAATTTTGATGTTATTTTCTTTTATAATATTGCGAACAAATTTCAATTTAATATCAATGTGTTTCATTCTACCATAATCACTCTCATTACTGATACATTTTATACATGATTGATTATCCTCAAAAATTACTAAACCCTTAATATTTACAATTTCACTAGCAATATTTTTAAACCATAACAAGTCTTGCAAACTTTTAAACAGTTAATAGCATACAAAATATCAGGTCGAGAAATATAAGCTAAATATAATAAACAACCTACAAGTTCACGATATAGGCCATTAAAAGGTTTACGAATTTTTGAAATCAGATGGGGTGGACTTAGGAGAAATAGGAATGTCACTGGGTTTACAATCTAGCATATTAAACTTACTTAACAATTTAATTATGTAAGACTCTTGATCCATTATTAAACTATCAGAATTGAATTTCATTTGAATACCTAGAAATTCTGAAACACTTTCCGATTTTGACATATGAAACTCGTTATGTAATAGGGAAATAACTACATTAGTTTCATTTACATCTGAACCTGCAATTAACATATCATCTACATACAAAGCAATAATTATTTTATGATCATTATTATACCGAATAAAAATACAAGGTTCATTATCACAAGATTTAAAATTTAACTTTGAAATAAATTTATAAAACCTTTCAAACCATTGTCGTGGGGCTTGTTTTAAACCATATAAACTTCTTTTAAGTTTACACTTTCGCCCACTTTTATCATCATAGCCTTGCGGCTGATCCATAAAAACAAGTTCATTTAACTTACCATTCAGGAACGCTGTTTTAACATCTAACACAAATGCATATAAGTCTTCATTTAAAATCAAAATAAGAACCAAACGTAAAGCTGGCATACTTATTACAGGGGAAAAGGTTTCACTATAGTCTAGCCCTTCTTTTTGCATAAATCCACGAGCTACGAGTCTCGCCTTATGTCGACCATCTCTTTTGATAGTAAATACCCATTTGCAGGAAATAGGTCGTTTGTCAGGTGGTAATTTTTCAAGATCCCAGACATCGTTGATTTTCATACTTTCAATCTCCGCGTCCATAGCTTCTTTCCACAAGCGTTGTTCATCACTAGGGAGGGATCTGATATCATCAAACGTTAATGTTTCTTGTTGGCAAAGTAATGCTTCGTAAACTTCAGGATATGGATACCGTACAGGTTGCTTTTTAAATCTTTCAGATTTTCTTGTTTTGTCTTCTTTCTCTTCAGGATCATCTAATTCATCACTCGTATTTTCTAGAACATCTGGATCAATTTCATTATCGACTGGTTCTGCATTTTCTAGAATGTATTGTTTCGACTGAACATTTTCCTTTTTCTCTTCGTCGAATTTCACATTTCTTGATACAGTTATGCGTTTCGTCTCAGGATCTAGTAATCTATATCCCATTGAAGAATAACCAATGAAGATCATTTGTTTAGACCTATCGTCAAGTTTCTTTCGATGAACGGAAGGAATTAACATGTAAGCACTGCATCCAAAAACACGTATGTGCTTGAAATCGGCTTCTTCTCCATATTTCAGGAAGTACGGAGTTTTGTTCTCAATAGTGCTGCTTGGCATTCGGTTTTTCAAGTAAGCTGCTGAAAGGATAGCTTGACCCCAAAAATTCTTTGGTAAATTTGATTCAGCAATCAAAGCACGTCCTATATTCAGAAGCGACCTATTGCAGCGTTCAGCTACTCCATTCAAAGATTGCGTGTATGGAGGAGCGGGATCGATCACTATACCAAGATCTCTAGTAAAATTCACTAAATCATTAGAAAAATATTCCTTCTCGTTATCACATCTAATTTTCTTCACTGTAGGGTTGGATTTTAAGAACATTTTTAATTCTTCTGAGACTTCACTTTTATGTTTCAGTAAACGTACTTCAGTAAAACGAGAAAAATCATCGATAAGAGTCATAAAATAGCACTCGCCAGAAAAGGTTGTCGGAAAAATAGGTCCACAAATGTCACTATGAATCAAAGTCATTGGCTTGGTTTCTCTTTTTCTTGGTCCTCTTCCCATTGGTGTTGCACTCTGTTTTGCCCGAGCACAAATATCACAAAAAGAGTCAGGTACCGGAAGCTTCATATCTTTCAATACTTTGTCACTCGGATGACCAAGTCTGCGATGCCAGATATCACAATGACTTTTCTTTGAAGTAAGAACGGTTTCGTAAACAGGGACAAAGTCACTTACGTATTGTCCATTCAAATCCCGTTCACCGAAGTAAAAACGGTTTCTTCCTTTTTCGATAAATACTTTTTGGTTCTTGAAAATAACTGTATAATTTGCACTTTCAATTTTTCTAACGGAAATGAGTTGCCCGTTTAAGTCTGGAACATAAAGGACATCCTTTAAAGTAATTTCCATTCCATTTGACAGTTTTCCATTAATATTTCCAATACCTTTGATTTCTAGATTCGTTGTTTTTGATGCGCATTTAATAGTTCCTGAAGAAGGTACTAAGGATGCGAAATAATTCTCATTAGAACACATATGGGAAGTTGCTCCGGAATCTACTATAAATTCATTCCTTTTCCTGGAAGCATTTCCAGCAACGAAAGAAACAGCTGAAGAGGCAAATTTTTCTTCATTTGAATTTTTAACAGCTTTACAGTTACGTTTTATGTGTCCGAATTTTCCACAAGAATGGCAAGTAATTTTCTTTCTACAATATTTGGCTGTATGCCCTTTAGAGTTGCAAATTTTACAAAAGAATTCTTTGCGAGTCGACACAAATGCAGTATTATCAAGAGCAGCCTTAGTATATACTTTTTCTTTCTTTGAATCCAAAAGAAGTGCTTCAGCATCTAATAATCTTTGTGTCACGAAATCTAATGTCAAAACAAAATTCGGTTGGTTTTCTAAAGCAATCTTAACATTTTCAAATTCCTGAGGCAATGACATCAAAATATAAACAATAGTATCCGTTTCATTAACTTCTGCCCCAGACAGCTTAAGATCCGAAATTAATTTATTTATTTCATCAATGTGATTTCTCATAGAAACTGTACGATCTTTCTTAATCGTTGCCAATCTCTTCCGAATTAAAATTTGATTCACTGCACGCTTTGTATCATAAGTGCGTTCTAATTTATTCCATATTTTATGAGCTGTATTTTCATCTTGAAGTGATGCAAGAACATTATCACTTAATAATGATAATAATAAAGCGTAAGCCTTTTTTGCTTTCACGACATCGGCGGCATTGTCTAGAGCTGCTTCATTTTCCAGGAATTTTTCCAATTCTTTAGCAGCAAAAATTGCCGTTACTCTTCGTTTCCATACCGAAAAAACTTTTCCATCACCTTCAAAAAGAGAGATGCCGTAAACATCCTTTGAAGAATCCATTCTGCTCGATAAAATATATAAAAAGTAAGATAAAATCTTTTTTGCTCAAAATCCCAGCAGAAATGAAAAACAGAAAGATAACGGCGTCAGTATGTCTCGCAGCTCATTTCAACACTTGTTAGAACCAACGCTCTGCTGTTAAAATAAATAAAAAGGCAGACATAAAGACGTGGATCGAAGTGAGTATATTGGATATTAACAAGAACAATTACACAAACATACTGAAAGAAAACAGAAAATTTACAGGTATTTATAGATTTTGCAAGGCCCATGGCAGAGAATTGGCGGCCGTGAAAGAAAGCTACATTAAACAACCAATCACGAGAAACATAGTTGTACAAAAAGAAATTAATAAGAATTTAATGTAATGCTGTGATTATTTTCAACAGAAATGACTAGTTATTTTAAACTGATACTGAAAAAAAAAATAATTTTAAAATAGAGAAGAATCCTATTGTCGCTTTACAAGAAATTCGCTAACAAAATTGCAAGAACTTTTTTTTAATATACTGCTACTTACGTGCTATATACAAATTAAATATATTTTCCAATTGAATTTTCGTATATGCATTCTGACAAGTGAAAACAAAGTGTACAGCTGTAAGTGAGTGACACATCAAAAATTAACATTTGAAAATTTACATTGTGATATTGCAAAAGACAAACATTTTAATATACTGAGATGTTGCGAAAATATTAGCATTTTTAAAAATCTGTATACATACTGCTAAAAATTCGAATCACAAAGTGTTTTAGATGTTATTTGGTAAGTTTTCTACTAACACTTACGCAGAAACTGTCTTATACAGAAAATCGACAATTTTAACAAAATAGCGCTGGTTAGCGTATAATGTTAATATTTTCTTTTGCAATGCCGCCGGAGAAGTCTGAAGATTTTTTGTTTGTTTTTTATGTCAATATTAATGCAATTTCAATGAATTTTAAGTAATTAATTGAAATGAAACATAGCCGGATACAAGGGGTGAATTAACACTTAAATTTGAAACATTTGTAAAATAAGTGCTACGGCCTAAAAAGAAAAAATCTAAAATTGTCAATTTTATGTAAGAATTAATTGTCGGAGCACAGCTCCGGCTACCCTGCAAAAGTTACACTTATTGCTAACACGATAGCGTCCAAAATGTTTGTCGTATCGACACAAAAAATTAAATGGACGTTAGTAGTGCCAAAATCTCGGTGCGTATTGAAAATCATAAATATTCTTCAACCCTAACTGCATGAAATGCCTGCTCAAAATTTTCCCATTGAGATAACATTACGGGTTTAAAACTATATATTTGAAAGATAAGGCTTTTTTTTTTTTTAGACGTCTACCTTGAGCTTTTTTCTGAACCAATTTTAATAATTCTTTTTTTTTTTTTTTTTTTTTTTTTTTTTTTTTTTAATGAAAGCTGTTTCTTGGTAGATTTGCGGCACTAGCTATTTTTTTAAATATTCCCATTTTTATACTTAAATTTAAAATTAAAAAATTTTCTTTTTTTTTTTCAAAATGGTAGCAATCTGATTACTTCCATTGTTGTAAAGAAAAGCAAATTAATAAAGTATGTATATTTTTATTGATGCCTATTTCTAATAAAATTCAAAATTAACTTTGTAAAAAAAGGGAACAGAAAATGACGTCACGCTTTAAAAAAACACTAAATTTTTCCTCAAAAAGTTATTACAATATAATACCTTTCACTCCACTGAGTTTAAGACGCTATGTGAAATGCTTCAATGAGTCAAAGTGACATCATATTTAAATGAAAACCATCATTTTCTATGATAAAACGAAATATTTTACTACGAACGCCTCTAAAAGATATAAATTTCTGGAATTTTACTCGCCGCTACGGAGATTAGAATCACAAGTCAAGAGTGCGAATGTTCACATGCAAGGTAGTAGTTAACAAACTTGATTTCAAGTTTTTAAATATATGTATTAAAAACTTATTGCGTACTGTGATATTTTTGAAATGGTGAATGTAAATTTGAGAGATGCGTATGTAAATTTTAAGACGATGAAAATGACGTTAAGTTTAGATTTCACGCGAAAAATAATTCTATGATTGGCTCATGGTGAAATCATTTTTGCTGATTTTCAATCGGTAATTTCAAACATAAGAGCCTCAATGGGTAATTTCATCATAATTACTTATCTTGGTTAGGTATACTAATACATTTTAATTTAATACGTTGAACAGTCGAAGTTTATGGAATTAGTATTTTGGTAACTTTAAATTAAAAATAACATTTGTTGAGAGTAAGTATTATCTAATGTATGAGTTCATTTTTAAACAATTTTTTTCGTATAAATACGACGGGTTTCATCTCGTTATTAAACAAAACATTAGCTCCATTGTTGTAAATTATGCATTTTAACCTCATTCGAATCGTTATGGCCTCGTCAATATTTGTGGCTTGAGATAATAGATTGACTTTCAGAAGTTTTACTTTATACGTCCCTAACAACCACTTTTTCTTTTTTTTTCAGTGCGAACCTTTTATTCTCCATAACCTATCAAATCGGTGCAATTCATTTTGAATTTTAAATTAAGAGAAATGAAAAGAAATCGAATACGGGGAATAGGATTTTGTGTCTTAGCCGAATGTTAACGGATTTTTTATTAGCCGCATGGCTCCGAGTGACAAATCAAAGTAATCGAGAAAAATATAACAGGGTTTTGTACGGATCAGGGTATTTTCCAGGAGAGATTCCAGTATTTTTGTTATAGAAAAAGAAATCTAGGCTAAACTGGTGAAATTCCGCATCCTTATAAGGAGAGATTTTCTGTAAGAAAATAGCGGTGGAGAAGAATTTCCTGGTCGCAAAATCCCAGGATTCGTACGAACCTTGATATAATGTCATGTATGTATTACTTCTATGTATGTATTCTTATGTATGTATGTTTATATTCAGACGTATGCATGTTTGTATTGGGAAATTTCCGCAATCGGGTTTGTAGAGAATTTCATAATTTAGCGAGCGTTGTTTGATGCGCAATTTTAACCATTTGGTGGCGGTCCCAATTACAGAAGGTTACTCATTTTTTTTATTATTATTCACTCTAAGTGAATGTGCTACAACTGAAATACACAAGAACATTCTATGTAACCTTCCAAAACGGTGAATTCATTTTGAATTTTCTATTAAGAGAAATGAAAAGAAATCGAATACGGAGAATACGATTTCGTTTATTAGCCGCATGGCTACGAATGATAATCAAAGAAATCGAGAAAAATATAACGCCATGTATGTATTATTTATATGTATGTATTCTTATGTATGCACGGTTGTATTAAAACGTATATATGTTTGTATTGAGAAATTTCCGAATTCGGGTTTGTAGACGATTTCATAATTTAGTGAGCGTTGTTTGATGCACAAATTTAACTATTTGGTAGCGGTCCGAATTTCAGAAGGTTATTAATTTTTCTTTTTAATTCACCGTGAGTGAATGTGCTGCAACTGCTAAGTGAACATTTTCCGCAACCTACCAAATCGATGCGATTCACTTTGAATTTTAAATTAAGAGAAATAAAAAGAAATCGAATACGGATAATACGATTTTGGTTGTTAGTTGCATGATAACAGATTCAGTTAACCGCATTGCAAGGAATGATAATAAAAGAAGTCGAGAAAAATATAATGTTATGTATGTATTATTTATATGCATGTATTCTTATGTATGTTTTTATTCTGAGGTATGTATGTTTGTATTAGAAAATTTCCGTAATCGAGTTGGTAGAAAATTTCATAATTTAGTGAGCGCTGTTTTATGTACAAATACAACCATTTGGTAGTGGTGCCAATTACAGAAGCTTACTCATTTTTTTTTTAATTCAGCGTAAGTGAATTTGTTGCAACTGAAATGCGAGTGAACATTCTGAAGTGAATGAGATAAGCATTTTTGGCCTAGAAGTACAATTGAAAACAGAAATATGTAGATAACAAAATAAAAAAGTCCTACAAGCGTAAAGAAAAGTTAGCTTACTCATTTCTTGATTTTAAGATTTTAGCTAATTTTACGGTAAAACACTAAGCTAAAATGCGAAGAACCCGATAAGAGAAGAATCGTCAGTTCTGAATTTCAGTGGAAATTTCTCAAAATTTGGCAGCTACAGCCAAATTCGCTGCATTTATATCAACATACTTTTGGTCACCAAATTTGGCGAAATTTCGCGAAATGTCTCCAAGCTTGGAGAAAATTTTGACTTTAATGTATATGACTATATAGTTTTATACTTATAATCGGAAAATGGATACAACAATAAAGATAATTCGTGAGAAATCAACTTCACTAAAAGTCATAAATCTTTTCATTATTTTTTTTAACCTGTTGCCTAGATGTAGTGTACATTTTAAGAAATGTACATATTTTCATATGTGTAACATTATACACAAAAGTTTCGAAAATGACGGTTAAAAGAAAGAAATTGAGATGAAAAGAATTATTCAGCGTAATTATATGTGGAAAAGTCATATAAAAATAACCCAGCTGCCTACGAGTAATGGCACGAATAACGATATAACAATAACTCAGATGAACAAAAGTATCAAGTTTGATAGAGGAGTATAGCAGATTACCCATGTTTGCGTGTTACATACGTGTTACAAACCTTTCCCTTATACCATACTAGCCGCCTTCGCCCGCTACGCTGGTCGGTTTTTCTAAAGAAATCTTGAATGAAACAAAATTTATCTGTGAATTTGATCGTGCGTTTTAAAGCAATATGGACATTTACCTGGTGTATCCAACCGAATTGCTGATAGCAATATGAATGTCATTACGCTATTATATCTTTTATTGAGTCATACAAAATTTAGACTGTTCAGGACCAATTTCTTTAGTTGATCTGTTAGTGTAGGATTCGACAAAGAATAATAGAACAATATTTAATATACTAAAAGCGTTCATGAAAAATTATCAATGCAAGTCTCATCAGAATCTGTTAATTGGACTTATTGAAAAGGCTGATCGTTTATAATAATTGGGTTCGCCTGATTCTAGAACTTTCATCTATAATTCTACAATCAAGCAACCTAACAACCAAGCAACAGCAAATGATATGTGCTTTATACTAAAACATTCACTGAAAAATTAACTAACCGATCAAGTTGCATCGAAATCCACTTAGCAGAATCTTTTAAACTGGAAAATATACCGAAACCTTCCCTAAAAAGATCTAATTAACAGTTTAAATCCCATAAAAATTCATTCAGTGGAACCTTTAAAAAAAGCAAATTTTCAAAATTGGGTTCATCTGATTTAGAACTTTCCCCATAATTATTTAACTAAGCAACGTAGAATGTTATGTTTTATACTAACATCTTTCCTGAAAAATTATCTAATTAACAATGTAAGTCCCGTCAAAATCTATTCAGCAGAACTCAAGATATAAGCGGCCGGAATGAAATTTCTCTTTGTATTATATATATATTGAGATAGTTAAATATAACTTTCATAATTGCGTTAACCTGATTATAGAACTCTCTGGGAGGTAGAGCTAGGTATATACTGCATCACTTCTGAATTCTTTAAGGAACTCAGCTCAACTTCCATAACTATAGCATATATACTCTCTAGTATACCCTATCTCTGTAGCGTATATCTTCCAATTTTCTTTACTGTACCACTGAGAACTTGTTCCGCATATCTCCGTAACTAAACAACACAGAATGATATGATAAATATAGAAAAAATCCCTGAAATATTATCCAACGTACTGTGCATTTAATTAGTTGACTTGAAATCTTTCATAATCGAGTTCCCCTAATTTTAGAACTCCCGTATCAACTTAGAATGATGGTTTTTACATTAAACTATTTATAAACCAAATTTACTATTTAACAGTGTAAGTTCTACAAAATTCTGTTCAATAGAATCTGAGTTATAGTCATATTTGCAATATTCATTGCTCATTAAACCTTTTTTCTTTACATTTGAAATAAAATCAATAACTGTTTTGGTATTTCTCTGTTATGCCATCACCATTGTCACCAAGCGTAATAGTTGGCACAAAAATGAAATGATACATTTGAAAAAAAAAATGTTGATAAAAAAAATGAGCATTTAAAAAATATAACTTTTGAAAATTACAGACTTTGACCAACCATTTTTTTTAAATCAATAAAAATAATGGTACTACTTGGTTATCCCGCCGACCAAAAATCTATTGCCAAACTATAAGATTAAATGCCAATAATGGTTGATCGTAAATGTCACATTCACTTGACTTTAAGCAAGTTACACGCATTTACGTCATCAGGTGATTTTTATTTTGACGTTTTAAATGTATTTTTATTAATGTTATACTAATTTATTTGTTCTTTCGTTATTTAAAATAAAAATTATGTCAATTTGTATAATTTAGCGAGTGGTTTGGCGATTTATATAATTTGGCGAAATTGGTCGACGGGTACCAGAATAAATACTTAAAATATAAGAATAAATAAATATTTCGCAAGTAATAAAATATAGTCAATTTAAACTGCAGTCTTGAAATTGTAAATGTCTTTTACTTCTGAAGCATGGCGTACGTAATACGTATGTCTCACATTGCAGAAAACATTTCATTCTTTCAATGAAGACATTCATGGTTTTTTGAACAAAACATTTTTATATGTAAATTCCTAACTTCTGAAATAATTTTATTGTAGCTTCCTCATCATCAGATAACTGCGAAATGGTAAAATCTATATCAGTATCAGTAATAAATATTTTCTATTCAAAAAATAACAAATTAAAAAGTTTTGCGAGATTATGATGGAATAAAATAAATTCCATCATTAAGAATTCCTGCATAAAAATATTCACGTTCAATAATTAGCAAATCTTAATGTGTGGCACGGTTCGCAATAAAAATCGTTTGCACGATTAGGGTTGAAATACATGGCGCGATACCATACATTTTGGCATGGTATCGCGACGAAAATTAGAACAAAAGAGTACCACAGGTTTTTTTTTTAATTTAGTTTTAGTTTTTGAGGCATTTGAATTATTTTTCCTAGTTGACGAAGTTGTTTTTATTTATCCAAAAGGATTGGTTAAAAAATTAATCAATTAGAATTTTTTCCCTTGCTATAGTAACAGAATGAAAAGAATGAGTTTTCAGAAATTATCACTTGAAAAATTGAGGTTTTGGCGCCAAAGATAGTGCCAAATTAGAAAAATATGAAATTTCTCTCGAACTATTGTGCTTAAAAGAATTTAGTTAATACCGTTCGATTCAGCATACAAAAATACACCAAAATATGTTATCAGTTTAAAAATAACTATAAAATCAGATTTTTAAGGAATTTTTTTAAAGTTCGTTCTCTTTTTTACCCCCCTTAGAGGTGGAATTTTCGAAAATCCTTTCTTAGCGGCACTCTATATCATAAGAAGTATTTTTAGCCCGATTTTCAAGATTTTAGGTTCAGTAGTTTTGGCTGCGCGTTGATTAATACAAAATCCAGACTTTCTTTTATATATATAGATTAAATAAGTCTGGGCTATGCCAGACATGCGAGTCTTTGAAGGGGCTTTGAAGTTTTCTGCCGTTAGCTCGATGGATCCAGTTCCAATTTTTAATTGTCTCAAAGATCGGAGCTCCATTAAACAAATCAAAATCGCTCAACTCATCCGGTGGTTATTCTTTCTCTTTACCATAGACTCTCTTATTCAATGCATTCTCTTTACTTTTAACATTTATGAATTATTTTAAAGAACAACAAATCATGCTGCATGACAATTTTGATAATTGTGACATCAGATTTACAGATGAGCAGCAGAAAATACTTTAGTTGTGCACAGAATAGCTTTCGTCATTGCAAGTTACAATTTTCCATCAGTCAACTTTTATTATTGGAAAAGAAAGAGCTGGAAAAAGTAGGATAATCAAAGAAATTAGTTAAACAATCATAGAGCAGTTAGGATCAGAAGCTGTCATTGTATTGGCACTAACCGGTACTGCTAAGCTTAATGTCGAAGAAAAGTTAATTCCATCAGTGCTTAAAAAAACGTGTTTTAAATAGTTCGCTGATTTAAAAAGTCAGGCAGAGAGGAATCTACAGCTTAGCATGGATACAGTATTATTTATCTTTATTGACGAATTTTCAATTGTCGTCTTAAGGCTGAACTTGAACAAATATGTCGCAAAGGAACTTTGTTTAAATCCTTGGAGGTATTAGGTAGTTACATCGCGTAAAAGACATCCCTCTATATAAGAGACATTCTATAAAAGACATTTTGCCTCTTCGCAGACAAAAAATGCTTAGAGCTTTTGAACATTGCTTCATATTGAGGCAAAATGACGATCAGCAAAGACAGTTTCGAAAGACTCTATATTCGCTTTGCGTGGGTCAAGTTTCAGAATAATCTCACCCCTTATGCAACGGTGGAAAGCTACACTGCTTCCGACTCAACTTGAATTACTTCAAGATCCTAAATGTCTTTTTCCAAAAACAAGCAAGCGAAAGAACATAATCAAGAAGTACTTCTTAAATCAAAGTGGTCAATGACAAGAATGTTAGCAGACCACAATCATTAAAAGTAAGAAGTAGTGAAGATGATCACGTGTTTGGACTTCAGGCTGGACTTTTAACAGCAGTTGGATGCAGAGTTATGTTACATAGCAATATCTGGATGGAGTGGGGATTGATAAGCGGTGTACTGAGTACAGTAAAAGATACTGTCTATTACACAAAATTTCAACCCCCAGGCTTGCCACAGGCTATAATGTTTCATTTTGTTGATTCTCATACCAAAATTTAGCATTTGAGCATTACCTGAGACAACTGATGACTGAATTAAACACTAGAAAATGAGGATTCAACGGATGTTATTTCAAATTCAATTTTGTACTATTAAACAGTAATCATGAAAATTAAACTTTTTTTTAAATTTCAAAATAATATGTGCTAAGTTTATACGACTCCATGCTCCGACATTTCGGCCTGACGGATACTTTTATGATTCTATTTTATGAATTTATTTTAATATTATAGCGAAGTAAACTTTGTTTCTGTGCTTGTTTGCTTGCTTATTAGCTTATTTGCATGGGGAAATCTTCAATACTACTGAACTGATTTTATAAAAAAAAAGTGTTGTCAAAATTTTTGTTACATTCTGATCGAACATTGGCTATATTTTATGTTGATAATAATAATCCCAAGTGAGTACAGGATCAAACAAGTTGTAAATTAGATTAATTTTAACACAGTTATTAAAATTGGTAAATAAATCATATCAGATGTAAATTTCCAACTCTGTGAAAAAAGTCCGGTCAAAATTCGAACGAAGGATCTCTTGGCTAAAGCCGCCAATGCTCTACCATCTGAGCTATCTCGGACGAATCTGGAGGAACTTTTTTACCCAGCTAACCTTATTGATTATAGCATCTTGTCTGAAATCTGGTTCAACTCAACCAGAATAAATCACAGGTAATGGAACTCAAGAAATCGCTGGATACGTAATTTCACTAGATTAATTTTAACGCAGTTATTCAAATTGGTAAAAAAATCATATCAGATGTAAATTTCCAACTCGGTGAAAAGAGTCCGGTCAAAATTCGAACGAAGGATCTCTTGGCTAAAGCGGCCAATGCTCTACCATCTGAGCTATCGCGGACGAATCTGGAGGAACTTTTTCACCCAGCTAACCTTATTGATTATAGCATCTGGTCTGAAATCTAGTTCAGCTCAACGGAATAAATCGCAGGTAATGGAACTCATGAAATCGCTGGATACGTAATTTCACTAGATTAATTTTAACACAATTATTTAAATTGGTAAATAAATCATATCAAATGTAAATTTCCAACTCCGTGAAAAAAGTGCGGTCAAAATTTGAATGAAAGATCTCTTGGCTAAAGCGGCCAATGCTCTACCATCTGAGCTATCGCGGACGAATCTGGAGGAACTTTTTCACCCAGCTAACCTTATTGATTATAGCATCTGGTCTGAGATCTGGTTCAGCTCAACGCAATAAATCACAGGTAATGGAACTCAAGAAATCGCTGGATACGTAATTTCACTAGATTAATTTTAACACAATTATTCATATTGGTAAATAAATCATATCAAATGTAAATTTCCAACTCCGTGAAAAAATTGCTGTCAAAATTGGAATGAAAGATCTCTTGGCTAAAACCGCCAATGCTCTACCATCTGAGCTATCGCGGACGAATCTGCAGGAACTTTTTCACCCAGCTAACCTTATTGATTATAGCATCTGGTCTGAAATCTGGTTCAGCTCAACAGAATAAATCGCAGGTAATGGAACTCCAGAAATCTCTGGATACGTAATTTCACTAGATTAATTTTAACACAATTATTCAAGTTTGTAAATAAATCATATCAGATGTAAATTTATAAATGTTATTTTTCCGCCTAGTTCGAAATTTAAGAAAGATTTTTCTTTTCTACAGTGTATCTATGTTTAAAAAAAATAATCTTATAATCATGTATGAACTTTAAAATTCCATATTTAATCCTTTAAGTTAGTATAATCTAATCATATTTTTAAATTAAGTTATATTATATTAAATCTTCCAGGAATCTATTAAATTAAATCTCCTAAACATATACATTTAAAATGCTTGTGTTAAATCCATTTCTTCTTGTAAAACTAAGGCAATGTCCTTTAAATCTTTCATGCCGCACATTTATCTTTTCCGGTTATTCTTTTGTTTTGAGTCCAATAATGCGTAGAGTTAAAAAAAAAAAAAAAAATGTCAAATTTCATACTGAATGAAGTGGAAAATTACCTTTTAAAAAGTCTTCTATTAAATATTATTCAATTTTTCAAACCCAATACCTTCTCTTGGAGTAGAATATTAACCTTTGGAGGTTGTACACTAAACATAAAAGCATTATATTTTCTATCTCGTATTTTTCCCTTTTGTATGTATCATATTTTACTGTATATTAATTAGTATTTTAAAAGAAACTTTCAATATCAGTAACACAAATTGTCAGTTAAAAGGTTAATTTTGTCAAACAGCAAATGAAAATAATAAAAAAAAAGCATCTAATAAAACAGATAAATGTATATTATAGGTTAGAAGAAAATAGAACATAAACATGTTAATTTCAACAATTCAAATAAAAAAAGTAGCATACATGTTAAATGTTTTTATTTTAGATAAGATAATAAAACGTGTTAAATAACAGTTTATCAGCATTTTGGAAATTTTAAAATAGTTAACAAAATTCTACAAGAGGAAGAAAGGGCTTAAAAAATGGCCTCCAATTTTAAAAATGAATTACTTAGGGATATCATTTTATTATATCTTTTATTTATTTTTCATTTTATCTACAATTAAAATTTCAAATTTCAAAATAGTATATCAATTTATTCGAATTACTGCGAAACTGCTAAACAATTTTCTCATAAAAATAGTTAGGATCTCAATGATACTTTTCTCCAACGTTTCGAATAAAAGAAACATAAGCGGCCTTTTGAGAGACCTGTAGTTAACCAAATTCAGTCATCAATTTTCCTGACATTGATTTATCGGCCAATAAATCAATTATTTCAAAAACCCAACTCAAATGTTCCAATTTCTAAATGACATTTGGATCCTCACGTAATTACCCTAATCAAAAGACCTTTAAAAATAGTAGCCTTGCTAAAATACACAAAGAAATTTAATACAGTAAACTTTGTCTAAGACGGAATGGATCGGGACTAAGAAAATTGTCCGCAGTAGACAATATTCCGCCTCAGACAAATTTTATTCTATGCCAATGGGTTCGCAGGGGCTTGAATATCTTTCCGAGTTAGACAGATTTACGTCTTATACAAAGTCTGCCTTACAGAGAGTTTAATCTGCTTGTTAAAAATTTTGATACTGAAAATGTTGTTCTGTTTAGTGCTATCATATTGAGAGAAGTTCTATCTCAAATTTTATTTAACTATAATTAACAGAAAAAAAATTACAATTTGAAATTCTATTATTATTTTGATTTTCTAGCGCTCAGCATTTCTTCCAAAGATAAAGCTTTACATATTATTTAAGAAACACACACGCGATCGCAGACACACACACACATACCGGGTGTCCCAAAAAGGACTGACTTATTTTAAAATTCAATACCTTCCAAACGGTGACAGATATTAAAAAAATTCTTGCAGGAGGGTTATGCAGAAAGTCAAAAGTTTTTTTACAGTGATTTTCGATTTTAGTTCGAATTACAAACAATAGATGGCGCTGCGATCAAAAGAGGCTAAATTCAGGCTCGATTTTTGGTACTTCGTGGACCGGATAATACATTTCCATCTCCTTTTTCTGCATGGAACAAAAGAAAGGACCAAAAATCGAGCCTGTATTTAGCGACTATTGCTTACAGTGCCATCTATTGTTTGTAATTCTAACTGAAATCTAAAATCACTGTAATAAAACTTTTCACTTTATGCATAACTCTCCTGCAAGAATTTGTTTAATATCTGTCACCGTTTGGATGTTATTGAATTTTAAAATCAGTCAGTCCTTTTTGGGACACCCGGTATATACTTGCATATTAACATACTTGTATGTTATTTAAATAAAGTAATCCGCGGGGTCATGTAGCTCCTTCGGCGAATCAGGGAGGATGATTTTTACATTGAACTCAAATCACAATAAGATATTATAAAATTCGTGTTATTCACATTTACTGTAAAATGTCGTAAAAACACAATACAAAAAGACTAGTAGCATGTGCTGTTCGTACCTGATGCGGAAAGTAACTTTTCTCTTGAAACACATTGTGCATTATATATTTGATATGGTGTTTTAATAAGTTTTTGCATTTACTTTCAAAATCAAATATCACGCACTCTCATTTCAAGTCCCTATTGTATAGTGCTTGTGAACTGGGTTATGTCATTTTCGGAAAGAGGGTTTTTGTGGTGGGTGATCTGATTTTGTAGCAGAAATACACCATTAATTTTAAAGTACAATTTAACTAAACTTTGGACATTAAGTTTAGCATTTGTCCAGGAATAAACTTAAACTTAACGGTTTGCGTCTTGAAGCATATGATATTTGCCGTTGTATCACTGTTTTCAATCAGAAAAACTGAAAAAAAACAATAATATGTCTTTTATAAAATCCACACTATGATAACTTAACTGGATAAAATCTGCTTTAAAGAGAAAATCTGAAGAAATCGCGACTTGTATATTTTCTTTCTGGAAGATAAATAACATTATTTACTAAATTATATGAATGTGTATCAAATATACAGGATATTTCTTGAATTTATTATTTAAAAATTATTATTTTCCAAAATAAAAATATAATTTATATAGCTTTCTTTAGCATCTACAAGCTTTTTTCAACATATTTGGAGGGTTTTTTTTTCCCCATGATAAAAAGAATTAGGACGTGTGTAATGACAACTGCACAAAAATCTTTTGGATTTTTTATTTGTTAAAGACATTTCTCCGCGTAATATTTATTTAGTGGGTTCGGACAAAAATAAAAATCATAACTTGAGTAATATTGGAGAGTGCTGTCTAGAAAAATATTTATTTTGTTATACCTCTTGTGTGAAGTCTTTCATTGTCCTAAAGGAAAACTTTTGTTTAACAATAGAGCATTTATGACCGATATGCGAGTTTACTTGCCTCCAAAAATTAGCTTTACTATACTGCATTATATGTTAGTCTGCTATAAAGAAAACATACGTGCAATATAGCTCATAGTTCAAAAAATATACTTTAGAACATGGTCGGTTTTTCTTCACTAGACAATTTCATTTTTTGGTTTCATTCTGTAGAGGATCACCTTGGTTCATAATATTCACTCATGTTTTCAAGCATATTATGTCATTCGCGTACTTAAGACTTCGAAAGGGTATCATGTTGGAATTGTACATTCATCCTCAGTCAAATTTCAATTAATTTGATTTTTTATTTTTACTTGCTTCTATATTTACAAGAAGAAGTTATTGGATTAGAGAAAATTTTCGAATTTCAGTTTTCGACGGATTTTTATATAATAATTTAGGAGTGTAATTATATAATAATTAGAATATTTTAAGGGTCAGAGATCACCAAAATCATGTCAATACGAAACATTTTTCTGTGAGTCTGTCTGTTACTCTGTGAGTCTGTGCGTCTGTATCTGACAAAAATTTTGCGGGCGCTCTATCTCAAGAACTAATGAACACAATTTAATAAAACTTTAGATCCAGTTAATCTCTGACATAATTTTATGCTGATTATGTTTTGGTGTAAATCGCCCAGCAGGTGGCGCTTTTATGTTGCATTATTCGTGATTTCCACAATAGCTCTATCTCAAGAACTAAAGTACGGATTTTCAGAAATCTCCAGATTCAGTTAGTCCCTGATATAATTTCGTGCTGATAACTTTTTGGTGTAAATCGTCCAATAGGTGATGCTACTATGCTGCATTATACATGATTATCGCAAATAGCTCTGTCTCAAGAACTAATGTCCGAATTTTCATCAATCATGAGATTCATTTAGTCCCTGATATAAATTGATCTGATACGTTTTTTGTGCAAATTACCCAAGAGGTGCCACTGCCCTGCAGAACTTTTCACGATTTCCGCAATAGCTCTATCTCAAAAACTAATGCACGGATTTTCATCAAACTATTTGACAATTACAAACTATTTTTATTAACTAAATTTGACAAACTATTCAATTACAATTTGACACAGGTTGTTGCTCATTAGATTTTGGTGTAAATCATCTAACCGCGGGCGCTGCTATGCTGAATTTCCTCAGGAAATATTAACATATATGAGATAGAAAAATGTTTCGGGATTGCCACATCCGACTAGTTTGAAATATAATAAAATATGGTTTATGTAACTGCAAGAGTTTTTCGTTTGTTTGTTTGTTCATAATGATAGCAACTAAATAAATGAATGTGTAACGAATATACCGCTGGCCCGGATTTTTAGACTGAAATCAACTAATTATAAATCCTATAATAACAAGTATAAAGAATTCTCGAATTATTATATAAAAATATAAAATATATTAAAATATTTTTATTTGTTCCCTTGATTGGTCTCCATATTTTGCCCACCCCCACATTTTTCAATACTATATTATTAAGTTTTCTGTATTGAGCACTTTTTTTTTCTCTTTGAACATTGTTTTAAATAATGTATCGATACTGAAAAGTAATTCTAGAAGTTACGGCACATAAAAGAGCGCAATTATTTCTCCCGATTCATTAACTACTTCTGCCTTCGTGCAATATTATCTTCAAATACATCTCTTGTATACAATAACAGATGTAAGATATGTGGTTTCATTTACATATAGGCAATATTCTATGTATAATGCAAACTTCTCGTTTTAGGCCTAATGCTTTCTTAAAATATTACGTATTATACATGTGTAAATATTTCGTTTAAATGTTATTAGTTAATAAAAACAAGTATTTTCAATAGCTTCTGTCACATATTAACTGTAAGTCAAATTTGAAAAACCAAATTTATATTCAAGTGTTTTACTTTCAAAAACATTTTTAAAGCCACTAAAATATCAAAATCAATAAATACGAAATTTCAATAATCATTTAATTGAATATTAAAAAAAAAATGCTTTCTTTAATTATTTTTGGCATGTTTTCATAATCAGTCGAGCTTTTATTCTTTATGATTATTGTTTGCAGTTATAATCATATAATATTTTTTTATAGTTTAAAGGAAAACATCAATCAACTTGAAGTTGTCATTAAATAAGTATAATAAGAACACTGAATCTCCCTTTTTCATACTCCATCAATAATACCAAGAGATTCACTGAACTATACAAGATACATATTCCTGAAATAGAATGAGAAAGATTTCCTTTTCCATAAATCAAGAAACTGTCAGCTCATTTTTCTTTCTGAAAAGACTATGCAATTTAATTTCAGAACTGCATTAAATTTTCAAAAAAAAAATGACAAAAATGCGATAATGATTATAAAACTGGTTTTCTTTCTTCAAAACAAAACACACAAACAATCGATAACGAATAAGTCTTTTAAAAAGTTTGCTTTAAAAAAAGGTAAACTTAAAACACGCACTTCAATGCGTAAGGTGACATATGCTTCATAAAATCCGATTAAAATAAATGTAACATATAAAACATTATCAGACTTCTCAATTACGTCTGAATTCCACAACTTCCATTGAAGTTAGATATACAAAAATTGTAGAAAATAACATACATTCCATTTACATTTAATATTAAACAAACCAACTGAAGTAGAATGTATTTTGTTAGCATCTTAAATTTCAAAAAAAAAAATCGTTTTGTTTCAAAAGCACGGGCCCTGAAATATTTAGATTTTTTTTAGTTTGCTTTATTAGGTTTCCGTATTATGTTTTGTTATTTAATGGAGTATACTTGTCTGTGCCATTCATTCAAAATTGCAAAGCGAAAGCTTTTAAACTAAACACTGCAACAAATCATCTGTTTTAAAGGAAGCAATTTTAGCAATTTTGCTTGTAGATTTTTAAAGAAACTGACTAACGGGAAACTTACATTCTGTTATTTTTTTGTATAATAGTCAAACCATTCATTCAAACATATGATAGTTTGAATGTTAATTTTTTTTAAATGCTTGGTGATTTCCGTGATCCCAACACATAGTGTCCGTTGGGGTAATTATGAACATGAGATTGTTCAAAACAAGAACCACTAAGCTCTTGGATCAGTAGGTGGTACTAAAGTGAAGTAGAAATCAAAGGTTTATATCCCTGTTGACAGAATGGCAGCAATTCCCGCCGTGTAAGCTTAAAAATAATATTAAATTCCGTAATATTAATTATAATAAATTCAATAACAATCTAAAGTAACAAATTGTTTTATATGACCTGTGAATATTCTTCGTTTCTATCAGATAAAATTAAGATGAGTCGTTGTTCTTAATCAATGTTGGTGAAGTTATAATTGCTCTAACAGAATATCAATCTGTTCAAGTGTTTGGTCTAACAAATTTTTAATGACCTTCAGGACCATGTTCATTATTACCTCTGCACTTTTTATGATATCGGGTAATTAAGAGCAGTCTTTTAAGTGTTTTGTTCCATATTACGTTGTATTAAACATCATATAATGTGATAATTGCTTACTGTTGAAACTTTGGGTTTCTTCATGAACTTTTGTTCAGTAAGGAAATTTTCATATATATGAATGTCAGAAACTTAGTTAGCAATCACAGTAACGGAGTCACCTTAGTTCGTTTGGGTAGGTTTTAGTTAAAAATGTACGGCAGCGGTGTTCCCTAAAATATGTTTGTTTAGAATGATTTCCGTTTAAAAATATACATTAAAAATAGACCAGGCTAGCGTAGCAGGACCGATCTACGTTATCGAAGGCAATTCTATACCTTTCAATCTTACGTTCGTTTTGAAATATTTTCGTTTAAACATATAAACTCATTGAAGATTGAGTCCAAGTTTATTTAATGATTATAATTACGGCCTCGGGGAAAGCCTGGTGGATAGATGGATCAGCTAGCTGTAGAATAACGTGTGTATCAACTTGTTGTAGAACAAACGTTGTGCAGGAAGAAAATTTTTGTAGTATACAATCCTGACACAAAAATTGATTTTCCTAATTATCCCGCAGTATTTAGGGCAATTATGAACATCTGTGGTAAGTGCGAAAAAGCAATTTTAGGTTTTTAATTATATCCTCACATTACCAGTAACTAATTGTAATTGAAGTATAGAGTAAAACAATAACTTTTTGGTAGTTTTACAAGGTGTAACATGGATCAAGTGCTCCTTACCGAGTGAATAGTTAGTTGAAACTAGTAAAATTTGTTCACAATTATCCAGAATGAATATATGTATGGCAATGAAATAGTACTAAAATTTTTGAAATAAAAAATGCATTTTTTGAAGAAAATAAATTAAACATAGATCATAAATTTAACAAGAAAAACAAAAAAAAAAAAAAAAAAAAACCTGAAATACATCTAAAAAGCGCCATCTAGCAGAAACTCTGACAATAAATTTATAGCAATCATTAATTACATTAAAATATTATTAGAAGACACGTAATTTGATATAACGTTATAAACTAAGTAAGTACAATTTTTTAATTGAAAGGTTTTTATACAAATTAACATTATTCATAAATGTTGTTAGTAAATATTCTTAAAATGAGTATTTTAAAATGGATATGGTTTTATTTTATTTATTTTGTTTTATTTTTGTAAAAACAAACTGAAAGTGTTTTAATATTTATTACGAAATATTATATATATATATATATATATATATATATATATAGAAAAATTTCTTTAAATAAAAACTGCTTTTTCGAAAGTATTGGGAGATGTGGTTAACAATTTCGTAAAACATAAATGTAAAAAATATATTGCTTGGAATTTGGGAAGCTTTAGTAAAAGATACTTTGTTTCTTTAAATATATAAAATGTAACAGCTATTTTTATAGTTGTCTGCAATAGTCAAAATAAAGTTGGATAGTGCAGACATTTGCATTCCTTCAAAGCTGTTAAATTCGTTTTATTTCTTTAAAGTAATTTCAGATAAAATTCTGCTTCCTGCTTTAAATAAAAAATATACATCCAAAAAAGAAACCGCGTTTAAATCAGTAGATTACATTGAAAAATGTAAAATGGTTCAGATAAAAAAATAAGCAAGGAAAAAATATATTAAAGGAAAAGAATGTTAAGTTAATAAGAAAATGAATTAATATAATAAAGGATTTACAGTCGTTACGTGTTCGTTGAAGTCAAATTGTTATACAAAACATGTAGTCGGTCGAAACGCATACGTGGTGTATCAAACATTTCAATGATAACCACTCATGTATCAATATAAAATTATATTATTTAAATGCACTATTATTGTGTTATTATTAACAATTTTTTTTAGTCTAATACTTTTTGCTTGTGGTAGAAAGGTTTAAATAGAAATAAACTGTTACATTAGGCTTGAGGGGGCTGCAAAGCCTCTGTTTTGAAAATCCTGATTTAGATTATTATTAATGTGCTATTACTTCATATTATTCTCCAATTGACCTGATTATATCCAATGCAAGTCTGTTACAATCTTCAAATTAAACTTAATATCGACTTTCTCTCACCGTAATTCTCTTTATATGAAAAAAAAGTGGATTTCCACCAAAAAAAGGTCAAAATATTTTAGAATAAGCTTAAGAATTTCATTTATTCATAATAAACGTGTACAGCACCTTCAAAATTTCTGCAAAGTCATTATAGTGCACAGATTTTTAATCGAATTGCTACAAAAAAAAAAAAAAATTAAATGACCCTCAGTTGCATTAAAAATACTTATATTTCAAAGCCGTTATTTTTTTTTCTAAGATATGTATACAGGGTGTCCACTCTCAGCTCTGTTTAATGGCGAATTTCTAAAATGCTAATCATAGACATATAGTTCCAATTACAAAAATGTTTTAAACGAGGTAAACAAAAATATTTTTAAAAGTCGTTTTTATTAATAAAAACATTTCTTGAAAACTTACGAAATTTTAATTTTTATCCGCTCACAAGTCCTATCAGTTGTATTTAGTAAAAACTTCATATTACACTAAAAGTAAGACAAATAAGTCCCATTCATCTAACAGTAAAATTAACTGACTTACGAAACTTGAATTGCATGATTTATACCAATTTTTTTGCATCTGAACACAGATGAGTTGCAGTATGCTATGAGGGATCATGCATAAAGTGCTTAAAGAATTAGAAGGATTTATTTCGGGTGGTTATCTATATTTGTCCCTCATTATCTGAACCACTTATGAATGACCTTCTTGAAAGCTTGACCTAATGCTTAATCCTTTAAGGGAGATAGTTTCTGCCCCAGGTTTGTCCCTCCGACCATTAGGGGATTAGTATCTTCCATAAGGAGGTATTTTGTAACTTTTAATGACCCCCTCCCCCTCATATGATATATCATTAGATAGCCTTTGACCACACTTTAATATTATGTACCCTGGTTTTCTCCCCATCATTCGCTTTCCGGGGATTTTTCCTCTTATTTTATTGACCACTACCTTAAATAATTTAGCTCAAGATCGTTTGAATATCGTAATTTCGTTCGGACAGAGGTTTGCTAAAATAGAGTGCGCTCCCTGGCGGTGGAAATTGCAACTAAATGATTTTGGATATAAGATTATTTTAAGATTATTATAACGGTTCCAGACAACGTCGTGTGAATCAGCTAGTACTGATGCAAAACGTTTTTTACGGATGTGGTTTATTTACTTATAATATAATATAAAAAATATATTTTGCATACTTATACTATGATTGGTTCAATACACGAATTAAAATAAGACAATGATCCGTCGAAAAGTTTTGCGTTACTCTTAACTTTATGGTGTTCTTAGTATTAAGAAGCTTTGTGCCTTTATTATTTGAAATGTCATTATTATGTTTTACATCCAAAGGGATCACAACATATTCGAAGTTTAAATTTCGAAAAAAAGTCTCATGCAAGACAAAAGAATTTTATATATTTACATGATCTAAATGTTTTAATTATTCATAATTATTTATTCATGGTACTGCTTTCATAACTGACAAACAAATATTTTCTTACTTGGAAGATTAAAAAAAAAAAAAATTAAATACATGAATAATTTATTGCTAAAGTGGAATATTTAAAATTCATCGCAAAGAATTCCCAAAAGATTATTTAAAGATGTTTTAACGAAATTGTACTTATAAACTCATAATTAAAAAAAGAAATTCGTGGGATGTTACTTTAACATTTTAAAACTAACATGATTTTGTTAATTTATCGTCAATTTGATTTATTTTATTTATAAAACTTTTACTTAAAAGCAAATTGTTTATTGTTTTCTGTATAATTTTAAAGACATTCCCAGTTTTAAAATTATATGTTTTTTAATTGTTTAGAATTTTTAATATAATATTAATTTTTCAGAATTTCCTAAATTTTAGAAATTAAAAAAAATACGTAGAATAATAAACTCATGCTCTCAATCTCTATTAATAAACTTATTGTAATTCAATAAAATTCTCTTATACTGTATGAAAGATTGTATGCTTTCTTTCTCAGTTTATAAATAAAAATATATTAACGGAAAATCTTATTGCGAAAAAAAGTGACAACTCAAAATAAGTATAACCCGAAGGTTTTATCTTTCGTGTAATACATGTATTATACTATATAATTTATTTATTACCATTTTTTCAGGTATTATTTCTAAAAATGGGGGTTTTTTTACATGTCTCTGCCCTTTGTCTACTTCTAAAGATAGCCATTAAAAAAGTCTTTAATTCACAATTTGAAATGTAGCGAAATTTTGTCGAAAAGCAACAGAAAATGTGTTTTCAAGTGGCGAATTAGAGACTTTTTAATGATTATCTGTAGAAGTAGACAAACGGCATCTCCGATTTACCCCTCAATTTCAAAAAGCATTCCTTTAGATTTTAAAACCTCAGAAATTAATCGTTTTTCAAAATTTAAACAAGCTTTTATAAAAACATAGTTTTTTTTTCAGTTGTGACAAAGTTCAAAGCTTTGTGAGTAGCTTTCTCAATATATTAACCAGTTTTCTCAACATTTTTTTTTTTTCAGTTGTGTCAAAGTTCAAAACTTTGTGAGTAGCTTTCTTTCTCAATGTATTAACCAGTTTTCTCAACATAAAATATCGTTCTTTCGGATGTTACGAGTTCTCTAGTAAACATCGTAAGATGCGACATTGAATAATTAATATCTGCAAGTGTGCAAATTAATATTGTTTCATTTTTATGTTAATGCTGTTAATTTAGCATGCCTGTCCGTTAAAAACAAGCTTGACGAACTTGAATATGGTTAATTCAGAATTGATAGGGATTAATCAGACCAGATTGATTAAGGGGATTCGGGACTAATTGTAAAATAATTTTTATTTATTTAGTTTAAATTTTGATTTTTTTGTGATGGTTAACCATATCATTTGTAAACGAAATAACATGATAAAGCTTCTCATAATTAAAATAATAATAAAATTTAAAATTTATTAAAAATGTAATTTAAAATCGTTATAAATCGAAAGATTATTTGTTTGTTTTTTTCATTTATTTACTTTTTTCTTTTAAATAAACAGAAATATATGTTTTAATTTTCATTCGGCATTTTAACAAATGTTATTAAAAAAAAAAAAAAAAAAAAAAATATTTAAAGTAAAAATTAAGAAAAAAAATTATGTAACTATTTTTAAAACAATCATATTTTCAAAAGTAATTTTTTCTCCAATTTGCGGAATCAGAATTAAAGTAAAGGAATTGAAAAGCACATGTTCCAAGTTTCAACAATTTATCTTTAAAAGTTCTTGATTCATAGTAATTTAAAGACGAGAAATGGCGAAAAAACCATCATGAAGAAAAAAGCATTTTCACAAGAAGTCATTTAAATGGCAACCTTTGCTTGGAAGCTAGATTTTGAAAACAAGCCAAAACAAAAAAAAAAATAATACTTCCTGTTTTAATTATATAGAAAAATGATTTAAACGTCATTTTAAGCATAAAAAACATAGAAGTTTTTAATGCAATATTTGTTTTAGAAAATTTGAAAATTTTGGTTCCCAAACCACCTTGATGCTGTTCAAAAACTGCAATTGAACTTGATAAATCTCAGGTAATGGAACTCCAGTAAACGCTGGATACGAGCTATCCACTGTTCATCCGAAATCGCTCCGTTGAAAGGGCATTGGCAGCTTGAGCCAAGAGATGACTTGTCCGATTTCCGGCCTGGATATTTTACGCCTAGATGAAAAATTACAACTTAAATGTAAGCACTTCTGTTATATTAATTTGCTTAAAAATCCTTTTAGTAGAGTACAATAGGACCCAATGTGTTTTCCGCTATGAAAGGATTAGTGTTGTGCAGTATATCAGGTCGTAACGAAAGTTTCACGACACTGCTAATACGGTCTGTACGAACAGCTCGCGCTGGCGTGTTTACTCATATTTTGTCAAACGATTTTTGGCATTTGAAAGAAAGATACTTGCTTTATAACACAGTGTTGTGAAATTTGTAAAAAAAAAAAAAAAAAAAAAATCGTTATCATTAAGTACTAGGTGTCTGAAATGGCACTATCACGCTACTAGATTAGAAACATCATTTACTTTTCAGTTTTGTTGCAAAAAGTCAGCTGCAGAATGTCACCGAATAAAGTGTACAGCTTTAGGTACTAGTGTTGTATCATATGACAATGTGAAGGTTTGGCGGAATGGTGGTTATATATAAAATTACAATTAATTATATATATTATAATTAGTATTATATGTAATGGTGATTTGGCGGAAAATTTTTGTTACAACCTAATATTAGTATTAGTAGGAGAGCTGTTGAACATTTTTGAGTAGGTATTTGAGGCACCCTGAAAATTTGTGCAACACTTCTTCTGTAATGCCTGAATACAAAATCGAATGTCTGGCTGAAGGATCGTGGCCCAAAATCTGTGCCAGACACGTGTCAAGTGCCATTTGGCACTTGACACGTGTTTGGCACAGTTTTTGTGCCGACTAAAGTGTCTGTCATTTTCAAAATATTTTTTTCTATGCTTAAATATTATTCTGCCTCAATCTCAGCGTGCCTCAAATACCTTTTTTGGGTAGTCAAAAAATGGCACTTGACACGTGCCTGGCACAGTTTTTGGGCCGACTAAAGTGTCTGTCGTTTTCAAAATATTTTTTTCTAAGTATAAATATTATTCTGTTTCAATCTCAGCGTGCCTCAAATACCTTTTTTTTGGGTAGTCAAAAAATGGCACTTGACACGTGTCTGGCACAGTTTTTGGGCCACGATCCTTCAGCCAGACATTCGATTTTGTATTCAGCCATTACAGAAGAAGTGTTGCACAAATTTTCAGGGTGCCTAAAATACCTTCCCTAAAATGTTTATCAGCTCTTGGACTATATCTCAAATTTACAATTTTACAAATTAACGGAGATTTTCATAGCTAGATGATTAAAATCTCATTCTAAAACTTGGAGAAGATCATCAGAATGAACTAACTTAATGTCTTTCAGCACATGTTGTAGTACATTTTATTACGCATACGAAATATTTCTGTATGTGTATGTCTGTATGTAAGATTTGAACTGTATTCAGAATAATTGTTTTTGAATGTTATACACTTTTGTTTGAATTTATAATTCACAGCAACTATTAGTAGCTTTGTTTTGAAAGTTATATTTAAAAAAAAATATGCATAAAAATATCTTCTAAATTACTGCAAAATGCTAATTATAATTTTTTGAAACAATTAAATCTTATTATTAAAATATGTACAATTACCTAGATTAAAAATGAAAGGTTTGACCCGGCCAGACATAGCTCATTTGAAATTTGTCAAACCTTCAGAAACTATCATATAGAAATAAAATAATAAATCCACATGCCAAGAGCTATATCATTTACCTATCTTATCTATTAGAAATTAATTAAAGAGCAGTTTAAAGAAAAATATTTTCGTTACTTTGTTTACTACTAGCATAGTCAGTTAAATATATATATAACTTATTTTTTTGGTGGATAAGAGGTGTTGCAGAGATCTACAAAAAACTCAGTTTTTATTATCACTAAATATGGTTTATTAATCGCCTTTAATATATTCATTGCTTCCATTTGGCACTCATCAAAAGAAAAACTTTTAAAATATAGAGAGTGAGTCAAATCTTCTGCATGCTACATCTCCATTTTCCATGTATCATAATGAAATAAAAAATAATAGTGATACATAATATTAAAACATCTCCAAATAGAGTTAAAGAATAAGAACTTCATAGCGTACCATATTGCGTTATGAATTTTCGGAAACACGCAAATTAAAAAGACAAAAAATGAAGCCGTTTTATTGCATTTATAAAAGGAAGCATATTCGGTAGGAAAATATTCCCTATAAAAGTAGCGTCTTTTTAATTTAACTTTATTGTTTCGAAAAGAAAATAAATTTGGAAATTTTGCATTATTTTCCAATTCAGAAAGATTCTTTCTAAAGTTTTGCAATTTAAATTCCGAAATAAACTTCTGTTGCTTTTATGCCCTATTCAATGTTATTATGTCAGTTTATTCTTTTCGTTCAAATGAAATAGTAGTTATGGTTGCTTCAGATGCGTTTTTCAATACTTTAACAACTTTTTGAAGCACAAATAATGAATATATTTTTTTTATTTAACAGGCTGAAAATAATTGTATTTCATATAAGTTTCAATTCCATTGCCATAAACTAATGTTTAATATTTTAGAGATAATTTTCATATTATCTCCCTTCAAATATAGCATTGTATGCAATATGGAGATTACACATGGGTTGGAACAGTCGCGCCATTAGTTGATAGGAACCAGTAATACAGTATTCTTCACCATCTATTTCAATTCTATATACCCGTATCTAAACTTTTGTGGGTAAAATCCATTGCTGTTAAATTGGGATGTTTAGTCAGGGTGTTTGTAAAATTTCTATGCATTTTTCAGAAAGAAGGTATTGGCAAAATACGTTGCTTTTAATGGAAAAAGCAAAGAAAAAGTTTAGCTCGACTACGTGGTTTAACGTAAAGCAGATTCAGGGTGACTATCCCCTTAAATGTAAATTTGGAAGATCTGACCATACCAAAAGAGCTATTAAAAATTTGGTAAACAAATGAACTTTCTCCATGTCACTTCAGCTACTGGTATTTAGAAGAAAATCACCAATAAGCATGAAGAACAATTGAACACAGCTTCACTTTCTCCAATAAAGTGTCTTTTTCGGAAGGTACATACCCGCAGAGGCGTGACTGTTGCCACTCGTGGGTAAAGTCTATTCAAACGAATTGCTAGCGCTTGAATTTAAGATCATCCACACAGACTTATCAGAACCGTAAATATTGTAAAAACAGTACAAGAATTAATTACGCCTAACTCAAAATCATCAAAATATACGTTCGATATTCCGCATTCTACTGTTTAGAAACTAAATTATCATTCAAAGTAAGTAAGCACCCACCCTGGGAACCCGCTTTTGGCTTATTGTTAGGTGTAACCCCCAAGCCCAGGGCAGGGAAAAGTTTTACTACCTCATTTAAAGTAACATGCGTACCATACATAATTTGTGAATGAACTTGATGTTGAGTACTATGCGGCTCCGCAAACTATGTATTACTAATTGCTGGAAAATGCTGATAATGAGAACTAAATGCGACTGAAGATATGCTGTACCTCTTTGTATGTTAACCCACATTAATGGCAAAGATGATGGCGCTATTTTAACTTTTGTTTAAAAAATTCAATAAAACCACTGGAATAGAAATTGGATACAGAACTTGTTTCTAAAAACCGCAGGCAGACTTTATAATAATGCATTTTACTAATAATGATAGAATGTTATCTTTACTTTCAGAAATCAATTATTTATATTTCAGATTTAAAGCCAATAATTTTAAATCGGGTTATTTCACTATAAATATTTCTAGTATGAAGCCAAAACTTATTTAATAATAACATTGGATTACAAAATTTCAGTGTAAAACCAATATCTAGTATTTGATAAATTAAAAACTTGTCCGGAAAACTAAACACTAAAAACACAACGTTTAAACACACAATACCCAAATGAAGTACCACGTAAACGAGCGTTTCTGTATGCCTTAGACTCATACCATCAGTGTCCATAATAATAAACTGATATCCCCCTCAAAAGACATGAAAGTAAAAGTCGAAATCTCAATTGACAGTAAACAACACACCGAAATACCACCATGTTTCAGCAACCAATGGGATTAAGCCATAAGTCATGCAACTGTGACGCATTAAACCAACCCAGAAAAGTGAGGTGTAAGTTACACTCGGAAAATCTTTGAACAGGGAGCTTCTGAATTTATGTATCCTTATCCTTATAATATTATAAATGTCAATGTGTGTCCGAATGTTTGAATGAAGTCAACATATAAACGAATGAATTAATGCTTTTGTATTTTGGGATATAGATGGATTACAAGCCGGAGATGAACATAGGCTATGTTTCACTTATTTTATTCAAATATCTTGCTTAATAATCCAAAATTTCATTATTTTTCATGCACAATGAATTGACATTTTTCCGATAAAATTTAACCATCTTCCTTTTTTCGTTGCCAAAAAATAAAAACTTATAATAATAATTTAATTTCTAATTAAAAGATTAAAATGGAAATTTTCAAGTATTTTTAATAATACAAGGTGCATAAATTTTGAGTAAGTGCGGAAAGAAGGCAAATGCGACGTCATATATGGAAAATATAAAACGGATATGCTTTGATGTTGAAATAAAATGAGATTGTGTTATGGTAATAATTCTTATTATTTAAAGAAAATTGTTATCAAGGCTTACGGTTTATCGTCTGCGCACGGTTAACACAAAGATTGAATTTCAATTTTAAATTTAAAAAAATAAACGTTTGAAGAGCAAATGGATAGAAAATGTCAATAATATGCCCAGTAAAATTATCAATGTCGAAAATGACGTAATGATTATCAGGAAATATGTATTTTCATTCTTAAAAAGTAAAAAAGCAACTAGATAGAAAGGTTATGTTCTGTAATCGGGTTCGTAATCAATTTGCTTTTTTTAGAGAAAGAAATTAGGTGCAAAAGTAAATACATTGTTGTAAACAGGTTTTTTTTTTTTTTTTTGTGGTAAAGACTTAATAATATTCCAGATGACCAATTCTTCGCATACCTTTGATGACAAGTATGATTGTAAAACATATAAAGCAGTATCATCCGATAATTTCCTTGGCACAGATGCCATATACGCACTTGGTTCGGCGCGATCTGTTTTTGATAACAATTTGGAGAAAACATCGTTTTCGAATACTTAAACTTGTTTACTTAATTAACTTAATTAATAAATTAATTACTTAATAAACTTAATACTTGTTTTCGAATTTTTAAATTATGTTCTATTACTTAAAAAAGGAAATAACAATAAATAAAAAAAGTTTCATTAAGAACTATAGAATAAAGCAATTTATATAATTTTAAAAGAAAATTAAAGAAAAACTATTTATTAATAAATAAACAACAATAGCTCGGTTACCATGTCAAGCAAAATAATCTATGTTGGCGACAAATAGGTACACCGGTGCGTATATGACATATTTGCCATTTTCTTATTACTTCATGATATAAACAGACATCCTGGTTCAGTGTATAAACCTAAGTTATATCAATGATCTTATAATAAAGAAATACTTTAAATTACTCATACTAGCCCCCCCTTGGCGACCAGTTTGGTCTCCCTTAAATTTTATGTTTAGGAAAGCATGCTAAGCATTGTATCCTGTTACTAATTTAATTTACTGGGACCCCCTTAACCCTCTCGCTGCGCAACCCGAGATTTCCTCGGGCAACGTAAAAGTAGTAAAATTTGCGCAATCCGAGATTTCCTCGGGGATTCATTTTTTCACCTGGCGACTATTTTTTATTTCAACTCGAACCACTTTTTAAATACAAAAAATTTCATATAGACTTTAACAACATCTACAAGAGAAATATACTGCAAAATTGATTTTCTTACAATAGTGGTGCGAGATTATAAAAATAGTCTCCATTGACAGTCCTGATTTCGCCTAATTTCTAATATCATATCCCATTTAAGATCTTGAACTCTTTTACAAAAAATGTTTACATGTTTAAACTCCTATATATAGATTAGAAAGCTATATATAGATTTGAAATATGTAATAAAAAATGCGTGATTTTTGAACCTATTTTGATTTAAAAAAAAAAAAATACGCAGCGAGAGGGTTAATATAATTAATAATATCCCTTAAGCTAATATTAGTTTTTGTTGCATTACAATATCTCCATTTGTTGATTTTCTGTAAGCAAGTAAACCCTATTGGTTTACAATGGAAGTCTATGGGAATTTGGCGAATTATTACAGATATCGCCAAGTTCGCGTCACTTTTGGTGGCAGAATACGGTACCCACGGATATCCCCCCCCCCCCTTATAGGTATAGATGCATTACATGCTGTTCAATAACCAATGAGATGCATTTCATTTGGGTGTTGCCATTAAACAATTAACACGTAATTGCGATTTATGTGCCACGTACGATAGCGTAATATATATTTATATATATAGATGGTCTCTTATAAAATGTGATAAACAATTGGTTTATTATATATTTTTTTTAATTATCGGAAGGGAAATGCTTTGCTTATTTAATTCATTTCTTCTTTTTATGTTACGTGAACGACGTCACGGGTAACAGCTAGTGTAGAATAAATGTACACTCACTTTGGGGAATAAATGTACTTCTACTGTGGGTCGGTTGTCTAGAAGTAACAAGTCCAGGCAGATTTTTGAGGAAATCTGAACACTTTAATATTCTTGGATAATTAAATATTTACAGATGGGTATTTACATTAAACATGAAAAATATAGCTGGCCGGAGACATTCTGCTTTAACCAGGTCCACTGACCCGGTATTCGGTCGACTCGACGTTTCTCAGCACGTCTGTTCTCAAGCACAGTCAAATGCCGTCTCTCTATTTTCACACAAATGTTTTTGTAGGTTCAGCAGTTTTTCGTAGGCTCAGAGGTTGAGGTGGATCGTCCAGAGCCTCATTTAAAGAATGTGCTAGGCTTTGCAGTGTAGAGTTCAAATTCTGTCACCACAAATTCGGCTTACCTGACAGGGCTGGGTCCTACCAGTCACAATCTACTTTATATACCTGACTGGTACTGGACTACTTTTTCCAGAACGTATAATATACGAAACAAAAACACAAACAATATAAAGCAAAATAATAGTAAAATCAACCACTAAATACTGATGATCAAAAGTTTTCAGTCCTTAACTAATATTTTAGCGTTTGATAAATAGTAAAGATTTTCTGCTTGTCACTTGGACTCAGTTCTTTTAACCGTTTATTCATAATAGTAAAAAAGATATGAATAACACACAGTTTAAAAAAACACAAAAATCACTTAAAGCACAAATTTTTCGTCTTAGACAATAGAAGTCCAAGGCTTCATGTGATCTGCAGCGCTTGAGGTCACATTTTGACCCTCATGGTGTCCAACTTTGCTTACATTGTAGCCTTCGTTTCTTTTTACTGCAGTAATCTCATAGGTACCAAGAAACTTAGGCTTTAGTTTGGTACCTGTCCCAAACTCTGTTTTTTGAATGTCCATTAAATCACCGAGTTTATAGGTGTTAGCCTTTTTTCGCTTTTTGTTATATGTTTTCATGTTTTCCTGTTGTATTTTTAATATGTTTTGCTTAGCTATTTCTCTATTCGAATTTCTTTCCGATATGAACGAATTTAATTCCTCATCATCTAACAGTGTTTTGATATGCAGGTCGGTTTTTTGTCGAAGTTTCGTTCCTGTCAGTAATTCGAAAGGTGTAAATTTCGTACTTCTCCATACGGTACTATTCATGATACGTTATACGGGCGCGACAAATTTGTTCCATTTAGTGAGGTCGTCTACGCTAAGTTTTTCAAAAATTGGGATAAGAATTCGGTGCATTCGCTCTGTTTGACCGTTTCTTCTAGGTATCCCTGTTGTTATGGGAATATGCTCTATGTTCTCTTCTTTACAATATTTCTCAAAATCAGCAGAGGTGAACGCCGGTCCTTTGTCGGTAATGATTCGTGACGGGTTCCCGAAGATATCATGTTGCCAAGTTAACTTATCGATGATTTCTTTAGCGGCTGTAGTTTTGATGGGGTATAGCCAAACAAATTCAGTAAATGCGTCCACAACAGTAAAAATATGATTGTAATTTTTATTTGTAGGAGGCATGGGATCAATGTGATCTATATGATAGGTCTCGAGGGGCATATTTTGTTCGGGGATCGGGTTTAACAGACCTTCTCCTTTTCCTTGCTTTTTATTGCAAAGTATACACTCTATATAGTTGGAAATGACGCGTTCAATTTGCTTTCTTAATTGGGGTATACAATAATTTTCTTTAAAAATAATTTCAGTTTTAGCCACTGCGTAATGACCTTTGTTATGAACGTCGCGTATTATTTCCTTTTGCATGTTGGTAGGAATCATTAGAAGTTCTCTGTCATTTTCATACTTGTATACGATGTCGTTTCTTATAAAATATTCTGAACTTTCATTTTTTTCGATTAATTCTTTTATCGCTCGTATGTGTTCGTCTTCTTGTTGTGCATTCTTTATTTTCAATGTTAATTCATCATGTGATCGGGTAACTATTAGTTCTGTATTTCTACTCAATGCGTCTACATGTTTCATTTGTGATCCTGATCGGTGGGCAATTTCATAATCAAATTCCTGTAAGAATAAGGCCCATCTGGCTACTTTTGGCGTAATGTCTTTTTTGTCCATTGTCTTTTGAAACGCGGAACAATCTGTCACAATTTTAAATTTCGTGCCTAATAAGTAGTTTCGGAATTTTTTAACCGATTCTATTGCCGCGAGTGTTTCCAATTCGTAACTCAATATTTTATTTGATTAGGTGTGGTTTTACGGCTCATGTAGTGAAGATGATGTAAGTCTTTGTTCTCATCTTCATGCAGTAGGACACTACCAAATCCTATGGCGCTTGCATCGATGTGCAATTTTAGTCTAGCACCTCGTCGGAATGTATGCAATACTGGGGGGTTAACTAGTTTTTCTTTAAAAGTCTCAAAAGCTTGTTTTTCGAGGATTCCAAATCTAAATGTATTTCCCGCTTTTAATAAATCACTTAAAGGTCTCGCTATAGTTGCATAATGTGGGATGTATTTTCTGAAATAAGAAGTTAGACCGAGAAAACTGTGTAATTGTTTAAAGGTGCGGGGTTCAGAAAAATTCTTTACTGCCAAAGTTTTGGCTTCCGAGGGCCTAGTAGTTCCGTTTTCGATAATATAACCTAAAAATTCAATTTTTCTTTTAACGAATTGGCATTTTGCGAAATTAAATTCAAGTCTATAATCCGATGCAACTTCTAGGACGCGTTTCAGTTTTAAAAGCGCTCCTTCCTCAGTCTCCGCAACTACTACGGCATCGTCTAAGTAAATTAATATTACTTTTTCTTTAATTAACTGTTTAAAAACATCTTGAATATATCTCTGAAATTGTTGGGGGCCAATTGATAATCCGAATGGAAGCTTTAAATATTCGTACTGGGAGTTAAGCGCGACAAACGCTGTATATTTCCTACTCTCCTATGCTACGTCTATAAGAAAAACCATTTTTTAAATTCAATGTAGTGAAAACCTTCGCTTCCTCAATGTTATCTAAAACGTCTTCGATTCTTGGCAAAGGAAAATTATCTCTAATTATTTTTTATTTAGAGTTCTATAGTCTACACAAAATCTCCATGAGTTATTTTTCTTTTTCACTAACACTATAGGCGATGCATAATTAGAGTTACTCTCAGTTATAATTCCCATTTCTAACCATCCCTGTATTTGTTTGTCCACAAATTCCTTTTCTGGATATGCTAATCTACGTGGTCGTCGCGCAATCGGAATATCATCAGTTAATATTATATTTACTTTTAACTCTGTGTCCTTAACCTTGTTTGGCTTATAATCAGTGATCAGTTCCGTTAACTCATTGTTAATAGTGTTGTTTGTAATGTGATTTATTTCGACTTCCTGAAAATTAATAGAATTAGCTGTCTCGGCAAGATAAAAGTCTGTGGTTTTCGCTAAGTCTAACTGTGGGATGAAACACTGTTCACTTTCTAACAAACAACTTTTATCAGAGCTTAATTGCATGTTTATTTTTTTCACTAAAGTTGAAAGCTGTTTCATTTTGATTAGTTTGTTCTTTTCTCACCAATTCAGCTGTCGCAATCATTTTTCCTATCGTGGGATCGTTTTGCTTTTCTGACCGCAACATCGCATGAAATCTGTGTGTGACATAGCTGACGCGTCTGGTTTTTGTCATGACTGTTTCTTGTGGGAAAGCAGTGAAGTAATTCACCCTAACTTCCTTCAACTTTCGTTTCCCCGTAATTTGCAATCCTTTTTCTGAAATATTGAAATTTACCTGTTTCAAACAGTTATTTCCTAAAATTATAGAGCGGTTCAAATTTTTACAACCTATAAATCTGCATTAACTTTGTAACCGTCTATTTCAATTTTTACGGTCGCAAATCCTATGGGTGTTATTTGGCTACCACCAATACCTGACAAAACCAAGTCATTTTCATGCAATTTAGGGCATCCCAGGGCTGTATACGTATCGTTACTACACATTTCAACATTACTTCCGGTATCAATTAAAGCATCCATATTTTTTCCTAAAATCCTCACGCTTTCTATTATTTTATCAACCGGATTTCAGTTATTGCTTACGGCAGCATTTGCATTTTTAGGAGAATTATTTGTACACTGGTCAGATCTGTGGCCAGGAATTTTATACTTCCAGCAGACCGGATTTTCTTTTCTTCGGGGCAATCCCTGCAACGCTAAGAAAATTCATTGCAATTAAAACAACGGATTTTAGTATTTAAATTCTTTTGGGGGGTAAGTGTGTAATTTTTTTCATATGGTACGGGACTAATGTCACTTTGATGGAACGCTCTATTATTTTCACTACATTGACGTTTTCTAAATTCCGTGTTTGGGGCCTTAATTTCAGTTTTCCGCAAAATAATTCTGGCGGTTTCAAAATCATCCAATTTATTTGTCAATTCTTCTACGCTCGTAATTTTGGGTAGTTCGTCACAAAAGTGTTTCTTCAATTCTAGGGACAATTTTCGCCTCATCTGATCAATAATTAAATTATTTTTAATTCTTCGAACGTTGATATGTGTAATCCCGATAACCATTCATTCAGAAAATTTGCGATTTCAAATGAGATATCTTTTCATGACGCTGAATTTTGTTTTCTATGTAAAAAGAATTTTTGCCTTAATTGTTCTGGTGTAAGTTTGAAACGTCTTAAAAGTATTTTCTTCACAAAGTTGTAATCACTGGATAGTTCTTCACTTTCGCAGTTTATCAAACTAACTAAGTCAAGCGGTAACAATGCAAGCAGATATGTAAGCCATTCATTTTTTTCTATCCCTAGACGCTTTGCTTGACGTTCGAAAAGGGTTAAGTTAATGCTAATTTCTTCCTCATTATTGTATCTGTTTAGCAATTTTAGAGCATCGGAACCATTTCCGGCGATTGTAGATACTGAATTATGTAATTGGGTTTTGTGTATTTTCCAATTGTTACTTTTTTAATTCAAATTCGCGACTTTCGATTTCTTTTTGTTGCAACAATTTTTCTTTCCCCTCTTGCTCACTCATGATTCCCGCTAGCAAATTTTTAACTAAATCCTCATTATAGCCATTGGATTTTACAATTAATTCAGTCCGTTTACTTTTGTTAGCATGATCCAGCGGAACTAAGCCTAATTCAAATGCCGCAGTAACAAGATCGATCTTTTTCGACCTTATTAATTGCGCCATAATTATAACTGACCAATTAACACATAAAAATTAAATATCTCAATGTAAATCAATAATATCTATATATCTATGCACCCGATAAAACAAATATATCTATATGTATATAATAATATGTAACAATTTTTATAAAACACACTTACATTGTACCAGATATTTCCACCAAAAAGTATATATATATATATATATTTTCTTCACTACATAATACAAAAAAAAACAATTACTTAATACCAATTTTATAAAACTTACTTCCATCTAAATATTCACAACAGAATATATATTTCTTTCTTTTCACATAAAAAATAATAAGATAAAAAATATCGTTATATCACTTTTTCCTCTCGAACTAGAAACAAATAAATATACAGCTTTATTTGGAAGCAAAAAGCAAAAATAACACTTTCCTATATTTATCAGCAAAAGCTCACTAAAAAACTTCTCTAAAAATAATGTACTCTTTCTTCTTTGCATACAAAAAAACCTCACCGTACGCTTTTTATCGCCACTATTCAAGTACTTTTGGGAAACAACAAATAAAACACTTTCCCATTCACAAAATACAAGAAAAGAAAAAAAAACCTTTCGTCATATAAGAAGGGAAAAAAAAATCCCACTTTCACCGCTTTAATCTTGAACCTCGGATGAAAATCTTGAGATGATTTCTCGTGACTAGGTCAAAGGGTCAGCGTATATTTCTTCTCGCCGAGACTCGAAAATGTTTTACACACTTTTTATCAGCAGTGATTCCTGACAGAAACAAACGAAACAGAACTTTACGAGAAGATGAACACTCAGTTAAAATTTCGACTTTCTTCCTTCCTTTAATTAACGAACTTTATTGACGCTGGAGCTCCCGAAGCACTTACACAAATGATTCATCACAGGACACCCTCACTTCGATGAAATACCCAGTTGAAATTTCGATAAAAGACACTTTTCTTTTCTTTTTGAGATCAAGTTCCAATCCTTTAGGAGAATCCTTCAGAATTTTTCGCACAAGTCCACACTTTGTACTTAAATCCAATGTGAATTATATCTCGCTCGATCCCCCAATTTGTAGAATAAATGTACACTCACTTTGGGGAATAAATGTACTTCTACTGTGGGTCGGTTGTCTAGAAGTAACTAGTGCAGGCAGATTTTTGAGGAAATCTTAACACTTTAATATTCTTGGATAATGAAATATTTACAGATGGGTATTTACATTAAACATGAAAAATATAGCTGGCCGGGGACATTCTGCTTTATCCAGGTCCGCTGACCCGGTATTCGGTCGACACGACGTCTCAGCACGTCTGTTCACAAGCACAGTCAAATGTAGTCTCTCTATTTTCACACAAATGTTTTTGTAGGTTCAGCAGTTTTTCGTAGGCTTAGAGGTTGAGGTGGACCGTCCGGAGCCTGATTTAAAGAATGTGCTAGACTTTGCAGTGCAGAGTTCAAATTCTGTCACCACATCTATATAAACAGCTTCAAAAAAGTCTAAATCTAAAGTAGTATTGCATTCCTTAATACTATTGGTCGGATCAATGTTGAAATTATGACAAGCAATAGTGGATTTTTATATATTTTTTTTCAGAACATAGATTATGTTTACATTGATTCTGTAACGGAGTTGTCGTTTACTTTGTTACTAGATATTATAAGTATCAGAAACGTTTTGAGGCGGAATTTATCTTTTAGCGCAAAAAATAGCAGTTTATTGACTTGCTTGAAAACAATTGTAAAATCGTAATTTCTTAAAATATTACCTATGTTAAAGTTAATCCTATTGTAAAATGGTAAAATTATAAGATAAGAAAAACAAAACAGACGCACTGAAGAATCTGTATATTTAACATATTTATTAAGACAATTTTGAACTAAACGGTTGATGTAAAATAAACTAAAAAACTATTGATAGCAACAGGCCTAATATAATACAGTTCTGCAGAAGGAGAATTGATATCTGAACAAATTAAACATGATCTATTGATTAAAAAAATGACTATTCGAGGCTTTTTGGGAAGGAGGATATGTGCATACAAATTGGGGGCTGATATTGAAAAGGTTTTATGGTATACGCAAGTGTCAAATACGGTTAACTAACGAGTGACTGACAAGAATTGTTTTGAAATTCATACTTAAAGAAGTGGATCTGTTGAGTTTAAAATAGTTAACACATTTTCCAAAGGCGAAATAGATGAACCTAAGACCGCAAAGGACTCATCAACATACCTACAATAAAAAGGAAAATTAATAATATTAAACAATTTAACTTCAAAGTAGAGCATATACAAATCAGCTAGGAAAGTACTTAAAGGGTTACTATCGCTATCTGACATAAAACAAATCCACATTAAGAGAATTTGACAATAAGGTAAGAGCCAACAACCGGAAAGCACTCATAAGCTAATGTTTATACAACTCTTCACACACATGAAAACACTGGCAAGCTAATGTTAAAACTATGGGATAGTTCTTTTCGAACTTCTCAATTGCATTTCAATATTTAAAAAATATTCTTTTTTTTTTTCAATTATACTTTTTTTTATAACCAAGTAGACCCTTTTTATCTTTCGTTATTTTGGTTGCAGATTTTTGAGATAAAAGTATTTCCACACACAAAAACGAGCAGTGAGCGAATTTTCAAACACAAATCCACTATTTTTTTCGGTACAAGAAATATTTCTCTGATTTAATTGATAAATAAAGCGAATATTTCTTTCTAAAACGGAAAAAGTTATTTTTTAGTATAGAAAAATTAACTGAAGTCTTACCAATATGTATTCCAAATGATACAATTTATTAAAATCTTACAAAGAAAAGTGCCAAAACCACTCTATTTTCCACCAGTAAAATTATATTGAAAATTCGGGTTTAGAATACACTTACTTTATATGAAGGAAAATCTTATAAAACAGTAATTTTCGAAGTTTTTACTTCTGTGGATTTTCTGATAACAGAAGTTGGGATAAAATTAATCGATATGACGAAAATTTATTATTCGAATGAGCCGTGTAATTTGTGATCCATTTAATGTAAATATTAATGTAGATATAATTCAGAGTGTGAATTTATTAATATTCTAGAAGTTTCATTCCAAGTCTGGTCATTCCATTTCCTTAAAAAACCGATAGGATGGGAAGATATGGGTGACGTGAAGAATATTTTGTGGAGATATAAACTAAAGTTTGGATGTGCATTTAAACATTAGAATTAATTGAAACATTATTCAAACATTAGGATTTATTTCTCAGTACTAATGCACACGTTGCTTTATAGTAAACTTTTACATTAGGTAGGCTCTTTAAATTGCAGAATAAAATAAGTACGAGTATATAAAATGATTAATAGCGATTATGAAATACTTAACATAATTTATTATCTAACCAATAATGATTGTTACTTGCAATAATAACAACTGCACATACATATGCTGAAAAATCTCGATTATTATGATGGAATGGAGTACTAGTAAACAAAATTTAAGTTTCTCTAAAAAAAAAACAACAACCTTTCTTCTGAAAAGTTAAATAATTTAACTTATGTAATGTACGAGTGTTCATGTGGAATTTTCTGTTGTATGAAGTTCTTTATAATTTTTAATTTAAGTTGTAACTAAAAAGTAGTTTTAGGTGTAAAGAATAATGGGTAATAAACTCATTGTTGCAATTATCATACTTTTTTTGTCTGTGTCTTTGCTGATTTTATTTCGTATTTACCTACTTACAAATATGTATTTTCAACTTCTATACTATAACAACAAAGTCATTTGAAAAATAATAAATTCGCTGTATCTTTTGAATTTGAAATGTTTTTATGTATAACATTTTAGGAGTTATTTTAATAATTTTTACGAGCTATTCGAGCTATTTTTACGAGTTCAAGTTTTAAGACAGTTAAAATTATGAAATAGAAACAATATTATTTATACACGTAGTACACTCTTCCCTTTTTTTAATATTGAATGTCGTAAATTAGTATGCAAAAATGGTTCTCAATATGCCCGTATCAAATTTGATAAACTGATATATGAATGTCATGATTTCATCAATAATAACCAGTGATCAAGATATTGGAAGTTTATTAAAATTGCAATCTCAAACAAATTGAAATTAATAAATAATTCATTTACGAATGTTCGGTAAGAAGAAATTTTTTAAAATATTGATAGGAAAAATTAGTTACACGCCATCTAGGTTTTTATTAACATATCTGAATTATATATATATATATATATAGGGGAGAGTAGCCGAATTTGGACCACTTCACATATTTTCAAGTGTAACTCACCTAATTTTTGGAATATCTGCAAAATATCACTACACGGGGTCAATCAATTCATCTACTAACTAAATAAATCTTTAGATCAATTTCTTTTTGAAAAGCATAAGTTTTATTTTAATTTGAAAAAAAATGTTAAAAGTGGTCCATATTCAGCAACTGGTCGCCTAAGTTGGACCCCCCAGTCTCCTAAATTGGACCAAACAATATCAGACTGTTTTAATGACTATGGAATATAACTAATTTTATTAAAAGCAAAGTTTGCGATTAATGAAACAATCAAACAAAATAACAGCTATGAAATATAATGAAATCAAATATCCGGAAATAAGAGTAAATGTTTTAAATAAAAATGTATTGAAAATATAAATCAAAGCCATCACTTATTAAGAATAGAAATTATGGAACTAATTGCCAGATACTTGACTATCATGTAAGATGTGATGCAAAGCTTACATATGAATTTCCTTTATTCATTTTAAATTCCAGCGCACACAACATGGAACCGTATTTGGTCGTAATCTGAACACTGAATTATTTCAGATATTTTATTTTTCTTACAAATTAGGTAAAACAAGTCATCACTGTCTAGATTTTTTTTTTAGAATCTGCATCATTAGACATTTGTAGCAGCATTCATTAGCAACAGGAGTTCTCTTTACATTCTGTTTGTAGTTCCTTCCTTGTTATCATTTTCTTTCCATTTGCATTACGCCTATTTTTTAAAACTTCATGTTCCAACTGCTTTTGTGCTGTGAGAGCTTCCTTTTTGTAATTTTTTTTCATTGTAATGTTTAATTTATATGGCTAAAGTGTTAACACACTTTAACTATAACAGTGTTAACTATTTTTTGGCTCCCTGTGTAGTTTGATTTAACTGAACTTCGCAAGGGAGATAACATGTCTAATGATTCTTTGGCTTTTTGGTGGGATTTGTAATTGCAGTCTTCATGCAGCTCAATTTCTTCCCAACTTACTCTCTCCTTTTTGTTTCCCATATCTTTAACAGCTTTTGCTGTTACGGGTGTTTTTCTTCCAGACCGTTTGTCTATGTCGTTTTCAACATTTTTTAATTATATTAAAAATGTGTTTAAAAAATATGCTATATTGAAAAAAAAATACGCCACGATTAACCAAACGCAAAACATTATATATTCAAACAGTGTTGAATATAGGGGTCACCCCTACCCCCCCAGGCCTTGAAATAACCACTCACCCCGGAAGGTTTGACATTTTATGCGTTTTAATGGCAAAAAAGTGTAATTTCAACCACCAGAACTGTAAAAAGTCTGCCCACACCGCCTCACGGGACCGCAAATATCCTCCAAGAGTTTGAATTCAACTCTGTAAATCAAATACACCGTAGGAATAAAGAAACCAAAGAAAATTAATAGAAATACATTCAAGATAAAAGAAATTGCAAACAAAATTTATTGCACAAACATGCAAAAACATTTTTATGTTTATATAGGCCAAAACTGTATAAAGGATCCAGATGTACAAAACAAAATTCAAAAACTTGCATGGAGATAGTAATTCATTATAAAATATTAAAAAGTAAAAAAATAGTGTCCAAAGCGTACAGCCGTCGAAATTCATTACCTGCTTTTGAAATTTATGTTCGCATATGTGGTCCAATTTAAGCATCTTAAATTGACCCAATTTAGGCAGCTGCGCCATTTTTAAAACAGATAATCTCAAGACTAAGAACAAAAACGAAATCAATCAAATACGAGTGAAAAATATACGCAGTAAATAGATGGATTTAGATATGTATGTGCAAACATAACAACTTACTTTAGTTTTAAAGTATTCACTTACGTTTAGTAGGAAAAAATTAGATCAAAACAGCTATGTTTAGGGTTTTTTAAATTGTCTGAAAACAGCACGTGGTAGGCGGGTTCTTCTTCTAATCATTAATTACGTCATTCTGATAAATATAATTTCAGCGGTAGGTGGAGTCTCTTTTTGTAATTAACGGCAGAATGGCAACGGTCCAATTAAAGCGGCGGTCCAAATATGGCTACTCTCCCCTAGATTAAAAATTAGTTTAAAAATATTTTTTCTGTTCAATGCTTTGGCATGGCAGTATACCAAATATTTTGATTGTAACTGTATAAAATGTCCCAAAAATCTAATATGATTAATAAATTAATAAACATATATATATATATTATAACATATTTAAGGCTGAAGTAGCACAGTTGAAGTTTATTCCAACAGAGCGAAAAATGTCCAGACCAGCGATCGAACCTGGATACTTGGCGTGCCGTGCCAATGCCTTACCTGTTAGGCTATCCGGACCGATACCTGGTCGACATAATTCACTCTTATTAGTTGGACTTGGCTGCGAACTGCAGCGCTAGTTTCATTCATCCGAGCTATAACTATAGCATTTACATGATGAAACTACTTTAACACGGAAACTCCTGTATACCATGTAATTAGGTCATAATGAAGGGTACCCTTCATTATGATATATTATAACATTTTTGTAATCATAAAGTATTTAGTTTAATCTCATAATGTTCACGAAAAAACTTTTGAAATTAAATGTATATTTCCAATCATATAGACAGATTTAATCTAAAGTTCATTTGAAACTTTTTGTCTGCATCTAATTCGAACTGCAAATATCTACTCAGAAAAGTATTATTTTTCTTCAGTACCCGCATTCAATCTTCTTATAAGCATCAGGAATTACTTTATCTTCAACAGCGTAACATTTTTCCAATAAGTGTCTTTTCTTTCTCTGTTATTTTATACTATTCAATGATTTAGTCACAACAATGTGTAAATTTTATCTACATTTTTTGGATATGTTTTAGAGGAAATATTTTTTTTTCTTCGACTAGTTTTAAGAGTTTTTGTATTATATTTTAGCTTATTTAGATTTATATCTTTATCATAGATTTTAATAAATTTTTTTCAAAAAGGGTAAAATTAAAATAATTTAAAGTGATTAATTTAGAGTTTCTATAGATTACTAACACATATCTATTAGTTCTTAGTTTAAAGTTATAATGATTATGAATTTCAATAATATTGAAGCGTTATTGGACTAAATATTTTGATACATAAAGATTTAATATATTCCAAACATTTCTGGTTATCTACTGAAAACAACCCTTTCTGTAAAATATTTAGCTTGTGTTCTTCTAAATTGTTTTTGTGCCATCTTTAAAAAAATATAGTTATCATAGTTTTGAGATAAGAAGCTAAAAAAAAAAAAAAAAAAAAAAAAAATAACTATATAAAATCAAAATTAACGTTTTTAATTTTACTAAAAATGTGCTCAAAGTATTTACATAGGTTTTAAAAGCTTAAAACCATCGTAGAACGAAAATGATTTGAAAATTAACTCGAGCATTTTCGACTGTCATCTTTACAGACATCATCAGGAGATAAGGAGACGTTCAAGGCTTGGTTGTTCTTGAATGACATTTGGTTTAATAGTTGTAGGCCATTCTATTTATTAGAAGAGGGTGGGGGGGGGGGGGTAGTTTTTTCAATGATTACGCTCCAAATTCACCAGTAGTATTTAATATCGTATATCAAATCCATAGTATATTCTGAGAGATTATATAAATTACATTTGTTTCTTACTTTAGTTAAAATTTCTGATTATGTATATTATGCCTGATTATGTATAATTCCCTCATTATGTATGTGTTGTAATGCAAATTGTGGTCTATAAATTTTGCGTTTCCGGAGTCCATGCCGATATATCTCGTTACAGTCATCATCAGGGGATGAGGAGATCATTAATGCGTCGTAGTTTTTGAATGACCATTGGTCTTATAGTTGCAGACAACTCTATTTACTAGAAAATGGGGAGGTGGGGGGAATGTCGTTGCCCCGAATTTACGCTCTAAATTCACAAGAAATATTGAATATGTTATACAAAATCCGGAATATATTCTAAGAGGAATTACACATGTATATTAGGTTGGGTCGGAAAAAAAAAATATTTTCGATGATGGCTAGTGCGGAAAAGTAGCCACTGGTGGCCGTAAGTTCACACAAAAAATTTGAGATTTTCTGGACAATTCCTTGGTTTGCCGAAAATGGCTTGAAGTTTTTCTAAAATGCTGATTTTTTAACTTTTCAGCAACATTTAAAAAAAATGTTAAATTCAATTTATTTTGTTTGTATTTAATGTCATGTTTAATATGTAAAATGTTTAAATAAGCTCTCATTATGTATTATTTAATAGCTATGAGTAATTTAAATTGGGTGATTTTCATAAGCTTTTCGCGTATAAGTGGGGAAAAGTTACAAGTATAGATTGAATCTTTCGTCGGCTCGGTTTGTCTCTTTAGACTTTATGTTTTATGTTACTTGCCCTCCTTTTTTCTTTCGATGCGTTAAGGGTCACACATTTCGGTGATGGACCACAGCATGCCTCGACAGAAAATCTGGAAGGAGAGGAGAGATTTGAGCGGAAACCAATAACAAACACTTTTAGTCGTCGATAAGAGACACGATGAGGGAGAAACTGCGAGGTGGGATGTTAATTATTTTTTTCGCAGTAAAATACAGATATTGGCTGAAAATTGAAATTATGCATAACAGGCAATTTGACTGAATCAGAATTTGAACCAGGACTTTCAAAAGCAGACACACCCAAACGCATAACCCTTTCTCGCTCAGCGTTCGCCGCATTTAGAGCTGGTATATTAGATAAGAAAATTGCAAAAGAGCTTCATCCCTTGTTCAAAACGTATAAATTGTGACAGATGGGGGTAAGGACCTCGTCCTCGATAAAAAGAAGGTCAGATGGGGAAAACTAATGAGGTGCCCCAACAGGAATCGGCTCGAAGAAAGCGATACGAAGATTTCTGCACCCTATTAGTGTAGCCCCGATTGGACCTTTAAAGTTCTTTTTTTTCTATGAAGATCATTTTATCTTTTCTACCATGCTTATAATTTTTCTTCCTCCAAGATCTTCCTCCTACTATATCTTCTCTGCAAGTTTCTTTTTCTGTCTCCTGTGACCTTGTTTTTATCAATAACGAGATACTTGTTCTATTCTGTCACAATTCTTGCATATTGAAACACGAAAGAAGCTCTTAAGTTAATTTCCCTATCTAATATGCTAGTTCTAAATGTAGTGAAAGTGTGAGAAAGGGATATGCTTTTAGAACTGTCTGCTTTTGAAGGCCATGGTTCAAATTCTGATTCAGTCGAAATGCCTCCACCACTTGAATTTTCAACAATATCCCAATTTTACAGCAGAAATATAATTAACATCCCATCTCGCATTTCTCCCTCATCCTCAGGACGACCCACTGTGTTTGTAAGAGTTTCCGGTCAACTCTCTCCTCTCCTTCCAGATTTGCTATCGAGGCATATTGTGGTCCATCATCAAAATGTATGACCCCCCACCGCATCAAAAGAAAAAAGAAGGGCAAAACACAAGCAAGTAAGATAAAAAAAATTAAAGAGAGAAACCGATGCGATGAAAGGTTCAAAAGATACTTACAACTTTTCACCGCTTATACGCGAAAAGCTTATGAAAATCACCCAATTTAAATTACTCATAGCTATTAAATAATACATAATGAGAGCTTATTTAAACATTTTACATATTAAACATAACATTTCAAGTAAACACAAGCACCGAGCCGACGAAAGATTCAATCTATACTTGTAACTTTTCCCCACTTATACGCGAAAAGGCTATAAAAATCGAATAATTTAAAATACACATAGCTATTAAATAATAAATAATCAGAGTTTATTTAAACATTTGGCACATTAAACATGACATTTCAAGTAAACACAAGCAAAATAAATTGAATTTAATATTTTTTAAAATTTTACTGAAAAAGTTCAAAAATGAGCATTTTAGCAAAACTTCAAGCCATTTCCGGCAAATCAAGGAATTGTCCAAAAAATTCTCAGATTTTTTGTGTGAACTTAGTGCCACCAGTGGCAAATTTTCCGAACTACACATTATCGAAAATCGAAAAAAAAAATTTTTTCGGCCCACCCTAATATACATTATTATTACCCCTACCGTTACATGTGTTACTAAAGGAAGAAACAAGTGTAATGATCTGCTCTCTTACAATATTCCTCGGATTTTGTATGACGTATTAAATATTTCTTTTTAGTTTGGAGCCTAATCACTGGACAACTCCCCATCCCCGCCCCATCTTCTTCTAATAAACATCCTCGTCTACAATTATAAAAACAACGGTCATAAAAAAAAGAAAAAAAACGACGTTTTGAAGATTTCCTTATCCGCGATGATGACTTTAATAAATTATTTTAAGCTTTTAAACCGCATGTAAATTTTTTGAATACCTTTTTATTATGGATTTAGGATATTATAACATATCTAAATACTTTGAGCACCTTTTTAGATGGTTTTAAATTTTCAAAACCAATGTAAATACTTTTAGCACCTTTCTAGTAAAACTTAAACCATTTATAAAATCTCAAGGTGAACATCACGTTCTGCAAATATAATATAGTTTAATCTATTTATTTTATTTAAGATACTAAAAATGGTCTAAAAAACAAATAAATGTAGTACTAGTCATCTTATCCAAACTTTCATTTATTAACCTAATAAATATGTAAAATAAAATTTGGAATATATTATTTTTACATTTTTTCGAAAAAAACACAAACCGTAAAAACGCATACCACAACTAAAACCTCCCTTTCAGCAGTTATCACTCAGACAAATCTGAAAGCAAGCTGTTTCCTGTGACCCTGTAAATGAACGATAAATGTTATACACACCATGTTCTACAGTAAACATCAAAAAGTGCCCTTAAATAATGACATCACATTATGTTCCATATAGTATAACATCGTTAAAATACATTACAAATATTTTCTCTACGTACACCATTATTTCACAGATTTTTTTTTCTGTGACGCTACGAGTGAATGATAAACACTTTGAATATCACATTCTACAGTAAATGTAATTTTTTTTCCGAAATGCATGTTTATTATTTTAAATATAGTGTACCTTAACTAAAAAACACTGAAGACTATTTTAGACCCCAGACTGTAATGCAACAGAATTCTTTTGAGTGTTCTAGTCAACGAACTATAGTTTATAAATACTTCATTTTAATAGTAAGCATTGAATAGGAAATTTTAAAGACATATATAAATTATACTGCAACGCGATTATGTTTACATAAGTTACAACACGAAATGACAGCAGACGGTTTACGCAAAATGAGCATATAGACACGTTGACGGAAAGTGATAAACATGCACTTTAACTTCGACGACACTATTTAGCAATAAAAAAAACATAAATAGGATTTTATTTCTTTTTATTAACACTGATGTTTCTAGCAGTACATTAAAATTGATTGGATTATCGGAACGATAACTAACTATATTTAATGATCTTATGTTTGAAGGTTAATGTGTTTTCAATATGTAGAACAGAAATGTCGCATCTTCATTATTAACTGCATGGGATTTTTTATGGTGCCTTAATTATTAGAAACAGAAGAAAAAATATATAAATTATTAACAATTATATGTTTTTGTAAACTTAACGGCCCTATAACAAGAAAGAAAAACATAAGTGTTTGGTTCTTTTATGTGTTTTAAAACTTAAAACTGCAGATGAAAGTAGAACAAGTGAAAGTAAAATTTAATTTTATATACGTATTCAGTAGATTTGTAAAAATACATTTTAGACAAACTTTATTTATGAAGTAACTCAAGTTTATGTCCATTATAATGCAGAAAATGAGAAATATCAAATCCTATTACAAAGCAATGAATTTTTTTGGAACAAGTGTTTGTGAATACGTTTCAATAATAATATAAAAAATTTTATGCAAATAGTAGGCAATTTTAGTTACGGCAATTTGAAAACCATTATTTCAAAAAAGTATTATTCTTCTCACTTAATGGCAAAAATATGCGTTTTAAAATAGGTGAAGATTAGTATTAAAAAACTGTAATATAAGAAATGTTAGAAAAAACTCACGCCACATAAAAAAAACATAAATTATTTGTAAAGTTCTTGCATGAGTGAGCGCAGGTCGTACACATACAGAACATATTTAAATATTATGTGTATAAAATTTACCAACTATCGTATATTCATGAAAAAATATTTTTTAATTTTATTGAAATAAACATGGTTTTTTATGTAAAAAGGGAATTTTTTAATTAATTTTTAAATTAGTGACAAAATATACTAGGATTATAAAAATTATGTACACAGGTGTGTAACCAGTTATAATTGTACATTATAGTTCTTGTTATGTATATAAAATTTTCAAGCTTTCTTCTGTTTATGTCAAATATCTTTTACACTCTTATTTAAATTGACTTTTTTTTTTTTTTAAATCTAGACAGGGTATTTTTTGATTGATTTTTAACTAATTTCCTTTTATATTAAAATTGTAAAAATTTTCAACAGAAGTGTATCTCCGATAATCGTCCTAAACTTTAATATTTTTAGAAGATCATTATGAATTAAAAATTTATATTTAGGGCATATTTTGTTAGCTATGCCACAAGTGCTAAATCGCCAAATATTTTTTAGTGTTACAATTGCATATATTTTGCAAGAATATTGGTTTTCAATATGATCTCAACCACGCTCGCTAATGCTACATTTTTTGCACTAAAAAGTAGAAAATCAAAAATAAGAATGTAATATATACATTTTTTTTATCAATTCAATTTTCACAATTGTATCACTTAATAGTTTATTATTAAATAAAATAGGATGTTTTGTACACTAAAATGAATCAGATGAAGAATTATATAAAAGAAGTTCTGGTACTGTGGAATACTAATTACATTTTTATTTGAATGGCATCAGAAAAAAATTAGATGCATTAAAAGATAGTAAGGAACAAATTTTGACAATTTCGTAACACATTTTTAATGCGTTTAAAGTAGTAGAGCTAAAAACACATCAGTGTTTAGATTTTTTTAAAAGTTACACTTTTCGGCTAATACCAACCAGTCGGATAATATAGAACAAAAGGAATAAGAAATATTAAAATTGTAAGAAAAACACAATTTGAAATAATAATCAAAATAATTCGATGAGTAAGACTTAGTAAATCATCTAAAATAATCGGATTATTTGAAAAATTGTTTTAATTTTCAGACTCCTCTTGAAACAGTTCTCTACAAGATATTTCATATTACACGAAACATAACATGCTAACTCATCAGCAAGTTATCATAGAGGAAAACTGACTAGCACAGCAATAAATATAAATGTCCAATTTTATTTTGAACTTGGTAATAATCAGTGGCGGTGAAATTTTATAATTACTTTGAATTTTAAAAAATTTCCCATCAAAAATCTTCAAAAATTGGGATTAAGATTTTATTTCACCGCGTTAATGCAACAATAGGTATCCAAACAGAACTGAGTACAGTGCTTTATGGGTGTACTAGGAAGTGGTATCGCCAGATTTACGCTCTGCTGCAACACCATATGCGCCAAATATTGAAGTATTCGATATTTTCCGATCATTCCATAATAGCCGAACTTCTTCTGTATCTTTTATCAATTCACAAGCTCGCAAATATAACCAAGCTTAAAAAAGCGGGGATTTTTTTATATTTGGTGTCAACACTAACCTAATATATTGTGATGGAAAATATTTGGAAAAATCATGAACTGCAGTCATGAAATTGGGCGTGATTTTGAAGGTAAACGTTTAATGATTATAAAAGAGTGCAAATTAAATAAACTTTTTCTTTTTGCTTCCACACTTATTCATCTTTAGATTTAATATTGATAATGATTTGTTGTAGTTTTGTAGTTTGGGAACTCTTTTTCAAATTTTCTACTACGCATTTCATCTACATACAGGGTGCAAAGGAAAGTCCCTTTAACCTGAAAATACTTGTGAACGGAGAGAACCAGCTATGCAAGTGAGGAAACGGTATAGTAAAGCGACTAAGCCCGATTTAATGAAAACGACAGCAGCGCCCCTAGTGGCGAAATTTGGAAGATAGCCACTGCAAATCGAAAACGAAAAGAGATAGAGCAAAATTTCCAGTTAGAAAGTTTTAGAGCATCAATTAATTAATAGAATACGACATATAGTTTACATGGATAAGGTAAATCTTCGACTGTTTACCCAAAAATGTCCGAAATCGATGCACTCCATTTTGTGTAAACGTTTGAATGGAATAGTCAGAAGTATGAAGAAATACGCACAATTTATGCTATAAATACGTACTTATCTCAATACATTTTGATAACATCACACAGAAAAAAAAGACAAACTGTCTCACAGTGATAAAAAGTTCATATTCAGTATGTTCGAAAAGTTCGCCATTGCTCGCGATATACGTTTGTATTCGTGAGAGTAATTCTGCATGCACATTTATCAGCATGGAACGTCTATTGCAAGCCTTTTCAATACGACGACATAGATTTAACCCTTTCAAAGGTGGTAGCTAGACGGTCTAGCCATCTAATTTTAATTTCAAAACTGACAAATGTCATAAAGAATATTTTAATAAAATTTTGCTTTTGTAATTAAAGTGCAAATTAACGGGTTTTTCTTTTCAGAGAGATTCGTTTGAATATTCTGTTTTCAGTCAATTATTTCATCAGTTTACGAACAGAATTCTTCTGGCCTTGAAAGGGTTATTCTAGAACTTTAAATGCATTAGAAACTGAATCTTTACAGACATTACAACACAGTACAACGTCACAATCTGCAATTGTGCACTGCTACATTTCCGGAATGCGAATAGGTAAAGTAGAATCGTCGCTCATCGATTTCGGACATTTTTGGGTATGCAGGCGACGATTTATCTTATCCGTGTGAATCAAATGTCGTTTCGTACTAATTAATTGATTCTCTAAAACTTTCTAATTGGAAAATTTGCTCTACCTCTTTCGTTTTCGATTTGCAATGGCTATCTTCCAAATTTCGCCACTAGGGGTGCTGCTGTCGTTTGCATTAGGTCGGGCGTAGTCGCTTTAATGTACTGTTACCTCACTTGTATAGCTGCAGCTCTCTCCGTTCGCATGTATTTTCAGGTTAAATGGACTTTCCTTTGCACCCTGTAGATTAACGCTTGGCATATGTGTTATAGCATATTGGTCATAAGGAAACGTAATAGTAAGTAATTTTAAATATATGTATATAAGTGCGAGTAGTAAGTCAAAATTACGTCCATTTCTAATCATATCATAATATTAAAATACTTATTTGCTTAAAAGACGTTATAAAAACACATTAAAAGTAAATTAAAAACTCTTTATTTACATGTTTCAACTCATTTTCTGGGTCGTCGTCAGAATGTATAATAGAAAATTACAAATGCATAATGAAAAATGGAAAATGGAAAAAATCATCGAAAATAAACAAGTAAATTTAAAAACCCTTTATTTACATGTTTCAACTCATTTTCTGAATCGTCGTCAGAATGTATAATAGAAAATTACAAATGCATAATGAAAAATGGAAAATGGAAAAAATCATCGAAAATAAGCAAGTAAATAAAAATTAGACCTGTAGATGATTTATGCATCCAGATCCGATAAAGAGCCAAGATTAAAGGAAGTGTTGGAAGCACCATCTTCTAATTTCATGTCAATGCATTTGAATTCATATAAACAACCATAAGACTTCATTTTTATCCAGCATAGATGAATGATACAAATGTAAATAAGTGCGAGTTGTAAGTCAAAATTACGTCCATTTCTAATCATATCATAATATTAAAATATTTATTTGCTAAAAAGACGCTATAAAAACACATTAAAAGTAAATTACAAACCCTTTATTTACATGTTTCAACTCATTTTCTGAATCGTCGTCAGAATGTATAATAGAAAATTACAAATGCATAATGATAAATGGAAAAAAATCATCGAAAATAAACAAGTAAATAAAAATTAGACCTGTAGATGATTTATGCATCCAGATCCGATAAAGAGCCAAGATTAAAGGAAGTGTTGGAAGCACCATCTTCTAGTTTCATGTCAATGCATTTGAATTCATATAAACAACCATAAGACTTCATTTTTATCCAGCATAGATGAATGATACAAATGTAAATAAGGGCGAGTTGTAAGTCAAAATTACGTCCATTTCTAATCATATCATAATATTAAAATATTTATTTGCTAAAAAGACGTTATAAAAACACATTAAAAGTAAATTACAAACCCTTTATTTACATGTTTCAACTCATTTTCTGAATCGTCGTCAGAATGTATAATAGAAAATTACAAATGCATAATGAAAAATGGAAAATGGAAAAAATCACCGAAAATAAGCAAGTAAATAAAAATTAGACCTGTAGATGATTTATGCATCCAGATCCGATAAAGAGCCAAGATTAAAGGAAGTGTTGGAAGCACCATCTTCTAGATTCATGTCAATGCATTTGAATTCATATAAACAACCATAAGACTTCATTTTTATCCAGCATAGATGAATGATACAAATGTAAATAAGTGCGAGTTGTAAGTCAAAATTACGTCCATTTCTAATCATATCATAATATTAAAATATTTATTTGCTAAAAAGACGTTATAAAAACACATTAAAAGTAAATTACAAACCCTTTATTTACATGTTTCAACTCATTTTCTGAATCGTCGTCAGAATGTATAATAGAAAATTACAAATGCATAATGAAAAATGGAAAATGGAAAAAAATCATCGAAAATAAACAAGTAAATAAAAATTAGACCTGTAGATGATTTATGCATCCAGATCCGATAAAGAGCCAAGATTAAAGGAAGTGTTGGAAGCACCATCTTCTAGTTTCATGTCAATGCATTTGAATTCATATAAACAACCATAAGACTTCATTTTTATCCAGCATAGATGAATGATACAAATGTAAATAAGTGCGAGTAGCAAGTCAAAATTACGTCCATTTCTAATCATATCATAATATTAAAATATTTATTTGCTAAAAAGACGTTATAAAAACACATTAAAAGTAAATTACAAACCCTTTATTTACATGTTTCAACTCATTTTCTGAATCGTCGTCAGAATGTATAATTGAAAATTACAAATGCATAATGAAAAATGGAAAATGGAAAAAAATCATCGAAAATAAACAAGTAAATAAAAATGAGACCTGTACACTGGATGATTTATGCATCCAGATCCGATAAAGAGCCAAGATTAAAGGAAGTGTTGGAAGCACCATCTTCTAGTTTCATGTCAATGCATTTGAATTCATATAAACAACCATAAGACTTCATTTTTATCCAGCATAGATGAATGATACAAATGTAAATAAGTGCGAGTAGCAAGTCAAAATTACGTCCATTTCTAATCATATCATAATATTAAAATATTTATTTGCTAAAAAGACGTTATAAAAACACATTAAAAGTAAATTACAAACCCTTTATTTACATCTTTCAACTCATTTTCTGAATCGTCGTCAGAATGTATAATAGAAAATTACAAATGCATAATGAAAAATGGAAAATGGAAAAAAATCATCGAAAATAAACAAGTAAATAAAAATTAGACCTGTAGATGATTTATGCATCCAGATCCGATAAAGAGCCAAGATTAAAGGAAGTGTTGGAAGCACCATCTTCTAGTTTCATGTCAATGCATTTGAATTCATATAAACAACCATAAGACTTCATTTTTATCCAGCATAGATGAATGATACAAATGTAAATAAGTGCGAGTAGCAAGTCAAAATTACGTCCATTTCTAATCATATCATAATATTAAAATATTTATTTGCTAAAAAGACGTTATAAAAACACATTAAAAGTAAATTACAAACCCTTTATTTACATGTTTCAACACATTTTCTGAATCGTCGTCAGAATGTATAATAGAAAATTACAAATGCATAATGAAAAATGGAAAATGGAAAAAAATCATCGAAAATAAACAAGTAAATAAAAATTAGACCTGTAGATGATTTATGCATCCAGATCCGATAAAGAGCCAAGATTAAAGGAAGTGTTGGAAGCACCATCTTCTAATTTCATGTCAATGCATTTGAATTCATATAAACAACCATAAGACTTCATTTTTATCCAGCATAGATGAATGATACAAATGTAAATAACTGCGAGTTGTAAGTCAAAATTACGTCCATTTCTAATCATATCATAATATTAAAATATTTATTTGCTAAAAAGACGCTATAAAAACACATTAAAAGTAAATTACAAACCCTTTATTTACATGTTTCAACTCATTTTCTGAATCGTCGTCAGAATGTATAATAGAAAATTACAAATGCATAATGATAAATGGAAAAAAATCATCGAAAATAAACAAGTAAATAAAAATTAGACCTGTAGATGATTTATGCATCCAGATCCGATAAAGAGCCAAGATTAAAGGAAGTGTTGGAAGCACCATCTTCTAGTTTCATGTCAATGCATTTGAATTCATATAAACAACCATAAGACTTCATTTTTATCCAGCATAGATGAATGATACAAATGTAAATAAGGGCGAGTTGTAAGTCAAAATTACGTCCATTTCTAATCATATCATAATATTAAAATATTTATTTGCTAAAAAGACGTTATAAAAACACATTAAAAGTAAATTACAAACCCTTTATTTACATGTTTCAACTCATTTTCTGAATCGTCGTCAGAATGTATAATAGAAAATTACAAATGCATAATGAAAAATGGAAAATGGAAAAAATCATCGAAAATAAGCAAGTAAATAAAAATTAGACCTGTAGATGATTTATGCATCCAGATCCGATAAAGAGCCAAGATTAAAGGAAGTGTTGGAAGCACCATCTTCTAGATTCATGTCAATGCATTTGAATTCATATAAACAACCATAAGACTTCATTTTTATCCAGCATAGATGAATGATACAAATGTAAATAAGTGCGAGTTGTAAGTCAAAATTACGTCCATTTCTAATCATATCATAATATTAAAATATTTATTTGCTAAAAAGACGCTATAAAAACACATTAAAAGTAAATTACAAACCCTTTATTTACATGTTTCAACTCATTTTCTGAATCGTCGTCAGAATGTATAATAGAAAATTACAAATGCATAATGATAAATGGAAAAAAATCATCGAAAATAAACAAGTAAATAAAAATTAGACCTGTAGATGATTTATGCATCCAGATCCGATAAAGAGCCAAGATTAAAGGAAGTGTTGGAAGCACCATCTTCTAGTTTCATGTCAATGCATTTGAATTCATATAAACAACCATAAGACTTCATTTTTATCCAGCATAGATGAATGATACAAATGTAAATAAGTGCGAGTAGCAAGTCAAAATTACGTCCATTTCTAATCATATCATAATATTAAAATATTTATTTGCTAAAAAGACGTTATAAAAACACATTAAAAGTAAATTACAAACCCTTTGTTTACATGTTTCAACTCATTTTCTGAATCGTCGTCAGAATGTATAATAGAAAATTACAAATGCATAATGAAAAATGGAAAATGGAAAAAAATCATCGAAAATAAACAATTAAATAAAAAATTAGACCTGTAGATGATTTATGCATCCAGATCCGATAAAGAGCCAAGATTAAAGGAAGTGTTGGAAGCACCATCTTCTAGTTTCATGTCAATGCATTTGAATTCATATAAACAACCATAAGACTTCATTTTTATCCAGCATAGATGAATGATACAAATGTAAATAAGTGCGAGTAGCAAGTCAAAATTACGTCCATTTTTAATCATATCATAATATTAAAATATTTATTTGCTAAAAAGACGTTATAAAAACACATTAAAAGTAAATTACAAACCCTTTATTTACATGTTTCAACACATTTTCTGAATCGTCGTCAGAATGTATAATAGAAAATTACAAATGCATAATGAAAAATGGAAAATGGAAAAAAATCATCGAAAATAAACAAGTAAATAAAAATTAGACCTGTAGATGATTTATGCATCCAGATCCGATAAAGAGCCAAGATTAAAGGAAGTGTTGGAAGCACCATCTTCTAGTTTCATGTCAATGCATTTGAATTCATATAAACAACCATAAGACTTCATTTTTATCCAGCATAGATGAATGATACAAATGTAAATAAGTGCGAGTAGCAAGTCAAAATTGCGTCCATTTCTAATCATATCATAATATTAAAATATTTATTTGCTAAAAAGACGTTATAAAAACACATTAAAAGTAAATTACAAACCCTTTATTTACATGTTTCAATACATTTTCTGAATCGTCGTCAGAATGTATAATAGAAAATTAGAAATGCATAATGAAAAATGGAAAATGGAAAAAAATCATCGAAAATAAACAAGTAAATAAAAATTAGACCTGTAGATGATTTATGCATCCAGATCCGATAAAGAGCCGAGATTAAAGGAAGTGTTGGAAGCACCATCTTCTAGTTTCTTGTCAATGCATTTGAATTCATGTAAACAACCATAAGACTTCATTTTTATCCAGCATAGATGAATGATACAAATGTAAATAAGTGCGAGTAGGAAGTCAAAATTACGTCCATTTCTAATCATATCATAATATTAAAATATTTATTTGCTAAAAAGACGTTATAAAAACACATTAAAAGTAAATTACAAACCCTTTATTTACATGTTTCAACTCATTTTCTGAATCGTCGTCAGAATGTATAATAGACAATTACAAATGCATAATGAAAAATGGAAAATGGAAAAAAATCATCGAAAATAAACAAGTAAATAAAAATTAGACCTGTAGATGATTTATGCATCCAGATCCGATAAAGAGCCAAGATCAAAGGAAGTGTTGGAAGCACCATCTTCTAGTTTCATGTCAATGCATTTGAATTCATATAAACAACCATAAGACTTCATTTTTATCCAGCATAGATGAATGATACAAATGTAAATATGTGCGAGTAGCAAGTCAAAATTACGTCCATTTCTAATCATATCACAATATTAAAATATTTATTTGCTAAAAAGTCGTTATAAAAACACATTAAAAGTAAATTACAAACCCTTTATTTACATGTTTCAACACATTTTCTGAATCGTCGTCAGAATGTATAATAGAAAATTACAAATGCATAATGAAAAATGGAAAATGGAAAAAAATCATCGAAAATAAACAAGTAAATAAAAATTAGACCTGTAGATGATTTATGCATCCAGATCCGATAAAGAGCCAAGATTAAAGGAAGTGTTGGAAGCACCATCTTCTAGTTTCATGTCAATGCATTTGAATTCATATAAACAACCATAAGACTTCATTTTTATCCAGCATAGATGAATGATACAAATGTAAATAACTGCGAGTAGCAAGTCAAAATTACGTCCATTTCTAATCATATCACAATATTAAAATATTTATTTGCTAAAAAGTCGTTATAAAAACACATTAAAAGTAAATTACAAACCCTTTATTTACATGTTTCAACTCATTTTCTGAATCGTCGTCAGAATGTATAATAGAAAATTACAAATGCATAATGATAAATGGAAAAAAAATCATCGAAAATAAACAAGTAAATAAAAATTAGACCTGTAGATGATTTATGCATCCAGATCCGATAAAGAGCCAAGATTAAAGGAAGTGTTGGAAGCACCATCTTCTAGTTTCATGTCAATGCATTTGAATTCATATAAACAACCATAAGACTTCATTTTTATCCAGCATAGATGAATGATACAAATGTAAATAAGGGCGAGTTGTAAGTCAAAATTACGTCCATTTCTAATCATATCATAATATTAAAATATTTATTTGCTAAAAAGACGTTATAAAAACACATTAAAAGTAAATTACAAACCCTTTATTTACATGTTTCAACTCATTTTCTGAATCGTCGTCAGAATGTATAATAGAAAATTACAAATGCATAATGAAAAATGGAAAATGGAAAAAAATCATCGAAAATAAACAAGTAAATAAAAATTAGACCTGTAGATGATTTATGCATCCAGATCCGATAAAGAGCCAAGATTAAAGGAAGTGTTGGAAGCACCATCTTCTAATTTCATGTCAATGCATTTGAATTCATATAAACAACCATAAGACTTCATTTTTATCCAGCATAGATGAATGATACAAATGTAAATAAGTGCGAGTTGTAAGTCAAAATTACGTCCATTTCTAATCATATCATAATATTAAAATATTTATTTGCTAAAAAGACGTTATAAAAACACATTAAAAGTAAATTACAAACCCTTTATTTACATGTTTCAACTCATTTTCTGAATCGTCGTCAGAATGTATAATAGAAAATTACAAATGCATAATGAAAAATGGAAAATGGAAAAAAATCATCGAAAATAAACAAGTAAATAAAAATTAGACCTGTAGATGATTTATGCATCCAGATCCGATAAAGAGCCAAGATTAAAGGAAGTGTTGGAAGCACCATCTTCTAATTTCATGTCAATGCATTTGAATTCATATAAACAACCATAAGACTTCATTTTTATCCAGCATAGATGAATGATACAAATGTAAATAAGTGCGAGTTGTAAGTCAAAATTACGTCCATTTCTAATCATATCATAATATTAAAATATTTATTTGCTAAAAAGACTCTATAAAAACACATTAAAAGTAAATTACAAACCCTTTATTTACATGTTTCAACTCATTTTCTGAATCGTCGTCAGAATGTATAATAGAAAATTACAAATGCATAATGAAAAATGGAAAATGGAAAAAATCACCGAAAATAAGCAAGTAAATAAAAATTAGACCTGTAGATGATTTATGCATCCAGATCCGATAAAGAGCCAAGATTAAAGGAAGTGTTGGAAGCACCATCTTCTAGATTCATGTCAATGCATTTGAATTCATATAAACAACCATAAGACTTCATTTTTATCCAGCATAGATGAATGATACAAATGTAAATAAGTGCGAGTTGTAAGTCAAAATTACGTCCATTTCTAATCATATCATAATATTAAAATATTTATTTGCTAAAAAGACGTTATAAAAACACATTAAAAGTAAATTACAAACCCTTTATTTACATGTTTCAACTCATTTTCTGAATCGTCGTCAGAATGTATAATAGAAAATTACAAATGCATAATGAAAAATGGAAAATGGAAAAAAATCATCGAAAATAAACAAGTAAATAAAAATTAGACCTGTAGATGATTTATGCATCCAGATCCGATAAAGAGCCAAGATTAAAGGAAGTGTTGGAAGCACCATCTTCTAGTTTCATGTCAATGCATTTGAATTCATATAAACAACCATAAGACTTCATTTTTATCCAGCATAGATGAATGATACAAATGTAAATAAGTGCGAGTAGCAAGTCAAAATTACGTCCATTTCTAATCATATCATAATATTAAAATATTTATTTGCTAAAAAGACGTTATAAAAACACATTAAAAGTAAATTACAAACCCTTTATTTACATGTTTCAACTCATTTTCTGAATCGTCGTCAGAATGTATAATTGAAAATTACAAATGCATAATGAAAAATGGAAAATGGAAAAAAATCATCGAAAATAAACAAGTAAATAAAAATGAGACCTGTACACTGGATGATTTATGCATCCAGATCCGATAAAGAGCCAAGATTAAAGGAAGTGTTGGAAGCACCATCTTCTAGTTTCATGTCAATGCATTTGAATTCATATAAACAACCATAAGACTTCATTTTTATCCAGCATAGATGAATGATACAAATGTAAATAAGTGCGAGTAGCAAGTCAAAATTACGTCCATTTCTAATCATATCATAATATTAAAATATTTATTTGCTAAAAAGACGTTATAAAAACACATTAAAAGTAAATTACAAACCCTTTATTTACATCTTTCAACTCATTTTCTGAATCGTCGTCAGAATGTATAATAGAAAATTACAAATGCATAATGAAAAATGGAAAATGGAAAAAAATCATCGAAAATAAACAAGTAAATAAAAATTAGACCTGTAGATGATTTATGCATCCAGATCCGATAAAGAGCCAAGATTAAAGGAAGTGTTGGAAGCACCATCTTCTAGTTTCATGTCAATGCATTTGAATTCATATAAACAACCATAAGACTTCATTTTTATCCAGCATAGATGAATGATACAAATGTAAATAAGTGCGAGTAGCAAGTCAAAATTACGTCCATTTCTAATCATATCATAATATTAAAATATTTATTTGCTAAAAAGACGTTATAAAAACACATTAAAAGTAAATTACAAACCCTTTATTTACATGTTTCAACACATTTTCTGAATCGTCGTCAGAATGTATAATAGAAAATTACAAATGCATAATGAAAAATGGAAAATGGAAAAAAATCATCGAAAATAAACAAGTAAATAAAAATTAGACCTGTAGATGATTTATGCATCCAGATCCGATAAAGAGCCAAGATTAAAGGAAGTGTTGGAAGCACCATCTTCTAATTTCATGTCAATGCATTTGAATTCATATAAACAACCATAAGACTTCATTTTTATCCAGCATAGATGAATGATACAAATGTAAATAACTGCGAGTTGTAAGTCAAAATTACGTCCATTTCTAATCATATCATAATATTAAAATATTTATTTGCTAAAAAGACGCTATAAAAACACATTAAAAGTAAATTACAAACCCTTTATTTACATGTTTCAACTCATTTTCTGAATCGTCGTCAGAATGTATAATAGAAAATTACAAATGCATAATGATAAATGGAAAAAAATCATCGAAAATAAACAAGTAAATAAAAATTAGACCTGTAGATGATTTATGCATCCAGATCCGATAAAGAGCCAAGATTAAAGGAAGTGTTGGAAGCACCATCTTCTAGTTTCATGTCAATGCATTTGAATTCATATAAACAACCATAAGACTTCATTTTTATCCAGCATAGATGAATGATACAAATGTAAATAAGGGCGAGTTGTAAGTCAAAATTACGTCCATTTCTAATCATATCATAATATTAAAATATTTATTTGCTAAAAAGACGTTATAAAAACACATTAAAAGTAAATTACAAACCCTTTATTTACATGTTTCAACTCATTTTCTGAATCGTCGTCAGAATGTATAATAGAAAATTACAAATGCATAATGAAAAATGGAAAATGGAAAAAATCATCGAAAATAAGCAAGTAAATAAAAATTAGACCTGTAGATGATTTATGCATCCAGATCCGATAAAGAGCCAAGATTAAAGGAAGTGTTGGAAGCACCATCTTCTAGATTCATGTCAATGCATTTGAATTCATATAAACAACCATAAGACTTCATTTTTATCCAGCATAGATGAATGATACAAATGTAAATAAGTGCGAGTTGTAAGTCAAAATTACGTCCATTTCTAATCATATCATAATATTAAAATATTTATTTGCTAAAAAGACGCTATAAAAACACATTAAAAGTAAATTACAAACCCTTTATTTACATGTTTCAACTCATTTTCTGAATCGTCGTCAGAATGTATAATAGAAAATTACAAATGCATAATGATAAATGGAAAAAAATCATCGAAAATAAACAAGTAAATAAAAATTAGACCTGTAGATGATTTATGCATCCAGATCCGATAAAGAGCCAAGATTAAAGGAAGTGTTGGAAGCACCATCTTCTAGTTTCATGTCAATGCATTTGAATTCATATAAACAACCATAAGACTTCATTTTTATCCAGCATAGATGAATGATACAAATGTAAATAAGTGCGAGTAGCAAGTCAAAATTACGTCCATTTCTAATCATATCATAATATTAAAATATTTATTTGCTAAAAAGACGTTATAAAAACACATTAAAAGTAAATTACAAACCCTTTGTTTACATGTTTCAACTCATTTTCTGAATCGTCGTCAGAATGTATAATAGAAAATTACAAATGCATAATGAAAAATGGAAAATGGAAAAAAATCATCGAAAATAAACAATTAAATAAAAAATTAGACCTGTAGATGATTTATGCATCCAGATCCGATAAAGAGCCAAGATTAAAGGAAGTGTTGGAAGCACCATCTTCTAGTTTCATGTCAATGCATTTGAATTCATATAAACAACCATAAGACTTCATTTTTATCCAGCATAGATGAATGATACAAATGTAAATAAGTGCGAGTAGCAAGTCAAAATTACGTCCATTTTTAATCATATCATAATATTAAAATATTTATTTGCTAAAAAGACGTTATAAAAACACATTAAAAGTAAATTACAAACCCTTTATTTACATGTTTCAACACATTTTCTGAATCGTCGTCAGAATGTATAATAGAAAATTACAAATGCATAATGAAAAATGGAAAATGGAAAAAAATCATCGAAAATAAACAAGTAAATAAAAATTAGACCTGTAGATGATTTATGCATCCAGATCCGATAAAGAGCCAAGATTAAAGGAAGTGTTGGAAGCACCATCTTCTAGTTTCATGTCAATGCATTTGAATTCATATAAACAACCATAAGACTTCATTTTTATCCAGCATAGATGAATGATACAAATGTAAATAAGTGCGAGTAGCAAGTCAAAATTGCGTCCATTTCTAATCATATCATAATATTAAAATATTTATTTGCTAAAAAGACGTTATAAAAACACATTAAAAGTAAATTACAAACCCTTTATTTACATGTTTCAATACATTTTCTGAATCGTCGTCAGAATGTATAATAGAAAATTAGAAATGCATAATGAAAAATGGAAAATGGAAAAAAATCATCGAAAATAAACAAGTAAATAAAAATTAGACCTGTAGATGATTTATGCATCCAGATCCGATAAAGAGCCAAGATTAAAGGAAGTGTTGGAAGCACCATCTTCTAGTTTCTTGTCAATGCATTTGAATTCATGTAAACAACCATAAGACTTCATTTTTATCCAGCATAGATGAATGATACAAATGTAAATAAGTGCGAGTAGGAAGTCAAAATTACGTCCATTTCTAATCATATCATAATATTAAAATATTTATTTGCTAAAAAGACGTTATAAAAACACATTAAAAGTAAATTACAAACCCTTTATTTACATGTTTCAACTCATTTTCTGAATCGTCGTCAGAATGTATAATAGACAATTACAAATGCATAATGAAAAATGGAAAATGGAAAAAAATCATCGAAAATAAACAAGTAAATAAAAATTAGACCTGTAGATGATTTATGCATCCAGATCCGATAAAGAGCCAAGATCAAAGGAAGTGTTGGAAGCACCATCTTCTAGTTTCATGTCAATGCATTTGAATTCATATAAACAACCATAAGACTTCATTTTTATCCAGCATAGATGAATGATACAAATGTAAATATGTGCGAGTAGCAAGTCAAAATTACGTCCATTTCTAATCATATCACAATATTAAAATATTTATTTGCTAAAAAGTCGTTATAAAAACACATTAAAAGTAAATTACAAACCCTTTATTTACATGTTTCAACACATTTTCTGAATCGTCGTCAGAATGTATAATAGAAAATTACAAATGCATAATGAAAAATGGAAAATGGAAAAAAATCATCGAAAATAAACAAGTAAATAAAAATTAGACCTGTAGATGATTTATGCATCCAGATCCGATAAAGAGCCAAGATTAAAGGAAGTGTTGGAAGCACCATCTTCTAGTTTCATGTCAATGCATTTGAATTCATATAAACAACCATAAGACTTCATTTTTATCCAGCATAGATGAATGATACAAATGTAAATAAGTGCGAGTAGCAAGTCAAAATTACGTCCATTTCTAATCATATCACAATATTAAAATATTTATTTGCTAAAAAGTCGTTATAAAAACACATTAAAAGTAAATTACAAACCCTTTATTTACATGTTTCAACTCATTTTCTGAATCGTCGTCAGAATGTATAATAGAAAATTACAAATGCATAATGATAAATGGAAAAAAAATCATCGAAAATAAACAAGTAAATAAAAATTAGACCTGTAGATGATTTATGCATCCAGATCCGATAAAGAGCCAAGATTAAAGGAAGTGTTGGAAGCACCATCTTCTAGTTTCATGTCAATGCATTTGAATTCATATAAACAACCATAAGACTTCATTTTTATCCAGCATAGATGAATGATACAAATGTAAATAAGGGCGAGTTGTAAGTCAAAATTACGTCCATTTCTAATCATATCATAATATTAAAATATTTATTTGCTAAAAAGACGTTATAAAAACACATTAAAAGTAAATTACAAACCCTTTATTTACATGTTTCAACTCATTTTCTGAATCGTCGTCAGAATGTATAATAGAAAATTACAAATGCATAATGAAAAATGGAAAATGGAAAAAATCACCGAAAATAAGCAAGTAAATAAAAATTAGACCTGTAGATGATTTATGCATCCAGATCCGATAAAGAGCCAAGATTAAAGGAAGTGTTGGAAGCACCATCTTCTAGATTCATGTCAATGCATTTGAATTCATATAAACAACCATAAGACTTCATTTTTATCCAGCATAGATGAATGATACAAATGTAAATAAGTGCGAGTTGTAAGTCAAAATTACGTCCATTTCTAATCATATCATAATATTAAAATATTTATTTGCTAAAAAGACGTTATAAAAACACATTAAAAGTAAATTACAAACCCTTTATTTACATGTTTCAACTCATTTTCTGAATCGTCGTCAGAATGTATAATAGAAAATTACAAATGCATAATGAAAAATGGAAAATGGAAAAAAATCATCGAAAATAAACAAGTAAATAAAAATTAGACCTGTAGATGATTTATGCATCCAGATCCGATAAAGAGCCAAGATTAAAGGAAGTGTTGGAAGCACCATCTTCTAGTTTCATGTCAATGCATTTGAATTCATATAAACAACCATAAGACTTCATTTTTATCCAGCATAGATGAATGATACAAATGTAAATAAGTGCGAGTAGCAAGTCAAAATTACGTCCATTTCTAATCATATCATAATATTAAAATATTTATTTGCTAAAAAGACGTTATAAAAACACATTAAAAGTAAATTACAAACCCTTTATTTACATGTTTCAACTCATTTTCTGAATCGTCGTCAGAATGTATAATTGAAAATTACAAATGCATAATGAAAAATGGAAAATGGAAAAAAATCATCGAAAATAAACAAGTAAATAAAAATGAGACCTGTACACTGGATGATTTATGCATCCAGATCCGATAAAGAGCCAAGATTAAAGGAAGTGTTGGAAGCACCATCTTCTAGTTTCATGTCAATGCATTTGAATTCATATAAACAACCATAAGACTTCATTTTTATCCAGCATAGATGAATGATACAAATGTAAATAAGTGCGAGTAGCAAGTCAAAATTACGTCCATTTCTAATCATATCATAATATTAAAATATTTATTTGCTAAAAAGACGTTATAAAAACACATTAAAAGTAAATTACAAACCCTTTATTTACATCTTTCAACTCATTTTCTGAATCGTCGTCAGAATGTATAATAGAAAATTACAAATGCATAATGAAAAATGGAAAATGGAAAAAAATCATCGAAAATAAACAAGTAAATAAAAATTAGACCTGTAGATGATTTATGCATCCAGATCCGATAAAGAGCCAAGATTAAAGGAAGTGTTGGAAGCACCATCTTCTAGTTTCATGTCAATGCATTTGAATTCATATAAACAACCATAAGACTTCATTTTTATCCAGCATAGATGAATGATACAAATGTAAATAAGTGCGAGTAGCAAGTCAAAATTACGTCCATTTCTAATCATATCATAATATTAAAATATTTATTTGCTAAAAAGACGTTATAAAAACACATTAAAAGTAAATTACAAACCCTTTATTTACATGTTTCAACACATTTTCTGAATCGTCGTCAGAATGTATAATAGAAAATTACAAATGCATAATGAAAAATGGAAAATGGAAAAAAATCATCGAAAATAAACAAGTAAATAAAAATTAGACCTGTAGATGATTTATGCATCCAGATCCGATAAAGAGCCAAGATTAAAGGAAGTGTTGGAAGCACCATCTTCTAATTTCATGTCAATGCATTTGAATTCATATAAACAACCATAAGACTTCATTTTTATCCAGCATAGATGAATGATACAAATGTAAATAACTGCGAGTTGTAAGTCAAAATTACGTCCATTTCTAATCATATCATAATATTAAAATATTTATTTGCTAAAAAGACGCTATAAAAACACATTAAAAGTAAATTACAAACCCTTTATTTACATGTTTCAACTCATTTTCTGAATCGTCGTCAGAATGTATAATATAAAATTACAAATGCATAATGATAAATGGAAAAAAATCATCGAAAATAAACAAGTAAATAAAAATTAGACCTGTAGATGATTTATGCATCCAGATCCGATAAAGAGCCAAGATTAAAGGAAGTGTTGGAAGCACCATCTTCTAGTTTCATGTCAATGCATTTGAATTCATATAAACAACCATAAGACTTCATTTTTATCCAGCATAGATGAATGATACAAATGTAAATAAGGGCGAGTTGTAAGTCAAAATTACGTCCATTTCTAATCATATCATAATATTAAAATATTTATTTGCTAAAAAGACGTTATAAAAACACATTAAAAGTAAATTACAAACCCTTTATTTACATGTTTCAACTCATTTTCTGAATCGTCGTCAGAATGTATAATAGAAAATTACAAATGCATAATGAAAAATGGAAAATGGAAAAAATCATCGAAAATAAGCAAGTAAATAAAAATTAGACCTGTAGATGATTTATGCATCCAGATCCGATAAAGAGCCAAGATTAAAGGAAGTGTTGGAAGCACCATCTTCTAGATTCATGTCAATGCATTTGAATTCATATAAACAACCATAAGACTTCATTTTTATCCAGCATAGATGAATGATACAAATGTAAATAAGTGCGAGTTGTAAGTCAAAATTACGTCCATTTCTAATCATATCATAATATTAAAATATTTATTTGCTAAAAAGACGCTATAAAAACACATTAAAAGTAAATTACAAACCCTTTATTTACATGTTTCAACTCATTTTCTGAATCGTCGTCAGAATGTATAATAGAAAATTACAAATGCATAATGATAAATGGAAAAAAATCATCGAAAATAAACAAGTAAATAAAAATTAGACCTGTAGATGATTTATGCATCCAGATCCGATAAAGAGCCAAGATTAAAGGAAGTGTTGGAAGCACCATCTTCTAGTTTCATGTCAATGCATTTGAATTCATATAAACAACCATAAGACTTCATTTTTATCCAGCATAGATGAATGATACAAATGTAAATAAGTGCGAGTAGCAAGTCAAAATTACGTCCATTTCTAATCATATCATAATATTAAAATATTTATTTGCTAAAAAGACGTTATAAAAACACATTAAAAGTAAATTACAAACCCTTTGTTTACATGTTTCAACTCATTTTCTGAATCGTCGTCAGAATGTATAATAGAAAATTACAAATGCATAATGAAAAATGGAAAATGGAAAAAAATCATCGAAAATAAACAATTAAATAAAAAATTAGACCTGTAGATGATTTATGCATCCAGATCCGATAAAGAGCCAAGATTAAAGGAAGTGTTGGAAGCACCATCTTCTAGTTTCATGTCAATGCATTTGAATTCATATAAACAACCATAAGACTTCATTTTTATCCAGCATAGATGAATGATACAAATGTAAATAAGTGCGAGTAGCAAGTCAAAATTACGTCCATTTTTAATCATATCATAATATTAAAATATTTATTTGCTAAAAAGACGTTATAAAAACATATTAAAAGTAAATTACAAACCCTTTATTTACATGTTTCAACACATTTTCTGAATCGTCGTCAGAATGTATAATAGAAAATTACAAATGCATAATGAAAAATGGAAAATGGAAAAAAATCATCGAAAATAAACAAGTAAATAAAAATTAGACCTGTAGATGATTTATGCATCCAGATCCGATAAAGAGCCAAGATTAAAGGAAGTGTTGGAAGCACCATCTTCTAGTTTCATGTCAATGCATTTGAATTCATATAAACAACCATAAGACTTCATTTTTATCCAGCATAGATGAATGATACAAATGTAAATAAGTGCGAGTAGCAAGTCAAAATTGCGTCCATTTCTAATCATATCATAATATTAAAATATTTATTTGCTAAAAAGACGTTATAAAAACACATTAAAAGTAAATTACAAACCCTTTATTTACATGTTTCAATACATTTTCTGAATCGTCGTCAGAATGTATAATAGAAAATTACAAATGCATAATGAAAAATGGAAAATGGAAAAAAATCATCGAAAATAAACAAGTAAATAAAAATTAGACCTGTAGATGATTTATGCATCCAGATCCGATAAAGAGCCAAGATTAAAGGAAGTGTTGGAAGCACCATCTTCTAGTTTCTTGTCAATGCATTTGAATTCATGTAAACAACCATAAGACTTCATTTTTATCCAGCATAGATGAATGATACAAATGTAAATAAGTGCGAGTAGGAAGTCAAAATTACGTCCATTTCTAATCATATCATAATATTAAAATATTTATTTGCTAAAAAGACGTTATAAAAACACATTAAAAGTAAATTACAAACCCTTTATTTACATGTTTCAACTCATTTTCTGAATCGTCGTCAGAATGTATAATAGACAATTACAAATGCATAATGAAAAATGGAAAATGGAAAAAAATCATCGAAAATAAACAAGTAAATAAAAATTAGACCTGTAGATGATTTATGCATCCAGATCCGATAAAGAGCCAAGATCAAAGGAAGTGTTGGAAGCACCATCTTCTAGTTTCATGTCAATGCATTTGAATTCATATAAACAACCATAAGACTTCATTTTTATCCAGCATAGATGAATGATACAAATGTAAATATGTGCGAGTAGCAAGTCAAAATTACGTCCATTTCTAATCATATCACAATATTAAAATATTTATTTGCTAAAAAGTCGTTATAAAAACACATTAAAAGTAAATTACAAACCCTTTATTTACATGTTTCAACACATTTTCTGAATCGTCGTCAGAATGTATAATAGAAAATTACAAATGCATAATGAAAAATGGAAAATGGAAAAAAATCATCGAAAATAAACAAGTAAATAAAAATTAGACCTGTAGATGATTTATGCATCCAGATCCGATAAAGAGCCAAGATTAAAGGAAGTGTTGGAAGCACCATCTTCTAGTTTCATGTCAATGCATTTGAATTCATATAAACAACCATAAGACTTCATTTTTATCCAGCATAGATGAATGATACAAATGTAAATAAGTGCGAGTAGCAAGTCAAAATTACGTCCATTTCTAATCATATCATAATATTAAAATATTTATTTGCTAAAAAGACGTTATAAAAACACATTAAAAGTAAATTACAAACCCTTTATTTACATGTTTCAACTCATTTTCTGAATCGTCGTCAGAATGTATAATAGAAAATTACAAATGCATAATGAAAAATGGAAAATGGAAAAAAATCATCGAAAATAAACAAGTAAATAAAAATTAGACCTGTAGATGATTTATGCATCCAGATCCGATAAAGAGCCAAGATTAAAGGAAGTGTTGGAAGCACCATCTTCTAGTTTCATGTCAATGCATTTGAATTCATATAAACAACCATAAGACTTCATTTTTATCCAGCATAGATGAATGATACAAATGTAAATAAGTGCGAGTAGCAAGTCAAAATTACGTCCATTTCTAATCATATCATAATATTAAAATATTTATTTGCTAAAAAGACGTTATAAAAACACATTAAAAGTAAATTACAAACCCTTTGTTTACATGTTTCAACTCATTTTCTGAATCGTCGTCAGAATGTATAATAGAAAATTACAAATGCATAATGAAAAATGGAAAATGGAAAAAAATCATCGAAAATAAACAATTAAATAAAAAATTAGACCTGTAGATGATTTATGCATCCAGATCCGATAAAGAGCCAAGATTAAAGGAAGTGTTGGAAGCACCATCTTCTAGTTTCATGTCAATGCATTTGAATTCATATAAACAACCATAAGACTTCATTTTTATCCAGCATAGATGAATGATACAAATGTAAATAAGTGCGAGTAGCAAGTCAAAATTACGTCCATTTCTAATCATATCATAATATTAAAATATTTATTTGCTAAAAAGACGTTATAAAAACACATTAAAAGTAAATTACAAACCCTTTATTTACATGTTTCAACACATTTTCTGAATCGTCGTCAGAATGTATAATAGAAAATTACAAATGCATAATGAAAAATGGAAAATGGAAAAAAATCATCGAAAATAAACAAGTAAATAAAAATTAGACCTGTAGATGATTTATGCATCCAGATCCGATAAAGAGCCAAGATTAAAGGAAGTGTTGGAAGCACCATCTTCTAGTTTCATGTCAATGCATTTGAATTCATATAAACAACCATAAGACTTCATTTTTATCCAGCATAGATGAATGATACAAATGTAAATAAGTGCGAGTAGGAAGTCAAAATTACGTCCATTTCTAATCATATCATAATATTAAAATATTTATTTGCTTAAAAGACGTTATAAAAACACATTAAAAGTAAATTAAAAACTCTTTATTTACATGTTTCAACTCATTTTCATTGCGTATTTACCATGTTTAAATACGCTTTGTAACTCGTACAAATCTATACGAGTTTGATACAAGAATGGCTTTAATGATGCGCCAATAAACGCTCGTCAAAACAGGCCAAATGACTGTGATACTGCGAAAATGAGATACTTCAAAGATTAAAAAGTAGAAAATAAATTATAAATAAAAATAAAGGGTGTATACTTTAATACAAACGTTTTACGTTAATACAAACGTTTAAAAATATAATTCAATACGCTTTTATCAATTAAGAGTTTAATATAAATCAATTTAAGTTTATACATTGAGAAACCAATTTAGGAATTCCAAAAAATAATTTAAATAGTTTTAATTTTTTCCTTTCATGTTGTTCTATCTTAAATAACAAGCACAGCAGAAATTATATATTTTTAATAAATTCACATTTTTGCACTTTCTACTAAACGTAAGAAAAGCAATGTTTCATAATTACGTTCAGTACACACGACAAATTAAAAATTGTAACGGAAATTTCGGGGAAATTATGAACTGCGTTGTCATGGAAAGGGGAGGAAGTGCCAAAAATGAAATCGTATAGAAGAGGCTACCTTTTCCATGCTGAGGGCTTTGGAGTTGCTACCTGAGGCATCTTGCGACCATCATAATAAATAAAATAAACGGGTATGTACAGTCATGGAAAAGTAAACACCCCCAGCTAACTCTGCTATAAATTATCGTAGAAGACTTTCGTCTGGTTTTGGTTTGTAGATGGGCCCCTAAGCAAATTTTATATACATGAGTTTAAAAGTAGACTTTATTTCCTACCGACTGGTACCAGTAACTTTCTTTTACGATAATTAGTTCCAGAGTTATTAGGGGGTGTTTACTTTTTTTTTCACGACTGTACTTACTCTCTTCCCCATGCTATTGTCCTTGGTATTTACTATTTTATCAACAACAACAACAAAAAACAAAAAGTTAGATATTTTGGCAGTTATTCCCCGCTCCATGTCAATCCTCAATTGAAGTAAAAACATCTGGTTACATTTTCAACATGAACATTCAATGTTTGTAAAACTGTGTGTTTTCATTTATTTTACTTTTATAATTATTACTTTTAGCTTTAAAATCTTAATTCTTCAACAGTTTGTTGTTTAATTATATATAAAGAATAATTGTTTGCTTTAAGGTGACTGCGTAAAGACATTAGATCTTTTTAAAAATGTATAAACGATCAGTACAACGATCACAACGATCAGTACAATGTTTTTTGCATTTTTTTTCACATCTTCGTCAGTTCCAAAATTTTCATAATTCCAATTTTTACATCATCGGATGAGAGAAAAAATGTAATTTTAAATAAACTACAGGTTACCTGACTTACAGGCTTGAAACTACAGGTTAATGAAGCTTTCTACGGCTTTAAAAAAAATAAAAAAAAATCTAGCATTAATTCTTTTGTATGTATCTCAAGAAATATGTTTTTCCCGACAGTAATATAAAACAATTACCGGCAGAGTACTCACAATTTGCAAGAATTCGCTTTGAGTTCATTAAAATAATCATCTATCTTTTTTTAGGTGCGTTCGTAATTACATAAATACGTAGCACCTATGCTATAGTTATCGTTCAGTCCGTCTGGCCGTCTGGCCGCATATAACAGAGCAAAAACTACCCAACCGAATGTTCTGAAATTTTAAATAAATAAATTTGTAGCAAAATTTTGTCGAGTCATTTCAAATTTTATGAAAATCAGATGTGTAGTTTAATTACAGAGATAGTACAAAATTTTCCGTTACATTACGGACAATGGGAAAAAATTATTGCAAGTGCATTTTAATGATGTTACAGCCTTCCGAATGGTCTGAAATTTTAAATATATAACTGTTGAAAAATTTTGTCGAGACATTTCAAATTTTATGGTAATCGGATGTATAGTTAATTACAGGGACAGTCAAAAGATTTCCTATACATTACGGACAATGGGAAAAAATTATTGCAAGTGCATATTAATGATGTTACAGCCTTTAGTGCACTTATGAAGTGCACTAAAATATACATTCAATGCAATATGCAGTGCAAAAAATATTTATAAAATTAGTTATAGTATGAACGCTCCTCATTTGCCATGTTTGACGGGCAATTTCTAACATGTTTATATTAATACTTCGTAATTGTGTCCATATTCATTTATATCCATCATGGTTACAATGTCCTTTAAGGGGTCTCAGAACTCTTAAAGCTTCAAAATTTTTCGAAAGTTTATTTTTATAGATGTTAAACTGCTATCTTTTCTGAACATTTTGATATAAATGTTTCCTCTAAATTCCAATTAGAACAAAAGTTAGGGCTTTTAGAATTATATCCACTCAATAGCATAAGCCATTTTTCTCCAAATGACGTTTTAGGGTATAACGCGCAGGATAATTCAAAACCTTTCGAATATTTTTTATGAAATCTTCAAAACATGTGTTTCATGTTAATCTGTAAAAACTGAACCTAAAGTTTCATTTTTATTGACCGAAAAAATATTTTTTAAAGTAATTATACAGTTGAAAGTTTCTAATTTTTGTATTAGTTAAATAAAACTTTGGGTAATTAGTTATCCCGTCGACCAATTTCGCCAAATTATATAAATCGCAAAACCACTCGCCAAATTATGCACATTGATATAATTTTTATTTTAAATAACGAAAGAATAAATAAATTAGTAAAACATTAATAAAAATACGAATAAAATGTCGAATTAATGGTTTTATTGGCCATTATTGGCATTTAATCTTACAATTAATTAATTACTGTCAACCATTATTGTCATTTAATCTTACAATTTGGCGACAGTAATTTGGTCGACGGGATAACTAAGAAGTACCAAACTTTGTATTAAAAATGTAAAAATGCTTTAAATACAAATTTATTTAGGTTCAGAGCAATTATTACAATCTGAAGTATAATTAGGCACAAAAAATTTCATTCTAGTTTCAAAATGTATTTTGTAACTCAGCGCGTAAGCTGTTATACAAATTTTCTGCTCGACAAATGACTGATAGTTTGGAGCCCCCTATAAATACTAATTCTGCATCTTGCATTTTTTTAAATACGGGAAATGAAAGAAAACACTTATATCTTACATCCCAATAAAAAATGTGTTTTAAATTCATATACATGTTAGGATAATAAATATTGAAAATGGTCTTTTTTTCTTTTTTCCAAATTTAAGAGTCCCAAGACATGTGAAAAACAACTAAAAAAATTAAACTTTCTTGTAATAAATTATATTTACTCTAATACGTCATTTGGCTATGGATAAGATTATGAAAGACTATCAGCAATATGAGATTAAACATAAAATTCGCCCCTTTTTTTTAACTGAAATATATCAATGAAAAAACTAATTTCAATTTGTTTGTATCAATATGATATTTTATTATTTTTTAAATATTGTGTTTTCTTTCAATTTACAATACAATAATAATCCCGTTTTTGTTTCAATTTAAAGCTATGCTCTTTTTCTCTTTTTTGCTCCTCCAGTGTTTAAGTATGACATGCTCGATTTATATTAATCATATTTTTTATGAATATTTTTTATTATTTTGATACAGTTATTTCTCCGGAAATATTATGTGAACGTGTTATACTTACGTATTTGTATAGAACTTTATTTTACACTTAACTAAATTATTTAATAACTGTACCGGAAAGTAATATATGACTACATGGTCGTTAATTTTCGGTATACTTCTACTTGATTCTCTGTAATATTAATTAGTGTAACAGATTAGTTTTAACGATGAATAATGTTTTAAACTTTAATTAATGTAGACCGGATGCAACGTTATTAATTAAGAAATTTTGTTACAATGAGATTGTGTACTTATAAAGTAGCTTACGCTTAATTTATATTGTAACGGAAAGCCAATTTTAAGCGTGCTCGCAAATAGATTTAAATAATTAAAGAGCTTAAAACATATTTTAAAGATTTATTTTTAATTTTATGGTAATTTAGATTAATGCTTCAAAAATAGCTTTTATTAAGTATTTTAATTATTAATATACTGGCCAACTTGTATTAGAATTAAAAAAAAAAAAAAAGTTGTAGAAGTTTTCAATATTATGATGAGCTAGAGTAAAATATGATAATACAAAAATTTGAAAATATTTTGTATAAGTTACATAACCTTAAGATAGTTTATAAGATAAGTTTATGTAACATAACATTAATTAAGAAACTGTTTCTATAGGGTATAAAGAAATAATAATATTCTTCGAGGAATATTTACTTACAGAAAATTAAAAATACTATAATAATGGCAGATATCAGATAAGTATTATTAAATAATAACAGCTAAATGATATTAAATATAAACAAGTGGGTAAGTGTGATCACAGATCGCACAGAGGGTTTCGTGTAATATTTCTTCCAAAACACTATCCTTTTGCAAAATCTGTTAGCTCCACAATTCCCAACAAGGGAGTGTACTCTATTCTAAACAAACGTCTGCCCGACAAAACTCCGTTTTAGAACTTATTCGCACTTATATTAGTCGAGGAAAATGGACCCGTAAAACTTAAAATTGGAAAGCCCTCCTGATCAAGTGGAAATAAAATATGAAAGGCTATTGTGCATAAATTGAAAGAGTGGCCGAAGGATCGTCAAATGATATATCAGATGAGGTATTTGGGGAAAAATTGACCCCCCCTCCCGGAGCCTTCAAGTGAAACTAACTCGCTGTAGCTTAATTAGCGGCTAAGTTAGAAAAAATACTTAAAAAACACAAGTTAGAGCCCAGAAGAGTCAATAATATAAGACATTTTGAAAAATTTATCATTTGTCGTGGGATCACAAGTGTTCAGCTATAAGTATGCAAAGTTTCATATCTCCAGCTTAATTAGGGCTCGGTTAGAAATAATTGCTTATAATACAGAAATTGAAGACCAAAGGGTTAATTATAAGGCTTTTTCAAAAATTCATACTTTCTCTTATGATCTGACGCGTTCAGCTATAAGTATGCAAAATTTCATGTCTCCAATCTAATTAGGGGCTCAGCTAGAAAGAATTGATTAAAAAATACAAGCTGGAGTCTAAAGGGTTAAATATAAAACTTTTCTGAAAAAGAAAATTATTTGTCGAGTGGTCTCAGGTGTTCTGCTATAAGTATGCAAAATTTCATGTCTCCAACTTAATTATGGGCTCATTTAGAAAAAAAATTGCTTAAAATATATATGTGGGAGCTCAAAGGGTTAAATGTAAGACATTTTCAAGATTTTATGATCTGTCGCCTGGCCTCATGTGTTCTGCTATAAGTATGCAAAATTGCAAATCTCCAATTTAATTATGGGCTCAGTTAGAAAGAATTGCTTAAAATACACAAGCTGGAGTCCAAAGGGTTAAATATGAAACTTTTTTCGAAATTTATTATCAGTAGTGTGATCTGAAGTTTTTAGCTATAAGTATGCAAAATTTCATGTCTCCTACTTAATTAGCGGCTGAGTTAAAAAAATTGTTTAAAATACACAAGTTAGAGACCAGACTGTTAAAAAGAATTGATTAAAACACACAAGCTGGAGTCCAAAGGGTTAAATATAAAAAATTTTCGAAATTTATTATTTGGCGTGTGATCTGAGGTGTTCAGCTATAAGTCTGCAAAATTTCAGAGTCTCCAATTCACTTAGGGACTCTGTTAAAATGAATTGCTTAAAATACACAAGCTGGACTCCAAAGTGTTAAACATAATACTTTTTCGAAATTTATTATTTGTCGTGTGATCTGAGGTGTTTAGCTATCAGAATACAAAATTGCATGCCTCCAATTTGATTAGGAATTCTGTTATAAAGGATTGCCGAAAATACACAAATTGGAGCCCAAAGGGTTAAATATAACACTTTTTCAAAGTTTTATGATTTGTTGTGTGGGCTCAAGTGTTTAACTATAATAATTCAAAATTCCATGTCTCTAACTTAATTAGGGGCTCTGTTAGAAATAATTGCTTAAAATACACAAGTTGGAGTCCAAAAGGTTAAATATAAAACTTTTTTCAAAATTTTATGATTTGTCTTGTTGTCTGAGGTATTCAGCTGTAAGTATGCGGAATTTCATGGCTCCAACCTTATTAGGGGCTGACTTTGAAAGAATTGTTTGAAATACACATGTGGGAGCCCAAATGGTTAAATTTAATACTTTTTCAAAATTTTAGGATTTGTCGTTTCATGTGAGGTTTTCAGCTATAAGTACTCAAGATTTCAAGTCTCCAACATGTATAGTTTTTGAGAATGGGCTCTGTGACGGACAGACAGACAAAGGAGTGAGACGAATAGGATTTCGTCAGATGAACGAAACCCTAAAAAATATGCATAAACGATAAAAACTCAAAAGAACTTTTAGGACGAAGAGGTATTGAAGTATCACACTTAAAAAAAAAGTGGTGTGAAACCTTTTGACTTTCTTGAAACACATTTGAGTGAAAGGGATTTATCATGGGTCACACATGCAGGGGAAAACGCTCGGACTACACATTCTAAATGATTTTTCCCATGAAAAAAAAAAAAAAAAAAAAAAAAAAAAAAGACTGAAAATTCTGAAAATATGCGACTTTTTTCAAATATGTGACGCTAGTAAATATGTGGCTTCTTCTGTAATTATGTGAAAAAGACACATGCTTACAGAATTTTCAGTTTTTTTAATTTCACGAGAAAAATTATTTTGAATGTACAGTATTGGAAAGAAAGGTAAACACCCCCTAAAAGAGTTTTTAACTAGTTATAAAAAAAGAAAGTTACTGCTACCAAACAATTGAAAATAAAATCTTTTAAATGATGTATGTACTACAATTTGCTTATGGGGCAAATCAAAATAAGATAAAAAAATTCAATGGCAACACCCAATTTTGTCAATACATTTTAAATCTTTGGTTCAAACTATGGCTATAAACGAAATTTGAAGTTATTTGGATGATAAGTTTTTCAATTGTAAACCCTCAAAATTTGGAGCTTTTAATGTTAAATTACATTTTCCTAATCTTATTACTATCACCTGAAATTATGACTCTAATGTGATAATTTTTTGTGTAGTTATAATAGTAAAAAACACAAACATAAATATATGGAATTTCAGATTAAAAAAAAAAAATTATAATATGAATTATGAATTATGAAATTAGTAGTCGGAAAAAAATATCAATTACAACCTACAATTTTTTGGTAGATTTATATTTAGTATGTCCTGCTTTATGAAAATTTTACATTTCAAATTTCTCTTCTAAGTAGTTTTCGAATTATGCGTAAAAAACGTCAGAATGATGATGGTGCGAAGAAATCCGTGATGTGCAGAAAAGCATTAATTAAAAAACTAGGGGGCTCTGCCCCCTACGAGCTACGCTCGTCAACCCCCGTTCAGACACCGCAGACTCTAAAAGTACACTGATTTGATCGGCTTTAAAAAGATTTCGGAAGATTGAATTATAATTTAAAAAACAGTGGCGATCTCCCTATAAACGGATTTCTATTCATTTCTCTTTGAATGGGAATTTTAAGGCCAAATCCGCTGCGGTACTACTTGATGAACCCGTCGACCAATTTCGCCAAATTATATAAATCGCGAAAGCACTCGCCAATTATATAAATTGACATAATTTTTATTTTAAATAACGAAAGAACAAATAAATTAGTGCAACATTAATAAAAATACAAATAAAACGTCGAAATAAAAATAACTTGATGACGTAGACACGTGTAACTTTCTTAAAGTCAAGGTAATGTGACATTTACGATCAACCATTATTGGCATTTAATCTTATAGTTTGGCGAATGATAGATTTTTGGTCGACGGGATAACTAAGTAGTACCAAAAATACATATGTCAATCGCTGTTTTCGTCTTTGACGTAGACACGTGTAACAACATTTCAAAATAAGCTAATATAAAAGGAATTAAGTAAACAGAGTCTTTGTCTCCCGGTATTTTTTAACAAAGCGAAAAGAAAGTTCTTTTAAATAAGACTTTTTAAATTAATCGTTTTTACCCAGCTAAAAATGAACTGCAGTGAAACTTTAAAAAAAAAATGTAGTTGGAAGACTGCGGTGATTTGGCACAAATCCCTGCAGTGTTTTTGAAGTCGACATAACTATAAATTAACCGCAGTAAATGTGTAGTTGATAACTACACACTCACCGCAGTCAATTTATAGTTATGTCGACTTCAAAAGAACTGCAGGGATTTGTGCCAAATCACCGCAGTCTCCCAACTACATTTTTTTTGCAGTTTGACTGTAGCCTTTTAAAAATTTATTAGAAAATATGGGGAGAAATGCCGGATGTGCATAACATAAATAAGTCGTATTAGGCCTTTCCAACAAAATGCCACATGATGGGTGACTCCAAAATTTAGAAAAAGTGCCCCATTGGGGGGGGGGGCAAAGTGGGGGGAGGGAAACCGGATGTGCATAACATGAATAAGTGGTATTAGGCCTTTCCAACAATATGTTACATGATGGGTGACGGCAAAATTTAGAAAAGTGCCCCCCTTAGGGGGGGTGGGCAAAGTGGGGTGAGGGAAGTTGGATGTGTGCATAACATGAATAAGTGGTATTAGGCCTTTCCAACAATATGTCACATGATGGGTGACTGCAAAATTTAGAAAAGTGCCCCCCTTGGGGGGGGGCAAAGTGGGGTGAGGGAAGCCGGATGTGCATAACACGAATAAGTGGTATTAGGCCTTTCCAACAATATGTCACATGATGGGTGACTGCAAAATTTAGAAAAGTGCCCCCTTCGGGGGGGGGGCAAAGTGGGGTGAGGGAAGCCGGATGTGCATAACATGAATAAGTGGTATTAGACCTTTCCAACAATATGTCACATAATGGGTGACTGCAAAATTTAGAAAAGTGCCCCCCTTGAGGGGGGGAAAGTGGGGGGAGGGAAACCGGATATGCATAACATGAATAAGTGGTATTAGGCCTTTCCAACAATATGTCACATGATGGGTGACTGCAAACTTTAGAAAAGTGCCCCCCCTTGGGGGGGTGGGCAAAGTGGGGTAAGGGAAGCCGGATGTGCATAACATGAATATGTGGTATTAGGCCATTCCAACAATATGTCACATGATGGGTGACTTCAAAATTTAGAAAAGTGCCCCCCTTGAGGGGGGCAAAGTGGGGGGAGGGAAACCGGATATGCATAACATGAATAAGTGGTATTAGGCCTTTCCAACAATATGTCACATGATGGGTGACTGCAAACTTTAGAAAAGTGCCCCCCTTGGGGGGGGCAAAGTGGGGTGAGGGAAGCCGGATGTGCATAACATGAATAAGTGGTATTAGACCTTTCCAACAATATGTCACATGATGGGTGACTGCAAAATTTAGAAAAGTGCCCCCTAAGGGGGGGGGGAAACCGGATGTGCACAACATGAATAAGTGCTCACAGGGCTTTCCAACAGTATGTCACAAGGCATGATGGCAAAATTTAGAAAAGTTCCCCCTTGGAGGGGGGGGGGGCAAAGCGAGTGAGGAAAGCCGGATGTGCATAACATAAATAAGTGGTGATGGGGCCTTTCTAACAAGTTACATGAGGGATGTCGGCAAAATTTTGAAAAGTGGGGGGTTGCACCACCTGGAATACATCCTCACTCCTCTATGAAATTTTTATATATTATAAATGACATTTATCGGAGGGCTCTGTAAAAAAATCCAATCTAAAAGGATGAAAATATTAAAAAAGTTCAAAAAGTAAGAGAAATAATGAAATTCTTCGATCGGCCGTGGTGAAAATCTGTGAAATTCATCCATCGACAATATGAAAAAAATCGCACGAGTTTTGCAAATCAATCGCAAGGAAGCTCCCGCACATTTCCCCGATCAGTAGAAATAAAATATTGCAAAACTCGAGAATTGGTACCGTGAAAAAAATTGCAAAAATCATTACTCACTCAATGAAAATATTTATGAAATTCCCCAGTCCATTATTGAAAAGCCCCACCAGTGGCCGAGAGGTTCTGCTCTCGAAGCTGGTAGACGGGAGGTGCTGTGTTCGATCCCAATAGCGCCCGTCGGCCTAATCTTTCAGAGTTTTCTTCGGACCTTGGTTTTCCAAGCATAAGTACGGGTTAGGTTCCCTTAGAAAGACCACCCACGGAGGGCACTCACCCCCGTTAGGGCCTATATCCCTCGTGCTGATAACTGGCCATCATAAACGCAACCAACAACCATTATTGAAAAAAAACAAAAAAAAAACAGAACAATTCTTCAGTCGGCTGCTTTAAAATATTGTGAAACTTGTCAACCTGTTGCAGAAATCAATCGTGAAATTCATCAATCGAGACAAAACTCACAAGATTCTTCAGTTGGTGGCATTAAAAAATGTGAAATTTGTCGACCGATTGCAGCTGAAAAACTGCTAAATAAGTCACATTAACTGATAATTGAAAACTAGTTATTGCATATAATAATATTTAAAAAAAAGAATGCATAATAACATTAAATGGGGGGAAAAATCGCAAAATTCAATCTGTCACAGGAAAACATTGCAAAATTTTATTGATAAAAAATAGAGCTGTACTGAGTACTCGGTAAATACTGAGTATTCGGCATACTCGGCGAAATTTTGGCCGAGCACTCGGCCAATATCGAGTAGTTGTAAGAATTTCAAACTGATCAGTAAAAAGTTATTCGAATATCAATGTATAATATATGCAATAATTCATAAAACTATTTACTCAGTATTTAACAATATGTGTACAAAATATAGAAAAAGTTAAGCAAAAACCCCTCATAAAATAATTCAAGATTAAAATTTAGTTTCACACATACAAATAAAAGTAAGTTTTTCTTATTACACAACTACTCGGTATTCGGTCGAGTAGTCAGTGGCCGAGTACTCGGTACTCGGCCAAAGTACTACTCGGTACACCACTAATAAAAAAGGAGTCTAAGCAAACCAATTTAAATTATTTTTTGTGAACAAGGTACACGAATGCAAGAAAAAAATTTAGGTGCCAATGGGCAGTCTCTCACCTAAATTTTTTGTAAGAATTTAAGTGAAGAGAACTAATAAAATTTAGTGGTGAGAAACTGCCTGCTGGAGCCTAGATTTTTATACTTCTGTTCTGCGAGTGCCCTTTTTTAAAAATTCGCACACAGCAGTCCTTTATTCTAGAATCATCACTATCCTAGTGTTGATTCTAGATAAAAAGGGCCGCTGAGCGGAAATGTTTAAAAAACAGCACACTTGTACCTTGTCGCTTGCAGGGAAAATCTGAAAAAGTGGTCTGAAAGTCGAAATTCATTCATCGACCATATGATAAAAATCCCACGAGTTTCACAAATCAGTATCAAGAAAAAACTACATTTTACCAGTGGGTAGAAATATAATATTGCAAAATTTGTCAATCAGTTGCATGAAAAAAAAACTGAAAATAGTCATTAAGTCGTCAGAAAATTTGGTGAAATTTGCCAGTTGATTGTTGGACAAAAAAGAGAAATCCTTTAGTTGGGGATTTTGATCAAAAATTTACCTTAACACTTTGGCTGCCCCCATTTTTCAAAATCTGTTCCCAGGCACCGCATGCGTGACTTAGAGATCTGCACGGGCAGACCCGTGGCCCCAGAGTTGATTTCAGGGGGTGGCCCGGGGGGGGGGGAAGCGGGCTCTCATTGCTCTAGAAGGAATGTCCCCCACCCCGGACCACCCCTTGAAATCAACTCTGGGGCCACGGGTCTGCCCGTCCAGATCTCTAAGTCACGCATTCGGTGCCTGGGAACAGATTTTGATAAAAGGGTAGCAACCAAAGTGTTAACGTAAATTTAAGGATATTGCCATTTGTTTAACATTAGCTTGTGAGTATTGTAGCATGACAGTGTACTAAGCTCATTCAATGTCCTCCTATGCACAAAAAAAATTTAAAATAATTAAGGATATTTTCAGTGGTTTAACATTAGCTTGTGTGTATTGTAACATGACAGTGTACTAAGCTCATTCAATATCCTTCTTAATAAATGAAAAAATCATTTAAAAAATTTAAACGCATATGAAAACTCTGTCATGTGGGAAAAAAAACAATTCTTCGATCGCTTGCAGGGAAAATCTGAAAAAGTGCTCTGAAAGTCTAAATTCATTCATCGACCATATGATAAAAATCCCACGAGTTTCACAAATTAGTATCAAGAAAAAACTAAATTTTACCAGTGGGTAGAAATATAATATTGCAAAAATTGTCAATCAGTTGCATGAAAAAAAACTGAAAATAGTCATTAAGTCATCAGAAAAATTTGTGAAATTTGCCAGTTGATTGTTGGACAAAAAAGAGAAATCCTTTAGTTAGGATTTTGATCAAAATTTTACCTTAACACTTTGGCTGCCGCCCATTTTTCAAAATCTGTTCCCAGGCACCGAATGTGTGACTTAGAGATCTGCACGGGCAGACCCGTGGCCCCAGAGTTGATTTCAGGGGATGGGCGGGAGGGGGGGGGAGGGCTCTCATTGTTCTGGAAGGAATGTCCCCCCCCCCCCGGACCACCCCCTGAAATCAACTCTGGGGCCACGGGTCTGCCCGTGCAGATCTCTAAGTCACACATTCGGTGCCTGGGAAAAGATTTTGAAAAATGGGCGGCAGCCAAAGTGTTAACGTAAATTTAAGGATATTGTCATTGGTTTAACATTAGCTTGTGAGTATTGTAACATGACAGTGTACTAAGCTCATTGAATATCCTCCTATGCAAAAAAAAAAAAAAAAAAAAAAACATTTAAAAGAAAAATTAAGGATATTGTCATTGGTTTAACAATAGCTTGTGAGTATTATAACATGACAGTGTACTAAGCTCATTTAATATCCTCCTATGCACAAAAAACATTTAAAATAATTAAGGATATTTTCAGTGGTTTAACATTAGCTTGTGTGTATTGTAACATGACGGTGTACTAAGCTCACACAAATCAGTATCAAGAAAAAACTAAATTTTACCAGTGGGTAGAAATATAATATTGCAAAATTTGTCAATCAGTTGCATGAAAAAAAAACTGAAAATAGTCATTAAGTCGTCAGAAAATTTGGTGAAATTTGCCAGTTGATTGTTGGACAAAAAAGAGAAATCCTTTAGTGGGGATTTTGATCAAAAATTTACCTTAACACTTTCGCTGCCGCTTATTTTTCAAAATCTGTTCCCAGGCACCGCATGCGTGACTTAGAGATCTGCACGGGCAGACCCGTGGCCCCAGAGTTGATTTCAGGGGGTGGCCCGGGGGGAGCGGGCTCTCATTGCTCTAGAAGGAATGTCCCCCACCCCGGACCACCCCTTGAAATCAACTCTGGGGCCACGGGTCTGCCCGTCCAGATCTCTAAGTCACGCATTCGGTGCCTGGGAACAGATTTTGATAAAAGGGTAGCAACCAAAGTGTTAACGTAAATTTAAGGATATTGCCATTTGTTTAACATTAGCTTGTGAGTATTGTAGCATGACAGTGTACTAAGCTCATTCAATGTCCTCCTATGCACAAAAAAAAAATTTAAAATAATTAAGGATATTTTCAGTGGTTTAACATTAGCTTGTGTGTATTGTAACATGACAGTGTACTAAGCTCATTCAATATCCTTCTTAATAAATGAAAAAATCATTTAAAAAATTTAAACGCATATGAAAACTCTGTCATGTGGGAAAAAAACAATTCTTCGATCGCTTGCAGGGAAAATCTGAAAAAGTGCTCTGAAAGTCTAAATTCATTCATCGACCATATGATAAAAATCCCACGAGTTTCACAAATCAGTATCAAGAAAAAACTAAATTTTACCAGTGGGTAGAAATATAATATTGCAAAAATTGTCAATTAGTTGCATGAAAAAAAAACTGAAAATAGTCATTAAGTCATCAGAAAAAATTGTGAAATTTGCCAGTTGATTGTTGGACAAAAAAGAGAAATCCTTTAGTTAGGATTTTGATCAAAATTTTACCTTAACACTTTGGCTGCCGCCCATTTTTCAAAATCTGTTCCCAGGCACCGAATGTGTGACTTAGAGATCTGCACGGGCAGACCCGTGGCCCCAGAGTTGATTTCAGGAGATGGGCGGGAGGGGGGGGGGAGGGCTCTCATTGTTCTGGAAGGAATGTCCCCCCCCCCCCGGACCACCCTCTGAAATCAACTCTGGGGCCACGGGTCTGCCCGTGCAGATCTCTAAGTCACGCATTCGGTGCCTGGGAACAGATTTTGAAAAATGGGCGGCAGCCAAAGTGTTAACGTAAATTTAAGGATATTGTCATTTGTTTAACATTAGCTTGTGAGTATTGTAACATGACAGTGTACTAAGCTCATTCAATGTCCTCCTATGCACAAAAAAAACATTTAAAATAATTAAGGATATTTTCAGTGGTTTAACATTAGCTTGTGTGTATTGTAACATGACGGTGTACCAAGCTCATTCAATATCCTTCTTAATAAATGAAAAAATCATTTAAAAAATTTAAACGCATATGAAAACTCTGTCATGTGGAAAAAAAAATAATTCTTCGATCGCTTGCAGGGAAAATCTGAAAAAGTGCTCTGAAAGTCTAAATTCATTCATCGACCATGTGATAAAAATCCCACAAGTTTCACAAATCAGTATCAAGAAAAAACTAAATTTTAACAGTGGGTAGAAATATAATATTGCAAAATATTGCCTTTATTATTTGATTCTGAGAAGTGTCATAATTGACGAAAAAAACTAATTTGGCCCTATTACCATTCAGAAGTGTAAATTTTCTTTTTAAAATAACACAATTCATATGATAGTAAAAAAAAGATTGCTTCATTTAAAAAATTTAATATTTTACATAATTAGTGAGTATGTACTCATTAAATAAAAATTATTATTAACACAATGTGTCTAACCGCTTTGTATTACATAAAACTGTTTCATTCCTAAAAAGAAAATAAGTTACTTACCTGTGAAATGTTATGCACTTATTGTAGGTATCCTAGGCAGGCATCAATTTATAATTTGAAGTTCAGTATTAATTTTTTGTGTAACTGAACATCAAAACATACTTTAATACAAAGCACAGATAAGTATCTGTGTAAGATATATAAAAATTCTGAAACTTTTAATCTAAAAGAACATACTGATTGAAGCAAGTTTAAATCTGAAATAAAACATTGTTAATTACTATAAATAGATAAGTGCACTAAATCAAGTAAAATCGAACTATCTGGATAACTATCTGGATTGTCAGAAACAAAATTTTATCAAATGTTTTGGATGACATTTGAATTTAATTAATCCTGTTAATATGAAATGGACCTAATTTTTTTTTTTTCGCATGCATTAACCGTTAATAGTACAATCTCATCTAGATTTGAAATACTAACGATGATTGTACAAAAATTGCGACGGTTTATAAATCGTTATCACTTTATTCAAATTAACACAATCGTGTGGATCTTAAATTAATTTCTTTCGATTGAGAATGTAAAAATACCCATACAGCCACTTTATTTCAATAAACAGTGGTGATATTTTTCGCCAAACTGCAAAATAAATGATCTTCTTTTAGCAAATCAACGTGGTACTCCGCGCCGATTTTCATAAACAATCCGGCGTTTCCATGAGTTGAGGTGTTTCTTTAATGCTTCTCCTGCAGTTGCAACGAAACCATGGGGTTAGACATTCAGCTGTAAGCGGTTGAAAAATAAATCATATGTCCAAATGAGAAATTTAAATAAAATAAAGGAAGAAAATTATACTATTCTTTTGTTGTTCTTCTTTGTTTTTATGAGGTAAAAGTGGAAAACTGGAAGTTATATGTATGTCCGATATGGAAGAAAGACAATCTATGCAATATGCAATGAGTAAACCCATCTGTGTTTCTAATTTCTAATCATGGGCGACATATAAAAGAATGGTTGGGCCACTGTCCCTCTCGATTTTGAAATTTATCTAATTAAATTTCCTTTTTCTTCGATTTTGAAAAACATAGTAAATTTTTTTCGAGTAATTTAAAATAAAAGAGGAACTAAAAACTAGTTATGAAGATAGTGGGGCAGTGAGCAAGGGAGACCTATTGCCCCTACCTTGATTTTAAAATTTAATTAATAAGAATTTCTTTTCTTCTGTTTTCAAAAACATTATGTAAATATTTTGAGTAACTTAAAATGAAAATAAATAAGAAATTTTCAGTTAAGGGGTGTTGGTGGTGTTGTTGTTGGTGGTGTGAGTGTGTGTGTGTGTGTGGGGGGGGGTTGAGATTCATTGCCCCTTCCTGGATTTTGAAATTTAATTAGCAATTTTTTTCTCCAATTTACAAAAACATAGTAAAATTTATTCTTTTCGAATAACTTAAAATAAAGGAACTAAGAACTTTCTGTTAGGGGAAGGGGGCATATGTGAGTCATTGTCCCTCCCTCGATTTTAAATTGTAACTATTTTTTTTTCTCTGATTTTTGAAAAACATAGTGAAATTTGATCTTTTCTCTTATCTTAAAATAAAAGAATAACTAAGAATTTTCTCTTATGGGAACGAAGTTAGAAGAGAGCTATTGCCCCTCCCTAAATTTAAAAATTTAATTAATTAAATATTCTTTTTCTTTTGTTTTCAAAAACATAGTAAAGTTTATACTTTTCGAGTAACTCTGAATAGAAAAATGAGAAATTTTACATTAAGAGGGAGGGAGGGGGGGGGGGTTGAGAGGTTCATTGCCCTCCCCTCCCTGGATTTTAAAATGTAACTAATAAAAAATTTTTTCCACTTTTGAAAAGTAGTAAAATTTATTCTTTTCGCGTAACTAAAAATAAAGAAACTAAGAATTTCCTGTTAGGGGAAGGGGCATAGCTGAGCGATTGCCCCTCCCTTGAATTTAAATGTTAACTATTTTCTTCGCTTTTGAAAAACATACTGAATTTTTTTTTAATTATCTTAGAATAAAAGAGGAATTAAGAATTTTCAGTTAGGGATAGGGTAGGGGGTAGGAGAAACCTATTGCCCCTTCCTGGATTTCAAAAGTTAATTAATTAAAATTTCCTTTTCTTCTATTTCAAAAACATAGTAAAATGTATACTTTTCGAGTAATTTACAATAAAAAAAATGAAGAAATTTCTCATTCCCCACCCCCCCCCCCCCCTGGCTTTTGAAATTTAATTAATATTTTTTTTCTCCGATTTTGAAAAAAAAAATAGCAAAATTTATTCGTTTAGAGTAAGTTAAAAAAAAAACTAAGAATTTTCCGTTGTGGGCAGGGGCACAGATGGGTTGATGCCACTGCCCCTCCCTCGATTTTGAAATTTAACTAATTTTTTTTTCTCTGATTTTGAAAATCATAGTGAAATTTAATTTTTTTTTTATCTTAGCTTAAAATGAAAGAGGAACTAAAAATTTTGCGTTAGGTAGGAATGTGACTTTCAATTAAGTCCTTAAAAGTCTTGGAAAGAGTATTAATTATCATTAGTATATAAAAAGTGTGTTTCATAACATGCAACTCTCACAAAATCAAAACAATTTTAAACACTTTAGAAAATTCGGGATATATCACACAATCATACAGCATTGTGTATTGCAAAAGTATCTTACAGTAACTGCTGTTATACTGTAGTTACTATTATAATAATCATACTTACAAAATTAAGACCTGTAAAGTTCATCAGAAACTGCAGTCAGACTGCAGATACATCACCGAAAATTTTTGTGAATTAATTGCTATAAAATCACTTGAAATTCACTGCCGTTTTACTGTAGACATAAAGTCTTACTATTTTTTAAATTTTGGGTTGAAAAAATACTTGTCAATAACTGGAAAATAACTGAAGTTTTTTTACTGTTGATATTGCACTACAAAAAAAACTACAGTTGACCGTAGAAAAACTTGAAAAATACATCATTTCTGTAAAAAAACTACAGTTCATTTTTAGCTGGGTAATCTGACGTAATTTTGACCAAACTATTCTTTCTCTTTTTAATATTCACGTGAAAATGCTTGTGTTAGAAATGAAATATTATTTGCGCTTTCCTAACAAAAATAGTTGAAAAGTATCCGCTCAAAATATCAAATAAATGTCTAGCGCAATTTCTGAATTTAAACCTTTTTGCAATATTATTTTGTATTCATTTTATGTGATAACTGTAATGTGACGTAAATATGACGTAATTTCTCCTATTTAAGACTTCTAACGCATGTTAATAAATTTATTATTTTACAAATTCCTTTCTCTCTTAAAATTCACGTGTAATTATAGTTTTTATGACGTAATTTTTAATAAGTTCCTGCTTTTAATTCTAATTCCAAATGTTTTTTTCTGTTTATAATAGTCACGTGTAAATAAATTTTTAATTTATTTACAAGTATAAATATTTTTGTTTTGAAGCAAACATTATTGTTTCCACTGTTTATACAGTTGGCAACAGTTTAAATTAATATCACTTTCTGAAATCTGTAAAGAATATCTCTAGAAATGCTGAAAATTTGAATTTAAAATAGAAATAAAACCTCAAAAAATTAGTCAAATTAAAAAAAGAAAAACAGTCTGCACACCGGGAACTTCAAACGTATAAAATGATCTAAAAATGATTAAATTCCTATGAATAGTTTTTGCTCCTATAAAACTTTTTTAGTGGAACGATTTTGTCCAACTTTAGCATTAAATATCTCTTAAAATAATTCTTCGATTTGAAAACTGTCTGCCTCAGCGTGTTTATCGAACATTTCTGTATCATACTACCGATTTTCATATTTTTGTATGCATTATTTTTCTTAATATTAACGAAGAAAGACCTCTTGTCACAAAAAATTCAAAACCGGCGGCGGCGGCGGCGGCGGCGGCGGCGGCGGTGACAGCGGTAGTTACTTTTTTTTAGAATAGAGAGATATATATTTTACTCATTTTATTAAAATGTTTGGATTGGCAATAGTCCAAACATATTAAACGAGTGAGAAGGTCATATTGGCAATTAATAATACATTAAAATGAGTGACTTAGTCATACTGAATCGAACTAAAATTTGGATACAGCCCCTAAATTATGATCAAATAATTTCGTCACAATTAATTTAAAATAATTAATTTCTCTGAAACTAATTGTACGGATTTCATGAACATTTGTTTTTAGACTATTTTTTGTGTCTAGAAATTATTTATGATGTCAAACTTAGGTATTGCTATTAAAAGAAACAAAGTTTGGGTTCGTTTTGACGCGTAGATTCCCCCCCCCCCCTCCTCCCCAAGAATTTCTTGCAGAGTTAGTAGGGGGTGTTTACTTTTTTTTTTCCACGAATGTACCTCTCAGGTCCATTGCACCCGTCTGGTAGGCGGAGGATTAATCTGCAAAAATAAAATACAATCAAACCGGAAATATACAATAAACTCTTTCGAGTCACCCATGACGCCAAAAAACTTTATTTATCACTAGAAACCCCAGAAACTCACAATTTTTCGAGATTTAAAGAATCACTTATAAAAGCAACGCTACTTTTGCTTTTACTATGGTATTCGAATATTTTTCCAGGTATTTTTACACGTAAAATGTTTTGATCAGTTTTCTCGAAGAGGAATATCGGTTTTCAGGAAACTATTAATTTTGAAGATATAAAGAATTTCTTAAAAACACTATAAAATTTTTAATAAATGCTCTTTTCCCATCACCTTACCTGTTCTATGTCAGTCTTGCTGCTGTTTTCAAAGTAGTGGGAATTGTTCTCTGCGCCTGACAGAAAAAGACTAGTCCTTTCGAAAGGCGCTGCGCATTTATCAAAATTTTTATGGTGTTTTTAAGAAGTTCATTTCATCTTATCATTTCACACAAACTTATTTAATTATTTTAATATTAATTCTCAATTAGACATTTTTAGAACTCTAACTGAATTTATAAATCCAAGAATAGCAAATTAATATTAATTTTAATGTCAATTTTAGTATTTATAATGTATCCTGTCTGTCTGTAAAACATGTTTGTTGAGCATAGTTCAAACATCACAGCATAAAAAAAAAATCTAAATTCCGAGTTGAGAACATTAAATACTACACTAAAAAAGCACTCCAAAATTTATCCGGTAATCAGTAGCAGCAATTAAAGATATTTTTTACATTTTTAGGGTTCCGTACTTAAAAAGTAAAAACGGAACCATTATAAGATCACCCCTGTGTCTGTATGTCTGTCTGTCACAGCCATTTTACTCGTAAACTGTAGAACGTGGAAAGTTCAAATTCGGGGATGTAATAAAGACTAATAAATGAAGACCACATATTTTTAGACTATTATACATTTATTAATATATTTAGTAAGAATGTAGAGGGACAAATAAAGCGACTTGATTAAAAAAAAAAAAAAAAATCTTTGTATATCGTGCGGGGTATCCTATGAAAGATTTCGTAACGCTGAATTCAAAAATACATTTATTTATTCTTAGGTATTACATTTTCAAAAATAACGTCGAAAATGTAGCGGAAGAAGATGTCCCTCCACCCAACTAATTTTGAATCTGCTGAAACTAAAATTATGAAAAAATTGGAGATAGTAGACATTAATTTAAACCTTGCAGGAAAATTATAGCGATTGCCCTAGGTCACTTGGTTTTTAAGAAAATCGCATTTTTCCGTTACACACAAATTTCGATTTACGGCCATTTAGCAAAGATCTTGAGCAGCGATGGGGGTACCTATCGTAACAGAAGTATAAAAGCATTGTTGATCATGATTTTCGAAAAAAAGATCGTCAGTAATTAGCCGAGATATTAACCCTTAAAGATATGGATGGTTTGGACATACATAATGACAGGGGCGGTTTACTCGATGTACAATAGGCTTTTAAAGCCTAGTTAACAACTTTTAATGTTACATATGTGTAATGCAAGATCCAATAACAGTATAAAAGCAATAAACGTTAAGTTGTTAAAAACAGGCTGGTTCAAGGGGTCTCATGACTCTTAAAGCTTCAAAAAATTTTTTATTTAATTTTTTTTAGTTGTTAATCTTCTATCTTTTCTGAACAATTTCATGTAATTGTTTCCTTCAAATCCTCATTAGAACAGAAGTTATGGGTTTTAGAAGTATACCCGCTCAATAGCTGAAGCGGCATTTTCGACACTTTTAAGTCATATTTCTCAAAATGACTTATTTGGGGCATAACGCGCACGATATCTCAAAACCTTTTGGATATTTTTCATGAAATTTTCAAGACATACGTTTCATGTTAATCTGTATAAACTGAACGTAAAATTTCCTTTTTATTACTCAAAAAAATATATATTTTTTTAAGTGAATATGTTGTTGAAATTTTCAAAATTTTGTATTTGCTAAAGACTACTTTGTATTAAAAATATAAAAATGCTTCAAATACAAATTTATTTAGGTTCATGGTAATTATTACAACCCAAAGTATAAGCAGGTACCTTTTTTTTTTTTTTTTTTTTTTTTTCTAGTTGCTATATTTATTTTCTAATCGTGCGAGTAGCTGTTATATCAATTTTCTGCTTGTCAAATGTCTGACTGTTTGGATCCCCCTGTAAATTCCAATTCTTCACCTTGCAATTTTTTAAACACATAAAATGGAAGAACGTACTTTTATCTTTCATTTCAATAAAAATTGTGTTTTAAAATCTCATACATTTTGAGACATTAATTGTTGAAACTGGTCTCTTTTATCCATTTTTTCTAATATTAAGAGCTCTGAGACCCTTTAATTACAACGAATTACATAAATACTATGGGATTCGCAACTATTTTGCATTGAATGGATCTTTAGATCGCCTCGAGTGACTTTAAAAGTTAATTAAAAACCTATCAGGAAAAACGCTGCACGGACCAGGCGGGCGTGGCAAATATGTGATCTCCTTTCAAAGCGCGCTTAGCGCAACTTTGAAAGAATGTTTTGTTTTAGCTACAACGTAGAAAGAAAAGGTGTTACTATGTTGAATTTAGTTTTATGAAATGCCAAAGGAAGTTTAAATATGCACTGCTTTTATTCTCAGTACCGAATTAAGCTCGTTATAAATAGATTCAGATATATTAAACTACTAGTCCGATGTGTTAATCCAAAAACTTTCTTATATCTCATACATGCTAATACTTACTGATAAATGCAACACAGCAGCGCCACCTATTAGGTGATTTATACCAAAATCTAATCAGAGACAACTTATGTGAACTTCTGTTTGAATTTGAAGTTTGATGAAAATCCGTGCATTAGTTTTTGAGATAGAATTATTTCAGAAATTGTGAAAAGTTATGCATAGCAGTGGCACCTGTTGGACAATTTACACGAAAAACTTATCAGGATTAATTTATAATAGGGACTAACTGAATCTAAAGTTTCATGAAAATTCATGCATTAGTTCTTCATATGCAGCTATTGCAGAAATCGTGAAAATTGCAGCATAGTAGCACCACCTGCACTGTAAAAAAATCGGAACAGTATTGTTGTAGGAATCGGAAATAGTTGCCCTTATCGTACCGGAAAAATATCCAACCCAGCTCGGAATAAAATCCGTAAAAAAGGGAAACATTCAATAAAACGGCACTTTACGGATTTTATTCCAATTTTACGGATTTTATTCCGATTTTACTGATTTTATTCCGAGCCGAGTCGGAAAATTTTCCGGTACGATAAGGGCAACTATTTTTCCGATTCCTACAGGAAATCTGGAAATCTGGTCCTTTTTTTTTTTTTTTTTTTTTACAGTGTGTTGGACGATTAACACCAAAAACTAAACAGCACAAAACAAATTTATATCAGGGGCTAACTGAATCTGAAGGTTGATGAAAATTCGTGCATTAATTCTGAGATAGGGCTATTGCGGTAATCATGAATAATGCAGCATAACAGCGCCACCTTCTGGGCGATTTAAACCAAATGGTTATCAGCACCGAATTATATCAAGGTCTAACTGAATCTGAAGTTTTCTGAAAATCTGTGCTTTATTTCTTGAAATATAGCTATTGTGGAAATCGTGAATAATGCAGCATAGCAGGGCCAGCTGCTGAGCGATTCACACCAAAAAGTAATCAGCACCAATTTCTATCAGGGACTAACTGAATCTAAAGTTTTTTTTTTATTATTATGTTCAATAGTTCTTAAGATAGAGCGCCCACAAAATTTGTGTCCCACACAGACAGACACACTCACAGGCAGACATTTTGTAAAAACATGTTTTTCATTATCTCTGTCCCCCAAAACTTATAAATCCGTCGAAAACCGGAATTCGAAAATTTTCACGAATGCAGTACTTTCTTCTTGTAAAGATAGAAGAAAGTAAAAATGAGTTACACAGAATAGCTATATTTGATATTATTTAGGTTCCGTATCTCTTTGAACTTTCATGGTATATCCATTTACATTTTTCTAGTATATACAGTTATACCCAACTCTACTTTGTATAGTTTTTTACAAAGTGTTAGCATTCTTCTCGCAACAGTTTTTTTTTAATAATACAATGACTAATTCATATATTTATTGGACGGAACCCTCTGTACGCGAGTAATACTCGCACTTGACCGTTTATTATTATTATTTTTTTTTTAATCTCGAAAATATATTGGTATCATAGTTTTCTGCAGATAAACAACGAAGTTCAGTATCTTTGACAGCTGGGAAATAGTCATTGTATTTTTCCGTTCATCATTATCTATATAAAAAAGACAACGCCGCTTTTTTAGTCATCTGGCCTGAGCTTTCTAGGGAATTGATTTTTATATTTATTTATTTATTTATTTATTTTTAATGAAAGCACTTTATTTGTCGACGTGTCGTCATTCGCTATTTTAAAAATATTTCAAATGTTGAAGAGAGAAGGGAAACAATGCCATAGCATTTCCGTCTAAACTCATTTTAGTTAAAATATCAGCAATAATATTTAAAATGCGCAATTTCACAAGCGACAGATTTCTGGATTATTTAGAAAATAGAAGTAGATGTAAATAAACGGTTTTAACCATTTTTTTTTAATTTCAATATTTTTTGGGTATTTTGTTAAATAGTTTTATCAATGAAATTGAATAAATCAGGAAATTTTGTAATTATTATTGTAAAGTAACACACACACACACATATATATACATACATATATATATATATATATATATATATATATATATATATATATATATATATACATATAAAACAAAATACGTAATTGAATTTCTTCTACCATTTTTAATTTTTGCAACCATATTTTTACATACATTTCTCATGCATTTTCCTTTTCAATATATTTAGCAGATTATTACAAATGACAATTCACTTAACATATTTATTAAAAAACGTAATTTGCTTTTTATACATTTTTTTTTAATTAAGCACAATGATCTTACATTAAAAAATTAAGCCAGTTAAAAAAAAATATGTTTGAATTTCAGCATTTTAATCTTACTGATATTTTGAAAAAAAAAAAAAACACTTATTGCGATAAATTATTTTAAATATTGCAATTCAGAAATATTTAATTGCACACTGATTCACTATAAAGAAGTCTTTTATATATTTTTTTAGTTATAGGGTCTTTATGAATTTTTGTTGACATATAAATCTTTCTAAATTCAGTTTTAGCAAATCATTGAAGAACTGCTTTTTTCGCCATTTTTTTTTAATTAAAGTGGACAGAATCACTTAACTTAATTTATTCCCGAAAATAAATTTTAATTAATAACATTTTATAATACATCATCCATTATAATTTGATATTCATCTATTTACGTTTTAAAAGCGCACATATCTATAATGTTCAATTGAACGGAAAAGAAACCTTCTGTATGTACTGAATATTTTATCAGAATAAATATATGTTTAACTGAAATTTTACGATTTTTTCTCTAAAAAAGATTTTCATTCCTTTCCTTTGAAACAAATTATACAGATTTAGGATTTAGGAAAATTTCATTATCTTTGTTTTTGTAGGCCGTTACTTAAACGGTAATTGGTAGACTAACTCAATTAAGGTTAAGACATTACATAAATTGTTTCCTGGACAAAACGCAAAAACAGCATTAAATGTTAATTTCTTGTACATTTTATCAGTCGTTTTATGTAAAAAAAAAAAAAAAAAAAAAAAAAAAAAAAAAAAAAAAAAAAAAAAGTATTATAAATTAAAGTTTTATTTTTTTTATTTTTTGTGGAGTGATCCTAATACTTAAATTTATAAAACAATGACAAAAATATAGAAAGAACTTTATTGATATAATGACTAAATGACTTTAATGACTAATAATGATTTATTGTATGTTTGCATAAAATTATTTTTTTCTTAAACGCTAATTTTCTTTAAATAATAAAACACAAATGTAAGTACTTCGTGAAAAATTTATAAAGCTGGACGATAGAGAGGCATATAATTTATTTTGCAAATTTTCGTCAACGACGTTATATATCCGGTTACCCAAAAAATGAATAATTGGAAAAGTATACATAATAGCCTGATCCGTTTTCCACCGAAATGCTTAGAAAGACATGAAATGTTGATGTTAAAAAAATTATGTTGTATGTCCGAATATTGTTCTCCAAATATGGACTTTCAATTTTGTCAGCGCAACTATGCGGAAGCACAGTACAATGCATAAGAAACTAGGATTAAAAATTTTCAATTTAAAGGATATTATTATGTTGAGCAAAAAGTTCTGGGAAATTTTTAATCTAATAGTTACCAGAATTTGTATCGCATGTAGGAGTACTAGTGGTATATTTCTAGGAGTCCAGGAACTTTGGCTCCAAAATGCCTATGAACAGTGTGCTTTGCGTGTGTTGAGCCGGCATTATTAGAGAAAAGGCTTAACGATTCTGAAAGCCATTGATGAGATTAATGAAGATGAAAGTGCTGGTAACGGCGAGAAACTTAGCCAGCAAATCCGGAATCTGTCAGAAAGGCGTGGACTATGTTGGTCTCTACTTTAAAGAATAGTCCTTGTTGCTTTTGCTGTTAATTTACGCCTAACAACACAACTTTCACAAATTTCCAGGAACTTTTTGCTCAACCTAGTATTAGTGAGTACATATGTTAAGTATGTCATGATATTCAGTAGGTAATAAAAAAGCGTTTATGCTGAAATTTTTATCACATAATGACGGTTATCCAAAAGTCACAAAAGTAATGAATAATTGGAAAAGTATACACATTAGCATCATCCGTTTTCCAGTGACATGTACAGAGATACATGGGATTTTAAAAAAATGTCAACGACGTTATATATCCGGTTACCCAAAAAATGAATAATTGGAAAAGTATACATAATAGCCTGATCCGTTTTCCACCGAAATGCTTAGAAAGACATGAAATGTTGATGTTAAAAAAAATGAAATGTTGTATATCCGAATATTGTTCTCCAAATATGGACTTTCAATTTTGCCAGTGCAACTATGCGGAAGCACAGTACACCGCACAAGCAACTGGCATTAAAAATTTTTAATTTAAAGTATATCATTAGTGAGTACATATGTTCAGTGTTCTCGCTGACTATTCACCAGCGTTATCAATTTGGCTAGTCAGAAATAAAAAACACCACTCGCCAAACGAAACAAAATGATAGTAAAATAAATTCGTCGTAAAACATGAAAATTCGGTCTTTAACCCTTTAATGTACAACCTCCCCTTTTTTCGATAACGTTTAAAATAAAGTTTTTGTAACTGCTTATAGATCAGCTATTCATCTAAATTTAATTACCCGCTACAGAAACTAAAAAAAACTATATTTTAAATGTCCTGCGTGATCAAAAAAAAAAAAAAAAAATTCCAAACCCGATTTAACTCAATGAAATATTATGAAATAAAACTTCCAATCCCATTTAACTCAGAATTTTAATGTATTGCATTCAATGAATTCTAAAAATTGAAAATATGTCTGAAAACTTTGTTTCTCTAGAATTTTAGAATTTCTTTTTCCAGGCATAGTGATTAGCTGACGATAGATAATCACCTATTAGATTGGCGCATGGTGATTTTACACCGTCCTCATAACCCTTAATGTGGCTTTGGCTAATGCTAAATTGAACTGGTGTTGGGTTACTATCGCTAAAAATAATGTAAATGGTGCGGTACGATTGAACATGATAAGCGATATTAATCTTTCAATAATTCAAATAAGAGTGTTGCCTGTACTAGCTGGCATACACAAAAGAAAAGATGAGCAATAATGGAGCACACGCAATTTGGCGAGTCTAATCGTCCGTTTACTCGCCGAATGAAACATTTTGTCCCAATTTGGCGTAATGGCGAGTGGCAGCGAGAACCCTGCATATGTTAGGTGTGTCAAGATAACAAAAAAAAGTGTTTATGCTGAAATTCTTATCAAATAATGCCTTTAAATAGTGGCAGCTTTGGGATCATTACAGTGCCAACTTTCTCTCACAAATACACGTATACTAATGCACTCAATTGCTATCCAAACATCACGTGTCTTTTATGTATTTATGTGAAAACTATATCCAGATACTGTCTACACGTATGCAAAGAAAAAAACAAGAAAGTCATTACTTTATAACTGTATGTTGATTTATTTTTGGAGAATCTTATTAATTTCATAATCGCGATTACAGATCATATATTAAAAAAGAACATAATAATACAAATTAATGACTCGCTTATTTTATTTTGCATGTACTATAAGACCTACCATCGTCCCAAATTTCAAGGTTCTTTGTCAATCGGAAGTACTCATCTAGTTTTAGCGTAACATTTGTAGTGTACTACCGGCTCACCCAGAACCTTGAAATTTCGCAGGAGAGAAGTTTTTAAAGCACACTCATAGGGAAAATTCCAACAATAATTCATTATTTTACACGATCGCTATTTCTTCTCGATCTTGTAAATTCATGGATTTGTTAGTAATAAATCGCCATATATTTATAAATTACTGATTTTCGGATTCTTTTTCTTTTACATGATCTTTAAGAGATTTCTTGGTGCCAAATTTCAAGGTTCTCGCTCAACCGGATTCGCACTACCATATTTACTCTCAAATCACGAGATTGTCACTTAATAAATCGACTTAGATTTATAAATTTTTTATTTTTCGATTTCTTGTCTTTACATGCGATAAAATACCTTCCTAGGTGCCTAGATCAATCAGAATCATCCTATATGTTTTGAGAATAAGAATTATAAGAGAACCTCTGATTAACCCAGAACTTAAAATTCAGGATTAAGGAATGTCTTATAACACATGTAAACGAGAAACCCGAAAACCATTATTTTATAATTATTGTATGTCGATTTATTGCGCAACATACTTCTGATGTCAATAATCAGGAGTAACGCCAAACTAAAGTGTTATTACGGTGACATGACATAACCATACGGTACCCTCACGTTAGAGTAATACTCGCATTTGTTCTGATTCTTTATTTTTATTGCTAATACTATATATTAAACAAGTGCAGTCTATCTAGGAGTTTGGAAGCTTTAAATACCCGTAATGTTGAAGCAATTCTAAATTTTAAAAGCTGAAACAAGTCTATAAATTGATCGACTAAACTTCTGTAATCTGTTTCACAGTTCGCGGTAGATACAAACAGTGTCGAAGCCTACAACAATGCAGTTTCAAGTGTATAAGAGTTATAAAACAATCGTTACAAAAATATAAAATGTTAGCCAAATCACTAAAATACATCAATTAGCTGCAGGCTTGATTATGTAACTTTCCCCTGTTAAATATATTCTAAAAAATTAGAACTTAAAAAAGAAAATGGATACATACAATGGATAAATACATACAAACTTTCATTTATAACCATTTAATTTATAACCATTTAGGAAGAAAATAATTTCGTAAAACCAATACCTAGAACAAAACGAGAGTAATCGTCAAGTCGTTAAGTTTTAACACATGACGTCTATTTTAACAATTGGTTCGTTAAGACAGTTAACTTTCTTAGTCCATGTGCCCGTGATCACATCTAACGCGATCTAACTATATATGAGATGATGGCAGCAAACATAATGTCAGAACAAATAACGACAGTGATTGCATCATGAACTTATTCTACATAGAAAACCGTTCACAGATATCATAAAAGAAATAACACTTTCCTAAAAGTTACAAAGGTCTCTTCACTCCAGAAAATAGAACGGGGATTGTGTTCGTAGGATCCAATCATTTTAAACTTAAAAATATTTTCTCCATGTAATTCAAAGTTTCGCGCTATAAAGTTTGACAACAATAGTAAACAGATAGAGGGCTTCCCTTTTTACGTTGACAAAGAGCTACTGGGCCATTCGACAGATTTTGAAACCAGGGTGCAAAAAAAAAAAAAAAAAAAAAAAAAAAAAAAAAAAATTAATTAAGGTAGTGAATGCTTGTTTTATACTGTAAAAAGTATGATCTTTCTCATGGTTAGCTTTATTTTTAAGTCGGATGTTTTTTTCTAACAATATACAGTGCATTTTAAATACTCTGCAAGTATTTTGAAATATCACCTTTTAAGGTATGACAAAACTTTGTTGTAATTAGCACATCTATTTGTAGTTTAAAAGTTCCATTTTGCAATTATTATTGATTATTAACTTATTTTTAATCAAAATGCACCTCATCAAAACTACGAAGTATGTTCTAAATATTTTTTTTACATATAAAATACCCAGTATCAAGTTTAGTGGTCACATACATGACCATGACATGAAAAAGTTTTTTTACGGCTTATATTTTTTACTTCTCAAAATCGATATTTTATTTGCAAAAGTAATCCATTGCAATCTATCTAAAACCATAAAAAAAATTTACTAATTTGAAATTAGTAGTAGAATAGATAATGATCAGGTATGTGACAAAACCAGTGGTCAGGTTTGTGACATTAATTTAATGTTTGTTAATTTTCTCACTAGAGGGCATTTTTCTATGAAATACATAGTAACCAGTAATTTAATGTGTCCTTACTATATTTTATTAGTAAAATTAATTCACTTCAATGAATCATTAGCAGCACAATTGATAATAGTCATATGTGACAAAACCAGGGGTCAGGTTTGTGACATCATTAATGTGTATATTTTCTCACCAGGGTTCAGTATATTATGAAATTCTGTGACCAATACTTTCAAATGTTCTTACCATATTTTATTTGCAAGATCAGTTCACTTGAACTAGCTGAAACAATAAAAAAAAGGTTAGCTTAATTGCAGTTAACGAAATTTAGAAAGGTCAGGTATGTGAGATTATTAGTGTTTATGTTCTCACTGCAGGGCGGTTTTCTATGATACATTGACCAGAACTCTCAGATTTTCTAATCAGCTGGCTGTACTAGTCCCCACTCTTGTTCAAAGCACATGTTGAGATAGTTGTAATGGTTCATTGCAGATACAATGAATTATCACTCAAATTTTAGCCCACAAGACATAAAAATGCAAATAACTGCTCTTTAGCTCTTAAGCATCACTATCGGTATAAGTACACGTTACCAGGCATAATGTGAGAAGGTTGGTAATTAATTACCAGGATCCTTCAAATTATATTAAAGGATGATTTAGTTATAAAATATTTACATTTTTAGGCACAGATATAGGAGATCCTGCCAAACATTAAATTACATGTTACGATATTATGTGCATACTGGTTATATCATTACGTTGCACTCGTCCCTTCTCAATTTACGATATTCAGCTAGGCTTATTCAATGAGTTAACCACACAAGTATCTCCCACGATCTCATACATACATCACTCCTCACAAGGATCAATATTTTTCCAAACTGTACGTTTCACTTCCAATGCAAGATTGCCTTCTGATCTTCCCCACTGTGTCTTCTTCATCTTCTGCCTTCCAAAAACATGGGGTACTGTCCTGTAAATTCAAGGACAATTTCCACTTGAAAAATCAAAATCAATAAACTGCCATTTCTCCTCACTTGCTCATTACACAGGCATCACAGGAGATTCTTTTTTGCTAATCCTCCTTCTTTTCATTATCTGGCACGATATTGTTATTCACATTCTATATAAAACGGACCCTATTCTGGTATTTCCATTTATACAATAGAGCCTTTCATATAATAAAGACATGAATACAGCAGTAATCATTCTAATCCTAAATAATCCTGTCTAACATGCGGATTTTAGATATTAAGAGAATGGTGTAGTATACATACAGCAAAGGGATATAATTAAATTGCCTGTACTAACAATTAATAATTTTAGAATTGTTGTATTTCCCCCACTCACTCAGTAATGTAAAAATAACATTAAAGCCATGTTAGTTCATACTATGTCACATACATGACTCTCTGTCACATACATGATAGCCAGAATTTGCTTAAATTTATGCATTAAAATAAAGTTTTAAGTGAATTTTTCTTAGACACATTTCTTTGTTACTTCTTTATTAATTAAAAAAAAGAATCACTAAATTTAGACCATATTATTCACAAAATTTTAAATATGAAGCATTGCATGTGTGATGCAACTTCTATACTTTGTCACATACATGACCATATACAATAATTTGTTTATTAGACTTAAATATTATATAATTAATATTCTCTGCTATTATTATTTATTGTCACCTTCTATTTCACTTCAGTAAAATATAATTTCACCTTAATTATTATATTTATAACCTGGATTACCCTAATTATATACATATACTTGCTATGATTGTCACATACGTGATTGTGGAACATGCCTACTTATTAAACTGTTGCTTTAAGCGGAACGGGAAAGCCATGTTAAATCCATCAACTTTATGTATCTTTTTCTGAAAAAAGGTGAAAGATAGAGTTCTAGATTTTTTAGAGAAGTTAGAATAACATGTTTTACGTATTTTAACAGACCATTTTCTTTCTAAGTAAAACTAAAAATTAATTATTAATTTTTTACTGAAAGTCATTTTTTAATTAGCATTTTGATAAGATTCCACTACCTGAAATAATAATTTCGAACAAATCATTAAATCCTTGTGTTAAAGTATACAATACAACTTATTATAAGCATTAAAAAAAATCTGAGTTCTTAAGTTTAATAGATATCGAAAAAAAGGATCGCAAACATGTAAAATCCAAGTTTTGCGAAAAAGTCAATTAAAGATTTAAATGTCCATTAAGCTGTGAAGTACTCTTAGAAAGAAGAATTATTCCAACACTTCATTTTTATACACATAAACATGTGTGATACATCGTTGGAAAGATAAAAGTTTAAACTATTTAACGATATAAAAAAGTAAAAATCGATTTTTTTTCCAAATTTCGTTTACCCGGTCCCCTTAAGAAGATCGGAATTAGATGCATTAATCTATACTCATATTATAAAGATGAAAAAATTGTTTATTTGTAGGAGGTAAGCTCAGGAACTACCGAATCGATTCCAAAAGTAATGGTATCAAAATGATGGTGTTCGCCCAACTTAGAACATAGGCTATATCTTATGTCGGTGCCACTACCCCAAAGGGGGTGCAGGAGCAAAAAACGTTCTAAAAATGCGATTTTTGCGTTACTGAAGGGCCTAGAAATATGAAATTTGGAATATTAGTTACTTACAAGACATAAATGTTGTCTAAGAACAGTTCTTAAACAATTCGAAATTTAAAAGGGGTGAGACTGCACAAAAAGTGTTCTAAAAAACGTTCTAAATGGTAGTTTCTACATAATCTCAGGAAATACCAAACCGATTCCAAAAGTAATGGTATCAAAAGGATGGTGTTAGTCCAACGTAGAACATAGGCTATATCTTATGTCGGTGCCACTACCCCAAAGTGGGTGCAGGAACAAAAAACGATCTAAAAATGCGATTTTTGCGTTACTGAAGGGCCTAGAAATATGAAATTTGGAATATTAGTTACTTACAAGATATAAATGATGTCTAAGAACAGTTCTTAAACAATTCGAAATTTAAAAGGGGTGAGACTGCACAAAAAGTGTTCTAAAAAATGTTCTAAATGGTAGTTTCTACATAATCTCAGGAAATACCGAAACGATTCCAAAAGTAATGGTATCAAAACGATGGTGTTAGTCCAACGTAGAACATAGGCTATATCTTATGTCGGTGCCACTACCCCAAAGGGGGTGCAGGAACAAAAAACGATCTAAAAATGCGATTTTTGCGTTACTGAAGGGCCTAGAAATATGAAATTTGGAATATTAGTTACTTACAAGACATAAATGTTGTCTAAGAACAGTTCTTAAACAATTCGAAATTTAAAAGGGATGAGACTGCACAAAAAGTGTTCTAAAAAATGTTCTAAATGGTAGTTTCTACATAATCTCAGGAAATACCGAAACGATTCCAAAAGTAATGGTATCAAAACGATGGTGTTAGTCCAACTTAGAACATAGGCTATATTTTATGTCGGTCCCACTACCTCAAAGGGGGTGCAGGAGCAAAAAACGTTCTAAAAATGCGATTTTTGCGTTACTGAAGGACCTAGAAATATGAAATTTGGAATATTAGTTACTTATAAGATATAAATGATGTCTAAGAACAGTTCTTAAACAATTCGAAATTTAAAAGGGATGAAAATGCACAAAAAGCGTTCTAAAAAACGTTCTAAATGGTAGTTTCTACATAATCTCAGGAAATACCTAACCGATTTAAAAAATATTGGTGTCAAAATGATAGTGACAACGTTTGCTCCAAGATAGGCTATGTTTTATGTCGGTGCCACTACCCCAAAGGGGGTGTAGGAGCAAAAAATGTTCTAAAAATGCGATTTATGTGTTACTGAAGGGCCTAGAAATATGAAATTTGAAGTATCAGCTACTTATCTATACTTCCTATTATAAAGAGGAAAAAATTGTTTATTTGTCGGAGGTAAGCTCTGAACTACCGAACGGATTCCAAAAGTAATGGTATCAAAATGATGGTGTTAGTCCAACTTAGAACATAGGCTATATCTTTTGTCGGTGTGACTACCCCAAAGGGGGTGTAGGAGCAAAAAACGTTCTAAAAATGCGATTTTAGAGTTACTGAAGGGCCTAGAAATATGCAATTTTGAATATTAGTTACTTATAAGATATAAATGATGTCTAAGAACAGTTCTTAAACAATTCGAAATTTAAAAGGGGTGAAAATGCACAAAAAGCGTTCTAAAAAACGTTCTAAATGGTAGTTTCTACAAAATCTCAGGAAATACCAAACCGATTTAAAAAATATTGGTGTCAAAATGATGGTGACAACGCTTGCTCCAAGATAGGCAATGTTTTATGTCGGTGCCACTACCCCAAAGGGGGTGTAGGAGCAAAAAACGTTCTAAAAATGCGATTTGGCGTTACCGAAAGGCCGAGAAATACGAAATTTTGAATATTAGTTACTTATAAGATTTAAATGATGTCTAAGAACAGTTCATAAGCAATTCGAAATTTAAAAGGGGTGAAAATGCACAAAAAGCGTTCTAAAAAACGGTCTAAATGGTAGTTTCTATACATTCTCAGGAAATACCAAACCGATTTAAAAAAATATTTGAGTCAAAATGATGGTGACAACGCTTGCTCCAAGATAGGCTATGTTTTATGTCGGTGCCACTACCCCAAAGGCGGTGCAGGAGCAAAAAACGTTCCAAAAATGCGATTTATGTGTTACTGAAGGGCCTAGAAATATGAAATTTGAAATATTAGCTACTTATTAGATATAAAGGATTTCTAAGAACAGTTCTTAAACTATTCGAAATTTGAAATAGGTGAAAATGCGCGAAAATTGTTCTAAAAAACGTTCTAAATGGTGGTTTCTACGCAATCTCGGGAAATACCAAACCGATCTGAAAAATAATGGTGTCAAAATGATGTTGACAACCCGTGCTCCAACACAGGCGATGTTTTATGTCGGTGCCACAACACCAAAGGGGGTGCAGGAGAAAAACGTTCTAAATTGCGGCTTTTGCGTTACGGAAGGGCCTAGAATCGTGAAATTTGGAATGGTAGTTAGCTATAAGATATCAATGATCTCTAAGGACATTTCCTAAAAAAATCGAAATTTAAAAGGGGGTCAAAATGCGCAAAAAGCGTTGTAAAAAACTCTCTAAATTGCGATTTCTATGCAATCTCAGGAAGTACTGAACCGATTTCAAATATAAGGGTGTAAAAATGATGGTGACAGATCTTGCTCCAAGATAGGCTAGATTTTATATCTGTTTCCACTACCCCAGAGAAGATGCAGGAGCAAAATGCGCGAAAAGCGTTCTAAAAACGCTCTAAATGCCGATTTGTCGGCAATATCTCAGGAAGAATGAATCTGATTTCAAACGTAATGGTAGGAAATTGATGCTGACAGCCTCTGCTCTAACATAGAAGCTATTTTATGTCGGTATCACTATCACCAAGACGTTGCAGGAGCAAAAAAGCATTATAAATTTCGATTTTTGTTATCGGTAGGGGCTAGCAACTTAAAATTAGGCAAGGTACATATTTATTAGATATAAATGATCTTTAAGAACAGTTTCGAGAAAAATGGAAATCTAAAAGGGCTGAAAATGCGCAAAAAGCGTCCTAAAAACGTTCTAAATATCGATTTCTACTCAATCTAAGGAAATACCAAAGCTATTTCACAAGTAATTGTTGCAAATCAATGGTGACAGTCCCTGCTATAACATAGGTTATATTTTGTGTTGCTGTAACTACCATCTGGGGGTTGCAAGAGCAAAACATGTTTTAATTTGCGTTTTTTACACAATTGGAGGTCTAACATTTTGAAATATGGCATGGTATTTACTTACAAGATGCAACTGCTTTCTAAGAACAGTCGAAAGAAAATTCCAAATTTAAAAAAATGAAGTGAGTGAAAAGCGTTATAAATTATAATTTTTAACCAAACTTATAAATTACCAAACCGATTAAAAAAATAATTATGACAAATTTTGGTGATAGAATCTGCTCAAACATAAGCTATATTTTCTGTCTGTTCCACTACCACCAGAGGGTTGCAGGAGCTAAAAACTTTTTAATTTTCGATATCTGTGATACTGAAAAGGCTAGAAACTCTAAATATGACATGGTAGTTACTTATAAAATATAAATGCCCTCGAAGGAACGTCAAAAATAAATTCGAATTAAAAAGGGGTGAAGCGAAGGGGAGGTACGAAAAACATTCTAAAAAAGTTCTAAATTACGATTCTATGCAATTTCAGAGAATATAAACCGATTATAAAAGTAATAGTTGCGAATAAATGGTAACAGTCTCTGATCCTACACAGGCTATATGTTATGCCGGTGATTCTACCACCTGGGGTTCACAGGAACAACAAACGTTCTAAAAAAAGGCTTTAAAAGCTTTTTAAATTACGTTTCTGTGGAATATTAGGAAATAACAAACCGATTTCAAAATTAATGTTGGCAAATTAATGGTGATAGTTTCTCTTTCAACATAGCCCTTTATGTTGAGAGAGGTGGTAGGACTTGGAATTTGACATGATGGTTAATTTTAAGATGTAAGATGATGGTTTTTAAAAAATTCAAAATTTCAAATGAATACAAAAATGAACGTATTAATTGAGCATAAAAGTTTCAAAATTTTTTCTAAATTATCATTTATTTAGTTTTATTTCTTTTTATTAATTTAAGTCTCATTTCTGCCTAATTCAGTGTAATAATGATGTTTAATCAAACTGTGTTTTAAATAGTAATATTTGAATTATTCCTAAAAGTAATAAGTACCTTTTAATAAAAAAAAACATTTTAATAAAATAAAATATTACCTTTTAATAAAATAAAAATTTAGTTAGTACCTTTTCATAAAGATTATACATATAAATATCACTTGGCATATTTCAAATATTACGCGAGCAAAGCCGCGGGGTTTGCTAGTTAGATATAAAGGATTTGTAAGAACAGTTCTCAAACAATTCAAAATTTAAAAGGGGTGAAAATGCGCAAAAAGCGTTGTAAAAAACGTTCTAAATTGCAATTTCTATGCAATTTCAGGAAATACTGAACCGATTTCAAATATAATGGTGTTCAAATGTTGGTGACAGATCTTGCTCTAAGATAGGCTATATTTTATATCTGTTTCCACTACCTCAGAGGAGATGAAGAAGCAAAATGAGCGAACAGCGTTCTAAAAACTTTCTAAATGCCGATTTGTCACCAATATCTCAGAAAAATCAAACTGATTTCAAAAGTAATGGTAAGAATTTGATGCTGACAGCCTCTGCTCTAACATAGATGCTATTTCAAGTCGGTATCACTATCACCTAGACGTTGCAGGAGCAAAAAAGCATTCCAAATTTCGATTTTTGTGATCGGTAGGGGCTAGCAACTTAAAATTAGGCAAGGTACATATTTATTACATATAAATGATCTTTAAGAACAGTTTCAAAAAAATTGGAAATTTAAAAAGGGGTGAAAATGCGCGAAAAGCTTTCTAAAAACGTTCTAAATTGCGATTTCTACTCAATCTCAAGAAATTCCAAAGCTATTTCAAAAGTAATGGTTGCAAATCAATGGTGACAGTCCCTGCTATAACATAGGTTACATTTTATGTTGCTGTCACTACCATCTGAGGGTTGCAAAAGCAAAACATGTTCTAATTTGCGTTTTTTGCATAACTGAAGGGTCTAACACTTTGAAGTATGGAATGTTATTTACTTACAAGATGCAACTACTTTCTATGAACTGTCGAAAGAAAATTTCAAATTTAAAAAGATGAAGTGAGCGAAAAGCGTTATAAATTACAATTTTTATGTAATCGTATCAAATACCAAACCGATTAAAAAAATAATGAGAACAAATTGTTGGTGATAGAACCTGCTCAAACATAAGCTATATTTTATGTCTGTGCCACTACCACCAGAGGGTTGCAGTAGCTAAAAGCTTTCTAAATTGCGATTTCTGTGATACTGAAAAGGCTAGAAACTTTAAATATGGCATGATAGTTACTTATAAAATATAAATGCTCTCGAAGGACTGTCGAAAATAAATTCGAATTAAAAAGGGGTGAAGTGAAAGTTAGGTGCAAAAAACATTCTAAAAAAGTCCTAAATTACGATTTCTATGCAATTTCAGGGAATATAAACCAAATATAAAAGTAATAGTTGCGAATCAATGGTAACAGTCTCTGATCCTACACAGGCTATATTTCATGCCGATGATTCTACCACCTGGGATTTACAGAAACAACAAACGCTCTAAAAAAGAGCCTTTAAAAGCTTTCTAAATTACGTTTCTGTGGAAAATTAGGAAATAACAAACCAATTTCAAAATTAAAGTTGGCAAATTAATGGTGACAGTTCCTATTTCAACATAGCCCTTTATGTTGAGAGAGGTGGTAGGACTTGGAATTTGACATGATGGTTAATTTTAAGATGTAAGAAGATGGTTTCTAAAAAATTCAAAACTTCAAATGAATACTGAAATGAGCGTATTAATTGAGCATAAAAGTTTCAAAATATTTTCTAAATTATTACTTATTTAGTTTTATTTCGTTTTATTAATTTAAGTCTCATTTCTGCCTTATGCAGTGTAACAATGATGTTTAATCAAACTGTGTTTTAAGTAGTAATTTTTTTAATTATTCCTAAAAGTAATAAGTACCTTTTAATAAAATAAAATATTACCTTTTAATAAAATAAAAATTTAGTTAGTACCTTTTAATAAAAATTAGACATATAAATATCACTTGGCATATTTCAAATATTACGCGAGCAAAGCCGCGGGGTTTGCTAGTAATTCTATAAAAGTAGAAAATTTGTAAATTTCTAATTATCGTTATCACCAAACTCTATTTTGGAGCAGCAAACTCTATATTTTAAATAGCAAGCAGACTACAGCTACATAATGCATTCAACAGTAATAATGTCTTCTTGCACTAGCCCCTCACGGATGGGATGGGGGAGCGGGGCAGATAGAAATTCTTATTAATAAAACAGGTGGACAACATTCTTTCTCTTTTATTTATTAGTAAACACAAGTTCATTTCAAATATACTTTGCATATCGTTTCTCGAACAGCGATTATATATGCATTCACATATGAAGAAGAACAAGAATGTCAAACGTTGGAGGTATTATATATTTTGGAATTAAACAAATTTATAATAATTTAGTGATTTTTATAATAACTTTGTACTTTCTTAAAAATAGATAACAGACTAAAAAAAGATAACATACTATTTTCATGTGTAAACCATGTTACAAAAAGAAAGGGAAAATTTTGGTTGGATCAAAAATGATATCGATATCAAAAGACAATCCTCCTCCCCCTAGAGATATCTTACAATATCATGTGTCAGACCCCCTCCCTCCCCCCTAAAATGATAACGCTATGTATGCACTGCCCCTTACCTTTGAACTTATTTTGTCCTTTAAAAAATAAAATTAATGTTAATATGCATAAATAAAGAGGATAAAAGTTGTTTTAAAATTGCCTAAGAAAATTTTAATCTGAAAAATTTTTATTGAAAATCTTACGCTATTTTTGAATGCGCGTTTGGTTGATACAAACTTTCACTTAAAACGTAAATGAAAGGAAAATTTTGAGTCTTACAGAAATTTTCATTTTCAAATTTTCATTTATTTATGATTTTCTTTATTTAAAAGCGGTAAATTAAGAAATATTAAACAATAAATTATAATTTGATTTTATTAATATGTATTATTTGTTTTACTTCAAACAACATTACTTTTTTTAACAAATGATTTATCAAAATATGATTAATAAACAGAATTTTAAGTTTATGAGTAGTTAAGAAAAGTGAAAGCATTCTGTTTAAGAACAATCCCTGAGTTTATAACTTTTACAAGTAACTGTTTTATTTTAATTGTAAATAGAAGTACTATAGTAAGTATTTCATGCATTTATTATGATATACAATTCACTTTTTTCTTACTATGGTTTTTATGAATTTTTGAAATAACAAGAGTGATCGATTACAATAAAAATCATCAAACGCTTTGATAAAACGATGATAATTGATGATATTTCAAATACTAATATTTCAAATACTAATATTATCTAGAACACACAATGAATGAATCATATATTTGTTTCTAGAAATTTGTTACGAATGTATCAGCTTCAAAATGAATACAAACTGTCCTATAGCATATGAACGCAACACTGTTAATTAAAAATCAGCTGATTGGATTATATAAAAAAAGATAAACGGATTTCTAAAAACGTAGGAATTTTTCCTTCATCATACAGATTTTATCGGACACAATCTTCAAAATATTGTTTAAAGGTCATCGTTTTTGTAAACAATTCATGTAATTGTTACAATGCATCTAGCATCTTTTACTTTGTAACATAAATTTCTGTGCGTTACAATGTGAAAAAGAAATATAAATGTTTCATGATCGATCACAGTGGTTTAACCTTTAACTGATGTCACAGAAATTGTCACATAAATAGTGTGAAGCAGTCTGTGAGACCTCTACATCGAAAGATTAATAAAAGGCACGATTAACTCATAGGATGGTGTTTTTGTGCTAAACTTTTTGTACAGGACTGATATAATTAAAATTCACATATTCAAAAGTCTCTGGTGATAGTTCTAAAGTTCCAAACGGAACAAAATTTCGGTAGTGTTTGTAGTTAAACAGAAAACTGCAAGTTAAACTATAACAAGTAATGTAAAAATTTTGTTTTTAGTCAATTCCTACTTAGGTCATCAAAGAAAAATTTAATATAATACCTTAAGCTAATGTTGGATTTTGTTGCATTAAAATATCTCAATTTGTTGATTTTCTATAAGCAAGTAGGTTTACAATGGGAATTTGGCGAAATATTAGAGATATCGCCAAGTTGACGTCACTTTTGGCGACTCATTTTGACTCAATTTGGCGATATATCGCAGAATTGGCGACAAAATTGGCGGTATTTGGTGACAGAACAGGGTCCTCCCTATGGTAACGCCTTATTGAAAAAACTTTAATTGATCTTCAACAACCAATGGCCGCCATTTTGTTTCCCATGCAAAACTAAAATTAATTAATTAACTTTTAATTAATTAATATTTGAAAAAACTGTTTTAACATCAATTGTCATCCAGTACAAGTTAAAAAAAATTATTCCAACTTGATAGGATGAATAATCAGTATTTTATTAACGATTGAAAATTTAAACAAGATAAATATATAAATAAATAAATAAATATAGGGAGAGTGTGAGCTAATAGTAGGAATTGAAAAATTGAAAAAAAGCCGCGGTCTGAGAGACCGGTAACATTAGTTAAAGGTTAAGAAAATGTGATATAACCTATTCGGAGTTAGCCACGATTTTGTTAAGTGTCCCTCTAGGTTCAGAAACCACTACGCTTCCAATCCATTTCTCGAATTCAAAAAACTCCCAACATTTTCAAGTTCAAACAACATGTTCTTCAAATAAACAAGGTAAATTAACAGCGTAGAATGATCATTAATTTATTCCTGTTGCATGTTAAATTATGTTACTTAGCAGAAACTGCTTATTTGAGTATTGATAGAAAAAAAAAAAAAAAAACTTTGGAACCCCTCAGAAATTCGAGTTAATACCGACTTGAAAAATCAGATTACATAACGTAAAAACACCTCGGAAATGCTTCTGATAATTATGTTCAGTAAAATAAAGTTTTTTTTTTTCAGATACATTTCTTTTAACCTTGAAATATATTTATCTGTGACGTTTCTGAAGATAAAGGAACACTTTTCAAAAAGTGCGTAACACGGAAGAGATTATTTAACATTTTGGTAAATATTCTTGCTATATCAAGAATCTCTCTTTTTTTACAGTGTAGTAATACTAATATACCAATTTCTCTTTTTAAGGTATAGAAGTACATAAACTTATCAAATCTTTATTTAATAATATTCACATTATTGGGTCTTTAAAAAATTTATATTCATTTTTTAAATAGATTGTAATGTTTCCTAAAATTAAGACTTGGGATACGAAATATAAGTTATATTTAGGGGTTGCCTTTTTTTTCAAGAAATACAAATTACATTTATTTATTTAAACCAATAAAATGTTTTTTCAGAATTCAACAATCCACAATTTTTCATACATGTACAAAAATAAAAAAGGTGTTCAAACTACCAGAGGCTTATCAAGAGTCTGAAAACATTCGATGTAACAGTCATTTGAGATTCACATATGAAATTATTTAAAGGGTCTCAAGACTCTTAAAATTGAAAAAAAAGACCATTTTCAACATTTAATATCTTAAAATGTATACGATTTTAAAACTCACTTTTTATTGCGATAAAATGTATAAGTATGTTCTGTCATTTTACGTATTTAAAAAATTGCAAGATGCTGAATTAGCATTTACATGTGGCTCCAAACTGTCAGATATTTAACGAATAGAAAATTAGTATGCGCACGATTACAAAATAAATATCGAAACTAGAATGTTAATTTTGGTGCCTACTTATACTTCGGATTGTAACAATTACCTTCAACCTAAAAAAAAAAAATTGTATTTAAAGTATTTTTATATTTTTAATACAAAGTTGTATTTAGCTAATGCAAAATTTAAAATTTTTCAACTGTATAACCACATTAAAAAGTATTGTTTTTGGAGAATAAAATGGAAATTTTAGGTTCAGTATATACAGGCTAACATGAAACATATGTTTTGAGAAATTCATGAAAAAATATTGAGAAGTTTTTGAGATATCGTGCGCGTTATGCCCAAAAACGTCATTTGGACGAAAATGATTTCAAAGTTTCGGAAACGTCGCTTCAGGTATTAAGAGGGTATAATTTTAAATGCAATAATTTCTATTCTAATGGAAATTTCAAGGAATCAATTATATCAAAATGCTCTGAAAAGATGGGATTTTAATATCTAAAAAAATTAAAATTTCGAAAATTTTGAAGCTTTAAGAGCCTTGAGACCTCTTAAAATCTTGGAATCTTACGAAATCTTTTAAATGACAACACGGCTAATAAATACTATGTCGCATGAAGCAAAAGAATACTGTGCCGATACAGTGCTGATAATGATCATTAAGAACGTACAAAATTAAATTGGTAACCGTAAGTATTTTGACAATACTATACTATAAACATGTATGTATAATAATGCATGTATTCTATTTCTGCGAAACATTTTAAAGCAAAATATTCAAAATATATTAAAAATTTTGTTGTTTTGATGCTTCTTTTGTTATCTAAATAATAAATTTTGTTAACATAATTTATTCTTTTTAACTACAAGAACATTTATTAGCAGGCGTACATTTTTAGAAAAAAAATATTTAAAATTTTTGCATGAAATATCCCACAAAAAATCACTTTCATTATAGCTAATTAGCTAAATGTGATATTGCAATTAATTTTCAAAAAGAGAAAACTGAAAAACGTATTTGAGAAAAAATATTTTAACAAGTTAAACTTTTAACTATTTTCTTTTTTCTTTGATTATACGTTAAAAATTATGGGTATTTTTTTATAAAATAAAAGACGACGAAGTTATACTTTTTGTTTAGATTTTCTACTTTTCAATAAACTCAATATTTTTTCTTTGAATATAAAGTAAGATGTTGTAAAAAGATATATATAAATATATTATTAATGAAAAAAAAATCTTGTTTCTGAAAGTAAAAAATGCATAGTGAATTTAAAGAAATGAGAACTATCTAATTATTAAAATGGGATACATTTTTAAACAGTGATAATACCGCATATAGAATTTTTTTTGCAGTGCAAATATTTTTAAAAGTTATGTAAAAATTGCATTTTTTATACATTACACATTTTAGGTTATATTTTATTATATTTTTAAATGAGTATATATATTTTATACATATAATTTTTGTTCTAGTTCCAGAAAATCTTTTAATATTACAAATTTATTTCGGTATTAGAGACGCTATAAAAATAATATTTTGTAAAATATTATAAATTCTATTAATTCTTGTTAATGTTATAAAACTTATAAATCTTGTTATCAGCAGGCATAAATGGAAAGTTGTTGTAATCACATTCAACGCTAATAAGCATAAACAGATTTTGTGAGAAACATATAGCCTCATATAATGTGTAAATAAAAATATACATATATACGTTTTCACATCTGAAAGCATTCATTCATATTTACATCTACAGCTAGATTACGGCAAAATGATTGGTTAACCTGGTACATAAAAGAATACTTCCTCTCTATTATAAAAATGTAACTAATGCACTGTTGCTGCATCAATTGAGTTTATTGTGATCTTTTTATTTTCTTCGCTTATTCGGCAAAATCTACTGCATTCAAAAACATGAAAACTGGTAGTTTTTATAGAGAAATTGTTTTTTCAAATGGGTGTTGAGTTGCATTTACGGTTATTTTTACAGCAAATCAGCCTGCGTTAAGATCACTGAATCTGAACGGATGTAGGCGATTGCAATTCGTAGTGTCAATTTAATCCTTTATGTACTAAATTATGAATTCATAAAAAAATTTATCTTCTAAAGCATTTTTCGTGAATTTTTGAAACTACATTTGAAGATTTATATAATCATTTAATAAATTTTAAAAGGATTTTAGAAGGATTGAAGGATTTAGAAGAATTAATTAAATTTGAATTTAGAGGGAGTTTGTGCAATATTTATAACCCCACTCAAATTTTTATTTTAAATATTTTCTTAGTGTTTTGTAGAATTAGGAAATGTAGAAATATAATATTCTTACAATAGAAATGTAGAAATATTTCCGAATTGAACCCCCAAGAAAGCTGAAAGCCAAGAAAGCTGAAAATATGCAAAGGCAAAAGAAATCATCCTTTTAAAAATATTTTTATTTTGTGTAACGAATAATGCTTTTGTGACAATATAAAGTAGGCATCTATAACTCATTCTAAACTGGATTACTACTAATCGATGCATTAAATGAATTTTATAGCAAGTTATTATATTGGTACTCATAAGTACCGTCAGTAGATAAAGGGTTAATCAGGCGTATCGTAATCAACAATAAAATTAAATCAAAAGAACAAAGGAAAGTTGTAAATTACGTGTAAATTATGAAATTTTTTTAACATTTTAGAAGTTTTATTTATAAAATTTTATTTTTATAGATCTTTCAAAGTAAAATTCATGTTTTTTTTCAAAAAAGCAAACAAAGAAAAAAACATGTAACGAAATTTAAGACGCATTATAAGCCGCTGTTGACAAGGTATTTAATTTTTTTGTGAAAATTTCTGTATGGTATCATTATTTTTTGTCAGATAATGTACATATCACACAGTGAACTAAAAATAAATGTCATGTCAAAATCGGATAATACTATCGAAAAGACTTTTTTGGAAGCTGCACTCCATAGACTGAAATCTATTCATATCTGCTTGCGTAGCGCTGCATATGAAATTATTTATATGATTCGGATCACGTGTGATTTTAGTCAGCTGAAAAATGTCTACAGCTACAAAAGAAAACTCAATTATTGGGGCAATTAAAAATAGAAAAATAATTAAAAGTGTAAAATTACTCAATTTAGTCACTACATGTTACTTGATTTTTAAGAAGCAGCGCTGTATGTTACCTATAATATTTACGAACACCATACATAATATATTAAAAATTATTTAAGCTTAACACATCTGAAAGTGCAACTTTCTTTATTTAAAGCTGATAGACAATAGTATATCTTAATTTCATCTATGGCTCTGCAGAAAATAATCAATTGCTACTTGTACCTTTTTTTTTAACGTAAGTTCGTGCATTGTAATGAGGCGAAACAATTTCATAACCCCTACCTCCATTAATTGCCACTTACAAACACTACTGCATCCGAATGTGTTTGTATGTTCCTGAAATTAAAAAGCTAATGTTACTTTTACAATGTAATGTAGGAGGCATGTTTTATTATATATAAGTTTCAAAATGTTTGAAAGAGCCTCATAATCTGAAATTTTACTTAAAAATATTATTAATAGAAGAGTATCTGAAATATTTTAAATGTACCTGTAAATGAAGTGAAAATGCTCTACGCTTCAAATGCATGCGAAATTAAATTTTGAAAACTTATAATCGATTTTTATGCAATACAGTATATTTGTGAAAGGTACACCATCGATTCATAGTATTAATATAGTTTCAATCGGATGCTGCATTTAATTAAGTTTTGTGTTTGCTCTATGTCAGTGGCTCACAGAAAAAATATTCCATCTTGTGCTGCGTTTGTAGCCTTGCCAACCAATCAAGCTCAGTCAGAAAGACAGACAGACGAAGTCATAAATATTTATTATCTATATTCAAAGGTTTTGAAATAGAATATATTTATTTTCCAAAATAACGATTATTAATTAGACAATCATTGGTACTTTTATGTTAACAGGGAGCAGATGACAAGTAGCCAAATAATGTTTTCATTGCCATTACTTTTATTGGATTCATTTAATTTAAAATAGAAACTTTTCATATTAATACTTGGAAATTTTTCCAGTGAGGAAAACTTTCGCCTTGCATACAATATTTCAAATGAAAATCAAATTTCAAATTAATTGCTTAAAAGGCGCACAGGCCAACATATTGAAAAAGATTCCACGCTGGGACTCCACGCCGGGCCATCAGTATAGCACACTGACATTCTAACGACTAAACCACATGGAATGATACACAGCCTGGAACTTCTCACTATTAAATCCAACATCGATTGATAGTATTAATATAGTTTCAATCGGATGCTGGATTTAATTAATTTTTGTGTTTGCCCTATGTCGGTGGCTCACGGGAAAAATATTCCATCTTGTCTTGCGTTTGTAGCCTTGCCAACCTGTAATCTAATGGAATTGGCATAATGTGTGTCTGCCAAATAAAAATCGTTTAAATTTACGAAGCCTCTATTATTTATTGAACGGGAAATTCTTCCAATGTTTCTTGAGTCTGCCTTCTATTCGCCACCATGACTGCGCTCCAGTTGTTCTCATAAATAACGGAGGGTTGCCAAAGCTTTTGGCATATATAACTATACTACATTTACCTCTATATACAGGAGTGTCGCCGGAATGTCACAGAAGCTGCACAAGATGAGATTACTTGCTAATCAATTGTTAATAGAGGACCGACAACATCATCGAAACTTCAGAGTGTCAGTAAAATTCTGACTACGGTATGTGAATTATATTCATCGATTATCGCCTAGTATGATTACGTGGAATGTTTAAAAACTGTCCATAAATTCCGGAATCCTCCATGTGACCGTATTAGATCTCGCATTATTTCCCTAAATATGTCCGAAAGGGGCATTAACCTGGTCAAATGAGAGCACAATTTTTCATCGATTACAGCTTTTCTTTTTTTAAATAAATTCTAGATTTCCATCCAGAAGTCACCATGTTTAGAAACTGCCTATCTGTAGGTGAGAATTGTTATATTATCTATTAATGTTTCCAGTATTTTAATAGATTTTTACTTTATTTACAGTATTGTTATTATTATTGTTGTTAGTGATGGATTACATTTTAGTTGTTGTTATTATGTATTGAGAAAAAATATATATGTATTTACATTGTTTATTTAATTTAAATTTATATTTTGTAATTATGTTTATACTGTTACGTTTCTATATAAATGAGTTATCCCTCCTTTATACAATTGAGATCTAGAATTGTTAACAAATCGAATAGCACCATGAGTGAAATTAATATTGTTCCTTTTAACCCAGACTCGGGTATGCAAATACAACCTTGGTTAATGTATTTTTAGAAATTTTGCTTTACCGAGAAAAAAGATGAAATTTGGAAATTAAATAATATTTTTAAATATTTGAAGGTAGAAGCCTTGAAGGTTTATATAAATGATTGTCTGGAGTGTACTGGTTTTGAAAAACATTCTGAGCTTCTCACTGAAAAATTTATTAGTTTGCATGTTCCTGGATTTTCTGAATTTGCAGCTTTAAAATTAAATGACTCAAATAAATTAGAGCAACATTTTCATAAAAAGGTTGAAGTGAGTAGGAAGTTACATTTGTTTGAAAAAATAATTGTGCGGGGACTCACAGATAGGCTAAAGCACGAATGCTAGAATTTTCCGATAGTAAATTCTCCAAATAATACCACTGACTGGTATCGGATGGCAAAACAACTTGTAATAATTACCACCTCTCCTGTAAATGCTGTTAGGTATAATTTACAAAATGTTAGGCCTTTTCAGCGTCATTACAATGCACCCAGTCATTGGATTCGTCAGGAGAATCCTAATTTAAATGCAAAAAATGTCCTCAATTTACAACTCCTAGAATGGAGCAACGATACCCCACTAGACCTTGCAGAATTTCTCTTAACAAGGGAATACTTAACGCATATCACTGGGAAAGAGAATATGTATTTAATGTCAACCCTTTACCATCATATGCTCCTACTAATCAACAACTATCTTCTACTACTAATATATATCAATTATTAGTATGTAGGTATGCAAAACAAAAAGAGATTCCTTGTATTATTGATTCGGGATCCACTATTTCAACTTTATCTATTAAATTTGTAAATTTGTTTACTGCTAAAGTTAGAAATATTTCTCGTATTATTATTGGACAAGCTAAAGGGTCTATTCAAATTAATCAATCATTAATTTATTTATTAAAGTTGGTAAAATTAAAGAGAATGTAATTTTTTTAGTATGTGACACTGATCTTGAGTACCCAATACAAGGACTGCCAGCCTGTACACTCTTTCAATTAAATATAGATTGTGCAAATCGTAAAATTATGCAAGGAAGGACTATAGTAAACAATGCATATTCAAAAATGTACTAAGATCTCTTCATTTTAATGTGAATAACAAATATGATGAAATGCAACATGATTATGGAAAGTTCATGACTTCTCAATCCTTCGCGCAGCCTAATATTAATGATTATAATTTAATTGGGGAAATAAATTCTGTAAAACATAAAACTTTAAAAGTTATTTTGATGGATTATTTGGATATTTTTTTAAACAATAAATATGATGTTGAAAAAATTAATATTGAACCACATCGCATTTTTCTCAATTCTGACCTACCTATTTCTATGAGGCCTTACCGTACTTCAATAGTCGAAGAAAAAGAAATTTCACAACAGATTCAATCATTATTAGCATGCAGGATTAATTAAAGACCCTTACTCCTCCTCTATTACTTTGGTAGAAAAACGCGATGAACGTATGAAAACTAGGTTATGTGTAGACTATACCCATACACCCAGAAGACACTGAAAAATTGGCTTTTACTACCGACTCTGGTCTTTTTGAGTTCTTCCATTCGGTATCAATGTTGGCCCTTCAATTTTCAACAGAACCATTAGAAGAATCTGAACTAAATAAAATCGACTTTGTCTGCTATTATTTTGATGACATAATTATTTACTCTTCAACTTTGGAAGATCATCTACAACATCTTACCAAAAATTTGAATTACGCAGAGTGGAAAATATCAAACTTAAACTATCTAAACGTAACCTTGTCCAAAATAAAATTATTTTCTTAGGTTATGAAACAAAAAATGGTACCTTATCTCCAGCAAATAATAATATAGAAGCTATAAAAATTAACCCTCCACCCCTCAAATGTTAAAGAACTCCAAAGATTCCTAGGATCCATAAATGTCTATCATACATTTATTGATAAATATGCAGAAATCAGACACCCCCTCAATAAGTTACTTAAGAAAAATAACATATTGGAATGGAATTCAGATTGTCAAAATTCCTTCCAATAACTAAAATATAGCCTAATTGCTAAAGCTTTTTTTTTGAAAATTTATGACCCTAAATTACATCTTAATATGTTTGTTGATGCCTCACATGTAGGAGTAGGTGCAGTTCTTAAACATCCAGATAGTAATATTTTTTTACATCCAATTGCATACTATTCAAGGGGATTGAGAGATTATGAAAAGAACTATTTTATTACCGAACTAGAGTGTCTTACCATCATTGACACATTAGACAAATATTACCAGTACTTTAATGGTTTTAAGTTTATTATACACACCGAACATGCATCTCATGTATAGTTAAAAAATGTTAAACATCAAAGGGGAAGATTATTCAGATGTTTATTAAAGCTATATAATGTATGTTTAAATATGATATTGTATATGAAAAGGGTTCAACAAATGTCGAGGCTGACATGTTGCCTAGAAATCCTACTACGTATTTTATTCAACCACTAACTTTTTTTTGGATGTTAGAGAAGTTATAGAAATGCAGGAAAAGGATAATGTTTGTGGAAAAAACATCTAAATGTAAATGGTCTTATGACAGTGAAATAGAAAGGTTTTAGAAAAATAGTAGTAACCCATGTCCTTAAGAAGAAAATTACTAAATGTTGCTCACGAGAAATTTGGTCACTCTGGTATCCGAAAAATGTTAAATGTAATATCCCTTAATTATTACTGCCCTGATATGACTCAAGATGTAACTAAATTTGTAAAACATTGTGAAATATGTTAAAAAAATAAAAAACCCAGGAAGAAATTTGGCTTATTACAAGCTATGCCAACCACAGATAAATTTTTTGAATGTATTTGTTCTGTTGATACTGTGGGAGGATTTAAATACTATAACTTCACCAAAAAATATTTGCATTTAATAATAAACCATTCTACAAGATGTGTTTGGGCTTTCCCCTCAAAAAGTGTTACCTCAGAAAGTTATACCAACTGTCTAAATCAAGTATTTAATATTCAAACTCCCCAACAATTGTACTGTTTCAATAAAATTCTTAATGTACAGGTTCCCCCAAAAGTACTCAGTGATAGAAATGCAGTTTTTACTTCATCTAGATTTAAAAAATTTCTTCGGAATCATAATATTAAGCAACGTTAAACCCCGGCACACCACCCTCAAACGAATGGGAAATGCGAAAGATTAAATTAAACAATAGTTACTCGATTAAAGTGTAAAGTTAATTCTACCAATTATAAAGTTCCTTGGACAAAACTTTTGACAGAAGTAGTTAATGAGTATAACAATACCCCCATTCCATAACCAAATCCCTCGCTGCTTATTTACTTTTTGGCCAATTACCCTATGATTCCCCCCTTTGACAAGATTATTACCCTTCAGTTCAAGAAGCCCTCAAAATTGCTAAAAAACTCACGGATGAATTTTATTGGCGAATTAAAAAATATTATAATCGAAATTATGTAGAACCTAAATTTGAGACAGGAGATCTTATGACCTATGAGAAATTCCAATATCCAAATACTAAAAAGCTATCACAAATTTTTAGTGGCCCATATCGAATCCTCAATAAATTATCTGATGTTAATTTTAAGATAGACAAATAACTTCAAAACAGAAATTGGCGTGTATGTATCCATGTATCTAAATTCCGAAAATATTACTCTCCAGTTCAGTTACCGTTATCCCATGAAAAACACCAACAAACTAATGTTAAATACATAGCCGCGTCTTAATTTTATAATAATCCTTAAATTAACTAAATTAAATACATTTATAAGTTAATAAGCAATTATTTTCTATATAACAGTGTGTTCTTGAATAGCGACAGGAATATTACTGCTGTGATATTTTACTAGAGTTAACTGTTTATGCTGGCGTAAATTGATTGATTTAAGTTGAGAAATTCTTGTACTGAAATTAATTGAATTAATAACTTAAACTAAATTAACTAAATGAATAAAATTAACTGGATTAGAATTAAGATTAAATTGAATTTGAATCTAGGTTTAAAATTAATTACTATAGTCCAATATTTTTGATCTTTTATCAACCTTTCTTTTAGGCTACAAGGTTTCCTTTTCATTCAGCTACTATAGTTTTCGTGTTTGATTGAAAACAAGGTCGTTGCATAATTCTGCTGAATTTGATAGTTGTTTCAAAAACATTTCTTATTTATTTTTGTTACTCATGTTATACCTAATATTTGAGTATATTTTCATACCTCATTCGCTGTCATATGGATGAGATATCAATTAGATACTTTAAGGATTAGTTAAAGGAATTTGTTTGATACTTTTGAACTGACTGTTGTTTTTGAAAATATTGTTATTATTATTATTTATTATACTATATATTATTTTATATTGAGAGGAATACATTAATGAAAAATAGTATTGATTATTGTAATAAATGTGATGTGTAATACATAACATGGGATATTATTTGAAGGAGTATTTATGTTATGAATTTTGATAACCCGTTAATATGAATTTCAATTACTCATTGTAAGTTATTCCTAGAAGTTGATATTATTAGATATAATGTGCTTATTAGGTAATTGGAAAATAATTGCCGTGTAGCTAGCTAATAGACAGAACATGAGATTAAAAAAAATCTTATGCTTAGTTTAAGATTTTAAAAGTTTTTGTTAGTTTATGAGAATTTCAGATTTTAAATGGTTTTAGTTGTTATGAGTTAGATATTTTATCAATTACGAGAAATTAAATTATGTGTTAGAAATTTCACAGTTTTAGAATTTTCAGATTATTAAAATTTTTCACTTAGAGGAATTCCAAATTTTCTGATAATCCTATGATGACTGTAATAGGTAAATACCACGTGGCAAATAGTAACATATAGTAAAAAGGTACTAAACAACATTAATCAGTGCAACATAGAATTAAGCATATGTTACCTTATGGTATATGATATATAAATTTCTTGGACATCTCAAGCCACAAATAGATGATCCATCGATGTATGTATGTCAATGCAATTAAAAGAGGCTTTAAATAGTTTTATTTAAATTGTAGTTTAAAAAATTATATTGTTATTATTATGGTTAATTTTGATATTATTTATTTATTATTATTTATTTATTGTAACATATTAATTTCATTTATTGAATTGAAAGTGAATGTAGATTGGAGAAACTGAGTTGCTAATGTAAGGATAAGTAGATTCAAATGAACACTATATTTCTGAATCTAGTTTTGAACTTAGATTTTGAAGATATTTTAATTAATTTCATTAGCACAGATATATTTTAAAATGCTACGTTCAAGTCTTTACAATTGACTGAGTACTGAGTTCATGAATGCTTTGAAGTGAATATGAGCCATGGAGGCCATAAATTTATTATGTAAATAACAAAACTATGTTAAATAATTATTCTCAATTCTTATATTAACTTTTTATTTTATATCAGTGTAAATCGTAAACAAAATTAATATCTTGTCCTTGTATTTTAATTAACAATTCCAGTAGTTCGCGTTATAAATTCTAAAATTTAAATTTAATATAGCATTTAGATATTTTTAGAAAGTTTATTCTTTAGGGTTTACTCTGAGTTTCGAAATAGTAATCCAAGTCCATGTAACATTTCTTTTCTCTGATTTTGCAGGTCATAAGACCTACGGTTTCATCCATCTTTTTGGGTGTGGGGATATGTAATAATAAAAAAAATTCGCCTTTTTATCTTTGTAAAACTTTTCCAAATTCTTAATATCCACCCCTTTTTACCTATCTTTGATATTATCTTAAATATCCTTTGTCTTTCATTTCATGCTTTTAAACCAGCGTATTCTTTAATTATTCTAAAAACCTTAATCCGTTCGTAACTTACTTCTTATAAAACCACTAATTTACTTTCTGAGACTAAATTCTTTTTTTTTTGTCAATGCTTTGAATATTTTAGTTCTATAATGTCCATATCCCATAATTCCTTGCCAGCTTCCCGCAAACACTTTGTTTACAATATAAATCTGACGCCGTGAATATTAAGTCCATTAATCTACGTCGCAAGTAATCCCCCTCCTCCTCCCGGAGCTCGGCGTATCGCATCCTGTCTCCCGACCCGTCCTTCCGCCTCTTTCGATGGGGTTGGTTTTTTCACTTGCAATGTATCCGTTCGCGCCCTGTTTCTTTGAGTATTTATGCTGTTGCATCGGCTAGGAGCCCAGATGTTTTTACGTTTTTCGTTTGTTTAATAACAAGTCGTCACTTGTAAGATTTTATTACTATTTAACATCATATAATTTATCATGAAGTGATACTGCTATATTTCGAGAGCAGTGTACTGGAATTAGCATAATGTGTGTCTACTAAATAAACAACGTTTAACTTTACGATGCCTCTATTATTTATTGAACGGGAAATTCTTCCAACGTTTCTTGACTCTACCTTCTATTCGCCACCACGACTGTGCTCCAGTTGTTCTCATGAATAACGGAGGGTTAGCAAAGCTTTTGGCATTGATTATTATACTACATTTACGTTAATATATATAGGAGTGTCACCGGAATGTCACATATATATATATTTCTTTCAACATAGGAAATATACCACAGCTAAACACAGGAAAAATTGAAATGTGTATATAGTAATCAAATAAAGTGTATTTAATACACAGTGTATTTAATACTCCTTTTGTCACTTTATAAATTTTATGGTTTATAGGAATTATGGTTCTTTATTTTATTTATTTTAATGAAATACTTTATCGATTTACATTTTTAAAAGCACTTAAGCATAGTTTAAAGTGTTTATGGCTTCAATTTGTTTCGCGGTCCATCTACCTTCCCGTAAGGCATGGTGACGTCACGGCGACGTCGATGTGAAGTCACACTGTGATTTTCTGACCGTCGATGTGACGTCACAGTGACTAGAATGTGAGGTCGTTATGGCCGTTTTAGAGGTCGTTTGTGACGTCACATTGTGACCACTCTACGAAGTCACGGTGTGACAAATTTGTGAAAAGTGTGTCATTTGGGACTATTTTGGCATTAACTTTGTGACGAACCTGTGACGAAAGTGACACTGCTTTGAAGTCACATTGTGACCAATTTGTGAAATATGTGTCATTTGTGATGAACTTGTCATAAACACTGTGATGATTTCAAATGAAAATTAAATTTCAAATTAATTGCTTAAAAGGCGCAAAGGCGAACATAGTGAAAAAGATTCCCTGCTGGGACTCGAACCCGGGCCATCAGTATAGCGCACTGACATTCTACCGACTAAACCACATGGAACGATACCCGGCCTGGAAAATTTCTCACTATTACATGTTGGCAAGGCTACAAACGCAGCACAAGATGAAATATTTATCGTGAACCCCCGACATGGAGCAAACACGAAACTTAATTAAATCGAGCATCGATTGAAACTATATTAATACTTGGAAATTTTCCGAGAGAGAACCATTCGCCTTGCATACAATATTTCAAATGAAAATCAAATTTCAAATTAATTGCTTAAAAGACAATTTTAATTTGAAATTTGATTTTCATTTGAAATACTGTATGCAAGGCGAATGTTTCTCTCTGGAAAAATTTCCAAGCTTTAATATAGTTTCAATCGATATTGGATTTAATTACGTTTCATGTTTGCCCCATGACGGTGGCTCACGATATGTATTCAATCTTGTGCTGCGTTTGTAGCCTTGCACACATGTAATAGGGAGAAATTTTCCAGGCTGGGTATCGTTCCATGTGGTTTAGTCAGTAGAATGTCAGTGCGCTATACTAATGACCCGGGATCGACTCCCGTCGTGGAATATTTTTCACTATTTTGGCCTTTGCGCCTTTTAAGCAATTAATTTGAAATTTGATTTTCATTTCAAATATTGTATGCAAGGCGAATGTTTCTCTCTGGAAAAATTTCCAAGTATTAATATTGTGATGATTCTTGTCATAAACACTATGATAATTTTAAATTAAAGTTTTGTTTGAAAAATAAAATCTTATCTTTTTACCGTACTTTTTAGCAAGATATCCCTATTTTGGAGTCCTATTCTTCTAAAATATTTTTTATTTTCCATTTAAAAAACAATGCTTATCAACTGACATCTTTTTTTATTAAGTTCCAAGATTATCTTGAATTCAAGCTTAATATTAAGAATGTGTAAGCTTTTTAAATTTTTGTGATTTGTCATTGCTTTACTAAATACGAACATGGAGTCTAACGGACATTAATACAAAAGTTATTTATAGAACGGCATGATAAGCCCTATTTATTTAAATTTTTTATTCCCGTATATATTGTATTTTGTGAATATGAGCTAATTAGATTTGGTATGTTTTATAGGAAAAGACTTATCTGGGAAATAGAAACAACAAGTAAGATATATCATGCGTTAAGCATAGATTATAAAACACTTTCCAACTCTTTTTGAATGTTTTAACAAGACATGGGGGGAAATAACGTAAACAAGATAACTAACTAAACATGAAAACGCATAAAACATTTGAAAAAACTTATTTCAGCAGTTACCATCCATAGCCAAATATGTTTTCCAATTCTTTTAAACAGTCCTGTATTTGATCTGTAGATTGATATATATACTATATAATGGAAAAATTTAGTTTAACAAGGAAACCCATAACAGGTTGAAATTCTCTTTCAGCTATTAATACTAATATATGGAAACATACTTAAGTAATTTTGTACGACCCTGTAGTTTACCTAGAACTTTTATTACACGCCACTATTTAGTTAAAATTTAATTCAAACTAAAACACTCTTAAAACTGCTGAAATCACATTTCCAGAAATTATAATCTATAGACCGCAACGTATCCAATTCTTTGCGTGAACCTGTATATCATTTTATCTACATTCTACAAACATTTCTTAGTAAATTAAATACAGTGCAGCGTAAAAATGCATAACTTATTTAAAAACCACCTTTAAGCAATACCCAGTAACCCTTACGAATACTTTTGTATAGTCATGTATATGAATTATAGCATATATATATACACCATATACTATGCATAAATGTAGTGAATCATAAAAGCGCATATCATGATTAAAAATGCATTTCCAGCAATCATCGCTAATGAACAGTACTTCGGATACAATATAGTATCGGAAATATTTTGTGTGTCCCTGTAAATGCTATACACACTTCGTATTATGCATGAAATAATTCATAGTATGTAAACCTCAACGACGTATATCAATTTCATTACATATCAAATAGATTAACATAAATATAGTATGCCGCAAACAATTCCCTCCACACCTATATCATTATGTATTGGAATTCCTTTTTTAGCCCTGTAAATAAACAATAACTATTCTCTGCATTGCATATTCTACGGAATGCACATTTTAGTGCGCTTCATAAATGCATATCAATTTTATTCTGTTCGAAAGCATGTAAAATCATTAAAAATCATTTGAAACGATTTTTTCCCCACAGGCCGTAATGTAATTGAATACTTTTGACTGTCCCTGTAAATGAACTAAACATTCTACAAACTTCATTACAAATAGGGACCTTTCTATGGTAAACGGCAATAACATTCAAAAATTTCCGGTCAATCCGAGTATATTTACGCGAGTTAGAGCGCGGACAACCGGCCAGACAAACCGAAGTCATAAACACTTTTCAACTTTATCGATCCTGAAAAACACTTTATTTCAATGCTTAAATATTATTATTTTTATTTTTTAATGCCAATAAAATAAATGTATCGAAAACGTAGAAAATGAGTTTACAATCAAAGAAAATTTAATAACTGATTCTGAATGTCTACAATTAAATGTTAGATTAAAATCACAAACAGCAAAAAAAAAAAAAAAAAATGCTTAAATACAATTTAAAAAATAAATATATCAATTTGAAAAACACTAAATAATAAGTGTTTATAATTGTACTATTAAACAACAACAAACTACAATAGATGAATTAAATGCATTTAACAATTTCTCAAAAATCTTTACATAAGTTATAAGGAATTCCTATTATTTTATAATTTTGGCAAATGTTAAATCTGAAAACATTGGTATGAAGATTTAAGATTTTAAATACTTATTTAAAATATTATTAGCAATGAAAAAAAATTCTTTCAAAAGTAAAAAGACTTTTTCCCAGTATAATGTTAATTTCAAAATTGAAACAGTTTCCTAATACCATTTTAATCGAATATTATATTTAACTCCAAAATATTAATGACGATAAATACTGTGTTAAAATCTGTCTCTGCACCAGCTTTTTTTTTTCCTTCTAGCGATGGCAGATTAAGATATTTTACAGCATTGAATCGGAAAAGAATTCCGGATCAGTCACATTGCATATAACATACAACAACTATTTAACTCATGATAATAATCTATCAAACGGAAATAAAAAATTTAATTTAAATAAGACATACCTTTTAAGTTCCATAAATAGTTTAATAATATCCGTGTTTTATCCTAAATTATCAGACATATTTCTGACAAAATGACAAAATTGTCAGACATACTTCCCGCGTCAAAAGTTCTGATCCTTATTTTATTCTGCTGTTTAATCGAGCGCAGACGATATTAGCAAGCAGGTGCTTATACTGTATTATTATATTTTTTTTTGTAGACAACAGATTTTTAGAGTTTAAAGGCGCAATCATTTTATCTTTATGTGAGTGTAATGAAAATTTTCTATTTGAATGAAACACCTGCCTTTTTTCTTTCTTTTTTTTTAAAGTAAAGTTTGTTTTATACGTAAATACAAATCAGGCATTTTCTTAATAAATGAAAAGAGAGTATACAGGATAAAAAAAACTTCTTTGTCAATCTGTCATTTTTTTATATTCATTTTCTGCAGAATAAAACTATTTGTAAAATAGCTTTTTTTAAAGTCGTATCTCTAATACACGAATTTAAAATACGAATCATTATGTCATGCATCTTGTATAAAATTTGTATAAATATTTTTTTGGAAAATGCTAATTTTATTTAAAAAGTCTGAAAGAAGTAGAATTTTTTAAAAAATAGTTATTTAAAATAGTTAAACATTAACAGGAAAAAATATGACTTGAATGCAAATTCTAAAGCAAGAAATGCATATATGACTAAACTCTGAATACTCTTTCTACGTGCTCATTAAAAGCTACAGACTTAACTGTAATAGAAAATTTTAGTTTGAAACCACAGAAGTGTTTCGAATACCACTGGTCGACAAGGAAAAAAAAAAAAAAAAAAAAAAAAAAAAAAAAAAAAAAAAACCTTCCTTTCTGCAAACTAAATATGTAAAGTGTACAGATTTAATATTCCTAATTCTAAATATGTTATCCAAATTGCACCAGTACGTACCATTTTTCCGAGAAACTCTTTTATAATAATAACAATCAGTGAAGGAATAAATTGCAATGGTAGATAAAATTGAAATCATAAAAAAAGTATACTTTCACTGTCTTAGATAACAAATTGATAAAATATAGCATGAAAATCTAGTTTGTTGATACTTGTACCGTGAATTTTCCTTTTTATGCCCCCCCCCCCCCACCTCTTTTTGAGTCCGAATTTACTATTTCTTATCCACTAATATGTTTTCATTCCTTATGTTGCTGTAACTCGGGCATGTTTAAAATATTTCTGTTCATTTTCAAAGATTTTTGATGTTCATATTTTTGTCACACTGTGACTTACAATATGGTGGTTTTTTTTCGTCACATATGTGACGTGACGTACGTTACATGCAGTAAAATAACAGTGACGTCACAATTTTTCATTTTTTTTTAATTGCCAGAAAATATAATTTTACATAAATAACATGTTTTGAATATTTTTTGTAATTTTTTAAAGTTATCTAAAAAGTTCACATCTCAGTCACAATGTGACATCACTGAGTGGTGGCATTTTGGTCACAGATGTGACTTGACCACAGTGACTCACAGTGACGTCACAACGACGTCACCGTGACCATGCATGCTATGAGGGTTACTGTACTCAAATAATTAAAAATATTTTTGTACTATCACAAATTTGTTATAGATGTTTACTATTACACATTTCCTATTGAAAATGAAATGGGTAGAATTTACAATTCGTTTAAAGGAATACCCAAAAGTATTTACGTTACATTATGGTCTACGGCAGAATTTCTTTTCAGTGTATTTTAATAATGTTACATTACCTCAGTATAATGAAATCGGTAAGCATTATTGCGTGTAACTACAACATGATTTATGAGGGGTAAGAGGGGTATAGTAATTATTGTTAATTAACGGGGGTACGCTAAACATGTCGATCACAATACTCTCTTCCAGTGATTTCAGAAGGTACATTTTCAAATATATAGTCCATCTCGAAACTTCGTGCATATGCACTCTTCAAATATAGTTAAAAATAATTGAACAAAAAAATATATGATGCCAATTTACAATAAATACTCGACATTTAATGAAAATCAAATAAAATAAGCAGCTGCTGTTGGTTAAAAGAAAAGTTAGAAATAATTTTTATTTAATTTACTTTTTTTCTTGAAGAAACACTGTCTCAAAATTTTAAGCACTTTATGCAATTTTTTTTTTAGAAACATGAGATTGGACAGGTGTATTGAGGCTGTATGACGTCGTTTTCCAATTTTATAAAAATACTGGGGGGGGGGGGTCTGCCCCTGCAAGCTATGCACGCCAACCCCCACTCAGGCACTGCAGAATCTAAAAGATCTGATCGCTTTTAAAAATATTAGAGAAGATTGAAATATACTGAACAAACCTGTAGCCGATCTCCCTGTAAACGGGTTTCCATTCAATCCCCTTTGATTGCAAAAATTTAAGGCAGAATCAGTCGTTGTTAAGACATCCAGTGGTTGTTTTCGTGTTTGATTCACAATCTGTTGCCTGTTATAACTAAAATCTGTCGCCAAACTATAAGATCAAATGCCAATAATGCTCGATCGTAAATGTCACATTCACTTGACTTCAAGGAAATTGCACGGGTTTACGCCAACAAGTGATTTTTATTTCGACATTTTATTTGCATTTTTATTAATGTTATACTAATTTATTTGTTTTTTCGCTATTTAAATAAAAAATTGTCAATTTGTATAATTTGGCGAGTGATTTGGCGATTTATATAATTTCGCGAAATTGGTCGACTGGAGAAGTAGTACCGTTAAAACATTGCTTTGAAGTTGAAATTAAATGTCATGATTTGTTGTATTGTCGTAAACGCACCGGGTTTGGCGTGCATTTTTTAACCACAATTTGGCGAAAGCTTTGTTTTCGAATACCAGTTACATTTGTATTTTTAAATTATTTTCTGTTACTTTTAAAATGAAATAACAATAAATAAAAAAAAGTTTAATTAATAACTATAAAACAAAACAATTTATAAAATTTTTTGTAAATAAAAAGAAAATAAATTAATAAACAAATAAACATTTATTAACACTAGCAGGGGGCTCCACCCCCCTGCTCGCTATGCTCACTAACCCCCCTCCCCCCCGTGTAATTGCTTTGCGATTCCATTCGGTATCGCGGAGCAATCCCTAATTTCTAGCCAACCCCAGACGTAATTGTTTCGCGTTTCCATTCTGGATCGCTTAGCGATCCATTATTTTCTATGCATTGAATTTTTAGATTCCACGTGGTAAAAACGCGCTCTCCCCAACTCCTGACAATTTTATTACTTTATCTTCAAGCACATAATCATTAGAGCTTACAGAGTTTCATAATTATAAGAATTATTAAATAGAAAATTATACATATATAGTGTTACGAATATTGTAAATAGTTAATGTTTGTTCTTAAAAATAATGTACATAGTTCAATTAATTTCTATTCATAAGCTAATATTAGTTTTTGTACCATTGAAATATCTCAATTTGTTAATTTTCTGCAAGCAAGTAAACCCTATTGGATTTCAATGGGAGTCTATGGAAATTTGGCAAAGTACCGGAAATAGCGCCAAGTTGGAATCACTTTTGGCGACTAATTTTGGTCACCAAATTTGGCGATATATCACTAAGTTGGCGACAAACTTGGCGGCGCTTGGCCACAGAACCGGTTCCTCCTCCCTTTGGTAAACCCCCTTATAGCTTCAGAAAGCTCTGAACAATCAGATGCGTTTTACGGTATCTACGCCGATTTTCATTGGTCCATTTCCAAAGCATTACTGTTATATATATATATATATATATATATATATATATATATATATAGAAGGAAATAAGCAACAATAGCCGGGTTATCATGTCAGGCAAAATAATGCCATTTTGGCGCCAATTAGGTACAGCGTTGCGTATATGACATCTGTGCCTAATATTTTTCTTTTCGTTTCGTTTAAAAAAAAAAAGAATGAAGTGAAAGCCATTTATTTTAAATGTTTCAGTTTTAAATGAAAGTTTTGTATTAAATAAAATGATAATGAAATACAAACTGAATTATGAATAAAACTGTCATGATACATTTCTTAGCAGACATTTAAGGGAGGCCAAACTGGTCACCAAATTAGTTTAAAATGATAAGCTTTAGTAAAATATGAATAAAATATATCTGTTATGATTAAGTTGGCATCATTAGAGAATAGTATATAAATTTAGAAAAAATAATAATATTTCGAATACTAATTTGAATTAAAAAATTCTAATACCAGTTTTGAGATCTGCGGATCAATACGGATTTTTGGTGTTAATTTCATCGCAAAGTATTCCGTTTTTTAGGAGAAATCGCCGTGAAACTTAATCAATTGTTTAATCAGTCGTTTCATAGAATCGTTTCATAAATTCGTTTCATTTCAACCGTTTCATAAAATCCGTTTCATAAATTCGTTTCAATAGGATTTTGTGTATATAGGACAGATAAAAATGAAAAAATCATTTGCACTCGTTTTAAAAATGCCATAGAGTGAAAAATTGACAAAATGTGAGATTTTAAAAGTTTTTAAATTGAAATCACAAAATAAAACTGTTTCTCTAATTGCAAAAATTTTAAGTTGATCAAAGCGATGTATCTATATCAAGCACTCGTTAGAAATGATAATTTCAACAGGAAACCAAGATGTGGACGACCACGGATGACATTTGTTCAGACGGATCGGAAGATACGGAGATTCGTGTTTAGATAAAATATGTCCATACAGGAAATAAAAAATAATCTCGCCCTGCAGGTGTCCAAAGATAATGTACATAGACGTATTAAAGAATGTGATTACATTATACTGAAGAAAATGGCTTGCAAACCATGCCTCAAACTACACCACTAAAGGAAAGAATGAAATGGGCTAAACAACACGTCCTGCGGACGACAAGTGGCTTAGTGTTTTTTCCAATGATGAGAAAACTTGGAACACAGGTGGCCCTGATGGGTGGGTCATGTATTGGCATGATCTGCGAAAGGAACCAATGATTTTTTAAAACAGGCAGCAAGGCGGTAATCCTGTTGTGGTTGGGGGGGGGGGTTCGGCTTCAACAGCCTGACCTCTCTGGATTTTCTAAAAGGAAGACAAAATTTCCAAAAATACCAAGAGAAACTGAACCAACATTTCGCCCCATTCGGTGACATTTTTTGCGGTGGGTGAAGGGGAGTATTGGAGGGCCTGAATGGATCTTTAATTAAGGTATGTCTCAATCTACATAAGACATACTACATAACCGTGGTTTTCACTGAATTTTTTTTTTAATTCTTGACTCGCTAGCTTTATGTTCTGACATGAAGCCGATTGAGTATATCTATGGCATTTTAACCCGTGAGGTATGCAGCAATGGAAAACAGTATGACTCTCTTGAAGAATTCAATGAAGCCATACAAACAGTACGGTACTTTTTGCCACCAGAAACACTACAAAGACTGATAATTTCGATGGACGTGCGTTTATTTGAACTAATCCGAAATCACGGAAAAATAATTTGTATATAATAGTTTTGTAAAAATGATAATTGTAGTGATTTTTGCCGCTGTGCATAAACTTTTGAGGCAGTTTTGTTTGAACTTATTTTAAATTATATTTTTTACAAATATGTAATTTATTTTTTTTCTACTTTCGATACCATTTATATAAATGGAATTGCGAAATCCACAAATAAAAAATGCTCTTTATTTTAACTTTTTATTATTCATTAAATATCAATATTTTATGCTTGTGCTTAAATTTTTGAGTCGGACTTTAGTATGCATTTTTAAGTTCAGATAGTCTTTAGCATGGCGCGTAATGTGTATAATTTCTACACATTTTACAGGGCTGAACAAAAAGATTCGAACACCTTGCTGGATATTAGTAAAAATTGCAGATCTTGGATTTTCAACAATGCTTTCCGTTTTTAAAATTATTCATTTAAAACTCTTTATTCGCCTTATAAAATGCTGGAGTTTCTTTAAAATTAAACAGAGGTATTTGAATTTGTGTGACAATCTACGCTTGAAGTGTGATTTTTGTCTTTTGTTTTTACATTCATCTTTTAACCGGTGAAATATGTCTATTCGTGTTAACTTTTTAGTTGCGTTCGTAATAATATAAATACGCAGCATCTATATTCGTCGTTCGGTCCGGCTGCCTGTCTGTCCGGCTGTCCTCATATAAAAGGTTAAAAGCTACCCAACTCAATGGTCTTAAATTTTAAATATATAATTCTTGCAAAATTTTACCAAGTCATTTCAATTTTTATGAAAATCGTATGTATAGTTTAATTACAGGGAAAATCAAAGTTTTCCATTACATTACGGGCAAGGGGAAAAAATTATTTCAAGTTTATTTTAATTATGTCACAGCTTTTCGAACAGAATGAAATTAATATGCACTTATGAAGTACACTAAAATATACATGCAGTACAATATGCGGAGCAAAAAAATATTTATAAAACTAGTTATAGGACAAACGCACCTGATTTGCCACATTTGACGTGCAATTTCCAACTTGTTTTTTTTCTTCAATTTTGTTCTTCAAATGAAATATGTTTTTTTCCCTTTCAGCATAAGAAATATAGCACACCTAAAGAAAGAAAAAAAAATCAAAATGTGTATAAATTATTCAAATAAATGCGTAGTTTTTAGAGTTTATGACTTTACAAATTTTAAGGTTTATCGGAATCATTGTTCATTATTTTATTTTAATGAAATACATATTCAAATATATTTTTAAGCACTTTCAAAACTTTTGAAATGTGTTTATTACTTCAATGTGTCTGCCTGTCCATCTACCATTCCGCACTCTATTTCTTGTAAATATATTTGCTGTATCAAAAATTTATTAAAGGTTATTGGGGTTTAATTTAGCAAATATTCGATTGAAAATGAAATGTGTAGAATTACATTTTGCTTACAGGAATACGCAAAATAATTCCATGATATTCCATTATGGTTTGCGGGAGAAAAATTGTTTGCAGTGTATTTTCATAATGTTACATTGTTTGAAATGTAATGAAATCGGTAACCAATATGACTGTTAATTTCAACAAGCTTTCTGGAGAATAAGGAGTATGTAATCCATTCATTTACAGGGGTGCACAAGAAATCTCAAATAAAATACTACCTTCCAGTCATTTCTGAAGGAACGTTTTCAATTGTCGTATGCATTATTAAGCTCAAAGTATCTTTAGCATGGTTCGTAGTGTGTAAAGCTTCTACACATTTTACGAGACAAAAGATTCGAACACCTTACCCATTATTAGTGACAGTTGCAGATCTTTCATTTTTAAGTGCGTTTTTAAAATCGTATATTTAAGACTCTCCATTCACTTTACGAAATGCTAGTTTCATTAGAACAAGCTTGAGGTGTTTGAATTTGTTTGACATACTACGCTTGATGTCTGATTTTTCTCTTTTGTTTTTGCATTCTTCTTAATAATCCGCAAAATGTGGCATTTCTTGCTAGTTTATTTTTATTATTATTATTTTTTTCAATATTGCTCTTCAAATGAAATAGCTTATTTTACTTTCAGTAAAAGAAAAATTGAATAACTAAACAAAGCAAGAAATCGAAATTTGTATAAAATAATCAAATAAAGAAGAAACAAATTCCTTTCCAATAAAGAAGAAAATAAGCGATTTTGTTTTTTTTCGAAACACATAGTACACTAACAGAAGACGTTAAAATTGAATCGACTTTTTCCGTTCACTATGTAAGTGCCAATAAACGAAAATAAAAATAAAGGAAAGCATCCATTTTTGAAGATACAATTCCCAAAACACTCTGCAAAGTAAGTTTTGCTCAGAAAACATAAAAAAAATATCCATTCGGCATATGATAATGTATTTTCTTTAATACATTTCAGCTAAAATACTTCAATATAGCAATATGTTTAATAATGTATTAATTGGAATTTATTTTAGTATTTAAAAATAAAAATTTAAATGAAATGGATTCAGGCCATACAAAAATTTAATATGTTGTCAAAATATCTATGTATGGTGATGCATAATATTTTGATGATGATATTTATGATGATAATTAGGACGATATTTGTGATGATATTTATAATTATGATATTTATGATGATGTATAATTTGATAATTTATTAATGTAATAAGTTTTAAGTTTAAAAGCTTCATAAACATTTGTTACACTATTTTAACTCAACTTGCTTTTTGTGTTTATAGATTGACTTTTATAAATGATTTTTGAATATTTTCTTGATATGTTAGAATTATAAAAATAATGCAAAGAGGTCTATTTACAAATTCAGTACGATATTTTAATAATTTTATAACTTGCCTTTAATATATATATATATATATTTATTTATTTATTAAGACTTTTTCCGATAGCTGAAAGTAGTTAACAAATCGCCAAATATTCTTTATGGTTACACATGTTACCAGGTACAAAAAAATGTCGTTTATTATGCGCTAACACACTATCTCCAAAGTCTGCTAACTCTCTGTGAATCTGCAACAACGAAATATTTTAACCAATAAAAAGTAGAAAATATAAGTAAAGAATAAAGAGGGTAATATATTTACATTCTTTTAAAAAACATTCTTTCATTATTTAATAGATACATGCATTGATAAATTATGACTGTACACTGAGAAAGAAAATGAGAAACCCTGCATAGATAGTTTAAATAATGCCTTTTTTTCTTCCTTTTGCAATAACATAAATAAACGTTCAAGATGGAGTATTACTCGCCCTCAGAGGGTTCCGTACAATAAATATATGAATTATTAACTGTATTATTAATGAAAAATGATGCTAATAGAATTATAAGACTTTCTAAAAAACTGTACATTGTGGGGTTATATATAGCTGTATATTCTAGAAAAGTATGAATAGGTACACCATAAAAGTTGAAAGAAATATGAAGCCTAAATAATATCAAATATTGCTATTCTGTATAACTCTGTTTTACTTTCTTCTATCTTTACGAGAAAAAAGTAAAGGATTCGTGAAAAATTTCGACTTCCGGTTTTAGTTGGATTTATACGTTTTATAAGGTCCTGAACACGATTTGATGGTTTTTTGAAAATGTCTGTCTGTGAGTCTGTCTTTCACTCTGTGTGTCTGTATGTGACAAAAATTTTCTGGGAGCTCTATCTCAAGAAAAAATGCACGGAATATAACAAATTTTTATATTCAGTTAGACCTTGATATAAACTGCTGCTGACTACTTTTTGGTGTATATCGCACAAAAAGTGTCACTGCTATGATGCATTTTTCACAATTTCCGCAATAGCTCTACCTAAAGAACTGATGCACAGATTTTCATCAAACTTAAGATCTGGTATAACTTGATAAATATTGATGCTGATTATGTTTTGGTGTAAATCGCCAACAGGTGGCGCTACTATGCTGCATTTTACAGGATTTACATGATTTTAGCGATAGTCATATCTCAAAAACTAAATTCCATATCTTTAGAATTCTCATGATGGACATAGTTTGCCATTTACTTTTAGCAAGGTGAAAGCGAATTTTGAAGTATTAACACGTATGAGATAGAAGAAAGATTTGAGATTGACACAAACGATTAGTTTAATCTTATCTAATCTGTTTATGATGAACTTAATTCGGTAATGACAACAAAAGTAGTGCATATTTAAACTTCATTTGGCACTTAATAAAACTAAATTCAGCGTAGTAATAATCATTTCTTTTTACAGTGTAGCTAAAACAAAAACATTTTTCAAAATTTAAACTTGGCTTAGAGCTAAGCGCGCGCTTCAAAAGGAGGTTACAAAATATGCAATGCCGCCTTGGTCCAAGCCGTGTTTTTCCAGATAGGTTTTTAATTCCTTTTTAAAGGCAAGGGGGGCGTATTGAGAGATCCGCTCAATGCAATCTAGTCGCGAATCCCATAGTATTTATGTGATTAATTCTAATTAAATTAGTCTGCTTTTAACAATTTGTCGTTTATTGTTTTTCTACTGCTATTGGGCATTGCATTACACAAATTTATCATTAAAATATGTTATCGAGCTTTAAAAACCTATGGTACATAGAGTACGCCGCCCCTGTCATTATGTATGTCCAAAACGTCCGTGTCTTTAAGGGTTAATATCTTTTTTCGAAAATCATCATCAACAATGTTTTTATACTTCTGCTACGATACGTACAGTCGTGGAAAAAAAAAAAAAGTGAACACCCCCTACTAACTCCTCAATAAATTATCGTAGAAGAAAGTTACTGGTACCGAATGATTGGAAATAAAGTCTAATTTTAAATGATGTATATAAAGTTTGCTTAGGGGGCATCTACATATTAAAACGAACCATAACTTTGTTTTTTTCAATAGCAGTGCAAAATTCTGACAGCATAAATCAACTCTACACCCTTCAATTAGCCTAAAAACGAATTTTTATGCAATTCGTACCATAAGTTTCCGAGAAATTAATCATTTTGAAACAAGCTTATTTTATGGGCTGTATCCAAATTGAAGTTCCGTACTGGATTGTTAATCAAGAGAGCCCCTTTCTTGATCAAGGCACCTTAAGCGCACTCAAGGAGACAATGAAGCGTGTTAGATTACAGTACAGTAGAATAAATTTCAAAATGGTCTACTCACTTCCATCATAGACGGCCCCTTAAACCATCATTTTGCCGTTTTTTAAGCATAATTTTAAAACTACTTGGAAGAAAAATGTGAAATTTTTGAATTTCCATAAAGCAGGACTTAATAAATCTAAATCCATCAAAAATTGTAGGTTGCAATTCATAATTTTTTCGGATATTAATTTCATAATTCATAATTCATATCATAAAATTATAAAAATTGCAAATTCAGCTTATTTATGTTTGGGTATATTAGTATTATTACTACCAAAAAAATTAACACATTAGGAGCGTAATTTCGGGAGATATAAATAAAAATATGAAAATGTAATTTAACATTAGAAACACTAAATTTTGAATGTTTATAATTCAAAAACTTATCATTCAAATGACTTGAAATTTGGTGTCTAGGCATTGTTTGAACAGAAGATTTGAAATATCTCGTTAAAATTGGGTATTGTTATTGAAAAAAATGAAGTTTGGATTCGTTTTAATATGTAGATGACCCCCTAAGAAAATTTTATGTACATCATTTAAAAGTAGACTTTATTTCCAATCGTTCGGTACCAGTAACTTTTGTCTACGATAATTTGTTGAGGAGTTAGTAGGGCGTGTTTACTTTTTTTTTTTTCCACGACTGTACCTACAGCGCTCCTCAACACTTTTGCTGAATGTCCAAAAAGCGAAGTTGGTGTGTAACGGAAAAATGCAATTTTCTCAAAAACTATGTGACTTAGGGTAATCGCTTTAATTTTCCTGCAATGTTTAGATTAATGTCTACTACCTCTAATTTTTTCATAATGTTAGTTCCAGTAGATTCGGAAATAGAAAGGGGGGGGGGGGTGACATATTTTGGCACTGCATTTCCGACGATATCGCTGAAAATATAATACGTAAAATTAAAAGAAATTTATTTTTGAGTTCAGTGTTACAATAGCTTTCACAGGATACCCCACACGATATACAAAGAGAGGATATATTTTTTTTTCAATTAATTTAATTATCCCCTCTACAATTTTCGTAAATATAATTTTGAATGCTTAATAATCTGTAAATATGTGGGTCAGTATTCTTTATTATTTCCTCCAATTTGAACTTTCCCCGTTCCATAGTTTACGAGTAAAATGACTGTAACAGACAGGCAGACACAGGCGTGATTTTATAATGGTTCCGTTTTTACTTTTTAAGTAAGGAACCCTCAAAACGAGCAAATATTTTCTTAATAAATTCATTCTCCGCACTCTTATTTATGTATGAATCAAATGGGCGAACTTTCACTAAAGGGGGAGCATGCCAAGTTAACATCGGAATATAAACGATATTTTTTTGGAACTACGCGAATAACAATCATGAAATTAAGCGTGATTTTAAATATTAATATCGACTGGTTATAAAAGAGTGTTTTTAACACTTTCCAAGAAAGTTGAAAAGTGTTTATGCATTCGGTTTGTCTGTCAGTCTGTCCGTCTGTCTATGCTCTAACTCAAGTAAATATACTTGGATTTCCATGAAATTGGAAAATGTTATTGGTGCTTAAGATGGCGCTGTTTATTGTCGCATATAAAGTGCATTAATAGTTCATTTATAGGGGTACTCAAAGGAATTCTTTTATATTATGTTATATGTGATAAAATGTTTTGGAGAGTATTTTAATGACATTACGCTATTTCAAATACAGTAAAGCCCCCGATTATCCGCGGTATGGTTTATCCGCAAAGCGAATTTTTTTTTTTTTTTTTTTTTTTTTTTTTTTTTTTTTTTTTTTTAAGTTAACAGCAAGGAAAATACAATAAGCCCTACTAATAAATATAAACAGAAAAATTCATGTATTCGAAAGTAATAGAACAATATTTCTAGATTTGTTTGCCATGTTTAAAATATCAGATATATTGTCTTGATGTATTTTCTTGATTTTATTAACAAAACGTAAACACATAAATTAAATAAGACTATTATGATAAATTCCAGGGCAGCATATCACGAATAGCTTTATTTTTGAGATAGAAAAGGTGCTTCCAAAGCAAGAAGCAAAAACAAGTGACTGATTTTTTAAAAAAAGGTGTAACTCGACAGTTTTTGTACAGTATGTTTGGCATTGTTTCTTGTTTACTATTCTTTATTTTAATAATTTAGACGTAAAGCAAAGGTTTCTGCTATATTGTGCATATGTATGTCTTTTAAACGTTTTATTATGTTTTTTGTACACTAAAACATAGTTTTTATTTGAATTTTCTTTTTTTCGTTCTTGCATCCCATTTTCAGCCTTTTTGTGGGTTATCCGCGATGCCCTTGCCACCTAATTCCGCGGATAATCGGGGCTGTACTGTATATTGAAACTGGTATAAATCACTTAATATCACTACAAGATGATTTTGATAGAATAGGGCATTCATACCATTTGTCGTTCATTTACAGGGACTCACACGAATGCAATCGGTTACAGTACGGTCTCTGTGCAATAATTGCTGGAAGAGCGTTTTCAATTTCGTATGCTCTTTTACATTAAACTAATTTTTTTTTCATGTTACTCCTTATTAGCGGAAATGAATGATGGGGAATTTTCAACTGCGGTATGTATTTCCTACCCGAACTAAATATTTGCATGCATGTTGTTAGCGGATACAAATGTACATAACATATACTATACAGTGATGCTCAAAGAATTCGGAAAATTTTCCGATTGGAACAGCTGAAACTGTGTATTGAAATACGTTGAATTAGACATAATATTTTAACTTATTAAAAGGGGAAGTTTTGTCACATTATTGGGAATGGTTTGAAAAGTGTTTCACAATCTATGCTTGACGCATGATTTTTTTCTTTCTTGTTTTAAACTAATTTTAGTTTTTTTTTTTTTTTTTTTTTTTTTTTTTTAATGTTTTCACTGGTATACTCTTATAATTAAAATATTTTTATTATGTATAATAACTCCGTAGTTTCGTTATTATTATTATTATTTTTTTATTTATTTATTTTTTTTTTAAACAACAAAATATTTTTTCAATGCTAAAGTATGACGATGTGTAATTTTGTAATTATGATACCATAGAATTTAAAACCTTACTATACTGTTTTTAGAATACCATTTCTTTACTATTATGCTGTTGTAAAAAATATAATTTTTAGTAAAACTGTGTATTTATGTATTTTTGTCTTTCTTCATAATCGTTTGTTTAAAAATTCAATGTAATGGTGTATAATAAATTTTATTTCATGTTTTATAATTTCAATAATGGTAGAATGTACTTGAAATTATTAATATACTTTTTATAGCATATTTATTTACATTTATTCGAATCTTATGTAGAAATACCTCTTAAGGAATTATAGTAATAACATATTTAACTCATGTTTTTTTTCCTGTTAAATTATTCAAAACGAAGTACGTTCAAGAATGGAATATTATGGTTCAAAATATATTTAATTTATGTTTTGAAATTCAAATAATGATAGAATAAATTTTAACTCATTAATATTTTCTTTAAGTTCATTTATTTGCTAGTACATTTTTATGCACTTTCCTTATATTGTGTATTTCAATTTTAAATTCTTTAGTCCTTTAAAAATAGTTTAGATAATAAATAATATTTTTCTGTACCTTTGGCTCCCTTAGATTGACTTGGAATATGCAACTATCTAAAATACTTAGATGCTATAAACAGACACATTTTTAAATATCAGTGTAATATCAAGTAATCGACGTACAATTGCTCACAATAAGCAGTTTTCTTCCAGAACATAAAAAAATTAATTTTAAAAGCCGAAAATGGCAAAATATATCGTGCTAAAATATGGCTGTATATGTATAGTATATGATTGTGAAACGTACAATTTAAATTCTGTGTAACTACTTGTAACATTATAAATATGTATGTTTTTTGTTTGTTTGTTTTTTGTGATTGCGATCCTTTTTTTTTTCTTTGTGGTAGCAAAACGTATCTACAAAACGTAGAGCAATTTTTTAATTATCTCAAACAAGATTTTCCATAATAATTCCAAGTTATAAATTGCCCACTTCTACGTCACTTTCTTGATTTTATATAAAAGTTTAATATATACCAGGGTTCTTTTGAACACTCGGTGTTTCAGAACAGTATATTCACATAAAAAAGTTTTAAATATCAATACAAAATACGTGCAAAATACTGCTTTTATTTTTTTCTATATTTCGGTAACTCATATATTCGTATGGGTATAGTTATGTCCAGTATATTTTATAAACATTTTTTACGTATGTATATTTATAATTACATTCATTTTTTATCAACTTTTATATATTCTGTTTGTGAAAAAATATGATAAATGTACAGCATATAAATCGCACAGCATAAATGAATCATGATAATTAGATGAAATAGGTCGGTTTTCTTCTGTGACAAGTGGCGTGACATGACGCATAATGTGTGGCGTCGGAAATGACGTACACTGGAATTTGAAGTGAAGAAATATTTTCCTTCGTTTATAAGTGTTGATAGATGATGTTATGTATGTGTAAATTTGTCCATTTATATTCTTTCATTCGAAGTCTGTTTTTATGCGAAGAAATATTTAAGATAGTCTTATTTTTTAACAATTTCAAGATTAATACATTTAGTATTCTCGCCTTTTGTTTAAAAATGAAAAAAAAAAAAAAAACAAACATTCCTTAATGTGTCGAGGTATTCTTTGATCAATTGCGCGTAAAAAATTTAACACATAAAGCAAATTGATGTGAGATTACTGTTTCATCAATTAAAGCTTCTAGTTGTCCATGTTTATTTATCCATAAAAAAGTTTTTCGTTGTTTTTCATCTGTTTTTGTGCTCAATAAAGAATCTGATGGCATTATCCAGGCCTAATTATTTAAACTTATCCGCGTTTTATTGGGAGTTGCAGTAAGTACAAACGTCCTTAATTTTTTCAATACAGTGAAGCCTTCATGTGCGATCACCTCCATTAAGCGACCACCTCTCTGAATGATCATTTTTTCATGGAACAAATTTATTCCCATATGGTTAATACTAATTTTATCCCTATTCAGAGGCCATCCCATTTGAACTCACAAGCGACCAATTTCTTTGAAGAAAATGAAACAAATTCCCTTTTTTCCTCGTCGTTTGAAGAAGATTTTATTAGAAAAATAATTCCAGAGGGCGCATTATCCATCAAACTTCTAAACTTAGTTTATATTTTTTCCTGGTAACTTTCAAGTGTTTAACCCCCCCCCCCCCCCACACACACACACACAGACACACACACCTGTGAGTTTTTAGGCAACGAATTTAACTATGGTGACGAATTAAAATGACGGTCAATAAATTCTCCTCCACTGTTGTGTTAATGAAACTTTTAAAGAAATAGGTAAATTAATGAAATCGTCATTTCTTCCCCTTCCAAAAAAAAAAAAAAAAAAAAAAAAAAAATGCATTTTTTACTGAATTTCGAAAAAACTTGGAAATAAAAGTTATGACAGATGAAACCGTAAAATCAAAGCAAACGTTAATATATTCATTTTTAAAACTCTGCAGTAATTAACTTATGTAATTTTATTTTGTTACTTAAATTTTTATATTTTTTCCTAATATGAAAAATAAATTTGAGTAAGATTAATTGTTACTTTTTTTCAACAAATAAAAGCTAGATTTAAACATGATCTCCATTAAGAGACCACCTCTCGAAGTGACCAATTTTTATTGGAACGGAACGTGGTCGCTTTATGGAGGTTTTACTGTACTATTGGTTTTGTATCGTTAATAGAATTT